>OZ020507.1:163733336-164933336 GCA_963971375.1 Platycheirus rosarum | reverse complement strand
TAGACAGCCGAAAACACTAGAACAAGCCATAGATATCCTCCATGAATCTGGCTACAAGAATAAATAACAAAAACAAACGTTTTCTTTAATAACTTTGGACACAATTCAAACAACACAGTACAAAACGGACATCCCACTAACTCTGAACAATTCAGAAATAATACAAACATTACAGGACAGTATAGACACCCGACTGATTCAGGACAATATTCCAGGCAATACAGACATAATTCAAACGATTCAGGACAATATTCCAGACAATACAGACATAATTCAAACGATTCAGGACAATACTCCAGACAATACCGACATAATTCAAACGACTCAGGACAATATCCAAGACAACACAGACATAATATTCAATATATGCACCCAAATAATCCAGAACTCTCTAGGCAATATAGACAACCCACATATTCAGGTTCATATAGAAATAACTATAACAATTTTCCCAGTAATAACAATGCTGGCCAGTCCCAAAACCATGAACCGATGGACACCTTGTCCGCCTCCTATCAAAGACAGATCAACGTACAAAATACGGTTTTCCGAGAAACAAGCCCGTTAGCCGACTTCCCTATATGATGGTTAAAACTAAAAACAATAAATATACATTGAGGTTACTGTTAGATACCGGTTCAGAAACCAGTATCCTCAATCCCGGTATATGCCATCCGAAATGGCAAATAAAATTAGAAAAACCAATGCAGATAAAAACAGCTGCTAATATACCAATATTCGCAACCACTAAAGTAAGAATCCCATTATTTGAAGAAGTCGGTATGATTAACAAAACTGCCAAATTTATTGAATACAAATTCCACAATACATATGATGGCTTGATTGGAAATAATATCTTATTGCCGTCCAAAGCTATTCTTGACTTCGAACAAAAACTATTAATAATATATGGAACAAAAATCCCTATATTCTTCAACGGAGATGAAGAAAAAGAAGAAAAAACAAAAATAGAACCAAAAGAAATAGCAAAATTTAACGTAACAATAGACAAATTATCACAAATAAAAAGTTCCGTTTTTATTCATGAAAATCAAATAATATTTGCCCTCTTGATACCAAATTACTCAACTATAAATTTCTATAAAATAATATTAGAACCAATCTCTAACCAAAATAATCTTGAACTAGTAACACCTTATGTAAATTTTATAAGAGATGATAATTTTAACTACGAATATGTAAATGGAACTGTAAAATTTAAAGATTTAAAAATTATAAGAGATGATTGTATTACAAATATTTTTTAAAGAAAATGCAAAATGCAATTACAGAAAAAATACAAATGTAGAAATCATTTTAATTTTCATAAAAAATTGTAGAGAGGAAACTGAAATTAAAGTTGACATACAAAAAATCGATTCTTCAGAGCAGAATCCTAAGGGGGAGGAGTTACGTCTCAGACGTTACCTATAACGGTAATCCCCATATCCCACATACGCCCCTTTGCCTAACAGTACATTTTACTGTTTCCCACCATTTCTTGCACTCACAGCAAAACGTGTCACCAACAGATACACCCCTTTCCCCATATCCCAGCAACATAGACAGACATCGTTATTAAATACTCATATTTCATTCAACTAAATGAAATATGAATATTTTGTAAACAACTGCATTCCATTCCCACGGGAAGCACTTTATGAATTATTCTTGATAACAAATTGTACCTTTCCTGCCTGTAGAATAATTCAAGTAGAATCAGAGTTAGCTCTGGACAGCGGCTTGTTTTTTGGAATATAATTTATAAATATTGAACGATTTTAATAAAAAAATAAAATAATAAAAAAAAGAAATAAAAAAAAGAAAAAAAACGTTAATGTTTTTTTTTTAATAAAATCGTGACAGTAAGCTCGTAAATCTCCTCAGTAGGTGTGTGAACATTTATGAGGCTGATATTATTTAATTTGCCTCGCACGACAAGGGTGCGTTGCCTTTCGTTTATTGCATTAAAACGGATGATAGGAAGGCTTCATTTTTTGACTGACTAGGAAGCCTACCCCGAGCACATGGTGTTTTGGTTGACCGCTGTAATATATGTCATGTTCTTTTTTCTGCAAAACATTATTCCCTGGCCATCGAATTTCTTGAAGTGATGTTATTCCAGCTTTATATGTGGCCAGGAAATCAGCTAGCTGATGTGCAGCTCGAGGTTTTATTAGCGTTTTAAAATTGTTTTACAAATGTTTTATCGCGTTTTTTTCAAATATTTTTCGGGAGCTTATAGGTAACACTTCTATCCTAGTTGTACTCACACTCTCAAAGAACTAGCTATTGAAAACATAAAAAATATTATTTTTGTTTAATATGGAAATATCAGATTATAAACTTTACAAAAAAATCTAAAGGTGAACTGATTATAAGATTCGTAAATAGAAAGATTCAAAACGGACAACAACAACAAGAAATAAATTGCACGACTGGATCGCACGTAATTGCTCACATGGACGTACTTTATATGGACTGCTAGTCTAATGTCAGCTTCATACAAGAATTGTCAAAAAAATGTCGCCAAAATTGAGAATGCGATACTAGCTCTCCTGTACCCACTTCAGGAAAAAAAAATAACTACTTAAAATGTTGACATAGAAGCTCGCGACATCTGTTTTTAAAAATTAAAAAAGTCGCATTCACCGGTAAAGCATAACAGACACTTTTGAATAGTAACCATAGAAGTGTGCGACATCTTTAGTATTTTGCCTCTTGTTTTTTTAGATCGTGGACAACTTCCTTTTTTTATTGGTTTGTGCCTAAGACAAGCTAAAAGCACTAGAAGGAAAAAAGCGATTTTTTATTAATTAATTGTGGAATATTCTAAATAACACGGGGAGAAAAAAGGAAATTTTAACATGCCAACGTGGGAAAACCTGCTGCCAAAGTCTGGGATTGCTGGATGAAATGTCAAAACTGAGGTTTAATTTTATTTCCCGCTAGTGTACTCAGGAGGGCTAGTGTCGCCCAAAATAACTGAAACTAAAATGGAACCAACTTGAGGTAGGAAACTAGCAGTCCATATATAATACGTTCATGCTTGCTCATATGTGTGGTCACATTATAGAATAATATTAAAGAAAATTAAAGTGAACATTAAAGCATTTATTCGTTTTTTGTGACTTTTGATTGTTCGAATAAAGTACGTCAAATTGTATTGGGTGAAATAATTTAAACGCCATTTTATTTCTTTAGGAAATGTAAGAAAGTGTGAATTTTTTCAAAATCCTTAGAGCCGTTTTTTATTAAAACGGTTTTTTTAACAGCTTTCTTTAAAAAAATTAAAAAAAATAATTCAAGAATACAAGCTTAAGCACAAAAATAACGTAAATTTAAAAAACAAAATTAAAAAAAAAATCACTTACCCGTTTTCAATATATTGATTTTTCAAAAAAAAGAAAAGTAAAATTTTTTTTTTAAATAAAAAAAAAAGTTTTCGAAAATAAATCAATGCAAAATTACTCAGGCTATCTACATCTTCTTGAATATCAATTTTGATTGTAATCGGATCACCAGTTTTCGAAAAAGTCGAAGAAAAAAAACCGGTCCTATGGGAGATACCGTTTTTAGCCCACCATATTCAATTTTTTTTCACCAAAATATAATGCATACCTACAGTAGTACACTGATTTTTTTTTAATTAAAATTCTTGGAGCCGTTTTCAAGAAAAATAAGCTATTACATAACGGGTATATGACAGGTACCGTTAAATTTTGAACTAAAAAAAAATAGATTAGAATCAGTAAAAATCGATTTGAAAAATCCAATTTGCGCGCGTCATGTCGTCAAAGGAGCAGCAACAGCAGCAGCACTAATAGCAGAAAATTCTTCGAGCGAAGAAAAAATCACTTGCGGCCAGCGGATGCCGACTCCACACTATTGGGCGGGAGAAGAGCATCAAATGGCAGACACCATGAAGAAAGAATTTTTGGATTGGAAGAACAGGATGCAGGCGAAAAGGAAGCGAGGTGTTTCTTCAAGGAACAGTACCATACGTGCAACAGCGGCAGTAGCAGCAGCAACAAGAAGCGCGAATGCCATCAACGTCAGCAGCCTTCAGCATCAGTTTAAAGAGGATTCGATTTGAAGAGGATTATAAACGAGACTCAGCAAGTGATTTCTTTTATAATCGGAGACCTGATTCGGCGAGGAATAAAATTAAGCAGCTGCTCACTAAAGGTAAGTTCTCTATAATTGCAATGTATATAATACATTTTTATTGATTTCAATTATATTGGCTTACACAATTTAGCGAAAACCCTAATAGGCACAGAATATTACATGATGTCTATGAAAGAAGGAATTATAACGGAGGAGAAGTCCGACTGGAAATTAAGAGAATACACCAGAATTTCAGCGGAAGTTTCTGTGCAATTGCCGAATATGGAAACCACTACCACTTCGTGCACAATTGCAGTTACTCCAACAGCAGCTGCATATGCATTTTCTGCCGCTACCTCAGCGACCAAATCGATAGTCTGGAAGGATTGTTCCCAGCTACAGCTTCACCATCGAACACTTGCTTAGTATCACAATCTATATGCAAAAGGATGACAGACAGCTTTTGTTTTTGGAGCACTCGCGGCGAATCTGGATATCGCGTAGTGAAAATGGATATTTTCAACTATTCCAAAGTTTGCAGTCTACCGAAATACAAATGGTGGAGGGAGGCGTCTTACCGAACGACATTCATAACTTCTTCACCTGTCGACCGCAAGGAGCAACTATTGACTCAAGTTCTGCAGGCGGAAGCAGTAGACCTAATGAAGATTCCGGATCGCAAAAAAGAGGAAAAGGCGATAAGACCATCCTATTCCTTTTACAGCGGCCAACATCACCAATAAATCATGTGTTCAGCACGAGTGCATGTTTAAGTTCTAGGTATACATTTAACGATATAAGTTCTACTTCACTGAAAAATTGTGTTAAAATTGTCAATAATAAATTTAATGAAATGTCGCTAACAGAATTAAATTTATATTTTGAAAAATGTGAACCACAAAATTTAATGTTTAATGTGCCAATGGGTAATGTAACAGATTATTATTTTAATATTAAAGACTCTGTAAAAGTATTAAATAATTTATTGAAATTTCAATTTAATAAAGATAAAATTCAAATTAAAAATGTCCTTACAGATCTGTACAATGTCTCGTACCAAAAAAAAAATAAATGTTTGTTCTATTACCCCCAAATGCGGGTAAAAATTATTTCTTTGATTTTTTTTATACAATCATACGCGGGTGTTCAGCCCTTTCGCGACATGTCGTCGTCGTCGTTGTCGCAGTAAGTAGTGTTTCGCATTAAACATTAATTTTGTGGTTCACATTTTTCAAAATATAAATTTAATTCTGGACGTTGAATCTTCCATGAATATAATTCCAAATGTTTCAGAAGTAGGAAGATTAGACAATTACAATTTTTTTAAGAAAATCACTAAATACAATGCAGACAGACTACCAAAATTATTAAAAGAACTAAACATATAACAAAATGACACAATGATAAGGAAAACATTAACACAAATATGTGAAGAATATCAGGACATTTTCCATCAAAAAGACGAACCCCTTACTACAAATAATGTTTACACTCAAAAACTTTGTATTACACACGAAAATCCAGTATACACTAAAAATTGCAGACTATCTACAGACATAAAATCTAGAAATTAAAGAACAAGTGAATGAACTGTTATACAATTACGTTACAGAACACTCCACAAGTTCTTACAACTCTCCTTTACTTTTAGTACCAAATAAAAGCCAAGAAAACAAAAAGAAATGGTGTTTAGTAGTAGTCATCGACTATCCTCCAAGCCGATCGCATCGCGTTTTCTTCTCAGTGCGTATCATACTTGTTTTCTTCGATTGCTTTTCCCGTTATTCTCATATAGCGTATCACTTTGTCTTTTTTTTTTTAATCCCGCTATCCGAAGTGCATTAGGCTCTAAGAATACAATAGAAAAAAATAAATTATGGCCTCAGGGCCAAAAGTGATTTCAAGCAATGGGTTTTGTGATCTCGACGAAGAGATCCTAGCCGATTCCTCAAATAAAAAGAAAAGAATAAAAACTAATTTCACAAATAATATATCCACCGAATTCTTACTCCCAAGTCACATGTCTACACCTAACCCAAAATGTATAGTGTTATCTCCAGCCGATAGTTCAAAGCCTTTCTCTAAATTAAGCGTCTTTTTACTAGTAAAAAAAGCTATTGGCTTTATAAGTACTGGCTACGAATCCATCACACAAATGCGGGATGGCAATTTGCTTATTCTTTGTAAATCTAAAAAAACTGAAGATATCTTCCTATCAAGGACACAGTTGTCTAACCTCTGTCCAATAAATGTAACCTTACATCAGCACCTTAACTCTTCTAAAGGTACAGTATATGCACCTTACCTTATCGACGTCCCTGAAGAAGAAATAAAATCCGAAATGAAGCTGCAAGGCGTTACAGATATTTACAAATTCTTAAAGAGATCTGAAGGCACCCTCTCTCCATCTGGTCTTATTCTTTTGATCTTTGACTCGTTCCGTCCACCATGCTCTGTCAACATTGGATGGTACAATTGCAAGGTAAATGAATACATCCCCAACCCCATGCGATGCAAAAACTGCCAGCTATTAGGTCACACCGCTAAAAGATGCAAAAATAACACCTCATGCGATAAATGCAACATGCCACTCGTTGACCCGCACTCATGTACGCATACTTTTTGCGCTAACTGCTCAGAAGACCATCCTGCCTCCTCAAAAATATGCAAAAGTTTTCTCAAGGAAAAGGAAATTCTAAAAATTAAACCGATAAGAAAATGCACTATTCGCGAAACTAAATAAGCATATTATGAACTCAATCCAACAAACCCCTCAAATGGATCCTACGCTTCAGTGACAGCTTACGCTGTATCAGAAATCCCAATACAACCTCCAAATATTCCAACCACAAATACAACTGATTCAACAAACGCAATTACTACATAACAATAAAGAATCAAATAACTCACAATCCGACCAAAAAACAACTTATTATTCAAAACCAACACCTAACAACTCTTCCATAAACAACTCAATTAATAAAAATCATGTAACCCCTTCACTCCAACAACAGCAAGAAATTCAATCCATTGCAGAATATCCTTCTACCGCAACAATAAATCATCCATCTCTTCCCCCTCGTACACAAAATTCATCCTCAAATTACAGTAACTCACCTTTATCCAAATTCACACAATCATTAGTCAAAAATAATAACTATTATATTTCTCGTATAGATACTGATGATGACAGCCCATAACTCTAATTATGACCCCCGCAACTGCGGCTCCGCCCCCGGGATAATGGGACAGACGGATCACCCGGTAATTTTGGGTGCCCCGCGTGCCCCATATTCAAGGCGGCGGAGCAGTTATACTTCTTTCACCCTCAATCACAACACCATTATTGCCTTTCAGCAATATAACAACAATTATATCGCGAGTAAGCCGTCAAATCCATCCAAAAAATATCTTAAAATCTTACAACAGAACATGGATGGTTATTTTAACAATTGCCATGAGTTGCAATTGCGTATTAATGATTTAAAACTCTCCATAGTAAGTTTGCAAGAAACTCACATTCTTAACAATTTCTCTCCTAATCCTCCACAACATTACAAAGCATATTTTCACAATTTTCCTTCTAATACTTATTCAAAACAAGTTCCAGCTCTGATGATTCTTAAATTCATCCCACACACTTTTATACATTTGCCATCTAATATATCTACAGTTGCAATAGAAATCGTCAACATCATCAAAATTACTGTCATTTCAATAAACATCCACCCTTCTCAATCATTTACCTCCACCGACCTCTTAAACATCCTTAATAACATCCACACACCGATTATATTTACTGGTGACATAAACAGCTGGAATACTCTCTGGGGCTCTCCCATAACCAACACAAGAGGTAAAGAATTTGAAGATTTCCTTTTAATCTCTAATTTAGCAGTCCTGAACGATGGCAGACCTACACATTTCTCGACCCATAAAACCTGGACACATGTTGACGTGTCAGCTATCTCCCCCCAACTTCTACCAAAAACGACTTGGGAAGTCTTAGACAACCGTCATGGTAGTGATCATCTCCCAATCATAACAAAGTTAGACCTTGGTATGGTATCATATCCCAAAACTGTTATAGCAAAATTTTTAACTAACATAGCAAACTGGGAATTGTATGAAAAAACTATACTCTCCCATATTGACCTTTACAGTTCCTCCACTAATATAAATATAAAAGCGGCTTCAATTACAAAAATTTTAAGAACTGTAGCTAACATTGCTATTCCACACACAATAAACATCCCAAGAAAAAAGATAACGCCTTGGTGGTCTTCAAAGCGTTCAAATCTTCGCTCACACAAATAAAATCTCTGGAAATTATTCAAATCACATCCGAACGACAGCAACCTCATAAATTATCGCAAAGCAAATGCAATATTCCGAAAACGCTGTAAAATTGCAAAACTAGAATCCTTCCAGAAATTCACATCAAATATCAACCCTAACACTTCTAGCAAAAAAATGTGGAATGACATAAGAGCACTCTCAGGTAATTACACCCCATTCTCCATAAGCAACTTAATTATAGAATCTTGCACAATATACAATCCACTAGAGATCTGTGAATACTTTGGCAAGACCTGGTCAGATTATTCCAGCGACTCAAACTTCCCTTCAACGTTTATCAGCGCTAAACTTCGAATTCTTGACAGGCAAATTCAAACTAATAATCTAAGCCCTGACGCTAAATTTATAGATAAACAAATTAACTTTGTGTAATTTGAATGCTGTCTTTCATCATTGAAAGGTAAGACACCAGGATTCGACCGCATCTCCTATCCCATGTTAAAAAACGCCCCTCTTTTACTTAAAAAAAAAAAATTACTACTATTCAATAACAAGGTTTTGTGTCCTTTACTCCAAAAAGTGTGCGTTTCGCCCAAGCATGAACGGTGGGCTCATCAGTTAGACCGTTCATGCTCTTCTAAGACGCACAAAATAGGTCGATGATTATCGACTCTTCATAAAACACATTGCAGAAAGCAATAGTGAATTATATTTCTTTTAGGGAACTTTGCTTAAAGTTATGCACCTAAATCTGGGTGTTTTGCTCGTGAACCAGCAAAGTCAATACAAAATATATTGCAACAACAAAAACTATTGCTAGTTGTTTGTTGTTGTTTTTTTTTGTGGAGTTTTTGTTGAATTAAATTCAATAAAAAGGTTTTGTGTCCTTTACTCCAAAAAGTGTGCGTTTCGCCCAAGCATGAACGGTTGGCTCATCAGTTAGACCGTTCATGCTCTTCTAAGACGCACAAAACAGGTCGATGATTATCGACTCTTCATAAAACACATTGCAGAAAGCAATAGTGAATTATATTTCTTTTAGGGAACTTTGGTTAAAGTTATGCACCTAAATCTGGGTGTTTTGCTCGTGAACCAGCAAAGTCAATACCAAATATATTGCAACAACAAAAACTATTGCTAGTTGTTTGTTGTTGTTTTTTTTTGTGGAGTTTTTGTTGAATTAAATTCAATAAAAAGGTTTTGTGTCCTTTACTCCAAAAAGTGTGCGTTTCGCCCAAGCATGAACGGTGGGGTTATCAGTTAGACCGTTCATGCTCTTCTAAGACGCACAAAATAGGTCGATGATTATCGACTCTTCATAAAACACATTGCAGAAAGCAATAGTGAATTATATTTCTTTTAGGGAACTTTGGTTAAAGTTATGCACCTTAATCTGTGTGTTTTGTTCGTGAACCAGCAAAGTCAATACAAAATATATTGCAACAACAAAAACTATTGCTAGTTGTTTGTTGTTTTTTTTTTTGTGGAGTAAAGGACACAAAACCTTTTTATTGAATTTAATTCAACAAAAACTCCACAAAAAAAAAACAACAACAAACAACTAGCAATAGTTTTTGTTGTTGCAATATATTTTGTACTATTCAATAACATTCTATATTTCCCACAAACGTGAAAAATTGCCACAACTATACCGATTCCCAAACCTGCAAAAATACTGACTGGTCCTAAAAGTAACAGACCGATTTCTATACTTCCTTGAACCAGTAAACTTCTAGAAAAAATAAAATTTCTAAACGCCTACTGGTTGGGTGCTGTATGAATATGGTAGGCACTGAAAGGTATCAAACTGGTGATGCACAGTCGCTTAAACTATATCGTACACATCAATTGTGCTTATTTTACCTCCCCGCGGTAACCACCGGGTACTGGTCTGTCCATCCGGACATTCCTGCTAAACTTATAAGCGCGAGTGTTGAACACAGAAAAAATAGCAAAAATAGCTCTGCTTTAATGACTGTTCTGATCGATTCGCAGAAGTCTTGCACGAGCTCCTCAGAAAGAGGACGTACGGCGGATGAGCCCAACCAATTGGACCAACGGTGGCGTCAATAGTCAACGAAGCAGACGCCCGAATGAGCTACTTCGACGTATTTGGAGATAAGGTCATTGGGACAATTCAATGCAAGTCAGGATGTTGAAATAGAGATGGTGGCGGATGAACCCTTAATGGGCCAACGGCAGCGCTCATATCCCCGAAGTGGGTTACTGACTCCGAATTCTCCGGTTCCTTTTGTCCAAGGAATCCAACAAAGGACCTGGCCCTCCAGGTTGGGGGTTGTGCGTGGGGTTAACAACCCTGCCACGGAAAAAAGAAAAAGTTGCGAAGCGACCAATAGCCTCGGAAAAGGACGTATTTACTGTTGACGACCCGGAAAAACGAATCAAGGACAACGACCTTCGGATCTGCACGTGGAATGTTAGAACTCTTAACAGATCGCGTGCATCCAAACAACTAGCGGAGGCCCTAGACTGCTACAGAGCAGGAATTACTGCCATCCAGGAAGTGCGATGGAATGGGCCGGGCAAAAGGAGGATGAAAAACTGTGACGTGTACTACGGTGATTGTGCAAGAAGACCACAGTGTTTATTTGGGTGCGGATTCGTCATAAGCGGTAGACTTAGGCAAGAAGTCTTTGGCTTTCGGCACGTAAGTGAGCGACTTGTGACAATCCGTATCAAGGCTAAATTCGCCAACATTAGCCTAATATGCGCTCATGCCCCCACAGAGGACAAAGATGACGCCACCAAGGATGACTTCTATGAGCTCCTCGACAAAACATATGAGCAATGCCCTAAATACGACGTAAAGATCGAACTAGGCGATTTTAATGCCAAAATAGGTAAAGAGGAAATCTTTGGTAGGACTGTCGGAAAACATAGCCTACACGACACAACGTCTGAAAACGGACTTAGGCTAATTGACTTCGCAGCGGCACATAACGTCACCATTGCAAGCAGACGGTTTCCTCATCTCGATATACACAAAGGGACTTGGCGACACCCAGATCAAAGAACCGTCAATCAGATTGATCACGTTGCGATCGATGCAAGACACGCCTCCAGTATCTTAGATGTTCGCACCTTCCGAGCAGCTAACATCGACTCGGATCACTACCTTGTTGCAGCAAAGGTAACAATGCGAAAAACCCGAACTCCACAAGAACCGAGTAATACTGTGAGGAAGTATGACGTCGGAAAGCTGCAATCGCAAGAAACCGCCAGAACCTATGCCGATCGAATATCCCGTAACCTCTCAAGAAATCCAGTACCGCCAGCATCAAGTGCCGAAGATAAGTGGCAACACTGCCAACAAGCCATCAGAGATGCCGCAACTGATGTGCTAGGTTTCACCAGACCACCACCACGAAACCTCTGGTTTGATGACGAATGCAGGCAGGCCCATGCAGCCAAACAAGAGGCATATAAAGCGACGCTGCAAAGAAAGACGAGAGCTGCTCGCGAGCTCTACGAGCAGAAAAGACGGGAAGAACACCGGCTTCTCCAAAAGAAAAAGAGAGAGCATGAGAAGCTCGCGATCGAGGATATTGAGAGATGCTACTCCAGGAACAACGGCCGGAAATTTTACCAACAGGTAAAAAGAACATGCCAAGGAAAAAAAACCCGCACAGAAGCCTGTAGAGATAGGAATGGAAACCTCGTAGTAGAGTCACAGTTGGTGCTGAGTACATGGAAGGACCATTTCTGCAGACTGTTAAACGGCGATGAAGACCAAAATCCCGCTGTCAGGCAGAATGAACCATTCAACATGGATGATGACAGACAAAACTTCCGTCCACCTGACCAAAATGAAGTAAGGATAGCAATATCTAAACTAAAAAACAACAAAGCTGCTGGACCCGACGGACTACCCGCCGAACTTTTTAAAGCGGCCGGAGATGACCTGGTGGAGTGCATACACCAACTCATCTCTACAGTTTGGTCAGAAGAAAGTATGCCTGATGAATGGAACCTCAGCATCGTTTGCCCGATTCACAAGAAAGGAGACCCTCTAAACTGCGCCAACTATAGAGGAATAAGTCTCCTGAATATCGCCTACAAGATCCTCTCTGCCGTACTATGTGAACGCCTGAAACCTTTCGTCAGCAACCTGATTGGCCCCTATCAGTGTGGTTTCAGACCAGGAAAGTCCACAATCGATCAAATGTTCACCTACGGCAGATCCTGGAAACCACCCAAGAATTCCAAATCGATACCCACCACCTCTTTATCGATTTTAAGGCCGCGTATGATAGCATTTATAGAGACGAGCTATACAGAGCCATGCCAGGTTTTGGCATCCCCACAAAACTCGTCCGACTGTGCAAGATGACGATGGAGAACTGTCGCTGCTCCGTCAAGGTTGGTACTGACCTCACAGAAGCTTTTGACGTCAAAAAAGGATTCCGACAAGGTTCCTTCAACTTAATACTTGAAAAAATTATAAGAAACTCGCAAGTCAATTGTAGTAAGACAATTTTTTTCAAGTCTGTGCAATTGCTAGCATACGCTGACGACATAGACATCATTGGCAGAACTTGGCGAGCTGTCACTGGAACGTTTGCTAGCATTGAAGCTGAAGCGGCTAAGATGGGACTAGCAGTCAATGAGGCCAAAACGAAGTACCTGCTGTCCACAAAAAGGGACACACAACACCGGCGGATTGGACAAAACATCACAATAGACAGGTACAACTTTGAGGTAGTTAGGGATTTTGTGTACCTCGGATCCGCTATAACATCTGACAACAACATCTCGTCAGAAATAAAGCGAAGAATTACTCTTGCCAATCGCTGTATCTATGGGCTAGGAAGGTAATTGAGTAGTAAAGCCCTCTCTCGAAAGACAAAGGAGACTCTGTATAAGACCCTTATCATCCCAGTCCTGCTCTTTGGCGCCGAGTCATGGACTCTATCTAAAGCGGATGAAGATATCCTTAGTTGTTTCGAGCGTAAGATTCTTCGGAGGATTTTTGGCCCTATCTGCGTTAACGGGCTTTGGAGGAGAAGGTTCAACCAAGAACTATACGAGCTGTACAGCGACATTGACCTGGTCAAAAAAATACGCATATCACGTTTAAGATGGCTAGGTCATGTAGAGCGAATGGACAACAATGCTCCGGCTCGCAGGATCTTCGATTCCATCCCAGAGGGTAGACGCAGTCAAGGAAGACCGCCTTAGGTGGCGCGATCAAGTGGAGGACGACCTGAACCAACTTGGAGTGCAAAACTGGAGGCAGCTAGCCAAAGACCGAGCTGGCTGGAGAGGCATGTTGGTTGAGGCCCAGGTTCGTCCCGAACTGTAGCGCCACCTAAGTAAGTAAGTAAACGCCTACTCTGGTACATCGAAAAAATTATTTCATTTGCCCATATCAAGTTGCATTTAAACACGGACGTGGTTCCAGCGACTCATTGTCACACATTGATGAATACGTATCCACAGCGCTTTCAAACAAAAACCATGTATCCATTCTATTACTAGACTTCGAAAAGGCGTTTGATAGGATAGGTAATCACGTGGTTCAATCAGAACCAGTCTAAAAGCGTTCCAACAACACCACTAAAAAACATCTTTAGTGAAGCTGGCCTCCCTCCTATTGAACACCAAAGAGAACTCTTAACCTCGCGTCTGATTCCAAAGGTATGCCAATCTTTCAGCTCACCATTAATTGAAGATGCTAAAAAAATACTGAAAGGAAAAATAGTACGCCAACAAAATTGGATTATCTACCAAAATCATGGTTTTATCACCTTCCATCATTCCCCCTTGGGAGGTCCCAAGCAACATTGTCAACACCAAACTGGCGAAATTCAAAAAAAACTTTACTCCGAAAAATCTTTACTTACAACTATTCCTCGAAACAACGAATAAATATAAACAGGAATGTTGGAACTTTTTATTCACTGATGGAGCTAAATTTGATAACGGTACAGGATTTGCAATCGTAACTGAAGTTGGGGAAACCTTATTCAGCGCAAGGTTACCAGACTATTTCTCCATCTACGCAATTGAAGCCTTGGTTATTCTCAAAGCAACAGAAATCGCAATCAATTTTAAAAACAATACAATTGTATTTACCGATAGCTTGTCCACACTTAACGCCATTAGAAATGTCACAAACGACAGTGCGATCATCACGAACATTCGTAATAACATAATAAAAAATAAATATAAAATCTTGCTTCTATGGGTTCCTGGCCACTCAGGCATAGCTGGTAATGTTTTCGCCGATTCAGCAGCTAGAAGAGCCACAGAATAGTCGAACATACTTTATCATCCTCCAACAAAAAAAGATTCTTTAAAACTTATCAGCTCGTTTTGGGAATCTATCAGAACTATTGAATAGACTTCTTATATTCATCACTATTCATCAATCAACCCTAAAGCAGAGAAAGCCATATATTAAACAGACACATTTACAAAAATGAACAAATGTTTTATCCGTTTATGTTTAGGCCACACTCAAATAACACAAAGCTTCCCACTCTAAAAAGAGAGCCCTCCCATCTGTCACCTCTGCCAATCCAATCAAGGTTTATCCTTAAAACACCTTACATCCGAATGCATCATTGTAAACAATTTATGTAAACAACTTTTGAATAAAAATCTTGTTAACCTTTTGTCATCCATCTCAACCGAAAACATAAAAAATGTATACACCATATTACCATCACTAAATTTAGATTCAATCTTAACAGATTGAGTAGTTTAATTTAGTTTTTATGGCTGTCGGGGCTAAAATTACCGCGGCGCAGACTTTTTTGGCGCCCGACAGCCCCAAAAGCACAACAAAAATTCTTAGACTATTATAATTATAAAGTATTCATTAATTACAATCCAGCCGAAAGCCCTGGTAACTAGTGCTGTAACTTCATTATAATGTAAATTTATTTTATATTGTTATAAACGATAATAATAATAATCATCTACAGACACAAAATCTAGAAATTAAAGAACAAGTGAATGAACCATGACATTATAGAACACTCAACAAGTTCTTACAACTCTCCTTTACTTTTAGTAGATTTTCGCAAACTAAACAACAAGATAGCTAACGAGAAGTTTTCACTAACAAGGATATAAGACGTTCTTGACAGACTAGGAAGAAAAGTATTTTTCAACATTAGACATGACTAGTTCCTTTCACCAAATTCCTTTAAAAAAGTAATCAAGACCACTAATTGCATTTTCAACAACTGACGGACATTACCAATTTAAGAGATTACCTTTGGGACTTATGATATCCTCAAATTGTTTCCAAGAAATGTTAACAATAGCACTAAGTAGACTAGAATTACAAGCATTGTGTAGATGACATAATAATTTTTGGTTGTAGTATACAGCACTACAACCAGTATTTGATTAATGTTTTTGAAAGATTAAAGCAATATAACTTAAAACTAAATGCAAGCAAGTGTCATTTCCCTAAATCTGAAGTCGTTTATTTATAACAAGCAGAGGTATACATACCGATTCAGGTAAATATAAAACAATAGAAAACTATTCTGTTCCGACGCAGATGAGGTTAGACGATTCGTAGCTTTCCGCAACTATTATAGAAGGTTTATCACCAACTTCGCTGAAATTGCAAAGAATTTAAACTCACTTCTTAAAAAAATCAACCTTTCATATGGTTAAAAGATTGCGAAACTAAGCTTAGAAATTTAAAACAAAAACTTATTAACCCTCCAATTTTACAATATTCTGATTTTGACAAAATATTTATACTCACCACTGACGCATCGGCTTTTGCAAAAGGAGCATTCCTTTGACAAGGTAAAATTGAATTCGATTTACCAATTTCATATGCAAATCCTTACAAAAACATGACATTGGGTTATAATATTTTCCCGACCTTATCGCTACAGAAGAAAATTCATAGTTGTAACTGACCATAGACCGCTAGTATACTATTTTCACACAAAAATCTATCTTCAAAATGGACGAGAATTAGAATAGACTTATCGGACAATGATTTTGAGATAATTTACAAAAATGGAAACACAAACGCCGACGCACTTTCAAGAATAAAGTGACATTTTAAATCCATGTTGGTAAACAATGATGATAATAAGAGCCAACGTGATTGCGACTCCAAGAAGCGGATCATGGAAATAACAAGAGGTATAGCAAAAAGAATTGCCACAAATAATAATAATGAAGTAAAATTAAGTATTATAAAAGATTACCACAACACACTACATCAAGGACTGAAGGCATACGAAAGACAGTAAAAAAAAACTAAAAAAAAACTGTTAAGCTTGTTGACTTCTGCCGATGATGTCGATGTCGCCTGCGTAAGCCAATATCTGGCCAGGACTTGTTGACGATAGTCCCTCTTGTTGACGTGCCAGAGTCATGGATTACTTTCTCCAATGTAAGGTTGAAAAGGATGCAAACCAGACCACCCCCTTATCGGAGTCCATTACAGATTTTGATTGGTCTAGTCAGCAAAGCGGCTACTTTTTCTAGCCTACATAGTCGTGTTAATTTATTTGGGATGCCGAATTCTCATTGCCTTATAAAGTTCTATCCTGGCTTTGCTATCGACTTTAAAGTCTATAAAATCCAAGACTTTTTTCCATCAACTGCCTAAGGGTAAGGATCTGATCAATTAATGATTTGCCTGCTATGAAACCACATTAATAAATGCCGATTAGTGTTTAAGCGTGTGGGGCTATCTGTTCTTGCAGGATAGAGGAGAATATCTTATAGCATGTACTCAATAGTGCTGCACTTTGTAATATCCCCCTTCTATGGGACATGTGATGTCTTTTCGCCAGTCTTCTGGCATTTCTTCGTGTTCCCATACGTGTATTATTATATATAATGAATTGCTTGATGTAGTGTTGGCCCTCCATGTTTGATCACCTCGGCAGGTATGGCATTGGCTCTCGAGAACTCGTTATTTTTGAGCCAATTAATCGCCTTTTCTATCTTCTTAAATTTTTGTGGTTGCAGAATGAGGTCTTCTTGAAATGTTGGAGTCTCCATTTCTTCTGTGAGCTGATCGTTCAACAATTCATTTAAGTACACTTTCCTTCGCTCCAAAATGTCTTCAGGATCGGTGATCAGATTTCCCTTTCCGTCCTTACAGTAAGTGCAGCTTGGTGTATATTGCGACATATTTCTGACCTGCGGACTTCGCTCTCTATTTCTTTCCATTTCACATACAATGTTTTTCTCGCAGGCTGCCTTATTTTGTCTCTGAAGTCTTTTCTCTATTCTTCTGCTCTTTATATTAATCTTCGCGTGCCCGCCTTCTATGAGACTGCTGCATTGCTTGGTATGTGGCATTCTTACGTTCAGAGTTCAGTCTGCATTCATTATCAAACCAGTCGCTCCGATCTCTGCGACTACTGCCTAGGATAGTATCAGCAGTACTAATGACTTTGTTCTTAAGGCATGACAATTTTTCCTCTACGCGCGGCACTCTGCCGCCAGGACTCACTCTTCCCTCATCGAACTCCGAGGGCGGGTCTTAGTGCGCGACTGTATGTATTTCTTTTGTTTTCATCGCGTAAGGCAGCCGTGTTGATTCGAGCCTGAGCGGCGAATCCAATACTTCGTCGCAGAGCATTTCGCGCTCAGAATATTGGCACCTTGATACGTTCGTATCGTCCTCGGGCTCGATTAGTGGCGACGATCTATCAACAAGTGGTCAATTTGGTTGAGTGACTCCGTCAGGTGATACCCAGGTGGCTTTGTTGATATCTTTACGCGGGAGACTGGTACTCGCAACGAACAATTTCGTTGATGCTGCCATTTCTATGAATCTAGTTCCTTGTCATTAGTGTTCTCATGCATGGGATCCTATGTACTGAATGAATACTGGCTCCCTACCTAATTTGACGTTGAAATTGCCAAGGATGATTTTAACGTCACACCTTGGGCAGGCATTGATGGTCCTCTCTACAAGTTTTTTGTAGGACTCCAGTTACGTCTCAGACGTTACCTATAACGGTAATCCCCATATCCCACATACGCCCCTTTGCCTAACAGTACATTTTACTGTTTCCCACCATTTCTTGCACTCACAGCAAAACGTGTCACCAACAGATACACCCCTTTCCCCATATCCCAGCAACATAGACAGACATCGTTATTAAATACTCATATTTCATTCAACTAAATGAAATATGAATATTTTGTAAACAACTGCATTCCATTCCCACGGGAAGCACTTTATGCATTATTCTTGATAACAAATTGTACCTTTCCTGCCTGTAGAATAATTCAAGTAGAGTCAGAGTTAATTCGACAATCCAATTAGCAAGTGCAGCCTAGCTCTGGACAGCGGCTTGTTTTTTGGATTATAATTTATAAATATTGAACGATTTTAATAAAACAAATAAAATAATAAAAAAAAGAAAAAAAACGTTAATGTTTTTTTTTTAATAAAATCGCGACAGTAAGCTCGTAAATGGCACAGTCGGTACTCTCCACGTACGCATCAGTTATTTACTAAAAAAGTAAGCTCGCGGTGAATTTCCATTCTCTAACGTGGATGAAGTGAATTCTCCTTCCAACAAAAAAATCCGTTTAAGGACATATTTGAAAAACACGCTTAAGTGTAGAAAAGAGACAAGTTCGATTAAGAACTACCTATTCTAATATCTAAATGGTCTCCCTGTCTTTAATGGGAACATAGATAATCTTAATACTTTTGTTGAATTATTAGACAGAGTTAACCCTGCCTTGTTAAAATTTGATAAAAGCAGTAGGGCAATATTTTTTGATATTATTAAGAGTAAATTGGTAGGAAAAGCTAGAGAGGCACTTGACATAAACAACACAGTGCAAGATTGGGAAGATTTAAAAAAAGATCTTATATCAATATTTTGGTGACAGGAAACAAATAGAAGAATTATATGATGACTTAAAAAGCTTAAAATTTATAGACTCATGCCAAAACTTTTATGATAAACTCAAGAACGCCTTGAGGAGACTAAACAATAAAACTAGGTTAGATAAGACCATAATACAATAGAAATAAAAAGAAATTACGATATGGCTCTAAGACTATTTATGAAAAAAATTCCAGAACCTATGAAAGGGATCCTAACTTGTAGACAGCCGAAAACACTAGAACAAGCCATAGATATCCTCCATGAATCTGGCTACAAGAATAAATAACAAAAACGTTTTCTTTAATAACTTTGGACACAATTCAAACAACACAGTACAAAACGGACATCCCACTAACTCTGAACAATTCAGAAATAATACAAACATTACAGGACAGTATAGACACCCGACTGATTCAGGACAATATTCCAGGCAATACAGACATAATTCAAACGATTCAGGACAATATTCCAGACAATACAGACATAATTCAAACGATTCAGGACAATACTCCAGACAATACCGAGATAATTCAAACGACTCAGGACAATATCCAAGACAACACAGACATAATATTCAATATATGCACCCAAATAATCCAGAACTCTCCAGGCAATATAGACAACCCACATATTCAGGTTCATATAGAAATAACTATAACAATTTTCCCAGTAATAACAATGCTGGCCAGTCCCAAAACCATGAACCGATGGACACCTTGTCCGCCTCCTATCAAAGACAGATCAACGTACAAAATACGGTTTTCCGAGAAACAAGCCCGTTAGCCGACTTCCCTATATGATGATTAAAACTAAAAACAATAAATATACATTGAGGTTACTGTTAGATACCGGTTCAGAAACCAGTATCCTCAATCCCGGTATATGCCATCCGAAATGGCAAATAAAATTAGAAAAACCAATGCAGATAAAAACAGCTGCTAATATACCAATATTCGCAACCACTAAAGTAAGAATCCCATTATTTGAAGAATTCGGTATGATTAACAAAACTACCAAATTTATTGAATACAAATTCCACAATACATATGATGGCTTGATTGGAAATAATATCTTATTGCCGTCCAAAGCTATTCTTGACTTCGAACAAAAACTATTAATAATATATGGAACAAAAATCCCTATATTCTTCAACGGAGATGAAGAAAAAGAAGAAAAAACAAAAATAGAACCAAAAGAAATAGCAAAATTTAACGTAACAATAGACAAATTATCACAAATAAAAAGTTCCGTTTTTATTCATGAAAATCAAATAATATTTGCCCTCTTGATACCAAATTACTCAACTATAAATTTCTATAAAATAATATTAGAACCAATCTCTAACCAAAATAATCTTGAACTAGTAACACCTTATGTAAATTTTATAAGAGATGATAATTTTAACTACGAATATGTAAATGGAACTGTAAAATTTAAAGATTTAAAAATTATAAGAGATGATTGTATTACAAATATTTTTTAAAGAAAATGCAAAATGCAATTACAGAAAAAATACAAATGTAGAAATCATTTTAATTTTCATAAAAAATTGTAGAGAGGAAACTGAAATTAAAGTTGACATACAAAAAATCGATTCTTCAGAGCAGAATCCTAAGGGGGAGGAGTTACGTCTCAGACGTTACCTATAACGGTAATCCCCATATCCCACATACGCCCCTTTGCCTAACAGTACATTTTACTGTTTCCCACCATTTCTTGCACTCACAGCAAAACGTGTCACCAACAGATACACCCCTTTCCCCATATCCCAGCAACATAGACAGACATCGTTATTAAATACTCATATTTCATTCAACTAAATGAAATATGAATATTTTGTAAACAACTGCATTCCATTCCCACGGGAAGCACTTTATGCATTATTCTTGATAACAAATTGTACCTTTCCTGCCTGTAGAATAATTCAAGTAGAATCAGAGTTAATTCGACAATCCAATTAGCAAGTGCAGCCTAGCTCTGGACAGCGGCTTGTTTTTTGGAATATAATTTATAAATATTGAACGATTTTAATAAAAAAAATAAATAAAAAAAAGAAAAAAAACGTTAATGTTTTTTTTTTTAATAAAATCGTGACAGTAAGCTCGTAAATCTCCTCAGTAGGTGTGTGAACATTTATGAGGCTGATATTATTTAATTTGCCTCGCACGACAAGGGTGCGTTGCCTTTCGTTTATTGCATTAAAACGGATGATAGGAAGGCTTCATTTTTTGACTGACTAGGAAGCCTACCCCGAGCACATGGTGTTTTGGTTGACCGCTGTAATATATGTCATGTTCTTTTTTCTGCAAAACATTATTCCCTGGCCATCGAATTTCTTGAAGTGATGTTATTCCAGCTTTATATGTGGCCAGGAAATCAGCTAGCTGATGTGCAGCTCGAGGTTTTATTAGCGTTTTAAAATTGTTTTACAAATGTTTTATCGCGTTTTTTTCAAATATTTTTCGGGAGCTTATAGGTAACACTTCTATCCTAGTTGTACTCACACTCTCAAAGAACTAGCTATTGAAAACATAAAAAATATTATTTTTGTTTAATATGGAAATATCAGATTATAAACTTTACAAAAAAATCTAAAGGTGAACTGATTATAAGATTCGTAAATAGAAAGATTCAAAACGGACAACAACAACAAGAAATAAATTGCACGACTGGATCGCACGTAATTGCTCACATGGACGTACTTTATATGGACTGCTAGTCTAATGTCAGCTTCATACAACAATTGTCAAAAAAATGTCGCCAAAATTGAGAATGCGATACTAGCTCTCCTGTACCCACTTCAGGAAAAAAAAATAACTACTTAAAATGTTGACATAGAAGCTCGCGACATCTGTTTTTAAAAATTAAAAAAGTCATTCACCGGTAAAGCATAACAGACACTTTTGAATAGTAACCATAGAAGTGTGCGACATCTTTAGTATTTTGCCTCTTGTTTTTTTAGATCGTGGACAACTTCCTTTTTTTATTGGTTTGTGCCTAAGACAAGCTAAAAGCACTAGAAGGAAAAAAGCGATTTTTTATTAATTAATTGTGGAATATTCTAAATAACACGGGGAGAAAAAAGGAAATTTTAACATGCCAACGTGGGAAAACCTGCTGCCAAAGTCTGGGATTGCTGGATGAAATGTCAAAACTGAGGTTTAATTTTATTTCCCGCTAGTGTACTCAGGAGGGCTAGTGTCGCCCAAAATAACTGAAACTAAAATGGAACCAACTTGAGGTAGGAAACTAGCAGTCCATATATAATACGTTCATGCTTGCTCATATGTGTGGTCACATTATAGAATAATATTAAAGAAAATTAAAGTGAACATTAAAGCATTTATTCGTTTTTTGTGACTTTTGATTGTTCGAATAAAGTACGTCAAATTGTATTGGGTGAAATAATTTAAACGCCATTTTATTTCTTTAGGAAATGTAAGAAAGTGTGAATTTTTTCAAAATCCTTAGAGCCGTTTTTTATTAAAACGGTTTTTTTAACAGCTTTCTTTAAAAAAATTAAAAAAAATAATTCAAGAATACAAGCTTAAGCACAAAAATAACGTAAATTTAAAAAACAAAATTAAAAAAAAAATCACTTACCCGTTTTCAATATATTGATTTTTCAAAAAAAAGAAAAGTAAAAATTTTTTTTTTAAATAAAAAAAAAAGTTTTCGAAAATAAATCAATGCAAAATTACTCAGGCTATCTACATCTTCTTGAATATCAATTTTGATTGTAAGCGGATCACCAGTTTTCGAAAAAGTCGAAGAAAAAAAACCGGTCCTATGGGAGATACCGTTTTTAGCCCACCATATTCAATTTTTTTTCACCAAAATATAATGCATACCTACAGTAGTACACTGATTTTTTTTTAATTAAAATTCTTGGAGCCGTTTTCAAGAAAAATAAGCTTTTACATAACGGGTATATGACAGGTACCGTTAAATTTTGAACTAAAAAAAAATAGATTAGAATCAGTAAAAATCGATTTGAAAAATCCAATTTGCGCGCGTCATGTCGTCAAAGGAGCAGCAACAGCAGCAGCACTAATAGCAGAAAATTCTTCGAGCGAAGAAAAAATCACTTGCGGCCAGCGGATGCCGACTCCACACTATTGGGCGGGAGAAGAGCATCAAATGGCAGACACCATGAAGAAAGAATTTTTGGATTGGAAGAACAGGATGCAGGCGAAAAGGAAGCGAGGTGTTTCTTCAAGGAACAGTACCATACGTGCAACAGCGGCAGTAGCAGCAGCAACAAGAAGCGCGAATGCCATCAACGTCAGCAGCCTTCAGCATCAGTTTAAAGAGGATTCGATTTGAAGAGGATTATAAACGAGACTCAGCAAGTGATTTCTTTTATAATCGGAGACCTGATTCGGCGAGGAATAAAATTAAGCAATTGCTCACTAAAGGTAAGTTCTCTATAATTGCAATGTATATAATACATTTTTATTGATTTCAATTATATTGGCTTACACAATTTAGCGAAAACCCTAATAGGCACAGAATATTACATGATGTCTATGAAAGAAGGAATTATAACGGAGGAGAAGTCCGACTGAAAATTAAGAGAATACACCAGAATTTCAGCGGAAGTTTCTGTGCAATTGCCGAATATGGAAACCACTACCACTTCGTGCACAATTGCAGTTACTCCAACAGCAACTGCATATGCATTTTCCACCGCTACCTCAGCGACCAAATCGATAGTCTCGAAGGATTGTTCCCAGCTACAGCTTCACCATCGAACACTTGCTTAGTATCACAATCTATATGCAAAAGGATGACAGACAGCTTTTGTATTTGGAGCACTCGCGGCGAATCTGGATATCGCGTAGTGAAAATGGATATTTTCAACTATTCCAAAGTTTGCAGTCTACCGAAATACAAATGGTGGAGGGAGGCGTCTTACCGGGCGACATTCATAACTTCTTCACCTGTCGACCGCAAGAAGCAACTATTGACTCAAGTTCTGCAGGCGGAAGCAGTAGACCTAATGAAGATTCCGGATCGCAAAAAAGAGGAAAAGGCGATAAGACCATCCTATTCCTTTTACAGCGGCCAACATCACCAATAAATCATGTGTTCAGCACGAGTGCATGTTTAAGTTCTAGGTATACATTTAACGATATAAGTTCTACTTCACTGAAAAATTGTGTTAAAATTGTCAATAATAAATTCAATGAAATGTCGCTAACAGAATTAAATTTATATTTTGAAAAATGTGAACCACAAAATTTAATGTTTAATGTGCCAATGGGTAATGTAACAGATTATTATTTTAATATTAAAGACTCTGTAAAAGTATTAAATAATTTATTGAAATTTCAATTTAATAAAGATAAAATTCAAATTAAAAATGTCCTTACAGATCTGTACAATGTCTTGGATAAAAACGTACCAAAAAAAAAATAAATGTTTGTTCTATTACCCCCAAATGCAGGTAAAAATTATTTCTTTGATTTTTTTTATACAATCATACGCGGGTTTTCAGCCCTTTCGCGTCAATGGTGCAAGCAAAAAAAATCCAATTTGCACGCGACATGTCGTCGTCGTCGTTGTCGCAGTAAGTAGTGTTTCGCATTAAACATTAATTTTGTGGTTCACATTTTTCAAAATATAAATTTAATTCTGGACGTTGAATCTTCCATGAATATAATTCCAAATTTTTCAGAAGTAGGAAGATTAGACAATTACAATTTTTTTAAGAAAATCACTAAATACAATGCAGACAGACTACCAAAATTATTAAAAGAAGTAAACATATAACAAAATGACAAAAAGATAAGGAAAACATTAATACAAATATGTGAAGAATATCAGGACATTTTTCATCAAAAAGAGGAACCCCTTACTACAAATAATGTTAACACTCAAAAACTTTGTATTACACACGAAAATCCAGTATACACTAAAAATTGCAGACTATCTACAAACATAAAATCTAGAAATTAAAGAACAAGTGAATGAACTGTTATACAATTACGTTACAGAACACTCCACAAGTTCTTACAACTCTCCTTTACTTTTAGTACCAAATAAAAGCCAAGAAAACAAAAAGAAATGGTGTTTAGTAGTAGTCATCGACTATCCTCCAAGCCGATCGCATCGCGTTTTCTTCTCAGTGCGTATCATACTTGTTTTCTTCGATTGCTTTTCCCGTTATTCTCATATAGCGTATCACTTTGTCTTTTTTTTTTTAATCCCGCTATCCGAAGTGCATTAGGCTCTAAGAATACAATAGAAACAAATAAATTATGGCCTCAGGGCCAAAAGTGATTTCAAGCAATGGGCTTTGTGATCTCGACGAAGAGATCCTAGCCGATTCCTCAAATAAAAAGAAAAGAATAAAAACTAATTTCACAAATAATATATCCACCGAATTCTTACTCCCAAGTCACATGTCTACACCTAACCCAAAATTTATAGTGTTATCTCCAGCCGATAGTTCAAAGCCTTTCTCTAAATTAAGCGTCTTTTTACTAGTAAAAAAAGCTATTGGCTTTATAAGTACTGGCTACGAATCCATCACACAAATGCGGGATGGCAATTTGCTTATTCTTTGTAAATCTAAAAAAACTGAAGATATCTTCCTATCAAGGACACAGTTGTCTAACCTCTGTCCAATAAATGTAACCTTACATAAGCACCTTAACTCTTCTAAAGGTACAGTATATGCACCTTACCTTATCGACGTCCCTGAAGAAGAAATAAAATCCGAAATGAAGCTGCAAGGCGTTACAGATATTTACAAATTCTTAAAGAGATCTGAAGGCACCCTCTCTCCATCTGGTCTTATTCTTTTGATCTTTGACTCGTTGCGTCCACCATGCTCTGTCAATATTGGATGGTACAATTGCAAGGTAAATGAATACATCCCCAACCCCATGAGATGCAAAAACTGCCAGCTATTAGGTCACACCGCTAAAAGATGCAAAAATAACACCTCATGCGATAAATGCAACATGCCACTCGTTGACCCGCACTCATGTACGCGTACTTTTTGCGCTAACTGCTCAGAAGACTATCCTGCCTCCTCAAAAATATGCAAAAGTTTTCTCAAGGAAAAGGAAATTCTAAAAATTAAACCGATAAAAAAATGCATTATTCGCGAAACTAAACAAGCATATTATGAACTCAATCCAACAAACCCCTCAAATGGATCCTACGCTTCAGTGACAGCTTACGCTGTATCAGAAATCCCAATACAACCTCCAAATATTCCAACCACAAACACAACTGATTCAACAAACGCAATTACTACTCAACAACAAACCCTAACACATAACAATAAAGAATCAAATAACTCACAATCCGACCAAAAAACAACTTATTATTCAAAACCAACACCTAACAACTCTTCCATAAACAACTCAATTAATAAAAATCGTGTAACCTCTTCACTCCAACAACAGCAAGAAATTCAATCCATTGCAGAATATCTTTCTACCGCAACAATAAATCATCCCTCTCTTCCCTCTCGTACACAAAATTCATCCTCAAATTACAGTAACTCACCTTTATCCAATTTCACACAATCATTAGTCAAAAATAATAACTATTATATTTCTCGTATAGATACTGATGATGACAGCCCATAACTCTAATTATGACCCCCACAACTGCGGCTCCGCCCTCGGGAACATGGGACAGACGGATCACCCGGTAATTTTGGGTGCCCCGCGTGCCTCATATTCAAGGCGGCGGAGCAGTTATACTTCTTTCACCCTCAATCACAACACCATTATTGCCTTTCAGCAATATAACAACAATTATATCGCGAGTAAGCCGTCAAATCCATCAAAAAAATATCTTAAAATCTTACAACGGAACATGGATGGTTATTTTAACAATTGCCATGAGTTGCAATTGCTTATTAATGATTTAAAACCCTCAATAGTAAGTTTGCAAGAAACTCACACAATTTCTCTCCTAATCCTCCACAACAATACAAAGCATATTTTCACAATTTTCCTTCTAATACTTATTCAAAACAAGTTCCAGCTCTGATGATTCTTAAATTCATCCCACACACTTTTATACATTTGCCATCTAATATATCTACAGTTGCAATAGAAATCGTCAACATCATCAAAATTACTGTCATTTCAATAAACATCCACCCTTCTCAATCATTTACCTCCACCGACCTCTTAAACATCCTTAACAACATCCACACACCGATTATATTTACTGGTGACATAAACAGCTGGAATACTCTCTGGGGCTCTCCCATAACCAACACAAGAGGTAAAGAATTTGAAGATTTCCTTTTAATCTCTAATTTAGCAGTCCTGAACGATGGCAGACCTACACATTTCTCGACCCATAAAACCTGGACACATGTTGACGTGTCAGCTATCTCCCCCCAACTTCTACCAAAAACGACTTGGGAAGTCTTAGACAACCGTCATGGTGATAATCATCACTCAATCATAACAAAGTTAGACCTTGGTATGGTATCATATCCCAAAACCGTTATAGCTAAATTTTTAACTAACAGAGCAAACTGGGAATTGTATGAAAAAACTATACTCTCCCATATTGACCTTTACAGTTCCTCCACTAATATAAATATAGAAGCGGCTTCAATTACAAAAATTTTAAGAACTGTAGCTAACATTGCTATTCCACACACAATAAACATCCCAAGAAAAAAGATAACGCCTTGGTGGTCTTCAAAGCGTTCAAATCTTCGCTCACACAAATAAAATCTCTGGAAATTATTCAAATCACATCCGAACGACAGCAACCTCATAAATTATCGTAAAGCAAATGCAATATTCCGAAAACGCTGTAAAATTGCAAAACTAGAATCCTTCCAGAAATTCACATCAAATATCAACCCTAACACTTCTAGCAAAAAAATGTGGAATGACATAAGAGCACTCTCAGGTAATTACACCCCATTCTCCATAAGCAACTTAATTATTGAATCTTGCACAATATACAATCCACTAGAGATCTGTGAATACTTTGGCAAGACCTGGTCAGATTATTCCAGCGACTCAAACTTCCCTTCAACGTTTATCAGCGCTAAACTTCGAATTCCTGACAGGCAAATTCAAACTAATAATCTAAGCCCTGACGCTAAATTTATAGATAAACAAATTAACTTTGTGTAATTTGAATGCTGTCTTTCATCATTGAAAGATAAGACACCAGGATTCGACCGCATCTCCTATCCCATGTTAAAAAACGCCCCTCTTTTACTTAAAAAAAAAATTACTACTATTCAATAACAAGGTTTTGTGTCCTTTACTCCAAAAAGTGTGCGTTTCGCCCAAGCATGAACGGTGGGCTCATCAGTTAGACCGTTCATGCTCTTCTAAGTTGCACAAAATAGGTCGATGATTATCGACTCTTCATAAAACACATTGCAGAAAGCAATAGTGAATTATATTTCTTTTAGGGAACTTTGCTTAAAGTTATGCACCTAAATCTGGGTGTTTTGCTCGTGAACCAGCAAAGTCAATACAAAATATATTGCAACAACAAAAACTATTGCTAGTTGTTTGTTGTTGTTTTTTTGTGGAGTTTTTGTTGAATTAAATTCAATAAACAGGTTTTGTGTCCTTTCATTCTATTTTTTTTTTTTTTTTTTTTATAATTAACGCGCGCACAAGGGACTATTTGTTTATCTTTTAATGTAATACACTGCGCGGGCATTAGGAAGATAGGGAGGGGAGAGATAGGAGGTGTCGATTAACATTGGTTTTGAATGTTTGCAAATTGAAATGGCAAGGGAAAATCTCGCCGGGTAAACTATTCCAAAGTCGTGTTGTACGGCTAAAAAAAGAATCCCTATATTTCACGGTACGTCCGAAATTGGGCTCAAGGGTGAACTGATGGGCATTCCTAGCAAGACGAGTATTACGAGCGAAACTTTTAAGGGGAGGAATGCAGCTGGCTACCTCGAGTGAACATCTTTTATAAAAGAAACGATAAAATAAGGAAAGACATGAAACATCGTCGGTGTTCGAGAGGGGCAATTGTTTCAGCGGAAGTTCTATTTCCTATCCATCTTAACGCTCGATTTTGTATTCTATCAAGCAGGTGAAGCGATGTTTGTGAAGCACCTGCCCACAGGTGGGAGTTATACTCGAGTTTAGGGCGTATAAACGCTTTATAAATTGTAGCCAGATCAGATGGGGAAAAATACTTCTTACACCGATACAGAAAACCTAAGCACTTAGCAGCATTCTTAGCGATTTCAAATATATGGTCGTTCCAACGGAGGTCGTCGTTGACACACATACCGAGTACTGAGAGCTTTTCGGTTTCTTCGATGTAAGTGCCATTCATGGACAATGGCATTGGGGGAATGTTTAGCTTTAACGACAGAAGACAGCATTGAGTTTTCGAAGCATTAAACTCCACACGATTCCTATTACCCCATTTGACAATGCTGTATAAATCGGAGTTTAATGAGCTTGACATACGGCACCGTTGCAATTGTACGTCCGAAGGCGAAGGACGTGAATTATCGAACGAATATGAAAAGCTGAGGGTAGAGTCGTCAGCAAAACAGTTAAGTGGATTAGAAGTAACAGACAGAAGATCATTTATAAAAATGAGGAAAAGAGTCGGAGATAGAACAGAGCCCTGGGGCACACCAGCATTTATTTTATGGGAATCAGACTTGAATCCGTCCAATACAACTTGTATTGAACGGTCCAGAAGATAGCTTCTAATCCAACGAACAAGAGTATTATCGATCCCAAAAGCACGCATTTTCGATAAGAGAGCTTCATGCCAAACTCTATCAAATGCCTTGGAGATATCAAGAGCAATAATCTTACTTTCACCAAAGCGATGTAAAGATTTGTTCCACTGTTCGGTGAGATATGCCATCAGATCACCAGTGGAACGGTTGCTGCGGAAGCCATACTGACGGTCATGGAGAAGCTTACGATCTTCGAGATATTCCTTAAGCTGACGGTTAATCAGTGTTTCCATGACCTTAGAAAGAAGGGATGTCAGTGCTATGGGTCGGTAGGAGGAGGGGGAGGATGGGTCACCTTTCTTAGGGACAGGCTGGACAAATGCTGTTTTCCATCTTCTAGAAAAGATTCCAGAAGAGTAGGAGCGATGGAAAAACTTACGCAGTGGCTTTACCAGTGTGGAAGAACACCTCTTCAGAAGAATCGGGGGTATACCATCCGGGCCAGCGGATTTGTGTATATCGAGATCTTTGAGAACTCTTGCTACTGTACGAGTGCGGAAAAAAATCTGTCCCATGGAAAAACTTACATTCTCAAGTACAGGAAGGGCAACGTTGCTATGCGGCAGCGTGGAGCTAGCAGCGAAATGGGCGGCGAGCAAGTTTGCCTTCTCTGAAGAGTAAACAATTGGTTTGTTACTGTCGATGAGCGTTGGAACCGAAGATGTTGAGGAGTTTTTAATATTTTTTACAAATGACCAAAAATTTTTACTGCCTTTGGGACACTGCAGAATTTTTTGCCGTAATTTTTGGTCATGCAAAAATTTGGTTCTTTCAATAACGGAGTTGCATGAGTTTCTTGCTTGTTTGTGCTTATTCCGATTTTCCTCTGTAGGGTTGGCTTTGTAAGAACGGAAACTTACTTCTTTGAGCCTGATAGCTTCTTTACACTCAGAATTAAACCAAGACTTTTCTTTAGGTTTGATGCTTTTTACGCTGTTAGGAATAAAAGCACGCATCCCTAGAAGAATCACATTTGTGATCATTTCAGCACTGGCATCAATGTCACTATCGAGGAAGCATAGTGACCAGTTAAAGTTTCGGAAAAAAATATTCAGGCCGTCCCAGTTGGCTTTCTCGTATTGCCAAACGGTCCTGGTGGGAAGTTTTTCTTTAACTGGATGGGTGGAGGATGAGAAATTAGCTGAAATGACACAATGGTCTGAAGTGCCAAATGGAGAAGTTACACTAATGGTATATTTATCAGGGTGAGAAGTAAGAAACAAGTCAAGAGTATGGGCGGCTTGCCCAGCAACATCCGGTATACGCGTTGGCACATCGATCAGTTGGGTAAGGTGATGTAACCCGGCAAAGAGCTCGACATACCTTCCTTCGGGTGTTGTCTGACCAGAATAGCGGAGCCAATTGGAATTGTGTACATTGAAATCGCCCGCAATAACAATTTCAGTGCGAGGACAAAGGGAAACAATTTTCGAGATAGAATCAGACAGCGCATCAAACTCGTTACAAGTGGAATTGCTGTCGAGATTTGGACTCCTGTAAATAAAACAATAATGAATGACATGCTTGCAGACAGTGAATTTGAGCCACAAGAAGTTATAGTCCGTGTTGGAACATTGCCCATCATTCCTAACATAGACCACGAGACCATGATGGGAAAAGAGTAATGGCACCAAGCTATACCCATGTAGAGCAAACTCTGATAAATCAGTATTTACTCCAACCTGGGTTTCACTTAATGCCAAACCAGCGGGCCTGTATTGAACAGTGTAGACGTACAGGTGAAAGAAATTCTTTCTTATACCACGAACATTGGAATAGACGACACAAAAATCACTTACCATTTCAAAATACTTACACACAAAACACAATTCTGACTAAGTCGAACCATGCAGTGAAAATCCAAAATTAATCTCTGTAATAAACAAACTGTCTTAGGTGTTATGCCCATAAGACAGCTTGCATACAAAAAATCAATTTAAATATTCAGCACAATAGGACAAACTCAGATGCCCTTATCCATTTACCGCAAGCATACGATGCCTACAGTAGATAAGAAAGAGGCAGTTAAGCTAAGCACAAAGGGTTGGGACAGATAGGAGGATAATTTGATTTGCTATGCAAGTGTGTATTATTTTTTTTTTTTTTTCTTCCACAGCGCGAATGGGCATCTTATCGTCTTCCAACGACACGAGTGGATATTGTTATTTTCTTTACAGCACACGCGAGGGGTTTTTGCCAATTTCTCAAACGAGTGTGTAATATTATTTTTTTATCACTCGCGATAACAATGCGCATTAATTTTTTTTTTTTTGACTTTTGTGTAATTATTTATGCGCGCACCTCGACCTGACGTCCGGCCTCTATGAGCTTAAGATCGACACTGAATGCCCTAAATACGACGTAAAGATCGAACTAGGCGATTTTAATGCCAAAATAGGTAAAGAGGAAATCTTTGGTAGGACTGTCGGAAAACATAGCCTACACGACACAACGTCTGAAAACGGACTTAGGCTAATTGACTTCGCAGCGGCACATAACGTCACCATTGCAAGCACACGGTTTCCTCATCTCGATATACACAAAGGGACTTGGCGACACCCAGATCAAAGAACCGTCAATCAGATTGATCACGTTTCGATCGATGCAAGACACGCCTCCAGTATCTTTTATGTTCGCACCTTCCGAGCAGCCAACATCGACTCGGATCACTACCTTGTTGCAGCAAAGGTAAGAATGCGAAAAACCCGAACTCCACAAGAACCGAGTAATACTGTGAGGAAGTATGACGTCGGAAAGCTGCAATCGCAAGAAACCGCCAGAACCTATGCCGATCGAATATCCCGTAACCTCTCTAGAAATCCAGTACCACCAGCATCAAGTGCCGAAGACCAGTGGCAACACTGCCAACAAGCCATCAGAGATGCCGCAACTGATGTGCTAGGTTTCACCAGACCACCACCACGAAACCTCTGGTTCGATGACGAATGCAGGCAGGCCCATTCAGCCAAACAAGAGGCATATAAAGCGGCGCTGCAAAGAAAGACGAGAGCTGCTCGCGAGCTCTACGAGCAGAAAAGACGGGAAGAACACCGGCTTCTCCAAAAGAAAAAGAGAGAGAACGTGCGGAAATTTTACCAACAGGTAAAAAGAACATGCCAAGGAAAAAAAACCCGCACAGAAGCCTGTAGAGATAGGAATGGAAACCTCGTAGTAGAGTCAAAGTTGGTGCTGAGTACATGGAAGGACCATTTCTGCAGACTGTTAAACGGCGATGAAGACCAAAATCCCGCTGTCAGGCAGAATGAACCATTCAAGATGGATGATGACAGACAAAACTTCCGTCCACCTGACCAAAATGAAGTAAGGATAGCAATATCTAAACTAAAAAACAACAAAGCTGCTGGACCCGACGGACTACCCGCCGAACTTTTTAAAGCGGCCGGAGATGACCTGGTGGAGTGCATACACCAACTCATCTCTAAAGTTTGGTCAGAAGAAAGTATGCCTGATGAATGGAACCTCAGCATCGTTTGCCCGATCCACAAGAAAGGAGACCCTCTAAACTGCGCCAACTATAGAGGAATAAGTCTCCTGAATATCGCCTACAAGATCCTCTCTGCCGTACTATGTGAACGCCTGAAACCTTTCGTCAGCAACCTGATTGGCCCCTATCAGTGTGGTTTCAGACCAGGAAAGTCCACAATCGATCAAATGTTCACTCTACGGCAGATCCTGGAAACCACCCAAGAATTCCAAATCGATACCCACCACCTCTTTATCGATTTTAAGGCCGCGTATGATAGCATTTATAGAGACGATCTATACAGAGCCATGCCAGGTTTTGGCATCCCCACAAAACTCGTCCGACTGTGCAAGATGACGATGGAGAACTGTCGCTGCTCCGTCAAGGTTGGTACTGACCTCACAGAAGCTTTTGACGTCAAAAAAGGATTCCGACAAGGTTCCTTCAACTTAATACTTGAAAAAATTATAAGAAACTCGCAAGTCAATTGTAGTGGGACAATTTTTTTCAAGTCTGTGCAATTGCTAGCATACGCTGACGACATAGACATCATTGGCAGAACTTGGCGAGCTGTCACTGGAACGTTTGCTAGCATTGAAGCTGAAGCGGCTAAGATGGGACTAGCAGTCAATGAGGCCAAAACGAAGTACCTGCTGTCCACAAAAAGGGACACACAACACCGGCGGATTGGACAAAACATCACAATAGACAGGTACAACTTTGAGGTAGTTAGGGACTTTGTGTACCTCGGATCCGCTATAACATCTGACAACAACATCTCGTCAGAAATAAAGCGAAGAATTACTCTTGCCAATCGCTGTTTCTATGGGCTAGGAAGGCAATTGAGTAGCAAAGCCCTCTCTCGAAAGACAAAGGAGACTCTGTATAAGACCCTTATCATCCCAGTCCTGCTCTATGGCGCCGAGTCATGGACTCTATCTAAAGCGGATGAAGATATCCTTAGTTGTTTCGAGCGTAAGATTCTTCGGAGGATTTTTGGCCCTATCTGCGTTAACGGGCTTTGGAGGAGAAGGTTCAACCAAGAACTATACGAGCTGTACAGCGACATTGACCTGGTCAAAAAAATACGCATATCACGTTTAAGATGGCTAGGTCATGTAGAGCGAATGGACAACAATGCTCCGGCTCGCAGGATCTTCGATTCATTCCCAGAGGGTAGACGCAGTCAAGGAAGACCTCGCCTTAGGTGGCGCGCTCAAGTGGAGGACGACCTGAACCAACTTGGAGTGCAAAACTGGAGGCAGCTAGCCAAAGACCGAGCTGGCTGGAGAGGCATGTTGGTTGAGGCCCAGGTTCGTCCCGAACTGTAGCGCCACCTAAGTAATAAGTAAACGCCTACTCTGGTACATCGAAAAAAATTATTTCATTAGCCCATATCAAGTTGCATTTAAACACGGACGTGGTTCCAGCGACTCATTGTCACACATTGATGAATACGTATCCACAGCGCTTTCAAACAAAAACCATGTATCCATTCTATTACTAGACTTCGAAAAGGCGTTTGATAGGATAGGTATTCACGTGGTTCAATCAGAAAAAAAGAAAAAAAATACTGAAAGGAAAAATAGTACGCCAACAAAATTGGATTATCTACCAAAATCATGGTTTTATCACCTTCCATCATTCCCCCTTGGGAGGTCCCAAGCAACATTGTCAACACCAAACTGGCGAAATTCAAAAAAAAACTTTACTCCGAAAAATCTTTACTTACAACTATTCCTCGAAACAACGAATAAATATAAACAGGAATGTTGGAACTTTTTATTCACTGATGGAGCTAAATTTGATAACGGTACAGGATTTGCAATCGTCATGGTAGAAGTTGGGGAAACCTTATTCAGCGCAAGGTTACCAGACTATTTCTCCATCTACGCAATTGAAGCCTTGGTTATTCTCAAAGCAACAGAAATCGCAATCAATTTTAAAAACAATACAATTGTATTTACCGATAGCTTGTCCACACTTAACGCCATTAGAAATGTCACAAACGACAGTGCGATCATCACGAACATTCGTAATAACATAATAAAAAATAAATATAAAATCTTGTTTCTATGGGTTCCTGGCCACTCAGGCATAGCTGGTAATGTTTTCGCCGATTCAGCAGCTAGAAGAGCCACAGAATAGTCGAACATACTTTATCATCCTCCAACAAAAAAAGATTCTTTAAAACTTATCAGCTCGTTTTGGGAATCTATCAGAACTATTGAATAGACTTCTTATATTCATCACTATTCATCAATCAACCCTAAAGCAGAGAAAGCCATATATCCAACAGACAAATTTACAAAAATGAACAAATGCTTTATCCGTTTATGTTTAGGCCACACTCTAATAACACAAAGCTTCCCACTCTAAAAAGAGAGCCCTCCCATCTGTCACCTCTGCCAATCCAATCAAGGTTTATCCTTAAAACACCTTACATCCGAATGCATCATTGTAAACAATTTATGTAAACAACTTTTGAATAAAAATCTTGTTAACCTTTTGTCATCCATCTCAACCGAAAACATAAAAAATGTATACACCATATTACCATCACTAAATTTAGATTCAATCTTAACAGATTGAGTAGTTTAATTTAGTTTTTATGGCTGTCGGGGCTAAAATTACCGCGGCGCAGACTTTTTTGGCGCCCGACAGCCCCAAAAGCACAACAAAAATTCTTAGACTATTATAATTATAAAGTATTCATTAATTACAATCCAGCCGAAAGCCCTGGTAATTAGTGCTGTAACTTCATTATAATGTATATTTATTTTATATTGTTATAAACAATAATAATAATAATCATCTACAGACACAAAATCTAGAAATTAAAGAACAAGTGAATGAACTGTTATACAATGACATTATAGAACACTCAACAAGGTCTTACAACTCTCCTTTACTTTTAGTAGATTTTCGCAAACTAAACAACAAGATAGCTAACGAGAAGTTTTCACTAACAAGGATAGAAGACGTTCTTGACAGACTAGGAAGAAAAGTATTTTTCAACATTAGACATGACTAGTTCCTTTCACCAAATTCCTTTAAAAAAGGAATCAAGACCACTAATTGCATTTTCAACAACTGACGGACATTACCAATTTAAGAGATTACCTTTGGGACTTATGATATCCTCAAATTGTTTCCAAGAAATGTTAACAATAGCACTAAGTAGACTAGAATTACAAGCATTGTGTAGATGACATAATAATTTTTGGTTGTAGTATACAGCACTACAACCAGTATTTGATTAATGTTTTTGAAAGATTAAAGAGGTTAGACGATTCGTAGCTTTCCGCAACTATTATAGAAGGTTTATCACCAACTTCGCTGAAATTGCAAAGAATTTAAACTCACTTCTTAAAAAAATCAACCTTTCATATGGTTAAAAGATTGCGAAACTAAGCTTAGAAATTTAAAACAAAAACTTATTAACCCTCCTATTTTACAATATTCAGATTTTGACAAAATATTTATACTCACCACTGACGCATCGGATTTTGCAAAAGGAGCATTCCTTTGACAAGGTAAAATTGAATACGATTTACCAATTTCATATGCAAATCCTTACAAAAACATGACATTGGGTTATAATATAATAAAGAAGAAAATAATAAAGAAGAAAATTCATAGTTGTAACTGACCATAGACCGCTAGTATACTATTTTCACACAAAAATCCATCTTCAAAATGGACGAGAATCAGAATAGACTTATCGGACAATGATTTTGAGATAATTTACAAAAATGGAAACACAAAGGCCGACGCACTTTCAAGAATAAAGTGACATTTTAAATCCATGTTGGTAAACAATGATGATAATAAGAGCCAACGTGATTGCGACTCCAAGAAGCGGATCATGGAAATAACAGAGGTATAGCAAAAAGAATTGCCACAAATAATAATAATGAAGTAAAATTAAGTATTATAAAAGATTACCACAACACACTACATCAAGGACTGAAGGCATACGAAAGACAGTAAAAAAACACTAAAAAAAAACTGTTCAGCTTGTTGGCTTCTGCCGATAATGTCAACTGCCTAAGGGTAAAGATCTGATCAATTAATGATTTGCCTGCTATGAAACCACATTAATATATGCCAATTAGTGTTTAAGCGTGTGGGGCTATCTGTTCTTGCAGGATAGAGGAGAATATCTTATAGGATGTACTCAACAGTGCTGCAATTTGTGATATCCCCCTTCTTATGTATAGGACATTTGATGCCTTTTCGCCAGTCTTCTGGCATTTCTTCGTGTTCCCATACGTGTATTATTATTTAATGAATTGCTTGATGTAGTGTTGGCCCTCCATGTTTGATCACCTCGGCAGGTATGCCATCGGCTCTCGAGAACTCGTTATTTTTGAGCCAATTAATCGCCTTTTCTATCTTCTTAAATTTTTGTGGTTGCAAAATGAGGTCTTCTTGAAATGTTGGAGTCTCCATTTCTTCTGTGAGCTGATCGTTCAACAATTCATTTAAGTACACTTTCCTTCGCTCCAAAATGTCTTCAGGATCGGTGATCAGATTTCCCTTTCCGTCCTTACAGTAAGTGCAGCTTGGTGTATATTGCGACATATTTCTGACCTGCGGACTTCGCTCTCTATTTCTTTCCATTTCACATACAATGTTTTTCTCCCAGGCTGCCTTATTTTGTCTCTGAAGTCTTTTCTCTATTCTTCTGCTCTTTATATTAATCTTCGCGTGCCCGCCTTCTATGAGACTGCTGCATAGCTTGGTATGTGGCATTCTTACGTTCAGAGTTCAGTCTGCATTCATTATCAAACCAGTCGCTCCGATCTCTGCGACTACTGCCTAAGATAGTATCAGCAGTACTAATGACTTTGTTCTTAAGGCATGACAATTTTTCCTCTACGCGCGGCACTCTGCCGCCAGGACTCACTCTTCCCTCATCGAACTCCGAGGGCGGGTCTTAGTGCGCGACTGTATGTATTTCTTTTGTTTTCATCGCGTAAGGCAGCCGTGTTGATTCGAGCCTGAGCGGCGAATCCAATACTTCGTCGCAGAGCATTTCGCGCTCAGAATATTGGCACCTTGATACGTTCGTATCGTCCTCGGGCTCGATTAGTGGCGACGATCTATCAACAAGTGGTCAATTTGGTTGAGTGACTCCATCAGGTGATACCCAGGTGGTTGTGTTGATATCTTTACGCGGGAGACTGGTACTCGCAACGAACAATTTCGTTGATGCTGCCATTTCTATGAATCTAGTTCCTTGTCATTAGTGTTCTCATGCATGGGATCTTATGTACTGGCTCCCTACCTACTCGTCATCTGCTGTAAGCCTAATATCTTCTTACTTGAGTGGTAGATCGCAAGCAGTTGTTTCGAATAACAAAACATCAGATTTCCTTCCTATTGTTAAGGGTGTCCCTCAAGGATCTATCCTAGGGCCATTGCTATTTACACTCTATATTAATGATCTACCTTCCCAAGTTAATTATTCTTCTACACATATGTATGCGGATGACGTACAGGTATACAAAAGATTTCCATTAGGACTAAATGAGAACGCAGAATATGAAATGAATAAAGATCTTGAAAGTATTTCGCTATGGTCAAGAAATAATGGATTATGCTTGAATTCCACCAAATCAAAATGTTTAATTATATCCAGAACAAACATAGATACATCATACTTTCCAAAAATTTTTCTAAATAACGCACCAATAGAATTTGTTGAGACGGCTAAGAACCTTGGCGTAACCTTTAGCAAAACTCTTACCTGGGATAATCATATCAGACTAGCGCTTGGAAAAGTCTACGCCGGACTACGAACGCTTTGGACAACCCAATATATAACTCCAATTAAAACTAGGATAATACTTGCTAAGACTTTTCTTATGCCCATAATTCTTTTTGGATGTGAAATATTTGCCAATTGTGACTATGAGCACAAGCGCAGGCTTACTGTTGCTTTCAATAGCATTGCACGTTACATTTATGGTCTGAGATGATATGATCACATCTCTCACTTTTCAAAATCGATATATGGTATCACTTTCCAAAACCTTTTAAGTTTTAGGACAATTGCTCTGTTGCATAATATTATGCAGACCCGCCAGCCACGTTATCTTTTTAATCGGATCCCTATGTCGCGGTCCACTAGGATACTCGATATTGCACCTATACGTTACTCATTTTCTGTATCCAAACGACAATTTTTCGTTAACGCTTTCCAGCTGTGGAATTCCCTACCTAGACGTATTAGATTGATAGGTTGCACGCGTAGATTCAGGCAGAGACTATGGGAGCATTTTCGGGAGCTGAGATTATGAATTTTTGATTTTTTTTTCCTTTTTTTTATTGTTTTTTTGGTTTTTAATTATTTAATCTTCCACTTCTCTTAAAATTTAACATTTAATTTTAACAATTATAACAGTTATATTTTGTTTCTCTCTTTTTCTTTGTAGTTTTTATATTGTAATTAATAAGTCGCTTAGTACCACATATTGACTTATCATATGGTATAACATACCGAAGCTTACACAAATTTTATAAGATATTGTATCTTTTAGTGTTAAGACTATTACTCATATAAATAAATAGAAATAAATAGAGAATACCTAATTTGGCGTTGAAATTGCCAAGGATGATTTTAACGTCACACCTTGAAAAGGCATTGATGGTCCTCTCTACAAGTTTTTAGTAGGACTCATCAGTAGGTGTGTGAACATTTATGAGGCTGATGTTATTTAATTTGCCTCGCACGACAAGGGTGCATTGCCTTTCGTTTATTGCATTAAAACGGATGATGGTAGGCTTCATTTTTTGACTGACTAGGAAGCCTACCCCGAGCACATGGTGTGTTGGTTGACCGCTGTAATATGTGTCATGTTCTTTTCTCTGCAAAACATTACTCCCTGGCCATCGAATTTCTTGAAGTGATGTTATTTCAGTTTTATATGTGGCCAGGAAATCAGCTAGCTGATGTGCAGCTCGAGGTTTCATTGGCGTTTTAAAATTGTTTTACAAATGTTTTATCGCGTTTTTTCAAATATTTTTCGGGAGCTTATAGGTAACACTTCTATCCTGGTTGTACTCACACTCTCAAAGAACTAGCTATTGAAAACATAAAAAAATATTATTTTTGTTTTATATAGAAATATAAGATTATAAACTTTACAAAAAAATCTTAAGGTGAATTGATTATAAGATTCGTAAATAGACAGATTCAAAACGGACAACAACAACAAGAAATGAATTGCACGACTGGATCGCACGTAATTGCTCACATGGACGTACTTTATATGGACTGCTAGTCTAATGTCAGCTTCATACAACAATTGTCAAAAAAATGTCGCCAAAATTGAGAATGCGATGCTAGCTCTCCTGTACCCACTTCAGGAAAAAAAATAACTACTTAAAATGTTGACATAGAAGCTCGCGACATCTGTTTTTAAAAATTAAAAAGTCGCATTCACCGGTAAAGCATAACAGACACTTTTGAATTGTAACCATAAAAGTGTGCGACATCTTTAGTATTTTGCCTCTTCCTTTTTTTATTGGTTTGTGCCTAAGACAAGCTAAAAGCACTAGAAGGGAAAAAGCGATTTTTTATTAATTAAGTGTGGGATATTCTAAATAACACGAGGAGAAAAAAGGAAATTTTAACATGCCAACGTGGGAAAACCTGCTGCCAAAATCTGGGATTACTGGATGAAATGTCAAAACTGAGGTTTAATTTTATTTCCCGCTAGTGTACTCAGGAAGGCTAGTGTCGCCCAAAATAACCGAAACTAAAATGGAACCAACTTGAGGTAGGCCACTAGCAGTCCATATATAATACGTTCATGCTTGCTCATATGTGTGGTCACATTATAGAATAATATTAAAGAAAATTAAAGTGAACATTAAAGCATATATTCGATTTTTGTGACTTTTGATTGTTCGAATAAAGTACGTCAAATTGTATTGGGTGAAATAATTTAAACGCCATTTTATTTCTTTAGGAAATGTAAGAAAGTGTGAATTTTTTTTCAAAATCCTTAGAGCCGTTTTTAATTAAAACGGTTTTTTTAACAGCTTTCTTTAAAAAAATTAAAAAAAATAATTCAAGAATACAAGCTTAAGCACAAAAATAACGTACATTTAAAAAAAATTAAAAAAAAATTAACTTACCCGTTTTCAATATATTGATTTTTCAAAAAAAAAGTAAAAAATTTTTTTTTAAATTAAAAAAAAAAGTTTTCGACATCTACATCTTCTTGAATATCAATTTTGATTGTAATCGGATCACCAGTTTTCGAAAAAGTCGAAGAAAAAAAACCGGTCCTATGGGAGATACCGTTTTTAGCCCACCATATTCAATTTTTTTCACCAAAATATAATGCATACCTACAGTAGTACACTGATTTTTTTAAATTAAAATTCTTGGAGCCGTTTTCAAGAAAAATAAGCTTTTACATAACGGGTATATGACAGGTACCGTTAAATTTTGAACTAAAAAAAAATTAGATTAGAATCAGTAAAAATCGATTTGAAAAATCCAATTTGCGCGCGTCATGTCGTCAAAGGAGCAGCAACAGCAGCAGCACTAATAGCAGAAAATTCTTCGAGCAAAGAAAAAATCACTTGCGGCCAGCGGATGCCGACTCCACACTATTGGGCGGGAGAAGAGCATCAAATGGCAGACACCATGAAGAAAGAATTTTTGGATTGGAAGAAGAGGATGCAGGTGAAAAGGAAGCGAGGTGTTTTTTCAAGGAACAGTACCATACGCGCAACAGCGGCAGTAGCAGCAGCAACAAGAAGCGCAAATGCCATCAACGTCAGCAGCCTGCAGCATCAGTTTGAAGAGGATTCGATTTGAAGAGGATTATAAACGAGACTCAGCAAGTGGTTTCGTTTATAATCGGAGACCTGATTCGGCGAGGAATAAAATTAAGCAGCTGCTCACTAAAGGTAAGTTCTCTATAATTGCAATGTATATAATACATTTTTATTGATTTCAATTATATTGGCTTACACAATTTAGCGAAAACCCTAATAGGCACAGAATATTACATGATGTCTATGAAAGAAGGAATTATAACGGAGGAGAAGTCCGACTGGAAATTAAGAGAATACACCAGAATTTCAGCGGAAGTTTCTGTGCAACTGCCGAATATGGAAACCACTACCACATCGTGCACAATTGCAGTTACTCCAACAGCAGATGCATATGCATTTTCCACCGCTACCTCAGCGACCAAATCGATAGTCTCGAAGGATTGTTCCCAGCTACACCATCGAACACTGGGTAAGTATCACAATCTTTTTCACTGTCGACCGCAAGGACCAACTATTGACTCAAGTTCTGCAGGCGGCAGCAGTAGACCTAATGAAGATTCCGGATCTCAAAAAAGAGGAAAAGGCCAACATCACCAATAAATCATGTGTTCAGCACGAGTGTATGTTTAAATTCTAGGTATACAATTAACGATATAAGTTCTACTTCACTGAAAAATTGTGTTAAAATTGTCAATAATAAATTCAATGAAATGTCGCTAACAGAATTAAATTTATATTTTGAAAAATGTGAACCACAAAATTTAATGTTTAATGTGCCAATGCCAAATTAAAGACTCTGTAAAAGTATTAAATAATTTATTGAAATTTCAATTCAAATTAAAAATTTCCTTACAGATCTGTACAATGTCTTGGATAAAAACGTACCAAAAAAAATAAATGTTTGTTCTATTACCCCCAAATGCGGGTAAAAATTATTTCTTGGATTGTTTTATACAATCATATGCGGGTGCGTCAATGGTGCGTCAATGGTGCAAGCAAAAAAATCCAATTTGCACGCGACATGTCGTCGTCGTCGTCGTCTCAGTAAGTAGTGTTTCGCATTAAACAATAATTTTGTGGTTCACATTTTTCAAAATATAAATTTAATTCTGGACGTTGAATCTTCCATGAATATAATTCCAAATTTTTCAGAAGTAGGAAGATTAGACAATTACAAAATTTTTAAGAAAATAACTAAATACAATGCAGGCAGACTACCAAAATTATTAAAAGAAGTAAACATATAACAAAATGACACAAAGATAAGGAAAACATTAACACAAATATGTGAAGAATATCAGGGCATTTTCCATCAAGAAGACGAACCCCTTACTACAAATAATGTTTACACTCAAAAACTTTGCATTACACACGGAAATCCAGTATACACTAAAAACTGCAGACTATCTACAGACATACAATCTAGAAATTAAAGAACAAGTGAATGAACTGTTATACAATTACGTTATAGAACACTCAACAAGTTCTTACAACTCTCCTTTACTTTTAGTACCAAATAAAAGCCACGAAAACAAAAAGAAATGGTTTTTAGTAGTAGTCATCGACTATCCTCCAAGCCGATCGCATCGCGTTTTCTTCTCAGTGCGTATCATACTTGTTTTCTTCGATTGCTTTTCCCGTTATTCTCATATAGCGTATCACTTTGTCTTTTTTTTTTAATCCCGCTTTTCGAAGTGCATTAAGCTCTATGAATACAATAGAAAAAAATAAATTATGGCCTCAGGGCCAAAAGTGATTTCAAGCAATCGGTTTTGTGATCTCGACGAAGAGATCCTAGCCGATTCCTAAAATAAAAAGAAAAGATTAAAAACTAATTTAACAAATAATATATCCACCGAATTCTTACTCCCAAGTCACATGTCTACACCTAACCCAAAATTTATAGTGTTATCTCCAGCCGATAGTTCAAAGCCTTTCTCTAAATTTAGCGTCTTTTTACTGAAAAAAGCTATTGGCTTTATAAGTACTGGCTACGAATCCATCACACAAATGCGGGATGGCAATTTGCTTATTCTTTGTAAATCTAAAAAAACTGAAGATATCTTCCTATCAAGGACACAGTTGTCTAACCTCTGTCCAATAAATGTAACCTTACATCAGCACCTTAACTCTTCTAAAGGTATAGTATACGCACCTTACCTTATCGACGTCCCTGAAGAAGAAATAAAATCCGAAATGAAGCTGCAAGGCGTTACAGATATTTACAAATCTGGTCTTATTCTTTTGACCTTTGACTCGTTCCGTCCACCATGCTCTGTCAACACTGGATGGTACAATTGCAAGGTAAATGAATACATCCCCAACCCCATGAGATGCAAAAACTGCCAGCTATTAGGTCACACCGCTAAAAGATGCAAAAATAACACCTCGTGCGATAAATGCAACATGCCACTCGTTGACCCACACTCATGTACGCGTACTTTTTGCGCTAACTGCTCAGAAGACCATCCTGCCTCCTCAAAAATATGCAAAAGTTTTCTCAAGGAAAAGGAAATTCTAAAAATTAAACCGATAAGAAAATGCACTATTTGCGAAACTAAACAAGATATTATGAACTCAATCCAACAAACCCCTCCAATGGATCATACGCTTCAGTGACAGCTTAGGCTGTATCAGAAATCCCAATACAACCTCCAAATATTCCAACCACAAACACAACTGATTCAACAAACGCAATTACTACTCAACAACAAACCCTAACACATAACAATAAAGAATCAAATAACTCACAATCCGACCAAAAAACAACTTATTTTTCAAAACCAACACCTAACAACTCTTCCATAAACAACTCAATTAATAAAAATCATGCAACCCCTTCACTCCAACAACAGCAAGAAATTCAATCCATTGCAGAATATTTTTCTACCGCAACAATAAATCATCCCTCTCTTCCCCCTCGTACACAAAATTCTTCCTCAAATTACAGTAACTCACCTTTATCCAATTTCACACAATCATTAGTCAAAAATAATAACTATTATATTTCTCGTATAGATACTGATGATGACAGCGCATAACTCTAATTATGACCCCCACAACTGCGCTTCCGCCCTCGGGAACATGGGACAGACGGATATCACCCGGTAATTTTGGGTGCCCCGTGTGCCCCATATTCAAGGCGGCGGAGCAGTTATACTTCTTTCACCCTCAATCACAACACCATTAACGCCTTTCAGCAATATAACAACAATTATATCGCGAGTAAGCCGACAAATCCATCAAAAAAATATCTTAAAATCTTACAACGGAACATGGATGGTTATTTTAACAATTGCCATGAGTTGCAATTGCTTATTAATGATTTAAAACCCTCCATAGTAAGTTTGCAAGAAACTCACACAATTTCTCTCCTAATCCTCCACAACAATACACAGCATATTTTCACAATTTTCCTTCTAATACTTATTCAAAACAAGTTACAGCTCTGATGATTCTTAAATTCATCCCACACACTTTTATACATTTGCCATCTAATATATCTACAGTTGCAATAGAAATCGTCAACATCATCAAAATTACTGTCATTTCAATAAACATCCACCCTTCTCAATCATTTACCTCCACCGACCTCTTAAACATCCTTAATAACATCCACACACCGATTATATTTACTGGTGACATAAACAGCTGGAATACTCTCTGGGGCTCTCCCATAACCAACACAAGAGGTAAAGAATTTGAAGATTTCCTTTTAATCTCTAATTTAGCAGTCCTGAACGATGGCAGACCTACACATTTCTCGACCCATAAAACCTGGACACATTTTGACGTGTCAGCTATCTCCCCCCAACTTCTACCAAAAACGACTTGGGAAGTCTTAGACAACCTTCATGGTAGTGATCATCTCCCAATCATAACAAAGTTAGACCTTGGTATGGTATCAAATCCCAAAACTGTTATAGCTAAACTTTTAACTAACAGAGCAAACTGGGAATTGTATGAAAAAACTATACTCTCCCATATTGACCTTTACAGTTCCTCCACTAATATAAATAAAGAAGCGGCTTCAATTACAAAAATTTTAAGAACTGTAGCTAACATTGCTATTCCACACACAATAAACATCCCAAGAAAAAAGATAACGCCTTGGTGGTCTTCAAAGCTTTCAAATCTTCGCTCACACAAATAAAATCTCAGGAAATTATTCAAATCACATCCGAACGACAGCAACCTCATAAATTATCGTAAAGCAAATGCATTATTCCGAAAACGCTGTAAAATTGCAAAACTAGAATCCTTCCAGAAATTCACATCAAATAAAACCCAAAAAAATGTGGAATGACATAAGAGCACTCTCAGGTAATTACACCCCATTCTCCATAAGCAACTTAATTACTGAATCTGGCAAAATATACAATCCACTAGAGATATGTGAATACTTTGGCAAGACCTGGTCAGATTATTCCAGTAACTCAAACTTCCCTTCAACGTTTATCAGCGCTAAACTTCAAACTCTTGACAGGCAAATTCAAACTAATAATCTAAGCCCTGACGCTAAATTTATAAATTTAATTATAAACAAATTAACTTTGTGTAATTTGAATGCTGTCTCATCATTGAAAGGTAAGACACCAGGATTCGACCGCATCTTCTATCTAATGTTAAAAAACGCTCCTCTTTTACTTAAAAAAAAGAATATTACTACTATTCAATAACATTCTAGAACAAGGTACAATCCCACAAACGTGAAAAATTGCCACAATTATACCGATTCCCAAACCTGCAAAAATACTGACTGGTTCTAAAAGTAACAGACCGATTTCTATACTTCCTTGAACCAGTAAACTTCTAGAAAAAATAAAATTTCTAAACGCCTACTGGTTGGGTGCTGTATGAATAGGGTAGGCACTGAGAGGTATCAAACTGGTGATGCACAGTCGCTGCAACTATATCGTACACATCAATTGTGCTTATTTTACCTCGCCGCGGTAACCACCGGGTACTGGTCTGTCCATCCGGACATTCCTGCTAAACTTATAAGCGCGAGTGTTGAACACAGAAAAAATAGCAACACTATAATGCTCTGCTTTAATGACTGTTCTGATCGATTCGCAGAAGTCTTGCACGAGCCCCTCAGAAAGAGGACGTACGGCGGATGAGCCCAACCAATTGGACCAACGGTGGCGTCAACAGTCAACGAAGCAGATGCCCGAATAAGCTACTTCGACGTATTTGGAGATAAGGTCATTGGGACAATTCAATGCAAGTCAGGGCATTGAAATAGAGATGGTGGCGGATGAACCCTTAATTGGCCAACGGCAGCGCTCTTATCCCCGAAGTGGGTTACTGACTCCGGATTCTCCGGTTCCTTTTGTCCAAGGAATCCAACAAAGGACCTGACCCTCCAGGTTGGGGGTTGTGCGTGGGGTTAACCACCCTACCACGGAAAAAAGAAAAAGTTGCGAAGCGACCAATAACCTTGGAAAAGGACGGATTTACTGTTGACGACCCGGAAAAACGAATCAAGGACAACGACCTTCGGATCTGCACGTGGAATGTTAGAACTCTTAACAGATCGCGTGCATCCAAACAACTAGCGGAGGCCCTAGACTGCTACAGAGCAGGAATTACTGCCATCCATGAAGTGCGATGGAATGGGCCGGGCAAAAGGAGGATGAAAAACTGTGACGTGTACTACGGTGATTGTGCAAGAAGACCACAGTGTTTATTTGGGTGCGGATTCGTCATAAGCGGTAGACTTAGGCAAGAAGTCTTGGGCTTTCGGCACGTAAGTGAGCGACTTGTGACAATCCGTATCAAGGCTAAATTCGCCAACATTAGCCTAATATGCATTCATGCCCCCACAGAGGACAAAGATGACGCCACCAAGGATGACTTCTATGAGCTCCTCGACAAAACCTATGAGCAATGCCCTAAATACGACGTTAAGATCGTACTAGGCGATTTTAATGCCAAAATAGGTAAAGAGGAAATCTTTGGTAGGACTGTCGGAAAACATAGCCTACACGACACAACGTCTGAAAACGGACTTAGGCTAATTGACTTCGCAGCGGCACATAACGTCACCATTGCAAGCACACGGTTTCCTCATCTCGATATACACAAAGGGACTTGGCGACACCCAGATCAAAGAACCGTCAATCAGATTGATCACGTTGCGATCGATGCAAGACACGCCTCCAGTATCTTGGATGTTCGCACCTTCCGAGCAGCTAACATCGACTCGGATCACTACCTTGTTGCAGCAAAGGTAAGAATGCGAATAACCCGAACTCCACAACAAAGGAGTAATACTGTGAGGAAGTATGACGTCGGAAAGCTGCAATCGCAAGAAACCGCCAGAACCTATGCCGATCGAATATCCCGTAACCTCTCAAGAAATCCAGTACCGCCAGCATCATGTGCCGAAGATCAGTGGCAACACTGCCAACAAGCCATCAGAGATGCCGCAACTGATGTGCTAGGTTTCGCCAGACCACCACCACGAAACCTCTGGTTGATAACGAATGCAGGCAGGCCCATGCAGCCAAACAAGAGGCATAAAAAGCGACGCTGCAAAGAAAGACGAGAGCTGCTCGCGAGCTTTACGAGCAGAAAAGACGGGAAGAACACCGGCTTCTCCAAATGAAAAAGAGAGAGCATGAGAAGCGCGCGATCGAAGATATTGAGAGATGCTACTCCAGGAACAACGTGCTTAAGTTTTACCAACAGGTAAAAAGAACATGCCAAGGAAAAAAATCTCGCACAGAAGCCTGTAGAGATAGGAATGGAAACCTCGTAGTAGAGTCACAATCGGTGCTGAGTACATGGAAGGACCATTTCTGCAGACTGTTAAACGGCGATGAAGGCCAAAATCCCGCTGTCAGGCAGAATGAACCATTCAACATGGATGATGACAGACAAAACTTCCGTCCACCTGACCAAAATGAAGTAAGGATAGCAATATCTAAACTAAAAAACAACAAAGCTGCTGGACCCGACGGACTACCCGCCGAACTTTTTAAAGCGGCCGGAGATGACCTGGTGGAGTGCATACACCAACTCATCTCTACAGTTTGGTCAGAAGAAAGTATGCCTGATGAATGGAACCTCAGCATCGTTTGCCCGATTCACAAGAAAGGAGACCCTCTAACCTGCGCCAACTATAGAGGAACTAGTCTCCTGAATATGGCCTACAAGATCCTCTCTGCCGTACTATGTGAACGCCTGAAACCTTTCGTCAGCAACCTGATTGGCCCCTATCAGTGTGGTTTCAGACCAGGAAAGTCCACAATCGATCAAATGTTCACGCTACGGCAGATCCTGGAAACTACCCAAGAATTCCAAATCGATACCCACCACCTCTTTATCGATTTTAAGGCCGCGTATGATAGCATTTATAGAGACGAGTTATACAGAGCCATGTCAGGTTTTGGCATCCCCACAAAACTCGTCCGACTGTGCAGGATGACGATGGAGAACTGTCGCTGCTCCGTCAAGGTTGGTTCTGACCTCACAGAAGCTTTTGACGTCAAAAAAAGATTCCGACAAGGTGATGCGCTATCGTGCGATTTCTTCAACTTAATACTTGAAAAAATTATAAGAAACTCGCAAGTCAATTGTAGTGGGACAATTTTTTTCAAGTCTATGCAATTGCTAGCATACACTGACGACATAGACATCATTGGCAGAACTCGGCGAGCTGTCACTGGAACGTTTGCTAGCATTGAAGCTGAAGCGGCTAAGATGGGACTAGCAGTCAATGAGGCCAAAACGAAGTACCTGTTGTCCACAAAAAGGGACTCACAACACCGGCGGATTGGACAAAACATCACAATAGACAGGTACAACTTTGAGGTAGTTAGGGACTTTGTGTACCTCGGATCCGCTATAACATCTGACAACAACATCTCGTCAGAAATAAGGCGAAGAATTACTCTTGCCAATCGCTGTTTCTATGGGCTAGGAAGGCAATTGAGTAGCAAAGCCCTCTCTCGAAAGACAAAGGAGACTCTGTATAAGACCCTTATCATTCCAGTCCTGCTCTATGGCGCCGAGTCATGGACTCTATCTAAAGCGGATGAAGATATCCTTAGTTGTTTCGAGCGTAAGATTCTTCGGAGGATTTTTGGCCCTATCTGCGTTAACGGGCTTTGGAGGAGAAGGTTCAACTAAGAACTATACGAGCTGTACAGCGACATTGACCTGGTCAAAAAAATACGCATATCACGTTTAAGATGGCTAGGTCATGTAGAGCGAATGGACAACAATGCTCCGGCTCGCAGGATCTTCGATTTCATCCCAGAGGGTAGACGCAGTCAAGGAAGACCTCGCCTTAGGTGGCGCGCTCAAGTGGAGGACGACCTGAACCAACTTGGTGTGCAAAACTGGAGGCAGCTAGCCAAAGACCGAGCTGGCTGGAGGGGCATGTTGGTTGAGGCCCAGGTTCGTCCCGAACTGTAGCGCCACCTAAGTAAGTAAGTAAACGCCTACTCTGGTACATCGAAAAAAATTATTTCATTAGCCCATATCAAGTTGCATTTAAACAAGGACGTGGTTCCAGCGACTTATTGTCACACATTGATGAATACGTATCCACAGCGCTTTCAAACAAAAACCATGTATCCATTCTATTACTAGACTTCGAAAAGGCGTTTGATAGGATAGGTATTCACGTGGTTCAATCAGAACCAGTCTAAAAGCGTTCCAACAACACCACTAAAAAACATCTTTACTGAAGCTGGCCTCCCTCCTATTAAACACCAAAGAGAACTCTTAACCTCGCGTCTGATTCCAAAGGTATGCCAATCTTTCAGCTCACCATTAATTGAAGATGCTAAAAAAATACTGAAAGAAAAAATAGTACGCCAACAAAATTGGATTATCTACCAAAATCATGGTTTAATCACCTTCCATCATTCCCCCTTGGGAGGTCCCAAGCAACATTGTCAACACCAAACTGGCGAAATTCAAAAAAACTTTCCCAAAAATCTTTTCTTACAACTATTCCTCGAAACAACGAATAAATATAAACAGGAATGTTGGAACTTTTTATTCACTGATGGAGCTAAATTTGATAACGGTACAGGATTTGCAATCGTCATGGTAGAAGTTGGGGAAACCTTATTCAGCGCAAGGTTACCAGATTATTTCTCCATCTACGCAAATGAAGCCTTGGTTATTCTCAAAGCAACAGAAATCGCAATCAATTTTAAAAACAATACAATTGTATTTACCGATAGCTTGTCCACACTTAACGCCATTAGAAATGTCACAAACGCACATACGCCCCTTTGCCTAACAGTACATTTTACTGTTTCCCACCATTTCTTGCACTCACAGCAAAACGTGTCACCAACAGATACACCCCTTTCCCCATATCCCAGCAACATAGACAGACATCGTTATTAAATACTCATATTTCATTCAACTAAATGAAATATGAATATTTTGTAAACAACTGCATTCCATTCCCACGGGAAGCACTTTATGCATTATTCTTGATAACAAATTGTACCTTTCCTGCCTGTAGAATAATTCAAGTAGAGTCAGAGTTAATTCGACAATCCAATTAGCAAGTGCAGCCTAGCTCTGGACAGCGGCTGGTTTTTTGGATTATAATTTATAAATATTGAACGATTTTAATAAAACAAATAAAAGAAATAAAAAAAAAGAAAAAAAACGTTAATGTTTTTTTTTTTAATAAAATCGCGACAGTAAGCTCGTAAATGGCGCAGTCGGTACTCTCCACGTACGCATCAGTTATTTACTAAAAAAATAAGCTCGCGGTGAATTTCCATTCTCTAACGTGGATGAAGTGAATTCTCCTTCCAACAAAAAAATCCGTTTAAGGACATATTTGAAAAACACGCTTAAGTGTAGAAAAGAGACAAGTTCGATTAAGAACTACCTATTCAAATAAAGTGAATTATTCAGATAAAGTGAATTTTCCTTCCAACAAAAATCCGTCTAAGGATATATTCGAAGCGCGCTAAAGTGCAAAATAAGAACTATCTATTAACAACAAGTGCTAATTGCAAAGAAAAAAAAAGTATGAAAAGCAAGTTTGACTAAAAAAAAAATAAGTTCAATCAAATTCAATCAATTAAACAATAACTTGCAATAATTAAAAAGTGCTCACAAAAAAAAAAAAGATATAAAAAAAGAGATAACAATAAAGTGCAAGTTCGACTAAAAATAATCAAAATACCAATATCACAAAAAGTGAATATATATATATATTATATATATATTATATATATATTGTACTCGATTGAGAACAATTTGAAAGAAACAACAAACACTACTAAACTGGAACTTGAAGAACTTGTGACCCTCTTTGCGAAAATGTCTCCACCAACAACAGAAGAAACAGAAGACAGCGTATCAGGAGCCGCAGCAGGAGTAAGACCAACTGTTTTAATACTTAATCTAGATCCAATTAAATATCTAAATGGTCTCCCAGTCTTTAATGGGAACATAGATAATCTTAATACTTTTGTTGAATTATTAGACAGAGTTAACCCTGCCTTGTTAAAATTTGATGAAAGCAGTAGGGCAATATTTTTTGATATTATTAAGAGTAAATTTGTAGGAAAAGCTAGAGAGGCACTTGACATAAACAACACAGTGCAAGATTGGGAAGATTTAAAAAAAATCTTATATCAATATTTTGGTGACAGGAAACCAATAGAAGAATTATATGATGACTTAAAAAGCTTAAAATTTATAGACTCATGCCAAAACTTTTATGATAAACTCAAGAACGCCTTGAGGAGACTAAACAATAAAACTAGGTTAGATAAGACCATAATATCTACAATAGAAATAAAAAGAAATTGCGATATGGCTCTAAGACTATTTATGAAAAAAATTCCAAAACCTATGAAAGGGATCCTAACTTGTAGACAGCCGAAAACACTAGAACAAGCCATAGATATCCTCCATGAATCTGGCTATGCGTATACAAGAATAAATAACAAAAACGTTTTCTTTAATAATTTTGGACACAATTCAAACAACACAGTACAAAACGGACATCCCACTAACTCTGAACAATTCAGAAATAATACAAACATTACAGGACAGTATAGACACCCGACTGATTCAGGACAATATTCCAGGCAATACAGACATAATTCAAACGATTCAGGACAATATTCCAGACAATACAGACATAATTCAAACGATTCAGGACAATACTCCAGACAATACCGACATAATTCAAACGACTCAGGACAATATCCAAGACAACACAGACATAATATTCAATATATGCACCCAAATAATCCAGAACTCCAGGCAATATAGACAACCCACATATTCAGGTTCATATAGAAATAACTATAACAATTTTCCCAGTAATAACAATGCTGGCCAGTCCCAAAACCATGAACCGATGGACACCTTGTCCGCCTCCTATCAAAGACAGATCAACGTACAAAATACGGTTTTTTCGAGAAACAATCCCGTTAGCCGACTTCCCTATATGATGATTAAAACTAAAAACAATAAATATACATTGAGGTAACTGTTAGATACCGGTTCAGAAACCAGTATCCTCAATCCCGGTATATGCCATCCAAAATGGCAAATAAAATTAGAAAAACCAATGCAGATAAAAACAGCTGCTAATATACCAATATTCGCAACCACTAAAGTAAGAATCCCATTATTTGAAGAATTCGGTATGATTAACAAAACTGCCAAATTTATTGAATACAAATTCCACAATACATATGATGGCTTGATTGGAAATAATATCTTATTGCCGTCCAAAGCTATTCTTGACTTCGAACAAAAACTATTAATAATAAATGGAACAAAAATCCCTATATTCTTCAACGGAGATGAAGAAAAAGAAGAAAAAACAAAAATAGAACCAAAAGAAATAGCAAAATTTAACGTAACAATAGACAAATTATCACAAATAAAAAGTTCCGTTTTTATTCATGAAAATCAAATAATATTTGCCCTCTTGATACCAAATTACTCAACTATAAATTTCTATAAAATAATATTAGAACCAATCCCTAACCAAAATAATCTTGAACTAGTAACACCTTATGTAAATTTTATAAGAGATGATAATTTTAACTATGAATATGTAAATGGAACTGTAAAATTTAAAGATTTAAAAAATATAAGAGATGATTGTATTACAAATATTTTTTAAAGAAAATGCAAAATGCAATTACAGAAAAAATACAAATGTAGAAATCATTTTAATTTTCATAAAAAATTCTAGAGAGGAAACTGAAATTAAAGTTGACATACAAAAAATCGATTCTTCAGAGCAGAATCCTAAGGGGGAGGAGTTACGTCTCAGACGTTACCTATAACGGTAATCCCCATATGCCACATACGCCCCTTTGCCTAACAGTACATTTTACTGTTTCCCACCATTTCTTGCACTCACAGCAAAACGTGTCACCAACAGATACACCCCTTTCCCCATATCCCAGCAACATAGACATACATCGTTATTAAATACTCATATTTCATTCAACTAAATGAAATATGAATATTTTGTAAACAACTGCATTCCATTCCCACGGGAAGCACTTTATGCATTATTCTTGATAACAAATTGTACCTTTCCTGCCTGTAGAATAATTCAAGTAGAATCAGAGTTAATTCGACAATCCAATTAGCAAGTGCAGCCTAGCTCTGGACAGCGGCTTGTTTTTTGGAATATAATTTATAAATATTGAACGATTTTAATAAAACAAATAAAATAATAAAAAAAAGAAATTAAAAAAAAAGAAAAAAAACGTTAATTTTTTTTTTTTTAATAAAATCGCGACAGTAAGCTCGTAAATCTCCTCAGTAGGTGTTACAACATTTATGAGGCTGATATTATTTAATTTGCCTCGCACGACAAGGGTGCGTTGCCTTTCGTTTATTGCATTAAAACGGATGATAGGTAGGCTTCATTTTTTGACTGACTAAGAAGCCTACCCCGAGCACATGGTGTTTTGGTTGACCGCTGTAATATATGTCATGTTCTTTTTTCTGCAAAACATTATTCCCTGGCCATCGAATTTCTTGAAGTGATGTTATTTCAGCTTTATATGTGGCCAGGAAATCAGCTAGCTGATGTGCAGCTCGAGGTCTTATTGGCGTTTTAAAATAGTTTTACAAATGTTTTATCGCGTTTTTTTCAAATATTTTTCGGGAGCTTATAGGTAACACTTCTATCCTAGTTGTACTCACACTCTCAAAGAACTAGCTATTGAAAACATAAAAAAATATTATTTTTGTTTAATATGGAAATATCAGATTATAAACTTTACAAAAAAATTTAAAGGTGAACTGATTATAAGATTCGTAAATAGAAAGATTCAAAACGGACAACAACAACAAGAAATAAATTGCACGACTGGATCGCACGTAATTGCTCACATGGACGTACTTTATATGGACTGCTAGTCTAATGTCAGCTTCATACAACAATTGTCAAAAAAATGTCGCCAAAATTGAGAATGCGATGCTAGCTCTCCTGTACCCACTTCAGGAAAAAAAATAACTACTTAAAATGTTGACTTAGAAGCTCGCGACATCTGTTTTTAAAAATTAAAAAAGTCGCATTCACCGGTAAAGCATAACAGACACTTTTGAATTGTAACCATAGAAGTGTGCGACATCTTAAGTATTTTGCCTCTTGTTTTTTTAGATCGTGGACAACTTCCTTTTTTTATTGGTTTGTGCCTAAGACAAGCTAAAAGCACTAGAAGGAAAAAATCGATTTTTATTAATTAATTGTGGAATATTCTAAATAACACGGGGAGAAAAAAGGAAATTTTAACATGCCAACGTGGGAAAACCTGCTGCCAAAGTCTGGGATTGCTGGATGAAATGTCAAAACTGAGGTTTAATTTTATTCCCCCTAGTGTACTCAGGAGGGCTAGTGTCGCCCAAAATAACTGAAACTAAAATTTAACCAACTTGAGGTAGGCAACTAGCAGTCCATATATAATACGTTCATGCTTGCTCATATGTGTGGTCACATTATAGAATAATATTAAAGAAAATTAAAGTGAACATTAAAGCATTTATTCGTTTTTTGTGACTTTTGATTGTTCGAATAAAGTACGTCAAATTGTATTGGGTGAAATAATTTAAACGCCATTTTATTTCTTTAGGAAATCTAAGAAAGTGTGAATTTTTTCAAAATCCTTAGAGCCGTTTTTAATTAAAACGGGAATTTTTAACAGCTTTCTTTAAAAAAATTAAAAAAAATAATTCAAGAATACAAGCTTAAGCACAAAAATAACGTAAATTTAAAAACAAAACTAAAAAAAAATCACTTAACCGCTTTCAATATATTGATTTTTCAAAAAAAAGAAAAGTAAACATTTTTTTTTTAAAATAAAAAAAAAGTTTTCGAAAATAAATTAATGCAAAATTACTCAGGCTATCTACATCTTCTTGAATATCAATTTTGATTGTAATCGGATCACCAGTTTTCGAAAAAGTCGAAGAAAAAAAAACCGGTCCTATGGGAGATACCGTTTTTAGCCCACCATATTCAATTTTTTTCACCAAAATATAATGCATACCTACAGTAGTACACTGATTTTTTTTTAATTAAAATTCTTGGAGCCGTTTTCAAGAAAAATAAGCTTTTACATAACGGGTATATGACAGGTACCGTTAAATTTTGAACTAAAAAAAATTAGATTAGAATCAGTAAAAATCGATTTGAAAAATCCAATTTGCGCGCGTCATGTCGTCAAAGGAGCAGCAACAGCAGCAGCACTAATAGCAGAAAATTCTTCGAGTGAAGAAAAAATCACTTGCGGCCAGCGGATGCCGACTCCACACTATTGGGCGGGAGAAGAGCATCAAATGGCAGACACCATGAAGAAAGAATTTTTGGATTGGAAGAAGAGGATGCAGGCGAAAAGGAAGCGAGGTGTTTCTTCAAGGAAGAGTACCATACGTGCAACAGCGGCAGTAGCAGCAGCAACAAGAAGCGCGAATGCCATCAACGTCAGCAGCCTGCAGCATCAGTTTGAAGAGGATTCGATTTGAAGAGGATTATAAACGAGACTCAGCAAGTGATTTCTTTTATAATCAGAGACCTGATTCGGCGAGGAATAAAATTAAGCAGCTGCTCACTAAAGGTAAGTTCTCTATAATTGCAATGTATATAATACATTTTTATTGATTTCAATTATATTCGCTTACACAATTTAGCGAAAACCCTAATAGGCACAGAATATTACATGATGTCTATGAAAGAAGGAATTATAACGGAGGAGAAGTCTGACTGGAAATTAAGAGAATACACCAGAATTTCAGCGGAAGTTTCTGTGCAACTGCCGAATATGGAAACCACTACCACATCGTGCACAATTGCAGTTACTCCAACAGCAACTGCATATGCATTTTCCATCGCTACCTCAGCGACCAAATCGATAGTCTCGAAGGATTGTTCCCAGCTACACCATCGAACACTGGCTTAGTATCACAATCTATATGCAAAAGGATGACAGACAGCTTTTGTATTTGCAGCACTCGCGGCGAATCTGGATACCGCGTAGTGAAAATGGATATTTTCAACTATTCCAAAGTTAAATGGTGGAGGGAGGCGTCTTACCGGACGACATTCATAATATCTTCATCTGTCCACCGCAAGGAGCAACTATTGACTCAAGTTCTGCAGGCAGCAGCAGTAGACCTAATGAAGATTCCAGATCTCAAAAAAGAGGAAAAGGCGATAAGACCATCCTATTGCTTTTACAGCGGCCAACATCACCAATACATCATGTGTTCAGCACGAGTGCATTTTTAAATTCTAGGTATACATTTTACTATATAAGTTCTACTTCACTGAAAAATTGTGTTAAAATTGTCAATAATAAATTCAATGAAATGTCGCTAACAGAATTAAATTTATATTTTGAAAAATGTGAACCACAACATTTAATGTTTAATGTGCCAATGCCAAATTAAAGACTGTAAAAGTATTAAATAATTTATTGAAATTTCAATTCAAATTAAAAATTTCCTTACAGATCTGTACAATGCCTTGGATAAAAACGTACCAAAAAAAAATAAATGTTTGTTATATTACCCCCAAATGCGTCTTTGTCTTTTTTTTTAATCCCGTTATCCGAAGTGCATTAAGCTCTAAGAATACAATAGAAAAAAATAAATTATGGCCTCAGGGCCAAAAGTGATTTCAAGCAATCGGTTTTGTGATCTCGACGAAGAGATCCTAGCCGATTCCTCAAATAAAAAGAAAAGAATAAAAACTAATTTCACAAATAATATATCCACCGAATTCTTACTCCCAAGTCACATGTCTACACCTAACCCAAAATTTATAGTGTTATCTCCAGCCGATAGTTCAAAGCCTTTCTCTAAGTTTAGCGTCTTTTTACTGAAAAAAGCTATTGGCTTTATAAGTACTGGCTACGAATCCATCACACGAATGTGGGATGGCAATTTGCTTATTCTTTGTAAATCTAAAAAAACTGCAGATATCTTCCTATCAAGGACACAGTTGTCTAACCTCTGTCCAATAAATGTAACCTTACATCAGCACCTTAACTCTTCTAAAGGTACAGTATACGCACCTGAAGAAGAAGTAAAATCCGAAATGAAGCTGCAAGGCGTTACAGATATTTACAAATTCTTAAAGAGATCTGAAGGCACCCTCTCTCCATCTGGTCTTATTCTTTTGACCTTTGACTCGTTCCGTCCACCATGCTCTGTCAACATTGGATGGTACAATTGCAAGGTAAATGAATACATCCCCAACCCCATGAGATGCTAAAACTGCCAGCTATTAGGTCACACCGCTAAAAGATGCAAAAATAACACCTCATGCGATAAATGCAACATGCCACTCGTTGACCCACACTCATGTACGCGTACTTTTTGCGCTAACTGCTCAGAAGACCATCCTGCCTTCTCAAAAATATGCAAAAGTTTTCTCAAGGAAAAAGAAATTCTTAAAATTAAAACGATAAGAAAATGCACTATTCGCGAAACTAAACAAGCATATTATGAACTCAGTCCAACAAACCCCTCAAATGGATCATACGCTTCAGTGACAGCTTACGCTGTATCAGAAATCCCAATACAACCTCCAAATATTCCAACCACAAACACAACTGATTCAACAAACGCAATTACTACTCAACAACAAACCTTACACATAACAATAAAGAATCAAATAACTCACAATCCGACCAAAAACAACTTATTATTCAAAACCAACACCTAACAACTCTTCCATAAACAACTCAATTAATAAAAATCATACAACCCCTTCACTCCAACAACAGCAAGAAATTCAATCCATTGCAGAATATCCTTCTACCGCAACAATAAATCATCCCTCTCTTCCCCTCGTACACAAAATTCATCCTCAAATTACAGTAACTCACCTTTATCCAATTTCACACAATCATTAGTCAAAAATAATAACTATTATATTTCTCGTATAGATACTGATGATGACAGCCCATAACTCTAATTATGACCCCCACAACTGCGGCTCCGCCCTCGGGAACATGGGACAGACGGATCACCCGGTAATTTTCGGTGCCCCGCGTGCCCCATATTCAAGGCGGCGGAGCAGTTGTACTTCTTTCACCCTCAATCACAACACCATTAACGCCTTTCAGCAATATAACAACAATTATATCGCGAGTAAGCCGACAAATCCATCCAAAAAATATCTTAAAATCTTACAACGGAACATGGATGGTTATTTTAACAATTGCCATGAGTTGCAATTGCTTATTAATGATTTAAAACCCTCCATAGTAAGTTTGCAAGAAACTCACATTCTTAACAATTTCTCTCCTAATCCTCCACAACAATACAAAGCATATTTTCACAATTTTCCTTCTAATTCTTAAATTCATCCTACACACTTTTATACATTTGCCATCTAATATATCTACAGTTGCAATAGAAATCGTCAACATCATCAAAATTACTGTCATTTCAATAAACATCCACCCTTCTCACATATACCTCCACCGACCCCTTAAACATCCTTAATAACATCCACACACCGATTATATTTACTGGTGACGTAAACAGCTGGAATACTCTCTGGGGCTCTCCCATAACCAACACAAAAGGTAAAGAATTTGAAGATTTCCTTTTAATCTCTAATTTAGCAGTCCTGAACGATGGCAAACCTACACATTTCTCGACCCATAAAACCTGGACACATGTTGACGTGTCAGCTATCTCCCCCCAACTTCAACAAAAACGACTTGGGAAGTCTTAGACAACCGTCATGGTAGTGATCATCTCCCAATCATAACAAAGTTAGACCTTGGTATGGTATCATATCCCAAAACTGTTATAGCTAATTTTTTAACTAACAGAGCAAACTGGGAATTGTATGAAAAAACTATACTCTCCCATATTGACCTTTACAGTACCTCCACTAATATAAAAATTACAAAAAATTTAAGAACTGTAGCTAACGTTGCTATTCCACACACAATAAACATCCCAAGAAAAAAGATAACGCCTTGGTGGTCTTCAAAGCGTTCAAATCTTCGCTCACACAAATAAAATCTCAGGAAATTATTCAAATCACATCCGAACGACAACAACCTCATAAATTATCGTAAAGCAAATGCAATATTCCGAAAACGCTGTAAAATTGCAAAACTAGAATCCTTCCAGAAATTCACATCAAATAAAACCCAAAAAATGTGGAATGACATAAGAGCACTCTCAGGTAATTACACCCCATTCTCCATAAGCAACTTAATTACTGAATCTGGCAAAATATACAATCCACTAGAGATATGTGAATACTTTGGCAAGACCTGGTCAGATTATTCCAGTAACTCAAACTTCCCTTCAACGTTTATCAGCGCTAAACTTCAAACTCTTGACAGGCAAATTCAAACTAATAATCTAAGCCCTGACGCTAAATTTATAGATAAACAAATTAACTTTGTGTAATTTGAATGCTGTCTCATCATTTAAAGGTAAGACACCAGGATTCGACCGCATCTCTACCATGTATCCGTTCTATCACTAGACTTCGAAAAGGCGTTTGATAGGATAGGTATTCACGTGGTTCAATCAGAACCAGTCTAAAAGCGTTCCCAACAACACCACTAAAAAACATCTTTACTGAAGCTGGCCTCCCTCCTATTGAACACCAAAGAGAACTCTCAACCTCGCGCCTGATTCCAAAGGTATGCCAATCTTTCAGCTCACCATTAATTGAAGATGCTAAAAAAATACTGAAAAGAAAAATAGTACGCCAACAAAATTGGATTATCTACCAAAATCATGGTTTTATCACCTTCCATCATTCCCCCTTGGAAGGTCCCAAGCGACATTGTCAACACCAAACTGGCAAAATTCAAAAAAAAACTTTACTCCGAAAAATTTTACAGCTATTCCCCGAAACAACCAATAAATATAAACAGGACTGTTGGAACTTTTTATTCACTGATGGAGCTAAATTTGATAACGGTACAGGATTTGCAATCGTCATGGTAGAAGTTGGGGAAACCTTATTCAGCGCAAGGTTACCAGACTATTTCTCCATCTACGCAATTGAAGCCTTGGTTATTCTCAAAGCAACAGAAATCGCAATCAATTTTAAAAACAATACAATTTTATTTACCGATAGCTTGTCCACACTTAACGCCATTAGAAATGTCACAAACGACAGTGCGATCATCACGAACATTCGTAATAACATAATAAAAAATAAATATAAAATCTTGCTTCTATGGGTTTGGCCACTCAGGCATAGCTGGTAATGTTTTCGCCGATTCAGAAGCTAGAAGAGCCACAGAACAGTCGAACATACTTTATCATCCTCCAACAAAAAAAAGATTCTTTAAAACTTATCAGCTCGTTTTGGGAATCTATCAGAACTATTGAATAGACTTCTTATATTCATCACTATTCATCAATCAACCCTAAAGCAGAGAAAGCCATATATCCAACAGACACATTTACAAAAATGAACAAATGCTTTATCCGTTTATGGTTAGGCCACACTAAAATAACACAAAGCTTCCCACTAACATCACTAAATTTAGATTCAATCTTACAAGATTGAGTAGTTTAATTTTGTTTTTATGGCTGTCGGGGCTAAAATTACCGCGGCACGGACTTTTTTTGGCTCCTGACGGCCCCAAAAGCACAACAAAAATTCTAAGACTATAATAATTATAAAGTATTCATTAATTACAATCCAGCCGAAAGCCCTGGTAACTAGTGCTGTAACTTCATTATAATGTAAATTTATTTTATATTGTTATAAACAATAATAATAATAATCATCTACAGACACAAAATCTAGAAATTAAAGAACAAGTGAATGAACTGTTATACAATGACATTATAGAACACTCAACAAGTCCTTTCAACTCTCCTTTACTTTTAGTACCAAATAAAAGTCAAGAAAACAAAAAGAAATGGTGTTTAGTAGTAGATTTTCGCAAACTAAACAACAAGATAGCTAACGAGAAGTTTTCACTAACAAGGATAGAATCTTGTCTTCCTTGCTGAGGTAACTTATATTGGCATCCATTGTTCTGGTTTTACAAAGAGTTTTCTGTATAGCAACTGTTGAAATAATTTTAAAAAAAAGTAGAATGGTGCATAAAGCGCCTCCCAAGTACCAGTCAGTACTGATGGTCCAGTGATATCCTATTGCCATCCTCAAGCTCATCTGAAATTTCTGCTTTAAATAACGCAATACGGGGGTCAGTTGGCAGTCGTTTTTGTATTAAAAGTCTTGGGGGTGACAAATTATCTGTAATTGTTGTAGCGTTATAGGTGGTTATTTTCACGACATCTTCCATCGGAGAAACCACCTGGGACGAATTGCTGGAAATAGTGCAACCTGGAAATCGCACCACATTTACCTTTGCAATGATTGGAATGAGGGATATTCCGCTGCCCAGAGCTATGGCTTGAGATGGCTCAAAGAATGTTGCGTTGTCTGAACTAATCATAATTTGCTGTACAAGACTTCCATTGCCTAGAAGAATAGCGTGGGAATCAATGGTTGGTACATTAATGAAAACGAACTCGATAAATATTTTAGGTTTAACTATGGGTATAGTGAATGTTACAATAACCATGTCTTGACGGATAAACTTTGCTATTTTGTTGAAAGTAAATAGAATAGATACATCAGCTACAGGTGGCAGCATACAAAAGCTCAAACCTTTGTTCATTCTGGTTACGTGTTCCCTTAATTCCGTAGAAGGGCGAATGTTTTCGATGTTTTGGTGATTCGTCTGAATAGTACTGATGAGTAACTGAATGCTCGCTGAGTAGGTATTTATTTGCTCCTGAACACGAAGCTGCTGCTGCTGCTCTATAAGTTCATCAAGCTGTGTATCCACGGCTTTAAACTCTAAGTCGGTGATGTTTGTCATCAGGTAGGAGACCTTACTTATTTTGTGTTTCAGCTGGGTGATTTGCTGCTCCAGATTGTTGTTCTCCACAGCTTGATAGGCTATACCGGCAGTCATCAGTACTTGGGGAGCGTATTTAACAAGTCCTTTCATTACCATAGGGATGGCGCCGCGTTTTGATCGTCCTTTGGGATAGCTTGCGATGATGCCTTCCTTAACTCTCTCGGCTTCTAACGTAAGAGCTTGTTCTACAGCCTGACAGTGTTGGTTTAATTGGCTATACTTATTGTTGTCATATTGATTGCAAAATAATTTGAAATCTTGGAGAAGAGTGTCAATAGCATGTAAATCAGCAGTGATATTCAGAGAAGTTTCCACCGAAAATTCAAGGTTGAAGAGTTTGATCGATGCATTTCCTAAACGCTGAATGTTAATTCCAGGAGTAAGAGGTTGAATGTCAAAAGCGCTAGCTGCTGGATAAGTTAGGGAAAGCCAAAATAAGATAACTCGTGAAAGCAGCGTAGTGGTTCGATTTTGCACCCGGTTACTTCTTCTTAAGGCTGGTTCTCCTTCGGTGTCATCTGGAAATATTGGGACCAATCGATTTGTCGCACGGTGCACAACTTCCCGTTTTGTTGTTCTTACATCAACTCTGCGCACATTGCCCTTTTCATCAGGATAACATTCAATGATTCGACCCATTTTCCAGTCTGAAGGCATAACGCTCGCTTCTTGAAGTAATACTACATCTCCGATACCAAGGTTTTGAGTTCCAAACTTCCATTTGTTTCGTTTCTGTAGATGTTGTAGATATTCTTGGTGAAGTCTTTTCCAAAATTGCTGCTGAAGCTGCTGTACTTGTAACCAGCGTTTTGTTATTGGACCAACCGTTTTAGATGGTTGGCCAGCATCGATTACAGAGTTCTTAAAGCTACGCTGAGTTATAAAGTGAAACGGTGTTCGGCGGGTGCATCTTCTGCTTCTAATGGGTCTGGATATAGAGGTCTGCTGTTAAGTATACCTTCAATACGACACAAGATTGTATTAAATTCTTCGTATGTTAAATTCCTCGTTCCTGACATTTTTTAACAAAATGTTTCATAGATTTGACGGCGGCTTCCCATAGTCCACCGAAGTTGGGGCTGTACGGCGGGTTAAACTTCCAGACAATTTCTTGGATGGCCAGGCTATCCTTGATATTTTTAGTGATCTTGGTCCATTCTTCGTTGATTTTCCTTTTGGCTCCTATGAAATTTGTGCCATTGTCGGAGAGCACAAGGGAAGGCCAACAGCGTCTATTCGCAAAACGTGTGAATGCGGCCAGGAACATATCCGTGCTGAGATCGGAGCATATCTCTAGATGAACAGCTTTAGTAACCAGGCAAACAAATACTGCCACCCAAACTTTAATGATTTTATCGAATCTTATTGCGGTGGCCTTAAAAACGTTCCTCAATTTAGTTGTGATAGCATCTTTGCGAATGATACTTATATATGGAATGTAGAAAGCTTTTCCGGTCTCGTCTCGCTGTTGCTCAACAGGAACTGGAGACATATGATGAGAAGTTAGATAATCAGCCATAAAATCGTTTGACATCTTCTGTGAATTTCATCCTTCTCCCAGCGTCTTTCTTGTCCCATAAAAAACTTTACAGCCATCCTAAACGAGTTACCTAGGGCGGGGGCGTTGTCCTTCCAAGGAATGGGGACGACATATCGACCGTCTTTCGTTCGACAGTGTTTCTCGATGAATAGCTTTTCACAAAATAAATCATCATCTTCCTCAATGTTCTCCCTGCGGGCTGGCATATCCCAGAAATCTATTAAGTTTGTCTCGTACTCCGAGAGGGTGGTGAAGACTGAGGTTTTATTTCCTGGATTACTACCTGGGTCTCCAGATACAATCCACCCACCAAGGTATGTATTTTGAAGTAAGAGTCCATCTTTTTTCTCCAGTCCTGGTCGTAGAACTGTTGAGTATACAGGTCCACCCAATAAAAGCGGTATATGGGCAGGCTTATTGAATTGAAGGTCTGCAAGCGGCTTGTCAAATGAGGACTTCCAGGCGATATGGCTGGGCATACTGGGAAGAGATCCGGTTACACGTTTAACAACCAGAGCCTTTATATTGACGAATGGTAGTTCTGGATGATCAAGCTTGAGTTTGATGCTGGCAATAGAACGGACCGTTCCAATCTCTCCCCCTACTCCAATGACTTTGACCAAGGTTCGTTTTTTTGGCAATCGCAATTTCTGTACTAAGTCTTCAGTAATGTAGTTCGCTTGACTGCTCTGATCTAGTAAGCAACGGATAGGGACATCTGCGTTATCAATCAAAAGTGTTGCAATGGCTGTAGGAAGAAGAACATTCGAGGATGTTTCAGACTCATTTTGGCACAGGTAAGTGCTGCTTGTTGCTGGAATGTCAGTCTGGATTGAAACTGGTTGTGGATGCATTGCCATAATGTGAGGTCCTTGACATATTTCACATTTTAGAAACTGTTTTGATCTGCAGGGAGAGCGATAGTCAAAACGATGCATGGCGCAAAATATGCAGATTTTGTAGTCCCGTAGTAAGGCTTCCCGATTTTGAGAGCTAATAAATTGTGGACAATCTGTCACATAATGTTGATCCCTGCAGATGAAGCATTTTGTCGTCTGTTGTGGCTGGACTGTTGCATGGACTCTGGTGTTCGGAATCCATGACCCTTTCGCACCTGGAGTTTTTTGAATTGGCTGTATTGCTTTGTGAACATCGTCTTGAGTTAAATGGTGCTGGTATTCTCTAAACATGAAGTCTTCTATTTGATCCAGAGTGGGAAATCTGTTTTTAGTAGTGATAACATCTTCTAGTCTTCCACGTGTGATAGGATCTAAGCCTCGAAGGATAAGAAAAGCTAAAATTTGTTCTCCATTTACCTCGATTTTTTTTAGATTAGAGATCCTCCCTTTAGTGTAGTGCATATATGTAATGAGGGAATCCGCATTGCCTGGTATAGTTGGTCGTTGGGGTAGGGCCAATAGAGCTTCCAATTCCACTTTGGCTAAGTGCCGTGGATTATCAAATGTTCGGTCTAAAAGAGCCCAGGCTACAACATAGTTGTCTCCAGTCAAATCTAGATCGCTTACTGCTTCCAGTGCCTTGCCACTTAGCTTGGATTTAAGCAATGCAAAACGGTCGATGCTCGATGTATGGCTCCTACGCACCAGGGAATCGAACTGTTCTTTGAATTCCCGATACTTAGTGATGTTTCCACTAAACTCGTTTATGTGGATTTCCGGGATTTTAACACCAATATGTTCGGTACGAGACCCTGTGGCTCGAAAGTCGGATTCACGTTCGATGGTAAGTTTTGCTATGGCATGCAAGAGTGCTTCAGTTGTCTGGGATGGCTGTGACCGTTGTGGCAACTTGGTATTGTACGCTCCTTCAGGGTTATTTAGAACGTACCCTATTCCTTCTACAAATGTATGATTTGCAAGCTGAGAGTTTTGTTGAAGCTGTTCTGTTGTTGCTGCGGGCTGTTGTTGCTGCTGAGGGTCGAACTGATGACCGTTTTTGATTGGATCCTCCTCTTCTCGCTGTAGAGTTTTTGATTGGGTATGCTCGGTTTTTTGCTCAGTCGGATTTATTACTGGATCTACACCCGACGGTGCTTTGGGAGCCTGTCTTTTTTCAGGTTGGATTGTCTCCTTGGTAGTTTCCATAACTCCTTTATCATCCTTCAAAAGTTCAGGTTGATGTTTTCCAATGAATTCGTTAATTTGGGAAAATATTTTTTTTGCTGCTTGGTATTTTGGCAAAAATTCATCAGCGGTATCTTGACTCTGATCTATCAAGGTGTTGTAATAAGCCTCGATGGAAGTCCGAAGATTCTTCGCCTTGTTGTACTGCCTTGAGAGCGTTTCCAGGGTACGCTTCTCTAATCCCAGCTTTGTAAGGTTAACTCTAACCTCCTCTAGCTGGACGATGACATCTTGAAGGTTATCTATAACCCTTTGAATTTTATTAATTTTATTTTTTGAATTTAACCACTTGGTTATGAAATATATGTAATTAAAAAAAAATGACTCGAAGGACCACTTGTTAATGAAAATACACTGGTAATTTAGTTTTAATTTAAATAACCACCTGACCTTGGGTAGGGGGATAGTTATTTAGTTTATTGAATAAAGAGAAGTGAAGAAATTACAAAATATGAAATCTATTTATATAAAAGTTGGTGGCAAAAATATGCTGAGTTTTATATATTAATTATTATTATTTCTGTTTTGTCTCTGTTTGGAAATAGTGAAAGTAGGTTACTTGAAAGTGTAGTCAGCATATTTGCAGTGCACCGATGAATTGTTGTTTTGACATTATTTGTAAACAAGTTCCTTTCACAAAATTCCTATAAAAAAAGGAATCAAGACCACTAATTGCATTTTCAACAACTGACGGACATTACCAATTTAAGAGATTACCTTTGGGACTTATGATATCCTCAAATTGTTTCCAAGAAATGTTAACAATAGCACTAAGTAGACTAGAATTACAAGCATTGTGTAGATGACATAATAATTTTTGGTTGTAGTATACAGCACTACAACCAGTATTTTATTAATGTTTTTGAAAGATTAAAGTAAATCTGAAGTCGTTTATTTATAACAAGCAGAGGTATACAAACCGATTCAGGTAAATATAAAACAATAGAAAACTATTCTGTTCCGACGCAGATGAGGTTAGACGATTCGTAGCTTTCCGCAACTATTAAAGAAGGTTTCTCACCAACTTCGCTGAAATTGCAAAGAATTTAAACTCACTTCTTAAAAAAATCAACCTTTCATATGGTTAAAAGATTGCGAAACTAAGCTTAGAAATTTAAAACAAAAACTTATTAACCCTCCAATTTTACAATATTCAGATTTTGAAAAAATATTTATACTCACCACTGAAGCATCGGATTTTGCAAAAGGGGCATTCCTTTGACAAGGTAAAATTGAATACGATTTACCAATTTCATATGCAAATCCTTACAAAAACATGACATTGGGTTATAATATTTTTCCCGACCTTATCGCTACAGAAGAAAATTCATAGTTGTAACTGACCATAGACCGCTAGTATACTATTTTCACACAAAAATCCATCTTCAAAATGGACGAGAATTAGAATAGACTTATCGGAAAATGATTTTGAGATAATTTACAAAATTGGAAACACAAATGCCGACGCACTTTCAAGAATAAAGTGACATTTTAAATCCATGTTGGTAAACAATGATGATAATAAGAGCCAACGTGATTGCGACTCCAAGAAGCGGATCATGGAAATAACAAGAGGTATAGCAAAAAGAATTGCCACAAATAATAATAATGAAGTAAAATTAAGTATTATAAAAGATTACCACAACACACGACATCAAGGACTGAAGGCATACGAAAGACAGTAAAAAAACTAAAAAAAACTGTTCAGCTTGTTGGCTTCTGGGTGGGCAAAATCGCATCGTCACCTCCCTGCGGTGCTCGCTGGATAGCCGAAAGGTGAACTAACGACGAGCGTTGGATCCATCGGATCCATTGGTTGTAGATACCTGAGTTCTCTTCTCAGGAACTAGGAGCAGGACGAAAGATACGCTCTGAACATCCAACCACCAACACGATCTACACGTCATGCACAGGCCTCACAAGCCGGTCATGAAAGGGAAAATGTATTGTGATGAAAAATGCAAGATATGCCTCGGATGACCAAACCAACAATGTTGACGACCCCCCGCAAACGAAAAACGGACAACGATTTACGTATATGCACTTGGAACGTGCGTACGTTGAACAGGTCGCGCAAGGCCGAGCAGCTAGCCGAGACCCTCGCCAGGTTCCAAGCTGATGTAACAGCCCTCCAGGAGATGCGATGGGATGGACCAGGCCTGAGAAAAACAGAAGACTGTAACTTCTACTATGGGAAATGCTATCTTGATGGGAGATCGCGCTTGTTTGGATGCGGATTCGCTGTCAGAGGAAGACTAAGGCAAAAAGTCTTGAGCTTTCGCGAAGTCAGCGAGAGAGTGACAACGATCCGCATTAAGGCCAAATTCCACCACCTGAGCCTCATTAGCGCCCATGCCCCTACAGAAGAGAAAGACGACGCTACCAAAGAAAGTTTCTACGAGCTCCTCGCCAAAACTTATGAGCAATGCCCCAAAAAATGACATTAAAATCCTTTTAGGAGACTTTAATGCCAAAATTGGGAGGGAGGACATCTTTGGTATGACGATCGGAAAACACAGCCTGCACGACACCACTTCCGATAACGGACTCAGGCTCATCGATTTTGCAGCGGGAAAAAACATGGTGCTGAGTATCACGCGTTTCCCACGTCCCGACATCCACAAAGGCACATGGCGATCCCCAGATGGTCGAACCTGCAACCAAATTGACCATGTTGCGATTGACGGAAGGCACTCCTCCAGCATTTTGAATGTCCGTACATTCCGAAGAGCAAACATCGATTCGGACCACTAGTCGGTGCAAAGCTTAGAGTACGGATCTCAATGGAAGCTCTCAGGCGAACACCAACTACGCCGAAGAAATTCAATGTTGGAAAACTTCAATCGGAAGAGACCGCCGCTGCCTATGCAGACCGCGTATCCCTTGAGCTTGCGAGAAATCCTTCGACTGAGGATATGAACACGGAAGACCAATGGCAGCTATGTCAACAAACCATAAGAAATGCTGCGTCAGAGGTATTAGGTTTCTCACAGCCTCCCCCTAGAAACCCTTGGTTCGACTCCGAATGTGCTCAGGCAAACAAAGCTAAAACGGAGGCATACAAGTCGTGGCTCCAGAGAGATACGAGAGCCACCAGAAATCTCTATGTTGAGCGAAGGAAGGATGAGAAACGCATACTCAGGAGGAAGAAAAAAGAACACCAGCAACGCGAGTCGAGGAGATGCAGATGTTTTTGCAGAAAAGAGGTGCGAAACTTCTACAGAAGAGTGAAACAGTCTACATCAGGTTTCACAAGTCGCCCTGGGCCCTGCAAAGATCAGGATGGAAACACCATTGTGGAAACACAGGCGATGTTAGCCATTTGGAGAGACTACTTTAACCAGTTGTTAAATGGCGATGACAGCCAAGATCCTGCCCAATATCAACTTGTACCAGTTAATCTAGATGACGACCACGAACTGCACCCGCCCGACCAAAATGAGATCAAAGTAGCCATCACCAGGCTAAAGATGAACAAAGCAGCTGGATACGATGGTCTACAAGCGGAGCTTTTTAAACACGCTGGAGATGAACTGGTCAGGAGCATACACCAACTCATCTGCAAAATATGGTCGGAGGAAAGTATGCCCGATGAGTGGAACCTCAGTACCATCCTGGAGAAAACCCAAGAATATAACATCGACACCCACCACCTGTTCGTCGATTTTAAAGCAGCGTACGATAGTGTTAATAGAGTTGAAATGTATCGTGCTATGTCTAACTTTGGAATCCCTGCTAAACTGATACGCCTTATCAGGATGACGTTGGAGAATGCTCGCTGTTCCGTCAAAGTTGGTAGAGACTCTACTGAAACCTTCGAAACCACCAGAGGGCTTAGACAAGGAGACGCGCTGTCATGCAGCTGTTTTAACATTGTGCTTGAAAATGTAATACGGAGCACCCATGCCAGTACATCGGGCACCATTTTCAATAAATCGACACAATTACTTGGGTTTGCAGACGACATAGACGTGATAGGAAGAACAAAGCGAGCAGTAACCGGTGCTTTCACTACTATGGAGTCAGCAGCAAGCAGAATGGGGCTGAAAATAAACGAGGACAAGACGAAGTATATGCTTTCATCAACAAAAGCCCAATCCCACCACCGGCTTGGTCAAAATGTGACCATTGATATGTATAACTTCGAGGTAGTCAGTCAATTTGTCTAACTGGGTACTGCTGTAAACTCGGTCAACAACATCAGCGCTGAAATCAAACGCAGACTAACTCTTGCTAATCGCTGTTTCTTTGGGCTGAATAAGCCATTGAGGAATAAAGCCCTATCGAGAAGAACCAAGGAGACACTATATAAAACACTCATCATCCCGGTCCTGTTATATGGTGCAGAAGCATGGACCCTCTCCCAATCGGATAAAAATTCACTTGGAGTCTTCGAGAGAAAAGTTCTGCGTACGATCTATGGTCCTATTTGCGTAAACCGAGAAGACAACATTTGGCGACGAAGATACAACGACGAACTATACGAGCTGTACAGCGAAATAAGCTTAGCCAGAAAAATTAGAGTCCAGCGACTAAGATGGCTGGGCCATGTAGAGCGAATGGACACCAACGCTCCAGCGAGTAAAGTCTTCAAAGCCAAACCAGAGGGAGTCAGAAGCCAAGGTAGACCTCATCTTCGATGGAGCGACCAGGTAGAAGGAGACCTCCGCCAACTTGGAGTGCGAAATTGGAGACAGCAGGCAAGGGATCGAGGGGCGTATTAAGCAAGGCCTAGGAGCACCACGCTCTAGTTGAGCCAACATATGTAAGTAAATTTGTTGGCTTCTGCCGATGATGTCAACTGCCTAAGGGTAAAGATCTGATAAATTAATGATTTGCCTGCTATGAAACCACATTAACATATGCCGATTAGTGCTTAAGCGTGTGGGGCTATCTGTTCTTTCCATTTCACATACAATGTTTTTCTCCCAGGCTGCCTTCTTTTGTCTCTGAAGTCTTTTCTCTATTCTTCTGTTTTTTATATTAATCTTCGCGTGCCCGCCTTCTATGAGACTGCTGCATTGCTTGGTATACGTTCAGAGTTCAGTCTGCATTCATTATCAAACCAGTCGCTCCGATCTCTGCGACTACTGCCTAAGATAGTATCAGCAGTACTAATGACTTTGTTCTTAAGGCATGACAATTTTTCCTCTACGCGCGGCACTCTGCCGCCAGGACTCACTCTTCCCTCATCGAACTCCGAGGGCGGGTCTTAGTGCGCGACTGTATGTATTTCTTTTGTTTTCATCGCGTAAGGCAGCCGTGTTGACTCGAGCCTGAGCGGCGAATCCAATACTTCGTCGCAGAGCATTTCGCCCTCAGAATATTGGCACCTTGATACGTTCGTATCGTCCTCGGGCTCGATTAGTGGCGACGATCTATCAACAAGTGGTCAATTTGGTTGAGTGACTCCATCAGGTGATACCCAGGTGGTTTTGTTGATATCTTTACGCGGGAGACTGGTACTCGCAACGAACAATTTCGTTGATGCTGCCATTTCTATGAATCTAGTTCCTTGTCATTAGTGTTCTCATGCATGGGATCTTATGTACTGGCTCCCTACCTAATTTGGCGTTGAAATTGCCAAGGATGATTTTAACGTCACACCTTGAAAAAGCATTGATGGTCCTCTCTACAAGTTTTTAGTAGGACTCCTCAGTAGGTGTGTGAACATTTATGAGGCTGATGTTATTTAATTTGCCTCGCACGACAAGGGTGCGTTGCCTTTCGTTTATTGCATTAAAACGGATGATGGTAGGCTTCATTTTTTGACTGACTAGGAAGCCTACCCCGAGCACATGGTGTTTTGGTTGACCGCTGTAATATATGTCATGTTCTTTTTTCTGCAAAACATTATTCCCTGGCCATCGAATTTCTTGAAGTGATGTTATTTCAGCTTTATATGTGGCCAGGAAATCAGCTAGCTAATGTGCAGCTCGAGGTTTTATTGGCGTTTTAAAATTGTTTTACAAATGTTTTATCGCGTTTTTTCAAATATTTTTCAGGAGCTTATAGGTAACACTTCTATCCTGGTTGTACTCACACTCTCAAAGAACTAGCTATTCAAAACATAAAAAAATATTATTTTTGTTTTATATGGAAATATAAGATTATAAACTTTGCAAAAAAATCTAAAGGTGAATTGATTATAAGATTCGTAAATAGACAGATTCAAAACGGACAACAACAACAAGAAATAAATTGCACGACTGGATCGCACATAATTGCTCACATGGACGTACTTTATATAGACTGCTAGTCTAATGTCAGCTTCATACAACAATTGTCAAAAAAATGTCGCCAAAATTGAGAATGCGATGCTAGCTCTCCTGTACCCACTTCAGGAAAAAAATAACTACTTAAAATGTTGACATAGAAGCTCGCGACATCTGTTTTTAAAAATTAAAAAAGTCGCATTCACCGGTAAAGCATAACAGACACTTTTGAATTGTAACCATAGAAGTGTGCGACATCTTTAGTATTTTGCCTCTTGTTTTTTTAGATCGTGGACAACTTCCTTTTTTTATTGGTTTGTGCCTAAGACAAGCTAAAAGCACTAGAAGGAAAAAAGCGATTTTTTATTAATTAATTGTGGGATATTCTAAATAACACGGGGAGAAAAAAGGAAATTTTAACATGCCAACGTGGGAAAACCTGCTGCCAAAGTCTGGGATTACTGGATGAAATGTCAAAACTGAGGTTTAATTTTATTTCCCGCTAGTGTACTCAGGAGGGCTAGTGTCGCCCAAATTAACCGAAACTAAAATGGAACCAACTTGAGGTAGGCCACTAGCAGTCCATATATAATACGTTCATGCTTGCTCATATGTGTGGTCACATTATAGAATAATATTAAAGAAAATTAAAGTGAACATTAAAGCATTAGCTTTGTTCGATGTCTGCCCTGGGGCGCACTGGTGTACACTGGATTCGCACTGAGGTGTTTTATGTGACACTTTTTTCGCCCCAGTGTTTTTGCACTGTGTTCGATGTCAACCCCGAGCACGAACTGAGTGCACACTCTCACGCCCCAGGTTTTTGGTCGGTGTAAGAAATCAGTGCTGTCAAAATTCAAATCAGCTGTTGGTGCTTGGTGGTAGAAGTTTAAAACAAATTTTATTTTACAAATTTGGAGTGCAATATCTGATAAATATAAGATATTTTGTAGGTTATTTTGCAATTATTAAGTTATTTTTGTGATTTTAGATAAAATGTCGAGATATACTCTATCTGATGGAAATGGAAAAACTGTAGACTTTTTAAAGAAAATTAATGCATAAATGAAATAAGCTGTTCGATGTTAAATCAAACCCCGAGCAGAAACACAGTTTTTTGACAAACAAATTTATAAGAAACCTATTTATTCGATTTTTGTGACTTTTGATTGTTCGAATAAAGTACGTCAAATTGTATTGGGTGAAATAATTTAAACGCCATTTTATTTCTTTAGGAAATGTAAGAAAGTGTGAATTTTTTTCAAAATCCTTAGAGCCGTTTTTAAATAAAACGGCTTTCTTTAAAAAAATAAAAAAAAATAATTCAAGAATACAAGCTTAAGCACAAAAATAACGTACATTTAAAAACAAAATTAAAAAAAAAATCACTTACCCGTTTTCAATAATATATTGATTTTTCAAAAAAAAAGAAAAGTAAAAAAAATTTTTTAAATTAAAAAAAAGGTTTTGGAAATAAATTAATGCAAAATTACTCAGGCTATCTACATCTTCTTGAATATCAATTTTGATTGTAATCGGATCACCAGTTTTCGAAAAAGTCGAAGAAAAAAAAACCGGTCCTATGGGAGATACCGTTTTTAGCCCACCATATTCAATTTTTGTTCACCAAAATATAATTCATACCTACAGTAGTACACTGATTTTTTTTATTAAAATTCTTGGAGCCGTTTTCGAGAAAAATTATATAAATAACGGGTATATGACAGGTACCGTTAAATTTTGAACTTAAAAAAATTAGATTAGAATCAGTAAAAATCGATTTGAAAAATCCAATTTGCGCGCGTCATGTCGTCAAAGGAGCAGCAACAGCAGCAGCACTAATAGCAGAAAATTCTTCGAGCGAAGAAAAAATCACTTGCGGCCAGCGGATGCCGACTCCACACTATTGGGCGGGAGAAGAGCATCAAATGGCAGACACCATGAAAAAAGAATTTTTGGATTGGAAGAAGAGGATGCAGGTGAAAAGGAAGCGAGGTGTTTCTTCAAGGAACAGTACCAAACGCGCAACAGCGCAGTAGATGCAGCAACAAGAAGCGCAAATGCCATCAACGTCAGCAGCCTGAAGCATCAGTTTGAAGAGGATTTGATTTGAAGAGGATTATAAACGAGACTCAGCAAGTGGTTTCGTTTATAATCGGAGACCTGATTTGGCGAGGAATAAAATTAAGCAGCTGCTCACTAAAGGTAAGTTCTCTATAATTGCAATTTATATAATACATTTTTATTGATTTAAATTATATTGGCTTACACAATTTAGCGAAAACCCTAATAGGCACAGAATATTACATGATGTCTATGAAAGAAGGAATTATAACGGAAGAGAAGTCTGACTGGAAATTAAGAGAATACACCAGAATTTCAGCGGAAGTTTCTGTGCAATTGCCGAATATGGAAACCACTACCACATCGTGCACAATTGCAGTTACTCCAACAGCAACTGCATATGCATTTTCCACCGCTACCTCAGCGACCAAATCGATAGTCTCGAAGGATTGTTCCCAGCTACACCATCGAACACTGGCTTAGTATCTCAATCTATATGCAAAAGGATGACAGACAGCTTTTGTTTTTGCAGCACTCGCGGCGAATCTGGATACCGCGTAGTGAAAATGGATATTTTCAACTATTCCAAAGTTTGCAGTCTACCGAAATACAAATGGTGGAGGGAGGCGTCTTACCGGACGACATTCATAACTTCTTCACCTGTCGACCGCAAGGAGCAACTATTGACTCAAGTTCTGTAGGCGGCAGCAGTAGACCTAATGAAGATTCCGGATCTCAAAAAAGAGGAAAAGGCGATAAGACCATCCTATTCCTTTTACAGCGGCCAACATCACCAATAAATCATGTGTTCAGCACGAGTGCATGTTTAAGTTCTAGGTATACATTTTACTATATAAGTTCTACTTCATTGAAAAATTGTGTTAAAATTGTCAATAATAAATTCAATGAAATGTCGCTAACAGAATTAAATTTATATTTTGAAAAATGTGAACCACAAAATTTAATGTTTAATGTGCCAATGCCAAATTAAAGACTCTGTAAAAGTATTAAATAATTTATTGAAATTTCAATTCAAATTAAAAATTTCCTTTCAAAAAAAAATAAATGTTTGCTCTATTACCCCCAAATGCGGGTAAAAATTATTTCTTTGATTGTTTTATACAATCATACGCGGGTGCCCAGCCCTTTCGCGTCAATGGTGCAAGCAAAAAAAATCCAATTTGCAGCGACGTGTCGTCGTCGTCGTCGTCTTAGTAAGTAGTGTTTCGCATTAAACATTAAATTTTGTGGTTCACATTTTTCAAAATAAAAATTTAATTCTGGACGTTGAAACTTCCATGAATATAATTCCAAATTTTTCAGAAGTAGAACAATTAGACAATTACAAAATTTTTAAGAAAATACCTAAATACAATGCAGACAGACTACCAAAATTATTAAAGAACTAAACATAGAACAAAATGACACAAAGATAAGGAAAACATTAGCACAAATATGTGAAGAATATCAGGACATTTTCCATCAAAAAGACGAACCCCTTACTACAAATAATGTTTACACTAAAAAACTTTGTATTACACACGAAAATCCAGTATACACTAAAAACTGCAGACTATCTACAGACATACAATCTAGAAATTAAAGAACAAGTGAATGAACTGTTATACAATGACGTTATAGAACACTCAACAAGTCCTTACAACTCTCCTTTACTTTTAGTGCCAAATAAAAGCCAAGAAAACAAAAAGAAATGGTGTTTAGTAGTAGTCATCGACTATCCTCCAAGCCGATCGCATCGCGTTTTCTTCTCAGTGCGTATCATATTTGTTTTCTTCGATTGCTTTTCCCATTATTCTCATATAGGTTATCACTTTGTCTTTTTTTTTAATCCCGCTATCCGAAGTGCATTAAGCTCTAAGAACACAATAGAACAAAATAAATTATGGCCTCAGGGCCAAAAGTGATTTCAAGCAATCGGTTTTGTGATCTCAACGAAGAGATCCTAGCCGATTCCTCAAATAAAAAGAAAAGAATAAAAACTAATTTCACAAATAATATATCCACCGAATTCTTACTCCCAAGTCACATGTCTACACCTAACCCAAAATTTATAGTGTTACCTCCAGCCGATAGTTCAAAGCCTTTCTCTAAGTTTAGCGTCTTTTTACTGAAAAAAGCTATTGGCTTTATAAGTACTGGCTACGAATCCATCACACAAATGCGGGATGGCAATTTGCTTATTCTTTGTAAATCTAAAAAAACTGAAGATATCTTCCTATCAAGGACACAGTTGTCTAACCTCTGTCCAATAAATTTAACCTTACATCAGCACCTTAACTCTTCTAAAGGTACAGTATACGCACCTTACCTTATCGACGTCCCTGAAGAAGAAATGAAATCCGAAATGAAGCTGCAAGGCGTTACAGATATTTACAAATTCTTAAAGAGATCTGAAGGCACCCTCTCTCCATCTGGTCTTATTCTTTTGACCTTTGACCACCATGCTCTGTCAACATTGGATGGTACAATTGCAAGGTAAATGAATACATCCCCAACCCCATGAGATGCAAAAACTGCCAGCTATTAGGTCACACCGCTAAAAGATGCAAAAATAACAACTCATGCGATAAATGCAACATGCCACTCGTTGACTCACTTTTTGCGCTAACTGCTCAGAAGACCATCGTGCCTCCTCAAAAATATGCAAAAGTTTTCTCAAGGAAAAAGAAATTCTAAAAATTAAAACGATAAGAAAATGCACTATTCGCGAAACTAAACAAGCATATTATGAACTCAATCCCACAAACCCCTCAAATGGATCATACGCTTCAGTGACAGCTTACGCTGTATCAGAAATCCCAATACAACCTCCAAATATTCCAACGACAAACACAACTGATTCAACAAACGCAATTATCCTAACACATATCAATAAAGAATCAAATAACTCACAATCCGACCAAAAAACAACTTATTATTCAAAACCAACACCTAACAACTGATCCATAAACAACTCAATTAATAAAAATCATGCAACCCCTTCACTCCAACAACAGCAAGAAATTCAATCCATTGCAGAATATCCTTCTACGGCAACAATAAATCCTCCCTCTCTTCCCCCTCGTACACAAAATTCATCCTCAAATTACAGTAACTCACCTTTATCCAATTTCACATAATCATTAGTCAAAAATAATAACTATTATATTTCTCGTATCCAAACAACTAGCGGAGGCCCTAGACTGCTACAGAGCAGGAATTACTGCCATCCAGGAAGTGCGATGGAATGGGCCGGGCAAAAGGAGGATGAAAAACTGTGACGTGTACTACGGTGATTGCGCAAGAAGACCACAGCGTTTATTTGGGTGCGGATTCGTCATAAGCGGTAGACTTAGGCAAGAAGTCTTGGGCTTTCGACACGTAAGTGAGCGACTTGTGACAATCCGTATCAAGGCTAAATTCGCCAACATTAGCCTAATATGCGCTCATGCCCCCACAGAGGACAAAGATGACGCCACCAAGGATGACTTCTATGAGCTCCTCGAAAAAACCTATGAGCAATGCCCTAAATACGACGTTAAGATCGTACTAGGCGATTTTAATGCCAAAATAGGTAAAGAGGAAATCTTTGGTAGGACTGTCGGAAAACATAGCCTACACGACACAACGTCTGAAAACGGACTTAGGCTAATTGACTTCGCAGCGGCACATAACGTCACCATTGCAAGCACACGGTTTCCTCATCTCGATATACACAAAGGGACTTGGCGACACCCAGATCAAAGAACCGTCAATCAGATTGATCACGTTGCGATCGATGCAAGACACGCCTCCAGTATCTTGGATGTTCGCACCTTCCGAGCAGCTAACATCGACTCGGATCACTACCTTGTTGCAGCAAAGGTAAGAATGCGAATAACCCGAACTCCACAACAACGGAGTAATACTGTGAGGAAGTATGACGTCGGAAAGCTGCAATCGCAAGAAACCGCCAGAACCTATGCCGATCGAATATCCCGTAACCTCTCAAGAAATCCAGTACCGCCAGCATCAAGTGCCGAAGATCAGTGGCAACACTGCCAACAAGCCATCAGAGATGCCGCAACTGATGTGCTAGGTTTCACCAGACCACCACCACGAAACCTCTGGTTTGATGACGAATGCAGGCAGGCCCATGCAGCCAAACAAGAGGCATATAAAGCGACGCTGCAAAGAAAGACGAGAGCTGCTCGCGAGCTTTACGAGCAGAAAAGACGGGAAGAACACCGGCTTCTCCAAAAGAAAAAAAGAGAGCATGAGAAGCGCGCGATCGAAGATATTGAGAGATGCTACTCCAGGAACAACGTGCGGAAGTTTTACCAACAGGTAAAAAGAACATGCCAAGGAAAAAAATCCCGCACAGAAGCCTGTAGAGATAGGAATGGAAACCTCGTAGTAGAGCCACAGTCGGTGCTGAGTACATGGAAGGACCATTTCTGCAGACTGTTAAACGGCGATGAAGGCCAAAATCCCGCTGTCAGGCAGAATGTACCATTCAACATGGATGATGACAGACAAAACTTCCGTCCACCTGACCAAAATGAAGTAAGGATAGCAATATCTAAACTCAAAAACAACAAAGCTGCTGGACCCGACGGATTACCCGCCGAACTTTTTAAAGCGGCCGGAGATGACCTGGTGGAGTGCATACACCAACTCATCTCTAAAGTTTGGTCAGAAGAAAGTATGCCTGATGAATGGAACCTCAGCATCGTTTGCCCGATTCACAAGAAAGGAGACCCTCTAAACTGCGCCAACTATAGAGGAATAAGTCTCCTGAATATCGCCTACAAGATCCTCTCTGCCGTACTATGTGAACGCCTGAAACCTTTCGTCAGCAACCTGATTGGCCCCTATCAGTGTGGTTTCAGACCAGGAAAGTCCACAATCGATCAAATGTTCACGCTACGGCAGATCCTGGATACCACCCAAGAATTCCAAATCGATACCCACCACCTCTTTATCGATTTTAAGGCCGCGTACGATAGCATTTATAGAGACGAGCTATACAGAGCCATGTCAGGTTTTGGCATTCCAACAAAACTCGTCCGACTGTGCAGGATGACGATGGAGAACTCTCGCTGCTCCGTCAAGGTTGGTTCTGACCTCACAGAAGCTTTTGACGTCAAAAAAGGATTCCGACAAGGTGATGCGCTATCGTGCGATTTCTTCAACTTAATACTTGAAAAAATTATAAGAAACTCGCAAGTCAATTGTAGTGGGACAATTTTTTTCAAGTCTGTGCAATTGCTAGCATACGCTGACGACATAGACATCATTGGCAGAACTCGGCGAGCTGTCACTGGAACGTTTGCTAGCATTGAAGCTGAAGCGGCTAAGATGGGACTAGCAGTCAATGAGGCCAAAACGAAGTACCTGCTGTCCACAAAAAGGGACACACAACACCGGCGGATTGGACAAAACATCACAATAGACAGGTACAACTTTGAGGTAGTTAGGGACTTTGTGTACCTCGGATCCGCTATAACATCTGACAACAACATCTCGTCAGAAATAAAGCGAAGAATTACTCTTGCCAATCGCTGTTTCTATGGGCTAGGAAGGCAATTGAGTAGCAAAGCCCTCTCTCGAAAGACAAAGGAGACTCTTTATAAGACCCTAATCATCCCAGTCCTGCTCTATGGCGCCGAGGCATGGACTCTATCTAAAGCGGATGAAGATATCCTTAGTCGTTTCGAGCGTAAGATTCTTCGGAAGATTTTTGGCCCTATCTGCGTTAACGGGCTTTGGAGGAGAAGGTTCAACCAAGAACTATACGAGCTGTACAGCGACATTGACCTGGTCAAAAAAATACGCATATCACGTTTAAGATGGCTAGGTCATGTAGAGCGAATGGACAACAATGCTCCGGCTCGCAGGATCTTCGATTCCATCCCAGAGGGTAGACGCAGTCAAGGAAGACCTCGCCTTAGGTGGCGCGCTCAAGTGGAGGACGACCTCAACCAACTTGGAGTGCAAAACTGGAGGCAGCTAGCCAAAGACCGAGTTGGCTGGAGAGGCATGTTGGTTGAGGCCCAGGTTCGTCCCGAACTGTAGCGCCACCTAAGTAAGTAAGTAAGTATATTTCTCGTATAGATACTGATGATGGCAGCCCATAACTCTAATTATGACCCCCACAACTGCGGCTCCGCCCTCGGGAACATGGGACAGACGGATCACCCGGTAATTTTGGGTGCCCCGCGTGCCCCATATTCAAGGCGGCGGAGCAGTTATACTTATTTCACCCTCAATCACAACACCATTAACGGCTTTCAGCAATACAACAACAATTATATCGCGAGTAAGCCGACAAATCCATCCAAAAAATATCTAAAAATCTTACAACGGAACATGGATGGTTATTTTAACAATTGCCATGAGTTGCAATTGCTTATTAATGATTTAAAACCCTCCATAGTAAGTTTGCAAGAAACTCACATTCTTAAAAAATTCTCTCCTAATCCTCTACAACAATACAAAGCATATTTTCACAATTTTCCTTCTAATACTTATTCAACACAAGTTACAGCTCCGATGATTCTTAAATTCATCCCACACACTTTTATACATTTGCCATCTTATATAACAGAGCAAACTGGGAATTGTATGAAAAAACTATACTCTCCCATATTGACCTTTACAGTTCCTCCACTAATGTACAAATTACAAAAATTTTAAGAACTGTAGCTAACGTTGCTATTCCACACACAATAAACATCCCAAGAAAAAAAATAACGCCTTGGTGGTCTTCAAAGCTTTCAAATCTTCGCTCACACAAATAAAATCTCAGGAAATTATTCAAATCACATCCGAACGACAGCAACCTCATAAATTATCGTAAAGCAAATGTAATATTCCGAAAACGCTGTAAAATTGCAAAACTAGAATCCTTCCAGAAATTCACATCAAATAAAACCCAAAAAAATGTGGAATGACATAAGAGCACTCTCAGGTAATTACACCCCATTCTCCATAAGCAACTTAATTACTGAATCTGGCAAAATATACAATCCACTAGAGATATGTATGATATGATAATGTACTTTAGCAAGACCTGGTCAGATTATTCCAGCGACTCAAACTTCCCTTCAACGTTTATCAGCGCTAAACTTCAAACTCTTGACAGGCAAATTCAAACCAATAATCTAAGCCCTGACGCTAAATTTATAGATAAACAAATTACCTTTGTGTAATTTGAATGCTGTCTCATCATTGAAAGGTAAGACACCAGGATTCGACCGCATCTCCTATCCCATGTTAAAAAACGCTCCTCTTTTACTTAAAAAAAAGAATATTACTACTATTCAATAACATTCTAGAACTAGGTACAATCCCACAAACGTGAAAAATTGCCACAATTATACCGATTCCCAAACCTGCAAAAATACTGACTGATCCTAAAAGTAACAGACCGATTTCTATGCTTCCTTGAACCAGTAAACTTCTAGAAAAAATAAAATTTCTAAACGCCTACTCTGGTACATCGAAAAAAATTATTTCATTAGCCCATATCAAGTTGCATTTAAACACGGACGTTGTTCCATCGACTCATTGTCACACATTGATGAATACGTATCCACAGCGCTTTCAAACAAAAACCATGTATCCATTAAAGGCGTTTGATAGGATAGGTATTCACGTGGTTCAATCAGAACCAGTCTAAAAGCGTTCCCAACAACACCACTAAAAAACATCTTTACTGAAGCTGGCCTCCCTCCTATTGAACACCAAAGAGAACTCTCAACCTCGCGTCTGATTCCAAAGGTATGCCAATCTTTCAGCTCACCATTAATTGAAGATGCTAAAAAAATACTGAAAGGAAAAATAGTACGGCAACAAAATTGGATTATCTACCAAAATCATGGTTTTATCACCTTCCATCATTCCCCCTTGGGAGGTCCCAAGCGACATTGTCAACACCAAACTGGCGAAATTCAAAAAAAAACTTTACTCCGAAAAATCTTACAGCTATTCCTCAAAACAACCAATAAATATAAACAGGACTGTTGGAACTTTTTATTCACTGATGGAGCTAAATTTGATAACGGTACAGGATTTGCAATCGTCATGGTAGAAGTTGGGGAAACCTTATTCAGCGCAAGGTTACCAGACTATTTCTCCATCTACGCAATTGAAGCCTTGGTTATTCTCAAAGCAACAGAAATCGCAATCAATTTTAAAAACAATACAATTGTATTTACCGATAGCTTGTCCACACTTAACGCCATAAGAAATGTCACAAACGACAGTGCGATCATCACGAACATTCGTAATAACATAATAAAAAATAAATATAAAATCTTGCTTCTATGGGTTTGGCCACTCAGGCATAGCTGGTAATGTTTTCGCCGATTCAGAAGCTAGAAGAGCCACAGAACAGTCGAACATACTTTATCATCCTCCAACAAAAAAAAGATTCTTTAAAACTTATCAGCTCGTTTTGGGAATCTATCAGAACTATTCAATAGACTTCTTATATTCATCACTATTCATCAATCAACCCTAAAGCAGAGAAAGCCATATATCCAACAGACACATTTACAAAAATGAACAAATGCTTTATCCGTTTATGGTTAGGCCACACTCAAAAAACACAAAGCTTCCCTAACTACTAACATCACTAAATTTAGATTCAATCTTACAAGATTGAGTAGTTTAATTTTGTTTTTATGGCTGTCGGGGCTAAAATTACCGCGGCACGGACTTTTTTTGGCTCCTGACGGCCCCAAAAGCACAACAAAAATTCTAAGACTATAATAATTATAAAGTATTCATTAATTACAATCCAGCCGAAAGCCCTGGTAACTAGTGCTGTAACTTCATTATAATGTAAATTTATTTTATATTGTTATAAACAATAATAATAATAATCATCTACAGACACAAAATCTAGAAATTAAAGAACAAGTGAATGAACTGTTACACAATGAAATTATAGAACACTCAACAAGTCCTTACAACTTTCCTTTACTTTTAGTACCAAATAAAAGTCAAGAAAACAAAAAGAAATGCTGTTTAGTAGTAGATTTTCGCAAACTAAACAACAAGATAGCTAACGAGAAGTTTTCACTAACAAGGATAGAAGACGTTCTTGACAGACTAGGAAGAAAAGTATTTTTCAACATTAGACATGACTAGTTCCTTTCACCAAATTCCTTTAAAAAAGGAATCAAGTCCACTAATTGCATTTTCAACAACTGACGGACATTACCAATTTAAGAGATTACCTTTGGGACTTATGATATCCTAAATTGTTTCCAAGAAATGTTAACAATAGCACTAAGTAGACTAGAATTACAAGCATTGTGTAGATGACATAATAATTTTTGGTTGTAGTATACAGCACTACAACCAGTATTTGATTAATGTTTTTGAAAGATTAAATTAAATCTGGTCGTTTATTTATAACAAGGAGAGGTATACAAACCGATTCAGGTAAATATAAAACAATAGAAAACTATTCTGTTCCGACGCAGATGAGGTTAGACGATTCGTAGCTTACCGCAACTATTAAAGAAGGTTTCTCCCCAACTTCGCTGAAATTGCAAAGAATTTAAGCTCACTTCTTAAAAAAATCAACCTTTCATATGGTTAAAAAATTGCGAAGCTAAGCTTAGAAATTTAAAACAAGAACTTATTAACGCTCCAATTTGACAATATTCAGATTTTGACAAAATATTTATTTTCACCACTGACGCATCGGATTTTGCAAAATCAGCATTCCTTTGACAAGGTAAAATTGAATACGATTTACCAATTTCATATGCAAATCCTTACAAAAACATGACATTGGGTTATAATATTTTTCCCGACCTTATCGCTACAGAAGTAGTGCCCCGTGGCTTAGTGGTTAGTGATTGCGACTCCAGGAAGCGGATCATGGAAATAACAAGAGGTATAGCAAAAAGAATTGCCACAAATAATAATAATGAAGTAAAATTAAGTATTATAAAAGATTACCACAACACACCACATCAAGGATTGAAAGCATACGAAAGACAAAAAAAAAAAACTAAAAAAAAACTGTTCAGCTTGTTGGCTTCTGCCGATGATGTCGATGTCGCCTGCGTAAGCCAATATCTGGCCAGGACTTGATGACGATAGTCCCTCTTGTTGACGTGCCAGAGTCATGGATTACTTTCTCCGATGTAAGGTTGAAAAGGATGCAAGCCAGACCACCCCCTTATCGGAGTCCATTACAGATTTTGATTGGTCTAGTCAGCAAAGCGGCTACTTTTTCTTGTCTTGTTATGTTGGTCATGGTCAGCCTACATAGTCGTCTTAATTTATTTGGGATGCCGAATTCTCTCATTGCCTTATAAAGTTCTATCCTGGCTTTGCTATCGACTTTAAAGTCTATAAAATCCAAGACTTTTTTCCATCAACTGCCTAAGGGTAAAGATCTGATCAATTAATGATTTGCCTGCTATGAAACCACATTAATATATGCCACATTAGTGCTTAAGCGTGTGGGGCTATCTGTTCTTGCAGGATAGAGAATAATATCTTATAGGATGTACTCAGCAGTGCTGCACTTTGTGATATCCCCCTTCTTATGTATGGGACATTTAATGCCTTTTCGCCAGTCTTCTGGCATTTCTTCATGTTTCCATACGTGTATTATTATTTAATGAATTGCTTGATGTAGTGTTGGCCCTCCATGTTTGATCACCTCGGCAGGTATGCCATCGGCTCTCGAGAACTCGTTATTTTTGAGCCGATTAATCGCCTTTTCTATCTCCTTAAATTTTTGTGGTTGCAGAATGAGGTCTTCTTGAAATGTTGGAGTCTCCATTTCTTCTGTGAGCTGATCGTTCAACAATTCATTTAAGTACACTTTCCATCGCTCCAAAATGTCTTCAGGATCGGTGATCAGATTTCCTCTCCGTCCTTACACTATGTGCAGCTTGGTGTATATTGCGACATATTTCTGACCTGCGGACCTCGCTCTCTATTTCTTTCCATTTCACATACAATGTTTTTCTCCCAGTCTGTCTGAAGTCTTTTCTCAATTCTTCTGCTCTTTATATTAATCTTCGCGTGCCCGCCTTCTATGAGACTGCTGCATTGCTTGGTATGTGGCATTCTTACGTTCAGAGCTTTGTTCATTATCAAACCAGTCGCTCCGATCTCTGCGACTACTGCCAAAGATAGTATCAGCAGTACTAATGACTTTGTTCTTAAGGTATGGCCATTTTTCCTCTACGAGTGGCACTCTGCCCCCAGGACTTACTCTTCCCTCGTCGAACTCCGAGGGCGGGTCTTAGTGCGCGACTGTATGTATGTATGTATACGTTCGTATCGTCCTCGTGGAAACTGCCAAGGATGATTTTAACGTCACACCTTGGGCAGGCATTGAGGGTCCTTTCTACAAGTTTTTAGTAGGACTCCTCAATAGGTGTGTGAACATTTATGAGGCTGATGTTATTTAATTTGCCTCGCACGACAAGGGTGCGTAGCCTTTCGTTTATTGCATTAAAACGGATGATAGGTATGCTTCATTTTTTGACTGACTAGGAAGCCTACTTTGTGCACATGGTGTTTTGGTTGACCGCTATAATATATGTCATGTTATTTTTTCTGCAAAACATTATTCCTGGCCATCTAATTTCTTGAAGTGATGTTATTTTAGCTTTATATGTGGCCAGGAAATCAGCTAGCTGATGTGCAGCTCGAGGTTTTATTGGCGTTTTTAAATTGTTTTACAAATGTTTTATCGCGTTTTTTCAAATATTTTTCGGGAGCTTATAGGTAACACTTCTATCCTGGTTGTACTCACACTCTCAAAGAACTAGCTATTGAAAACATAAAAAATATTTTTGTTTAATATGGAAATATAGGATTATAAACTTTACAAAAAATCTAAAGGTGAACCGATTATAAGATTCGTAAATAGATAGATTCAAACCGGACAACAACAACAAGAAATAAATTGCACGACTGGATCGCACGTACTTGCTCACATGGACGTACTATATATGGACTACTAGTCTAATGTCAGCTTCATACAACAATTGTCAAGAAAATGTCGCCAAAATTGAGAATGCAATGCTAGCTCTCCTGAACCCACTTCAGGAAAAAAAATAACTACTTAAAATGTTGACTTAGAAGCTCGCGACATCTGTTTTTTAAATTCAAAAAGTCGCATTCACCGGTAAAGGATAACAGACACTTTTGAATTCTATCCATAAAAGTGTGCGACATCTTTGGTATTTTGCCTCTTGTTTTTTTAGATCGTGGACAACTTCTTTTTTTATTGGTTTGTGCCAAAGACAAGCTAAAAGCACTAGAAGGAAAAAAAGCGATTTTTTATTAATTAATTGTGGGATATTCTAATAACACGGGGAGAAAAAAGGAAATTTTAACATGCCAACGTGGGAAAACCTGCTGCCAAAGTCTGGGATTACTGGATGAAATGTCAAAACTGAGGTTTAATTTTATTTCCCGCTAGTGTACTCAGGAAGGCTACTGTCGCCCAAAATAACTGAAACTAAAATGGAACCAACTTGAGGTAGGCCACTAGCAGTCCATATGTAATACGTTCATGCTTGATCATATGTGTGGTCACATTATAGAATAATATTAAAGAAAATTAAAGTGAACATTAAAGCATTTATTCGATTTTTGTGACTTTTTATTGTTCGAATAAAGTACGTCAAATTGTATTGGGTGAAATAATTTAAACGTCATTTTATTTCTTTAGGAAATGTAAGAAAGTGTGAATTTTTTTCAAAATCCTTAGAGCCGTTTTTAAATAAAACGGCTTTCTTTAAAAAAATTAAAAAAAATAATTCAAGAATACAAGCTTAAGCACAAAAATAACGTACATTTATAAACAAAATTAAAAAAAAAATCACTTACCCGGTTTCAATATATTGATTTTTCAAAAAAAAAATTAAATTAAATTAATTTAAATTAATTAAATAAAAATTATTTAAAATACAGAAAAAAAAGTTTTTGAAAATAAATTAATGCAAAATTACTCAGGCTACCTACATGTTCTTGAATATCAATTTTGATTGTAATCGGATCACCAGTTTTCAAAAAAGTCAAAGAAAAAAAAAACTGGTCCTTTTTAGCCCACCATATTCAATTTTTGTTCACCAAAATATAATGCATACCTACAGTAGTACACTGATTTTTTTTTAATTAAAATTCTTGGAGCCGTTTTCAAGAAAAATAAGCTTTTACATAACGGGTATATGACAGGTACCGTTAAATTTTGAACTAAAAAAAAATTAGATTAAAATCAGTAAAAATCGATTTGAAAAATCCAATTTGCGGTCATGTCGTCAAAGGAGCAGCAACAGCAGCAGCACTAATAGCAGAAAATTCTTCGGCGAGGAATAAAATTAAGCAGCTGCTCACTAAAGGTAAGTTCTCTATAATTGCAATGTATATAATACATTTTTATTGATTTCAATTATATTGGCTTACACAATTTAGCGAAAACCCTAATAGGCACAGAATATTACATGATGTCTATGAAAGAAGGAATTATAACGGAGGAGAAGTCCGACTGGAAATTAAGAGAATACACCAGAATTTCAGCGGAAGTTTCTGTGCAATTGCCGAATATGGAAACCACTACCACATCGTGCACAATTGCAGTTACTCCAACAGCAACTGCATATGCATTTTCCACCGCTACCTCAGCGACCAAATCGATAGTCTCGAAGGATTGTTCCCAGCTACACCATCGAACACTGGCTTAGTATCTCAATCTATATGCAAAAGGATGACAGACAGCTTTTGTTTTTGCAGCACTCGCGGCGAATCTGGATACCGCGTAGTGAAAATGGATATTTTCAACTATTCCAAAGTTTGCAGTCTACCGAAATACAAATGGTGGAGGGAGGCGTCTTACCGGACGACATTCATAACTTCTTCACCTGTCGACCGCAAGGAGCAAAAATTGACTCAAGTTCTGCAGGCGGCAGCAGTAGACCTAATGAAGATTTCGGATCTCAAAAAAAAGAGGAAAAGGCGATAAGACCATCCTATTCCTTTTACAACGGCCAACATCACCAATAAATCATGTGTTCAGCACGAGTGCATGTTTAAGTTCTAGGTATACATTTTACTATATAAGTTCTACTTCACTGAAAAATTGTGTTAAAATTGTCAATAATAAATTCAATGAAATGTCGCTAACAGAATTAAATTTATATTTTGAAAAATGTGAACCACAAAATTTAATGTTTAATGTGCCTGTAAAAGTATTAAATAATTTATTGAAATTCCAATTCAAATTAAAAAAATCCTTACAGATCTGTAATTGTACAGATAAAAACTTGGATAAAAACGTACAAAAAAAAAAATGTTTGTTCTATTACCCCCAAATGCGGGTAAAAATTATTTCTTTGATTGTTTTATACAATCATACGCGGGTGCCCAGCCCTTTCGCGTCAATGGTGCAAGCAAAAAAAATCCAATTTGCAAGCGACATGTCGTCGTCGTCGTCGTCTTAGTAAGTAGTGTTTCGCATTAAACATTAAATTTTGTGGTTCACATTTTTCAAAATAAAAATTTAATTCTGGACGTTGAAACTTCCATGAATATAATTCCAAATTTTTCAGAAGTAGAAAAATTAGACAATTACAAAATTTTTAAGAAAATACCTAAATACAATGCAGACAGACTACCAAAATTATTAAAGAACTAAACATAGAACAAAATGACACAAAGATAAGGAAAACATTAGCACAAATATGTGAAGAATATCAGGACATTTTCCATCAAAAAGACGAACCCCTTACTACAAATAATGTTTACACTAAAAAACTTTGTATTACACACGAAAATCCAGTATACACTAAAAACTGCAGACTATCTACAGACATACAATCTAGAAATTAAAGAACAAGTGAATGAACTGTTATACAATGACGTTATAGAACACTCAACAAGTCTTTACAACTCTCCTTTACTTTTAGTACCAAATAAAAGCCAAGAAAACAAAAAGAAATGGTGTTTAGTAGTAGTCATCGACTATCCTCCAAGCCGATCGCATCGCGTTTTCTTCTCAGTGCGTATCATATTTGTTTTCTTCGATTGCTTTTCCCGTTATTCTCATTTAGGTTATCACTTTGTCTTTTTTTTTAATCCCGCTATCCGAAGTGCATCAAGCTCTAAGAATACAATAGAACAAAATAAATTATGGCCTCAGGGCCAAAAGTGATTTCAAGCAATCGGTTTTGTGATCTCGACGAAGAGATCCTAGCCGATTCCTCAAATAAAAAGAAAAGAATAAAAACTAATTTCACAAATAATATATTCACCGAATTCTTACTCCCAAGTCACATGGTTACACCTAACCCAAAATTTATAGTGTTATCTCCAGCCGATAGTTCAAAGCCTTTCTCTAAATTTAGCGTCTTTTTACTGAAAAAAAGCTATTGGCTTTATAAGTACTGGCTACGAATCCATCACACAAATGCGGGATGGCAATTTGCTTATTCTTTGTAAATCTAAAAAAACTGAAGATATCTTCCTATCAAGGACACAGTTGTCTAACCTCTGTCCAATAAATGTAACCTTACATCAGCACCTTAACTCTTCTAAAGGTACAGTATACGCACCTTACCTTATCGACGTCCCTGAAGAAGAAATAAAATCCGAAATGAAGCTGCAAGGCGTTACAGATATTTACAAATCTGGTCTTATTCGTTTGATCCTCGACTCGTTCCGTCCACCATGCTCTGTCAACACTGGATGGTACAATTGAAAGGTAAATGAATACATCCCCAACCCCATGAGATGCAAAAACTGCCAGCTATTAGGTCACACCGCTAAAAGATGCAAAAATAACACCTCATGCGATAAATGCAACATGCCACTCGTTGACCCACACTCATGTACGCGTACTTTTTGCGCTAACTGCTCAGAAGACCATCCTGCCTCCTCAAAAATATGCAAAAGTTTTCTCAAGGAAAAGGAAATTCTAAAAATTAAACCGATAAGAAAATGCACTATTCGCGAAACTAAATAAGCATATTACGAACTCAATCCAACAAACCCCTCAAATGGATCATACGCTTCAGTGACAGCTTACGCTGTATCAGAAATCCCAATACAACCTCCAAATATTCCAACCACAAACACAACTGATTCAACAAACGCAATTACCCTAACACATATCAATAAAGAATAACTCACAATCCGACCAAAAAACAACTTATTATTCAAAACCAACACCTAACAACTCTTCCATAAACAACTCAATTAATAAAAATCATGTAACCCCTTCACTCCAACAACAGCAAGAAATTCAATCCATTGCAGAATATCCTTCTACCGCAATAATAAATCCTCCCTCTCTTCCCCCTTGTGCACAAAATTCATCCTCAAATTACAGTAACTCACCTTAATCCAATTTCACACAATCATTAGTCAAAAATAATAACTATTATATTTCTCGTATAGATACTGATGATGACAGCCCATAACTCTAATTATGACCCCCACAACTGCGGCTCCGCCCTCGGGAACATGGGACAGACGGATCACCCGGTAATTTTGGGTGCCCCGCGTGCCCCATATTCAAGGCGGCGGAGCAGTTATACTTCTTTCACCCTCAATCACAACACCATTATTGCCTTTCAGCAATATAACAACAATTATATCGCGAGTAAGCCGACAAATCCATCCAAAAAATATCTAAAAATCTTACAACGGAACATGGATGGTTATTTTAACAATTGCCATGAGTTGCAATTGCTTATTAATGATTTAAAACCCTCCATAGTAAGTTTGCAAGAAACTCACATTCTTAAAAATTTCTCTCCTCATCCTCCACAACAATACAAAGCATATTTTCACAATTTTCTTTCTAATACTTATTCAAAACAAGTTACAGCTCTGATGATTCTTAAATTCATCCCACACACTTTTATACATTTGCCATCTAATATATCTACAGTTGCAATAGAAATCGTCAACATCATCAACATTACTGTCATTTCAATAAACATCCACCCTTCTCAATAATTTACCTCCACCGACCTCTTAAACATCCTTAATAACATCCACACACCGATTATATTTACTGGTGACATAAACAGCTGGAATACTCTCTGGGGCTCTCCCATAACCAACACAAGAGGTAAAGAATTTGAAGATTTCCTTTTAATCTCTAATTTAGCAGTCCTGAACGATGGCAGACCTACTCATTTCTCGACCCATAAAACCTGGACACATTTTGACGTGTCAGCTATCTCCCCCCAACTTCTACCAAAAACGACTTGGGAAGTCTTAGACAACCTTCATGGTAGTGATCATCTCCCAATCATAACAAAGTTAGACCTTGGTATGGTATCATATCCCAAAACTGTTATAGCTAAACTTTTAACTAACAGAGCAAACTGGGAATTGTATGAAAAAACTATACTCTCCCATATTGACCTTTACAGTTCCTCCACTAATATAAATATAAAAGCTGCTTCAATTACAAAAATTTTAAGAACTGTAGCTAACATTGCTATTCCACACACAATAAACATCCCAAGAAAAAAGATAACGCCTTGGTGGTCTTCAAAGCTTTCAAATCTTCGCTCACACAAATAAAATCTCAGGAAATTATTCAAATCACATCCGAACGACAGCAACCTCATAAATTATCGTAAAGCAAATGCAATATTCCGAAAACGCTGTAAAATTGCAAAACTAGAATCCTTCCAGAAATGCACATCATATATCAACCCTAACACTTCTAGCAAAAAAATGTGGAATGACATAAGAGCACTCTCAGGTAATTACACCCCATTCTCCATAAGCAACTTAGTTACTGAATGTGGCACAATATACAATCCACTAGAGATATGTGAATACTTTAGCAAGACCTGGTCAGATTATTCCAGCGACTCAAACTTCCCTTCAACGTTGATCAGCGCTAAACTTCAAACTCTCGACAGGCAAATTCAAACTAATAATCTAAGCCCTGACGCTAAATTTATAGATAAACAAATTAACTTTGTGTAATTTGAATGCTGTCTTTCATCATTGAAAGGTAAGACACCAGGATTCGACCGCATCTCCTATCCCATGTTGAAAACGCTCCTCTTTTACTTAAAAAAAGAATATTACTACTATTCAATAACATTCTAGGACAAGGTACAATCCCACAAACGTGAAAAATTGCCACAATTATACCGATTCCCAAACCTGCAAAAATACTGACTGATCCTAAAAGTAACAGACCGATTTCTATGCTTCCTTGAACTCTTAAACTTCTAGAAAAAATATAATTTCTAACGCCTACTCTGGTACATCGAAAAAAATTATTTCATTAGCCCATATCAAGTTGCATTTAAACACGGACTTGGTTCCAGCGACTCATTGTCACACATTGATGAATACGTATCCACAGCGCTTTCAAACAAAAACCATGTATCCATTCTATCACTAGACTTCGAAAAGGCGTTTGATAGGATAGGTATTCACGTGGTTCAATCAGAACCAGTCTAAAAGCGTTCCCAACAACACCACTAAAAAACATCTTTACTGAAGCTGGCCTCCCTCCTATTGAACACCAAAGAGAACTCTCAACCTCGCGTCTGATTCCAAAGGTATGCCAATCTTTCAGCTCACCATTAATTGAAGATGCTAAAAAAATACTGAAAGGAAAAATAGTACGCCAACAAAATTGGATTATCTACCAAAATCATGGTTTTATCACCTTCCATCATTCCCCCTTGGGAGGTCCCAAGCAACATTGTCAACACCAAACTGGCGAAATTCCAAAAAAGAGTTTACTCCGAAAAATCTTACAACTATTCCTTGAAACAATGAATAAATATAAACAGGACTGTTGAAACTTTTTATTCACTGATGGAGCTAAATTTGATAACGGTACAGGATTTGCAATCGTCATTGTAGAAGTTGGGGAAACCTTATTCAGCGCAAGGTTACCAGACTATTTCTCCATCTACGCAATTGAAGCCTTGGTTATTCTCAAAGCAACAGAAATCGCAATCAATTTTAAAAACAATACAATTGTATTTACCGATAGCTTGTCCACACTTAACGCCATTAGAAATGTCACAAACGACAGTGCGATCATCACGAACATTCGTAATAACATAATAAAAAATAAATATAAAATCTTGCTTCTATGGGTTTGGCCACTCAGGCATAGCTGGTAATGTTTTCGCCGATTCAGCAGCTAGAAGAGCCACAGAACAGTCGAACATACTTTATCATCCTCCAACAAAAAAAGATTCTTTAAAACTTATCAGCTCGTTTTGGGAATCTATCAGAACTATTGGATAGACTTCTTATATTCATCACTATTCATCAATCAACCCTAAAGCAGAGAAAGCCATATATCCAACAGACACATTTACAAAAATGAACAAATGCTTTATCCGTTTATGTTTAGACCACACTCAAATAACACAAAGCTTCCCACTAAAAAAAGAGAGCCCTCCCATCTGTCACCTGTGCCAATCCAATCAAGGTTTATCCTTAAAACACCTTACATCCGAATGCCTCATTGTAAACAATTTATGTAAACAACTTTTGAATAAAAATCTTGTTAACATTTTGTCATTCATCTCAACCGAAAACATAAAAAATGTATACACCATATTAACATCACTAAATTTAGATTCAATCTTACAAGATTGAGTAGTTTAATTTTGTTTTTATGGCTGTCGGGGCTAAAATTACCGCGGCGCGGACTTTTTTTGGCTCCTGACGGCCTCAAAAGCACAACAAAAATTTTTAGACTATAATAATTATAAAGTATTCATTAATTACAATCCAGCCGAAAGCCCTGGTAACTAGTGCTGTAACTTCATTATAATGTACATTTATTTTATATTGTTATAAACAATAATAATAATAATCATCTACAGACACAAAATCTAGAAATTAAAGAACAAGTGAATGAACTGTTACACAATGACATTATAGAACACTCAACAAGTCCTTACAACTTTCCTTTACTTTTAGTACCAAATAAAAGTCAAGAAAACAAAAAGAAATGCTGTTTAGTAGTAGATTTTCGCAAACTAAACAACAAGATAGCTAACGAGAAGTTTTCACTAACAAGGATAGAAGACGTTCTTGACAGACTAGGAAGAAAAGTATTTTTCAACATTAGACATGACTAGTTCCTTTCACCAAATTCCTTTAAAAAAGGAATCAAGTCCACTAATTGCATTTTCAACAACTGACGGACATTACCAATTTAAGAGATTACCTTTGGGACTTATGATATCCTAAATTGTTTCCAAGAAATGTTAACAATAGCACTAAGTAGACTAGAATTACAAGCATTGTGTAGATGACATAATAATTTTTGGTTGTAGTATACAGCACTACAACCAGTATTTGATTAATGTTTTTGAAAGATTAAATTAAATCTGGTCGTTTATTTATAACAAGCAGAGGTATACAAACCGATTCAGGTAAATATAAAACAATAGAAAACTATTCTGTTCCGACGCAGATGAGGTTAGACGATTCGTAGCTTTCCGCAACTATTAAAGAAGGTTTCTCCCCAACTTCGCTGAAATTGCAAAGAATTTAAACTCACTTCTTAAAAAAATCAACCTTTCATATGGTTAAAAGATTGCGAAACTAAGCTTAGAAATTTAAAACAAGAACTTATTAACCCTCCAATTTTACAATATTCAGATTTTGACAAAATATTTATACTCACCACTGACGCATCGGATTTTGCAAAAGGAGCATTCTTTTGACAAGGTAAAATTGAATACGATTTACCAATTTCATATGCAAATCCTTACAAAAACATGACATTGGGTTATAATATTTTTCCCGACCTTATCGCTACAGAAGAAAATTCATAGTTGTAACTGACCATAGACCGCTAGTATACTATTTTCACAGAAAAATCCATCTTCAAAATGGACGAGAATTAGAATAGACTTATCGGACAATGATTTTGAAATAATTTACAAAAATGGAAACACAAACGCCGACGCACTTTCAAGAATAAAGTGACATTTTAAATCCATGTTAAACAATGATGATAATAAGAGCCAACGTGATTGCGACTCCAAGAAGCGGATCATGGAAATAACAAGAGGTATAGCAAAAAGAATTGCCACAAATAATAATAATGAAGTAAAATTAAGTATTATAAAAGATTACCACAACACACCACATCAAGGACTGAAAGCATACGAAAGACAGTAAAAAAAACTAAAAAAAAACTGTTCAGCTTGTTGGCTTCTGGCGATGATGTCGATGTCGCCTTCGTAAGCCAATATCTGGCCAGGACTTGTTGACGATAGTCCCTCTTGTTGACATGCCAGAGTCATGGATTACTTTCTCCAAAGTAAGGTTGAAAAGGATGCAAGCCAGACCACCCCCTTATCGGAGTCCATTACAGATTTTGATTGGTCTAGTCAGTAAAGCGGCTACTTTTTCTTGTCTTGTAATGTTGGTCATGGTCAGCCTACATAGTCGTCTTAATTTATTTGGGATGCCAAATTCTCTCATTGCCTTATAAAGTTCTATCCTTATAAAGATCTGATCAATTAATGATTTGCCTGCTATGAAACCAACATTAATATATGCCATAGACCAACTTCCGAAACGATAACATCGTTTTTCCAGTTATTGTGTGTTTAGCTTTCGCCCTAGCGCGTTAACCGGTTTCTTCCTTTGAACCGTGCTCTATTCTCCTTTTTTTTTCTTAATTTTCCCTCAGTGTGCATCTCGTGTGTATCCATTAAAGCTTACATAAATAAAAAATTAGAATGGCCGTAAGGCCACAAAATCCAGGTGGTCGCTACGGGATTCTCGATCCCGACCCCGACCCTGACCTTCAACCAAGAAAAAAACCCAAAAAAAACTCTATTCCCCTCACTATGTTCCCAGATCTCCCATCATTTTCCGGCTCGAAGAATCCCCGATTCCTAATTATGTCTCCATCAGCTAAAGAAAAACCCATTACAGCTATAAGCCCGTTTGTGCTCAAAAAATCCATTGACGCTATAAGCAAAGAATACGAAAGTATTAATCAACTTCGCGACGGTAGTTTGTTGATATTTGTTAAATCACAAAAAATTGCAGATTCTTTCCTTAAAGTGAAAAGTCTAGCTGGTGTACCAGTAGCAGTGAATCTTCATGATCGTCTCAACCAAACGAAAGGTTTATGTTACGCCCCGTGTCTCATAGACGTATCAGAAGCGGAGATACTTAGTGAAATGAAATCTCAGGGTGTCATCGAAATTTTCAAATTTGTTAAAAAATCTGAAAATAATATATCTAAACCCTCAGGCTTAATTCTCTTCACATTCGATCTCTACCAAATTCCTAAATCAGTCGACATTGGATTTTACACAGCCAAAATAACCGAATATATTCCCAATCCAATGAGATGCAGAAATTGCCAGTTACTCGGACACACACTTAAGCGCTGCAACGGCACCACAAGATGCGATTCCTGTAACCTCCCCCCCCCATAATCCAGAACCATGCACTCGTACTATGTGCGCAAACTGTTCCCTTCCCCACCCTTCATCATCCAAAATATGCCCGTCTTATAAACAAGCCAAAGAAATTCTTACAATAAAAACGCTAAGAAAATGTACAATGTCTGAGGCCAAGCAAATCTATAAGCAACAAAATATTACCCAATTACTACCTCAAACAGAAACATACGCCGAAACAACCAAACAAACAACCAACACACAGAATAGAACATTCGATCCCCAATCGATCTCTGAACAAAGTTCCTCCACCGTTCCCCCGCCAAACTCCAACAATACTTTAACAACAACCAAAAAACCCGTACTACCAACTATTAACGATGAAAATACTAATACACCAACAAACTCCGCTCTATCGATCACAGCCGCACCCACACCTCAACCACATCAACAATCCACTCAATCCCTCTCTAACTCAACCCAACTTCTTTCAGCTACAAACACAAATAATCACTCTCCTCTTAACAAAACAACTAAAACTAACACAACCGCACTTACCTCCAACTCAAACTCTTCAACTCCAACAAAATCATCCTCTCATCTTTCCAAAACTACTCAATCTCTCAGAAAAAACAATAATTACACCAATACTGCTAACCAATCTGCTATCGGAACACAACACACAAACTTAATACCCCCTTCATCTTCTCCACACCAAACTCATTCCAACGCCTTAGCCAAAACAATCAACAATTATACTTCTACCACACCAACTACCTTCAATACTTCATGTACCCCTCCCCCCATATCATCACCTATCTCAACTGTCACCCAAACACTTTTAGATAAAAAAAATTACTACATTGAACCTACTGAACCAGATGATGTCACAATGGATTAATACTAATTTCAACCCTAACTATGACTCTGCGCCACGAAGATTGAATCATTCGGGTTCCTTAGGGAGCCCGGATGCTTCAGTGTCCGAGACGCAGAGTCAATGTCCTGAACAACTTAGTATCGCCAACCGAAATATCTCACATCACAATACAAACAACACACCAATCAAGCACAACCACACTTCTCTTACCACAGGTAAAAAAAGTTCGTGGACCCCACGAGATACCAAGGTAGCTCTCAATATTCTGCAATGGAATATGAATGGGTTTACAAATAACCTTGATGAGCTTAACCTTATAATTAAAAAACATAACCCTTCAATAGTCGCCATACAAGAAACTCATTGCCCCTTCGATAAGACCCTCATCTTTCCTAAAGCCTTTGAAGGTTATATATACAACTCTCCAAGTAATGACACTGGCAAACAAGGTATAGCGCTTTTCGTCAAAAAAAATACTTCTCACAAAATTATACCCATAAATACAAACCTTCAAGTCCTTGCGGTTGAGATACAGCATAAAATAAAATTTACATACATTAACGTATATCTGCCCCCTAAACAACCAGTCAGTAAACACGACTTAGACAATATTACTAATCAAATCAATCACCCAATTATATTCGGAGGAGATATAAATGCCTGGAACACCCTTTGGGGCTCTCCTAACAACAACAAAAAGGGCGAATTACTAGAAAATTTCTTCCTAGATACAAATCTAGCTATTTTAAACGACGGATCCCCTACTCATCTGTCAACACACAATACTCTTACGCATGTCGATGTATCTTGCTGTTCCCCTGAGTTACTCCCTAAAATAGCCTGGAAAAGATTAGATGACCTACACAATAGCGACCACTTCCCCCTAATTGTGACATTAAACATTGATCGCATCACAACTTCAAAAAAATTCGACCCTAAATTCAAAACTGACCTAGCTAATTGGACGCGATTTAAACAAAAAACTGTAGAGTTTTTATCTAACAAAACTCAATCCGCAAACAATAACAAAGAAGCTGCCGTTTTACAGAAAGCACTGAGAACCGCAGCAAATTTTTCTATACCACAATCTACTCCAATAAAACATAAACAGTCTCTTCCCTGGTGGAACCCGGATCTTTCCCTACTACGAAAAACGAAAATGACCGCGCTTAAAACCTTTCAAAACAATCCTACAACACAAAATCTAATAGCTTACAAAAAATCTAACGCCAAATTTAGACTGTTACTCAGAGACAGCAAAGCAAAATGCTTCTCTGATTTCACCTCCAATTTAAACCCCAACTCCCCTCCTTCGAAAATATGGCAAAATATCCGTCGACTAACCGGTGACTCTACCCCTCTAGTTATAACGAGCATCAAATCAATTAACGAAACCTTAATTGATCCACAAAAAATATCTAACTTCATTGCACATACCTGGTCAAAAGCCTCAGAAAATTCCAACTTCTCAAATAGTTTCAATGAAGAAAAAGTAGACACTCTTTACTGTCCTCTACCGCTACATCCAACCAACGCGACTGCACGGCGCATAGAACAACCTATAACTGGCATTGAGTTTGAAACCTCCCTTAACAAGGTCACAGGCAAAACTCCAAGCAGAGATAGAATATCTTATCCTATGATAAAACACCTTCCCGACCAAATCAAGCAGAGATTAGTTGCTCTATATAACAACATTTTTAATAACTCGGTAATTCCTCATAGCTGGAAAACAGCCTCAACAATACCCATTCCAAAGCTAAAAAAAGACAAAAATACAGTGGAGGGATATCGCCCAATCTCTCTTATCCCATGTTTATCCAAAATAATGGAAAAGATAATTGCAAAACGGTTACTATGGTTTGCCGAAACAAACAAGCTTATAAGTCCTAACCAAGTAGCTTTCAAATCAAACAGGGGTTGCGTTGATGCTCTTCTTCATATCGACAATTTTGTCTCAAAAGCGCTGTCAGCCAAAAATCATGTCTCCATCCTATCCCTAGATTTTGAAAAGGCTTTTGACAAAATTGGTCTACACATCGTTTTGAAAAATTTAATAAAATGGGGTGTTGGAAGAAAAATATATGGATATGTGAAAGCTTTTTTAACTAACAGATTTTTCTGGACTAAATCTAATAATGTTTACTCTTCAAAATTCCCACTGCACAACGGTATTCCCCAGGGATCACCCCTTTCCGTAGTATTGTTTCTAATCGCGTTTAATGATATAAATACAATCTTGGTAAAACATACATTTTTAGATCACTGCATTTACGCAGATGATATATATATCTTATGTAAGATTAATGATATTGACAGAAGTAAATTAATATTCCAACTAGCATTAAAAGACATTTTAGATTGGTCGATAACATCAGGTGCCAAGCTTTCAATTCATAAATGTAAATTGCTTCATATTTGCCGAAAACAAAAATGTCCAAAACCTAATATCAATGTAAACAATGTAAATATTGAAAATGTTAGTAATTTAAGTATTTTAGGACTAGTATTTAATAAAACATACTCTTGGAAATCACACTGTTTAGAACTTAAGAAGTCCCTAGCTGCTAGAAATAATATTATAAGATATCTCGCTTCAAAAAAGAGCAATATGCACATTAACACCTTATTAAACACTACAAGAATGTTAATTTTAAGCAAAATTGACTATGGGTTGTACATATACGGGCACTGTCCTAAATCAACTCTTAAAATAATAAAGCCCGTCTACCACGAAGCAGTTAGGAGAAGTATTAACGCTTTCCCGACTACTCCCATAAAAAATTTATTAGCGGAAGCTGGTCTACCTAGCATCGAGGAACGAAGAGACACAATCACCACCAAACTGCTTGCGAAACTAGTTTTTACCAGAAACTCGGTCATCGTTAACGACGTAAAAAATGCTATGAGCCGCAAAGTGACCAAAAAGACTCCTTCCGCCATAGCCAAGATTATAGCCAAAGCAGCCGAATTGGAACTTCCAACTAAACGAGAACACACTGTCACGCCCCGTCATCCTCCATGGTTCATCTGTTCGGATTCTGTGTTACTGTCTCTAGCTAACTACAAAAAACCAATCACCAGCAATAATATATACCGTCAACTCTTCACAGCCGTTTCACTCGATTTAAAATCGGCTGGATGGAAATTCATCTTCACTGATGGCTCTAAAACAATAGACAACACATCATTTGCAGTTACTCTTGAAAATGGAACTATTGCCTGCATTGGTAATCTGCCTGAGTTTTCATCAGTATTCACAGCAGAAGCATTCGCGCTTCTTCAAGCCACTAAGTTCGTTATGGGCCACAGAGGAAAACATATCATATGCTCAGACAGCATATCTGTACTCAACGCCATAAATAACCCCGATAACAACACTGAACTCATAGCCGAAATTAGATACCAACTCACCAAATCCCAAAGCAACATTAAGCTAATGTGGACTCCCGGACATGTTGGGATCCAGGGAAACGAATATGCTGACACCGCTGCCAACTCGGCCAAGAATTCGCCTGTTTATCTCTTCAATGTTTTCACCAAACCAGACCTACTTAAACACATACAAAACAAATTAAAAGCAAATATAATTCACGACTGGAGCCTTTACCACCACCACTACAAGAAAATCAACCCCAAAAAACTTATCCCCGTATACCCAACAAACGTACACAAAAGCAAAATATCTAATTTTGTACGTCTACGTCTTGGACATACTGCAACTTCCCACCAGCACCTTCTCAACAAAAATACTGCACCACTTTGTTCAACCTGTAACACTAGATGGGATCTACCTCACATATTAGAACATTGCCCTATAACACAACCCATAATCAAAAATATATTCAATAACAAATCAATTTACGAAATTCTCCAAAATCCTAGTTCTACAAACATTGAAAACGTATCTGATTTTATATCCAAAACCAGCATTTTTATATAATTTCCTTTCTTTACATAGAGCCAATAGTCTCAGCAGCTAGGCTCGTTAATCTTAATTACCATGTAATTTTAATTGCGTGTCAATAAATAATAATAATAATAATAATAATATATGCCGATTAGTGTTTAAGCGTGTGGGGCTATCTGTTCTTGCAGGATAGAGAATAATATCTTATAGGATGTACTCAACAGTGCTGCACTTTGTGATATCCCCCTTCTTATGTATGGGACATTTGATGCCTTTTCGCCAGTCTTCTAGCATTTCTTCGTGTTTCCATACGTGTATTATTATTTAATGAATTGCTTGATGTAGTGTTGGCCCTCCATGTTTGATCACCTCGGCAGGTATGCCATCGGCTCTCGAGAACTCGTTTTTTTTTGAGCCGATTAATCGCCTTTTCTATCTCCTTAAATTTTTGTGGTTGCAGAATGAGGTCTTCTTGAAATGTTGGAGTCTCCATTTCTTCTGTGAGCTGATCGTTCAACAATTCATTTAAGTACACTTTCCATCGCTCCAAAATGTCTTCAGGATCGGTGATCAGATTTCCTCTCCGTCCTTACACTATGTGCAGCTTGGTGTATATTGCGACATATTTCTGACCTGCGGACCTCGCTCTCTATTTCTTTCCATTTCACATACAATGTTTTTCTCCCAGTCTGTCTGGTCTTTTCTCAATTCTTCTGCTCTTTATATTAATCTTCGCGTGCCCGCCTTCTATGAGACTGCTGCATTGCTTGGTATGTGGCATTCTTACGTTCAGAGCTTTGTTCATTATCAAACCAGTCGCTCCGATCTCTGCGACTACTGCCAAAGATAGTATCAGCAGTACTAATGACTTTGTTCTTAAGGTATGGCCATTTTTCCTCTACGAGTGGCACTCTGCCCCCAGGACTTACTCTTCCCTCGTCGAACTCCGAGGGCGGGTCTTAGTGCGCGACTGTATGTATGTATGTATACGTTCGTATGGTCCTCGGGCTTGTCCCTTGTCATTAGTGTTCTCATGCATGGGATCCTATGTACTGAATGAATACTGGCTCCCTACCTAATTTGGCGTTGAAACTGCCAAGGATGATTTTAACGTCACACCTTGGGCAGGCATTGAGGGTCCTCTCTACAAGTTTTTAGTAGGACTCCTCAATAGGTGTGTGAACATTTATGAGGCTGATGTTATTTAATTTGCCTCGCACGACAAGGGTGCGTAGCCTTTCGTTTATTGCATCAAAACGGATGATAGGTAGGCTTCATTTTTTTACTGACTAGGAAGCCTACTTTGTGCACATGGTGTTTTGGTTGACCGCTATAATATATGTCATGTTATTTTTTCTGCAAAACATTATTCCTGGCCATCTAATTTATTGAAGTGATGTTATTTTAGCTTTATATGTGGCCAGGAAATCAGCTAGCTGATGTGCAGCTCGAGGTTTTATTGGCGTTTTTAAATTGTTTTACAAATGTTTTATCGCGTTTTTTCAAATATTTTTCGGGAGCTTATAGGTAACACTTCTATCCTGGTTGTACTCACACTCTCAAAGAACTAGCTATTGAAAACATACAAAATATTTTTTTTTAATATGGAAATATAGGATTATAAACTTTACAAAAAATCTAAAGGTGAACCGATTATAAGATTCGTAAATAGATAGATTCAAACCGGACAACAACAACAAGAAATAAATTGCACGACTGGATCGCACGTACTTGCTCACATGGACGTACTATATATGGACTACTAGTCTAATGTCAGCTTCATACAACAATTGTCAAGAAAATGTCGCCAAAATTGAGAATGCGATGCTAGCTCTCCTGAACCCACTTCAGGAAAAAAAATAACTACTTAAAATGTTGACTTAGAAGCTCGCGACATCTGTTTTTTAAATTCAAAAAGTCGCTTTCACCGGTAAAGCTTAACAGACACTTTTGAATTCTATCCATAAAAGTGTGCGACATCTTTGGTATTTTGCCTCTTGTTTTTTTAGATCGTGGACAACTTCTTTTTTTATTGGTTTGTGCCAAAGACAAGCTAAAAGCACTAGAAGGAAAAAAAGCGATTTTTTATTAATTAATTGTGGGATATTCTAAATAACGCGGGGAGAAAAAAGGAAATTTTAACATGCCAACGTGGGAAAACCTGCTGCCAAAGTCTGGGATTACTGGATGAAATGTCAAAACTGAGGTTTAATTTTATTTCCCGCTACTGTACTCAGGAAGGCTACTGTCGCCCAAAATAACTGAAACTAAAATGGAACCAACTTGAGGTAGGCCACTAGCAGTCCATATATAATACGTCCATGCTTGCTCATATGTGTGGTCACATTGTAGAATAATATTAAAGAAAATTAAAGTGAACATTAAAGCATTTATTCCATTTTTGTGACTCGAATAAAGTACGTCAAATTGTATTGGGTGAAATAATTTTAACGCCATTTTATTTCTTTAGGAAATGTAAGAAAGTGTGAATTTTTTTTTCAAAATCGTTACAGCCGTTTTTAAATAAAACGGTTTTTTTAACAGCTTTTTTTTTAAAAAATTAAAAAAAATAATTCAAGAATACAAGCTTAAGCACAAAAATAACGTACATTTAAAAACAAAAATTTAAAAAAAATTCACTTACCCGGTTTCAATATATTTTTTTTTCAAAAAAAAATTAAATAAAAATTATTTAAAATAAAAAAAAAAAGTTTTCGAAAATAAATTAATGCAAAATTACTCAGGCTACCTACATCTTCTTGAATATCAATTTTGATTGTAATCGGATCACCAGTTTTTGAAAAAGTCGAAGAAAAAAAAAACGTCCTATGGGAGGTACCGTTTTTAGCCCACCATATTCAATTTTTTTTCACCAAAATATAATGTATCCTACAGTAACACTGATTTTTTTTTTATAAAAATTCTTGGAGCCGTTTTCGAGAAAAATAAGCTTTAACATAACGGTTATAGTTCAAAATTTGAAGACGATTGGCGCAACCGTTTAGGCTGCAGTCCAAAATACATCCGTACAGACAGACAGACAGACAGACAGACGGACAGAATTTTGCCAGTAACTCAAATATGTTTTTCTATCATCGTAATGTCATGTTTGATTGTTAGCTCAACATTTTTAATCTGCACGAATGCATAACTTGCATTGTAGTACCTATAATCGCAAGTAAAAATCATAAAATCACTATTAATGAAAATTCCAATACGATTATAACTAGGAATAGTTTTGATAATAGTATACTATGCGTATAGAATAAACAAATATTATAAAAATTATATTAAGAATAGAGTAGTAAGGCAGAATATTAATAATGCATAAACAAATTAATTATTATTAATGAATACATTAAACCAATTTTGAAAAATTACTTAAATTCTATATTAAAAAAAAAATTATTGGAAAACACCATTAATAAAAAGCGAATAGATATAAGATCAGAATCAGTAAAAATCGATTTGAAAAATCCAATTTGCGCGCGACATGTCGTCAAAGGAGCAGCAACAGCAGCAGCACTAATAGCAGAAAATGCTTCGAGCGAAAAAAAATCACTTGCGGCCAGCGGATGCCGACTCCACACTATTGGGCGGGAGAAGAGGATCAAGTGGCAGACACAGAAAAGGAAGCGAGGTGTTTCTTCAATGAACAGTACCATACGCAACAGCGGCAGTAGCAGCAGCAACAAGAAGCGCAAATGCGATTAACGTCAGCAGCCTGCAGCATCAGTTTGAAGAGAATTCGATTTGAAGAGGATTATAAACGAGACTCAGCAAGTGGTTTCGTTTATAATCGGAGACCTGATTCGGCGAGGAATAAAATTAAGCAGCTGCTCCCTAAAGGTAGTTCTCTATAATTGCAATGTATATAATACATTTTTATTGATTTCAATACACAGAATATTACATGATGTCTATTGAAGAAGGAATGATAATGATAAATAACGATAAATGTGAAAATCCTGTATACACTAGAAACTACAGACTATCTACAGACACAAAATCTAGAAATTAAAGAACAAGTGAATGAACTGTTATACAATGACATTATAGAACACTCAACAAGTCCTTACAACTCTCTTTTACTTTTAGTACCAAATAAAAGCCAAGAAAGCAAAAACAAATGGTGTTTAGTAGTAGATTTTCGCAAACTAAACAACAAGATAGCTAACGAGAGGTTTCCATTAACAAGTATAGAAGACGTTCTTGACAGACTAGGAAGAAAAGTATTTTTCAACATTAGACATGACTAAATCCTTTCACCAAATTCCTTTAAAAAAGGAATCAAGACCACTAATTGCATTTTCAACAACTGACGGACATAACCAATTTATTTACATTTTGGACTTATGATATCCTCAAAATGTTTCCAAGAAATGTTAACAATAGCACTAAGTAGACTAGAATTTCAAGCATTGTGTAGATGACATAATAATTTTTGGTTGTAGTATACAGCACTACAACCAGAATCTGATTAATGTTTTTAATAGATTAAAGCAACATAAATTAAAACTAAATGCAAGCAAGTGTCATTTCCCAAAATCTGAAGTAGTTTATTTATAACAAGCTGAGGTATACATACCGATTCAGGTAAATATAAAACAATAGAAAACTATTCTGTTCCGACGCAGATGAGGTTAGACGATTGGTAGCTTTCCGCAACTATTATAGAAGGTTTCTCCCCAACTTCGCTGAAATTGTAAAGAATTTAAACTCACTTCTTAAAAAAATCAACCATTTTTTGCGAAACTAAGCTTAGAAATTTAAAACAAAAACTTATTAACCCTCCAATTTTACAATATTCAGATTTTGACAAAATATTTATACTCACCACTGACACATCGGATTTTGCAAAAGGAGCATTCTTTTGACAAGGTAAAATTGAATACGATTTACCAATTTCATATGCAAATCCTTACAAAAACATGACATTGGGTTATAATATTTTTTCCGACCTTATCGCTACAAAAGAAAATTCATAGTTGTAACTGACCATAGACCGCTAGTATACTATTTTCACACAAAAATCCATCTTCAAAATGGACGAGAATTAGAATAGACTTATCGGACAATAATTTTGAGATAATTTACAAAAATGGAAACACAGACGCCGACTCAGTTTCAAGAATAAAGTGACATTTTAAATCCATGTTAAACAATGATGATAATAAGAGCCAACGTGATTGCGACTCCAAGAAGCGGATCATGGAAATAACAAGAGGTATAGCAAAAAGAATTGCCACAAATAATAATAATGAAGTAAAATTAAGTATTATAAAAGATTACCACAACAAACCACGTCAAGGAATGAAAGCATACGAAAGTCAAAAAAAAAAAACTAAAAAAAACTGTTCAGCTTGTCGGCTTCTGCCGATGATGTCGATGTCGCCTGCGTAAGCCAATATCTGGCCAGGACTTGTTGACGATAGTCCCTCTTGTTGACGTGCCAGAGTCATGGATTACTTTCTCCAATGTAAGGTTGAAAAGGATGCACCCCCTTATCGGAGTCCATTACAGATTTTGATTGGTCTAGTCAGCAAAGCGGCTACTTTTTCTTGTCTTGTAATGCTGGTCATGGTCAGCCTACATAGTCGTCTTAATTTATTTGGGATGCCGAATTCTCTCATTGCCTTATAAAGTTCTATCCTGGCTTTGCTATCGACTTTAAAGTCTATAAAATCCAAGACTTTTTTCCATCAACTGCCTAAGGGTAAAGATCTGATCAATTAATGATTTGCCTGCTATGAAACCACATTAATATATGCCGATTAGTGTTTAAGCGTGTGGGGCTATCTGTTCTTGCAGGATAGAGAAGAATATCTTATAGGATGTACTCAACAGTGCTGCACTTTGTAATATCCCCCTTCTTATGTATGGGACATTTGATGCCTTTTCGCCAGTCTTCTGGCATTTCTTCGTGTTCCCATACGTGTATTATTATTTAATGAATCGCTTGATGTAGTGTTGGCCCTCCATGTTTGATCACCTCAGCAGGTATGCCATCGGCTCTCGAGAACTCGTTTTTTTTGAGCCGATTAATCGCCTTTTCTATCTCCTTAAATTTTTGTGGTTGCAGAATGAGGTCTTCTTGAAATGTTGGAGTCTCCATTTCTTCTGTGAGCTGATCGTTCAACAATTCATTTAAGTACACTTTCCATCGCTCCAAAATGTCTTCAGGATCGGTGATCAGATTTCCTCTCCGTCCTTACACTATGTGCAGCTTGGTGTATATTGCGACATATTTCTGACCTGCGGACCTCGCTCTCTATTTCTTTCCATTTCACATACAATGTTTTTCTCCCAGTCTGTCTGAAGTCTTTTCTCAATTCTTCTGCTCTTTATATTAATCTTCGCGTGCCCGCCTTCTATGAGACTGCTGCATTGCTGGGTATGTGGCATTCTTACGTTCAGAGCTTTGTTCATTATCAAACCAGTCGCTCCGATCTCTGCGACTACTGCCAAAGATAGTATCAGCAGTACTAATGACTTTGTTCTTAAGGTATGGCCATTTTTCCTCTACGAGTGGCACTCTGCCCCCAGGACTTACTCTTCCCTCGTCGAACTCCGAGGGCGGGTCTTAGTGCGCGACTGTATGTATGTATGTATACGTTCGTATCGTCCTCGGGCTTGTCCCTTGTCATTAGTGTTCTCATGCATGGGATCCTATGTACTGAATGAATACTGGCTCCCTACCTAATTTGGCGTTGAAACTGCCAAGGATGATTTTAACGTCACACCTTGGGCAGGCATTGAGGGTCCTCTCTACAAGTTTTAGTAGGACTCCTCAATAGGTGTGTGAACATTTATGAGGCTGATGTTATTTAATTTGCCTCGCACGACAAGGGTGCGTAGCCTTTCGTTTATTGCATTAAAACGGATGATAGGTAGGCTTCATTTTTTTACTGACTAGGAAGCCTACTTTGTGCACATGGTGTTTTGGTTGACCGCTATAATATATGTCATGTTATTTTTTCTGCAAAACATTATTCCTGGCCATCTAATTTCTTGAAGTGATGTTATTTTAGCTTTATATGTGGCCAGGAAATCAGCTAGCTGATGTGCAGCTCGAGGTTTTATTGGCGTTTTTAAATTGTTTTACAAATGTTTTATCGCGTTTTTTCAAATATTTTTCGGGAGCTTATAGGTAACACTTCTATCCTGGTTGTACTCACACTCTCAAAGAACTAGCTATTGAAAACATACAAAATATTTTTGTTTAATATGGAAATATAGGATTATAAACTTTACAAAAAATCTAAAGGTGAACCGATTATAAGATTCGTAAATAGATAGATTCAAACCGGACAACAACAACAAGAAATAAATTGCACGACTGGATCGCACGTACTTGCTCACATGGACGTACTATATATGGACTACTAGTCTAATGTCAGCTTCATACAACAATTGTCAAGAAAATGTCGCCAAAATTGAGAATGCGATGCTAGCTCTCCTGAACCCACTTCAGGAAAAAAAATAACTACTTAAAATGTTGACTTAGAAGCTCGCGACATCTGTTTTTTAAATTCAAAAAGTCGCTTTCACCGGTAAAGCTTAACAGACACTTTTGAATTCTATCCATAAAAGTGTGCGACATCTTTGGTATTTTGCCTCTTGTTTTTTTAGATCGTGGACAACTTCTTTTTTTATTGGTTTGTGCCAAAGACAAGCTAAAAGCACTAGAAGGAAAAAAAGCGATTTTTTATTAATTAATTGTGGGATATTCTAAATAACGCGGGGAGAAAAAAGGAAATTTTAACATGCCAACGTGGGAAAACCTGCTGCCAAAGTCTGGGATTACTGGATGAAATGTCAAAACTGAGGTTTAATTTTATTTCCCGCTACTGTACTCAGGAAGGCTACTTTCGCCCAAAATAACTGAAACTAAAATGGAACCAACTTGAGGTAGGCCACTAGCAGTCCATATATAATACGTCCATGCTTGCTCATATGTGTGGTCACATTGTAGAATAATATTAAAGAAAATTAAAGTGAACATTAAAGCATTTATTCCATTTTTGTGACTCGAATAAAGTACGTCAAATTGTATTGGGTGAAATAATTTTAACGCCATTTTATTTCTTTAGGAAATGTAAGAAAGTGTGAATTTTTTTTTCAAAATCGTTACAGCCGTTTTTAAATAAAACGGTTTTTTTAACAGCTTTTTTTTTAAAAAATTAAAAAAAATAATTCAAGAATACAAGCTTAAGCACAAAAATAACGTACATTTAAAAACAAAAATTTAAAAAAAATTCACTTACCCGGTTTCAATATATTTTTTTTTCAAAAAAAAATTAAATAAAAATTATTTAAAATAAAAAAAAAAAGTTTTCGAAAATAAATTAATGCAAAATTACTCAGGCTACCTACATCTTCTTGAATATCAATTTTGATTGTAATCGGATCACCAGTTTTTGAAAAAGTCGAAGAAAAAAAAAACGTCCTATGGGAGGTACCGTTTTTAGCCCACCATATTCAATTTTTTTTCACCAAAATATAATGTATCCTACAGTAACACTGATTTTTTTTTTATAAAAATTCTTGGAGCCGTTTTCGAGAAAAATAAGCTTTAACATAACGGTTATAGTTCAAAATTTGAAGACGATTGGCGCAACCGTTTAGGCTGCAGCCCAAAATACATCCGTACAGACAGACAGACAGACAGACAGACGGACAGAATTTTGCCAGTAACTCAAATATGTTTTTCTATCATCGTAATGTCATGTTTGATTGTTAGCTCAACATTTTTAATCTGCACGAATGCATAACTTGCATTGTAGTACCTATAATCGCAAGTAAAAATCATAAAATCACTATTAATGAAAATTCCAATACGATTATAACTAGGAATAGTTTTGATAATAGTATACTATGCGTATAGAATAAACAAATATTATAAAAATTATATTAAGAATAGAGTAGTAAGGCAGAATATTAATAATGCATAAACAAATTAATTATTATTAATGAATACATTAAACCAATTTTGAAAAATTACTTAAATTCTATATTAAAAAAAAAAATTATTGGAAAACACCATTAATAAAAAGCGAATAGATATAAGATCAGAATCAGTAAAAATCGATTTGAAAAATCCAATTTGCGCGCGACATGTCGTCAAAGGAGCAGCAACAGCAGCAGCACTAATAGCAGAAAATGCTTCGAGCGAAAAAAAATCACTTGCGGCCAGCGGGAGAAGAGGATCAAGTGGCAGACACAGAAAAGGAAGCGAGGTGTTTCTTCAATGAACAGTACCATACGCAACAGCGGCAGTAGCAGCAGCAACAAGAAGCGCAAATGCCATTAACGTCAGCAGCCTGCAGCATCAGTTTGAAGAGAATTCGATTTGAAGAGGATTATAAACGAGACTCAGCAAGTGGTTTCGTTTATAATCGGAGACCTGATTCGGCGAGGAATAAAATTAAGCAGCTGCTCCCTAAAGGTAGTTCTCTATAATTGCAATGTATATAATACATTTTTATTGATTTCAATACACAGAATATTACATGATGTCTATTGAAGAAGGAATGATAATGATAAATAACGATAAATGTGAAAATCCTGTATACACTAGAAACTACAGACTATCTACAGACACAAAATCTAGAAATTAAAGAACAAGTGAATGAACTGTTATACAATGACATTATAGAACACTCAACAAGTCCTTACAACTCTCTTTTACTTTTAGTACCAAATAAAAGCCAAGAAAGCAAAAACAAATGGTGTTTAGTAGTAGATTTTCGCAAACTAAACAACAAGATAGCTAACGAGAGGTTTCCATTAACAAGTATAGAAGACGTTCTTGACAGACTAGGAAGAAAAGTATTTTTCAACATTAGACATGACTAAATCCTTTCACCAAATTCCTTTAAAAAAGGAATCAAGACCACTAATTGCATTTTCAACAACTGACGGACATAACCAATTTATTTACATTTTGGACTTATGATATCCTCAAAATGTTTCCAAGAAATGTTAACAATAGCACTAAGTAGACTAGAATTTCAAGCATTGTGTAGATGACATAATAATTTTTGGTTGTAGTATACAGCACTACAACCAGAATCTGATTAATGTTTTTAATAGATTAAAGCAACATAAATTAAAACTAAATGCAAGCAAGTGTCATTTCCCAAAATCTGAAGTAGTTTATTTATAACAAGCTGAGGTATACATACCGATTCAGGTAAATATAAAACAATAGAAAACTATTCTGTTCCGACGCAGATGAGGTTAGACGATTGGTAGCTTTCCGCAACTATTATAGAAGGTTTCTCCCCAACTTCGCTGAAATTGTAAAGAATTTAAACTCACTTCTTAAAAAAATCAACCATTTTTTGCGAAACTAAGCTTAGAAATTTAAAACAAAAACTTATTAACCCTCCAATTTTACAATATTCAGATTTTGACAAAATATTTATACTCACCACTGACACATCGGATTTTGCAAAAGGAGCATTCTTTTGACAAGGTAAAATTGAATACGATTTACCAATTTCATATGCAAATCCTTACAAAAACATGACATTGGGTTATAATATTTTTCCCGACCTTATCGCTACAGAAGAAAATTCATAGATGTAACTGACCATAGACCGCTAGTATACTATTTTCACACAAAAATCCATCTTCAAAATGGACGAGAATTAGAATAGACTTATCGGACAATGATTTTGAGATAATTTACAAAAATGGAAACACAGACGCCGACTAAGTTTCAAGAATAAAGTGACATTTTAAATCCATGTTAAACAATGATGATAATAAGAGCCAACGTGATTGCGACTCCAAGAAGCGGATCATGGAAATAACAAGAGGTATAGCAAAAAGAATTGCCACAAATAATAATAATGAAGTAAAATTAAGTATTATAAAAGATTACCACAACAAACCACGTCAAGGACTGAAAGCATACGAAAGACAAAAAAAAAAAAAAACTAAAAAAAACTGTTCAGCTTGTTGGCTTCTGCCGATGATGTCGATGTCGCCTGCGTAAGCCAATATCTGGCCAGGACTTGTTGACGATAGTCCCTCTTGTTGACGTGCCAGAGTCATGGATTACTTTCTCCAATGTAAGGTTGAAAAAGATGCACCCCCTTATCGGAGTCCATTACAGATTTTAATTGGTCTAGTCAGCAAAGCGGCTACTTTTTCTTGTCTTGTAATGCTGGTCATGGTCAGCCTACATAGTCGTCTTAATTTATTTGGGATGCCGAATTCTCTCATTGCCTTATAAAGTTCTATCCTGGCTTTGCTATCGACTTTAAAGTCTATAAAATCCAAGACTTTTTTCCATCAACTGCCTAAGGGTAAAGATCTGATCAATTAATGATTTGCCTGCTATGAAACCACATTAATATATGCCGATTAGTGTTTAAGCGTGTGGGGCTATCTGTTCTTGCAGGATAGAGAAGAATATCTTATAGGATGTACTCAACAGTGCTGCACTTTGTAATATCCCCCTTCTTATGTATGGGACATTTGATGCCTTTTCGCCAGTCTTCTGGCATTTCTTCGTGTTCCCATACGTGTATTATTATTTAATGAATCGCTTGATGTAGTGTTGGCCCTCCATGTTTGATCACCTCAGCAGGTATGCCATCGGCTCTCGAGAACTCGTTATTTTTGAGCCGATTAATCGCCTTTTCTATCTCCTTAAATTTTTGTGGTTGCAAAATGAGGTCTTCTTGAAATGTTGGAGTCTCCATTTCTTCTGTGAGCTGATCGTTCAACAATTCATTTAAGTACACTTTCCATCGCTCCAAAATGTCTTCAGGATCGGTGATCAGATTTCCCTCTCCGTCCTTACAGTATGTGCAGCTTGGTGTATATTGCGACATATTTCTGACCTGCGGACTTCGCTCTCTATTTCTTTACATTTCACATACAATGTTTTTCTCCCAGTCTGTCTGAAGTCTTTTCTCTATTCTTCTGCTCTTTATATTAATCTTCGCGTGCCCGCCTTCTATGAGACTGCTGCATTGCTTGGTATGTGGCATTCTTATGTTCAGAGTTCAGTCTGCATTCATTATCAAACCAGTCGCTCCGATCTCTGCGACTACTGCCTAAGATAGTATCAGCAGTACGTATGACTTTGTTCTTAAGGTATGGCCATTTTCCTCTACGCGTGGCACTCTGCCCCCAGGACTTACTCTTCCCTCATCGAACTCCGAGGGCGGGTCTTAGTGCGCGACTGTATGTATGTAAGTATACGTTCGTATCGTCCTCGGGCTTGATTAGTGGCGACGATCTATCAACAAGTGGTCAATTTGGTTGAGTGACTCCATCAGGTGATACCCAGGTGGCTTTGTTGATATCTTTACGCGGGAGACTGGTACTCGCAACGAACAATATCGTTGATGTTCTATGAATTTAGTCCCTTGTCATTAGTGTTCTCATGCATGGGATCCTATTTACTGAATGAATACTGGCTCCCTACCTAATTTGGCGTTGAAACTGCCAAGGATGATTTTAACGTCACACCTTGGGCAGGCATTGAGGGTCCTCTCTACAAGTTTTTAGTAGGACTCCTCAGTAGGTGTGTGAACATTTATGAGGCTGATGTTATTTAATTTGCCTCGCACGACAAGGGTGCGTAGCCTTTCGTTTATTGCATTAAAACGGATGATATGTAGGCTTCATTTTTTGACTGACTAGGAAGCCTACTTCGAGCACATGGTGTTTTGGTTGACCGCTGTAATATATTGTCATGTTATTTTTTCTGCAAAACATTATTCCTGGCCATCTAATTTATTGAAGTGATGTTATTTCAGCTTTATATGTGGCCAGGAAATCAGCTAGCTGATGTGCAGCTCGAGGTTTTATTGGCGTTTTAAAATTGTTTTACAAATGTTTTATCGCGTTTTTTCAAATATTTTTCGGGAGCTTATAGGTAAGACTTCTATCCTGGTTGTACTCACACTCTCAAAGAACTAGCTATTGAAAACATAAAAAAATATTTTTGTTTAATATGGAAATATAAGATTATAAACTTTACAAAAAATCTAAAGGTGAACCGATTATAAGATTCGTAAATAGATAGATTCAAAACGGACAATAACAACAAGAAATAAATTGCACGACTGGATCGCGCGTACTTGCTCACATGGACGTACTATATATGGACTGCTAGTCTAATGTCAGCTTCATACAACAATTGTCAAGAAAATGTCGCCAAAATTGAGAATGCGATGCTAGCTCTCCTGAACCCACTTCAGGAAAAAAAATAACTACTTAAAATGTTGACTTAGAAGCTCGCGACATCTGTTTTTTAAATTCAAAAAGTCGCATTCACCGGTAAAGCATAACAGACACTTTTGAATTCTATCCATAAAAGTGTGCGACATCTTTGGTATTTTGCATCGTGTTTTTTAGATCGTGGACATCTTCTTTTTTTATTGGTTTGTGCCAAAGACAAGCTAAAAGCACTAGAAGGAAAAAAAGCGATTTTTTATTAATTAATTGTGGGATATTCTAAATAACACGGGGAGAAAAATGGAAAGTTTAACATGCCAACGTGGGAAAACCTGCTGCCAAAGTCTGGGATTACTAGGTGAAATGTCAAAACTGGGGTTTAATTTGATTTCCCGCTAGTGTACTCAGGAAGGCTACTGTCGCCCAAAATAACTGAAACTAAAATGCAACCAACTTGAGGTAGGCCACTAGCAGTCCATATATAATACGTCCATGCTTGCTCATATGTGTGGTCACATTGTAGAATAATATTAAAGAAAATTAAAGTGAACATTAAAGCATTTATTCCATTTTTGTGACTCGAATAAAGTACGTCAAATTGTATTGGGTGAAATAATTTTAACGCCATTTTATTTCTTTAGGAAATGTAAGAAAGTGTGAATTTTTTTTTCAAAATCGTTACAGCCGTTTTTAAATAAAACGGTTTTTTTAACAGCTTTCTTTTAAAAAAAATAAAAAAAATAATTTAAGAATACAAGCTTAAGCACAAAAATAACGTACATTTAAAAACAAAAATTTTAAAAAAATTCACTTACCCGGTTTCAATATATTTTTTTTCCAAAAAAAAATTAAATAAAAATTATTTAAATTAAAAAAAAAAAAAATTTCGAAATTAAATTAATGCAAAATTACTCAGGCTACCTACATCTTCTTGAATATCAATTTTGATTGTAATCGGATCACCAGTTTTTGAAAAAGTCGAAGAAAAAAAAACCGTCCTATGGGAGGTACCGTTTTTAGCCCACCATATTCAATTTTTTTTCACCAAAATATAATGCATCCTACAGTAACACTGATTTTTTTTTTATAAAAATTCTTGGAGCCGTTTTCGAGAAAAATAAGCTGTAACATAACGGTTATAGTTCAAAATTTGAAGACGATTGGCGCAACCGTTTAGGCTGCAGTTCAAAATACATCCGTACAGACAGACAGACAGACAGACAGACGGACAGAATTTTGCCAGTAACTCAAATATGTTTCTCTATCATCGTAATGTCATGTTTGATTGTTAGCTCAAAATTTTTAATCTGCAAGAATGCATAACTTGCATTATAGTACCTATAATCGCAAGTAAAAATCTTAAAATCACTATTAATGAAAATTCCAATACGATTATAACTGTAGGAATAGTTTTGATAATAGTATACTATGCGTATAGAATAAACACATATTATAAAAATTATATTAAGAATAGAGTAGTAAGGCAGAATATTAATAATGCATAAACAAATTAATTATCAATGAATACATTAAACCAATTTTGAAAAATTACTTAAATTCTATATTTCAAAAAAAAAAAAAAAAAAAAATTATTGGAAAACACCATTAATAGAAAGCGAATAGATATAAGATCAGAATCAGTAAAAATCGATTTGAAAAATCCAATTTGCGCTCGACATGTCGTCAAAGGAGCAGCAACAGCAGCAGCACTAATAGCAGAAAATGCTTCGAGCGAAAAAAAAATCACTTGCGGCCAGCGGATGCCGACTCCACACTATTGGGCGGGAGAAGAGGATCAAATCGCAGACACAGAAAAGGAAGCGATGTGTTTCTTCAATGAACAGTACCATACGCAACAGACTCAGCACGTGGTTTCGTTTATAATCGGAGACCTGATTCGGCGAGGAATAAAATTAAGCAGCTGCTCCTTAAAGGTAGTTCTCTATAATTGCAATGTATATAATACATTTTTATTGATTTCAATTATATTGGCTTACAGAATTTCGCGAAAACCCTAATAGGCACAGAATATTACATGATGTCAATGGAAGAAGGAATGATAATGATAAATAACGATAAATGTGAAAATCCTGTATACACTAGAAACTACAGACTATCTACAGACACAAAATCTAGAAATTAAAGAACAAGTGAATGAACTGTTATACAATGACATTATAGAACACTCAACAAGTCCTTACAACTCTCTTTTACTTTTAGTACCAAATAAAAGCCAAGAAAGCAAAAACAAATGGTGTTTAGTAGTAGATTTTCGCAAACTAAACAACAAGATAGCTAACGAGAGGTTTCCATTAACAAGTATAGAAGACGTTCTTGACAGACTAGGAAGAAAAGTATTTTTCAACATTAGACATGACTAAATCCTTTCACCAAATTCCTTTAAAAAAGGAATCAAGACCACTAATTGCATTTTCAACAACTGACGGACATTACCAATTTAAAAGATTACCTTTTGGACTTATGATTTCCTCAAATTGTTTCCAAGAAATGTTAACAATAGCACTAAGTAGACTAGAATTTCAAGCATTGTGTAGATGACATAATAATTTTTGGTTGTAGTATACAGCACTACAACCAGAATCTGATTAATGTTTTTGAAAGATTAAAGCAACATAAATTAAAACTAAATGCAAGCAAGTGTCATTTCCCAAAATCTGAAGTAGTTTATTTATAACAAGCTGAGGTATACATACCGATTCAGGTAAATATAAAACAATAGAAAACTATTCTGTTCCGACGCAGATGAGGTTAGACGATTGGTAGCTTTCCGCAACTATTATAGAAGGTTTCTCCCCAACTTCGCTGAAATTACAAAGAATTTAAACTCACTTCTTAAAAAAATCAACCTTTTATATGGTTAAACAATTGCGAAACTAAGCTTAGAAATTTAAAACAAAAACTTATTAACCCTCCAATTTTACAATATTCAGATTTTGACAAAATATTTATACTCACCACTGACGCATCGGATTTTGCAAAAGGAGCATTCTTTTGACAAGGTAAAATTGAATACGATTTACCAATTTCATATGCAAATCCTTACAAAAACATGACATTGGGTTATAATATTTTTCCCGACCTTATCGCTACAGAAGAAAATTCATAGTTGTAACTGACCATAGACCGCTAGTATACTATTTTCACAGAAAAATCCATCTTCAAAATGGACGAGAATTAGAATAGACTTATCGGACAATGATTTTGAAATAATTTACAAAAATGGAAACACAAACGCCGACGCACTTTCAAGAATAAAGTGACATTTTAAATCCATGTTAAACAATGATGATAATAAGAGCCAACGTGATTGCGACTCCAAGAAGCGGATCATGGAAATAACAAGAGGTATAGCAAAAAGAATTGCCACAAATAATAATAATGAAGTAAAATTAAGTATTATAAAAGATTACCACAACACACCACATCAAGGACTGAAAGCATACGAAAGACAGTAAAAAAAACTAAAAAAAAACTGTTCAGCTTGTTGGCTTCTGGCGATGATGTCGATGTCGCCTTCGTAAGCCAATATCTGGCCAGGACTTGTTGACGATAGTCCCTCTTGTTGACATGCCAGAGTCATGGATTACTTTCTCCAAAGTAAGGTTGAAAAGGATGCAAGCCAGACCACCCCCTTATTGGAGTCCATTACAGATTTTGATTGGTCTAGTCAGCAAAGCGGCTACTTTTTCTTGTCTTGTAATGTTGGTCATGGTCAGCCTACATAGTCGTCTTAATTTATTTGGGATGCCGAATTCTCTCATTGCCTTATAAAGTTCTATCCTGGCTTTGCTATCGACTTTAAAGTCTATAAAATCCAAGAGTTTTTCCATCAACTGCCTAAGGGTAAAGATCTGATCAATTAATGACTTGCCTGCTATGAAACAACATTAATATATGCCGATTAGTGCTTAAGCGTGTGGGGCTATCTGTTCTTGCAGGATAGAGAATAATATCTTATAGGATGTACTCAACAGTGCTGCACTTTGTAATATCCCCCTTCTTATGTATGGGACATTTGATGCCTTTTCGCTAGTCTTCTGGCATTTCTTCGTGTTCCCATACGTGTATTATTATTTAATGAATTGCTTGATGTAGTGTTGGCCCTCCATGTTTGATCACCTCGGCAGGTATGCCATCGGCTCTCGAGAACTCGTTATTTTTGAGCCGATTAATCGCCTTTTCTATCTCCTTAAATTTTTGTGGTTGCAGAATGAAGTCTTCTTGAAATGTTGGAGTCTCCATTTCTTCTGTGAGCTGATCGTTCAACAATTCATTTAAGTACACTTTCCATCGCTCCAAAATGTCTTCAGGATCGGTGATCAGATTTCCCTCTCCGTCCTTACAGTATGTGCAGCTTGGTGTATATTGCGACATATTTCTGACCTGCGGACTTCGCTCTCTATTTCTTTCCATTTCACATACAATGTTTTTCTCCCAGTCTGTCTGAAGTCTTTTCTCTATTCTTCTGCTCTTTATATTAATCTTCGCGTGCCCGACTTCTATGAGAGTGCTGCATTGCTTGGTATGTAGCATTCTTACGTTCAGAGTTCAGTCTGCATTCATTATCAAACCAGTCGCTCCGATCTCTGCGACTACTGCCTAAGATAGTATCAGCAGTACGTATGACTTTGTTCTTAAGGTATGGACATTTTTCCTCTACGCGTGGCACTCTGCCCCCAGGACTTACTCTTCCCTCATCGAACTCCGAGGGCGGGTCTTAGTGCGCGACTGTATGTATGTAAGTATACGTTCGTATCGTCCTCGGGCTTGATTAGTGGCGACGATCTATCAACAAGTGGTCAAGTTGGTTGAGTGACTCCATCAGGTGATACCCAGGTGGCTTTGTTGATATCTTTACGCGGGAGACTGGTACTCGCAACGAACAATATCGTTGATGTTCTATGAATTTAGTCCCTTGTCATTAGTGTTCTCATGCATGGGATCCTGGCCATCTAATTTCTTGAAGTGATGTTATTTCAGCTTTATATGTGGCCATAAAATCAGCTAGCTGATGTGCAGCTCGAGGTTTTATTGGCGTTTTAAAATTGTTTTACAAATGCTTTATCGCGTTTTTTCAAATATTTTTCGGGAGCTTATAGGTAACACTTCTATCCTGGTTGTACTCACACTCTCAAAGAACTAGCTATTGAAAACATAAAAAATATTTTTGTTTAATATGGAAATATAGGATTATAAACTTTACAAAAAATCTAAAGGTGAACCGATTATAAGATTCGTAAATAGATAGATTCAAACCGGACAACAACAACAAGAAATAAATTGCACGACTGGATCGCACGTACTTGCTCACATGGACGTACTATATATGGACTGCTAGTCTAATGTCAGCTTCATACAACAATTGTCAAAAAAATGTCGCCAAAATTGAGAGTGCGATGCTAGCTCTCCTGAACCCACTTCAGGAAAAAAAATAACTACTTAAAATGTTGACTTAGAAGCTCGCGACATCTGTTTTTTAAATTCAAAAAGTCGCATTCACGGGTAAAGCTTAACAGACACTTTTGAATTCTATCCATAAAAGTGTGCGACATCTTTGGTATTTTGCATCGTGTTTTTTAGATCGTGGACATCTTCTTTTTTTATTGGTTTGTGCCAAAGACAAGCTAAAAGCACTAGAAGGAAAAAAAAGCGATTTTTTATTAATTAATTGTGGGATATTCTAAATAACACGGGGAGAAAAAGGAAATTTTAACATGCCAACGTGGGAAAACCTGCTGCCAAAGTCTGGGATTACTGGATGAAATGTCAAAACTGAGGTTTAATTTTATTTCCCGCTAGCGTACTCAGGAAGGCTACTGTCGCCCAAAATAACTGAAACTAAAATGGAACCAACTTGAGGTAGGCCACTAGCATTCCATATATAATACGTCCATGCTTGCTCATATGTGTGGTCACATTGTAGAATAATATTAAAGAAAATTAAAGTGAACATTAAAGCATTTATTCCATTTTTGTGTCTCGAATAAAGTACGTCAAATTGTATTGGGTGAAATAATTTTAACGCCATTTTATTTCTTTAGGAAATGTAAGAAAGTGTCAATTTTTTTTCAAAATCGGTGCAGCCGTTTTTAAATAAAACGGTTTTTTAACAGCTTTCTTTAAAAAAATTTTAAAAAATAATTTAAGAATACAAGCTTAAGCACAAAAATAACGTACATTTAAAAACAAAAAAAATTAAAAAATTCACTTACCCGGTTTCAATATATTGATTTTTCAAAAAAAAAATTAAATAAAAATTATTTAAAATAAAAAAAAAAGTTTTCGAAAATAAATTAATGCAAAAATCAGGCTACCTACATCTTCTTGAATATCAATTTTGATTGTAATCGGATCACCAGTTTTTGAAAAAGTCGAAGAAAAAAAACCGTCCTATGGGAGGTACCAGTCAACGAAGCAAACGCCCTAATGAGCTACTTCGACGTATTTGGAGATAAGGTCATTAGGACAATTCAATGCAAGTCAGGGCATTGAAATAGAGATGGTGGCGGATGAACCCTTAATGGGCCAACGGCAGCGCTCATATCCCCGAAGTGGGTTACTGACTCCGGATTCTCCGGTTCCTTTTGTCCAAGGAATCCAACAAAGGACCTGGCCCTCCAGGTTGGGGGTTGTGCGTGGGGTTAACAACCCTGCCACGGAAAAAAGAAAAAGTTGCGAAGCGACCAATAGCCTCGAAGCGACCAATAGCCTCGGAAAAGGACGGATTTACTGTTGACGACCCGGAAAAACGAATCAAGGACAACGACCTTCGGATCTGCACGTGGAATGTTAGAACTCTTAACAGACCACGTGCATCCAAACAACTAGCGGAGGCCCTAGACTGCTACAGAGCAGGAATTACTGCCATCCAGGAAGTGCGATGGAATGGGCCGGGCAAAAGGAGGATGAAAAACTGTGACTTGTACTACGGTGATTGCGCAAGAAGACCACTGCGTTTATTTGGGTGCGGATTCGTCATAAGCGGTAGACTTAGGCAAGAAGTCTTGGGCTTTCGACACGTAAGTGAGCGACTTGTGACAATCCGTATCAAGGCTAAATTCGCCAACATTAGCCTAATATGCGCTCATGCCCCCACAGAGGACAAAGATGACGCCACCAAGGATGACTTCTATGAGCTCCTCGAAAAAACCTATGAGCAATGCCCTAAATACGACGTTAAGATCGTACTAGGCGATTTTAATGCCAAAATAGGTAAAGAGGAAATCTTTGGTAGGTCTGTCGGAAAACATAGCCTACACGACACAACGTCTGAAAACGGACTTAGGCTAATTGACTTCGCAGCGGCACATAACGTCACCATTGCAAGCACACGGTTTCCTCATCTCGATATACACAAAGGGACTTGGCGACACCCAGATCAAAGAACCGTCAATCAGATTGATCACGTTGCGATCGATGCAAGACACGCCTCCAGTATCTTGGATGTTCGCACCTTCCGAGCAGCTAACATCGACTCGGATCACTACCTTGTTGCAGCAAAGGTAAGAATGCGAATAACCCGAACTCCACAACAACGGAGTAATACTGTGAGGAAGTATGACGTCGGAAAGCTGCAATCGCAAGAAACCGCCAGAACCTATGCCGATCGAATATCCCGTAACCTCTCAAGAAATCCAGTACCGCCAGCATCAAGTGCCGAAGATCAGTGGCAACACTGCCAACAAGCCATCAGAGATGCCGCAACTGATGTGCTAGGTTTCACCAGACCACCACCACGAAACCTCTGGTTTGATGACGAATGCAGGCAGGCCCATGCAGCCAAACAAGAGGCATATAAAGCGACGCTGCAAAGAAAGACGAGAGCTGCTCGCGAGCTTTACGAGCAGAAAAGACGGGAAGAACACCGGCTTCTCCAAAAGAAAAAAAGAGAGCATGAGAAGCGCGTGATCGAAGATATTGAGAGATGCTACTCCAGGAACAACGTGCGGAAGTTTTACCAACAGTTAAAAAGAACATGCCAAGGAAAAAAATCCCGCACAGAAGCCTGTAGAGATAGGAATGGAAACCTCGTAGTAGAGTCACAGTCGGTGCTGAGTACATGGAAGGACCATTTCTGCAGACTGTTAAACGGCGATGAAGGCCAAAATCCCGCTGTCAGGCAGAATGAACCATTCAACATGGATGATGACAGACAAAACTTCCGTCCACCTGACCAAAATGAAGTAAGGATAGCAATATCTAAACTCAAAAACAACAAAGCTGCTGGACCCGACGGATTACCCGCCGAACTTTTTAAAGCGGCCGGAGATGACCTGGTGGAGTGCATACACCAACTCATCTCTGAAGTTTGGTCAGAAGAAAGTATGCCTGATGAATGGAACCTCAGCATCGTTTGCCCGATTCACAAGAAAGGAGACCCTCTAAACTGCGCCAACTATAGAGGAATAAGTCTCCTGAATATCGCCTACAAGATCCTCTCTGCCGTACTATGTGAACGCCTGAAACCTTTCGTCAGCAACCTGATTGGCCCCTATCAGTGTGGTTTCAGACCAGGAAAGTCCACAATCGATCAAATGTTCACGCTACGGCAGATCCTGGAAACCACCCAAGAATTCCAAATCGATACCCACCACCTCTTTATCGATTTTAAGGCCGCGTACGATAGCATTTATAGAGACGAGCTATACAGAGCCATGTCAGGTTTTGGCATTCCCACAAAACTCGTCCGACTGTGCAGGATGACGATGGAGAACTCTCGCTGCTCCGTCAAGGTTGGTTCTGACCTCACAGAAGCTTTTGACGTCAAAAAAGGATTCCGACAAGGTGATGCGCTATCGTGCGATTTCTTCAACTTAATACTTGAAAAAATTATAAGAAACTCGCAAGTCAATTGTAGTGGGACAATTTTTTTCAAGTCTGTGCAATTGCTAGCATACGCTGACGACATAGACATCATTGGCAGAACTCGGCGAGCTGTCACTGGAACGTTTGCTAGCATTGAAGCTGAAGCGGAGCTAAGATGGGACTAGCAGTCAATGAGGCCAAAACGAAGTACCTGCTGTCCACAAAAAGGGACACACAACACCGGCGGATTGGACAAAACATCACAATAGACAGGTACAACTTTGAGGTAGTTAGGGACTTTGTGTACCTCGGATCCGCTATAACATCTGACAACAACATCTCGTCAGAAATAAAGCGAAGAATTACTCTTGCCAATCGCTGTTTCTATGGGCTAGGAAGGCAATTGAGTAGCAAAGCCCTCTCTCGAAAGACAAAGGAGACTCTTTATAAGACCCTAATCATCCCAGTCCTGCTCTATGGCGCCGAGGCATGGACTCTATCTAAAGCGGATGAAGATATCCTTAGTCGTTTCGAGCGTAAGATTCTTCGGAAGATTTTTGGCCCTATCTGCGTTAACGGGCTTTGGAGGAGAAGGTTCAACCAAGAACTATACGAGCTGTACAGCGACATTGACCTGGTCAAAAAAATACGCATATCACGTTTAAGATGGCTAGGTCATGTAGAGCGAATGGACAACAATGCTCCGGCTCGCAGGATCTTCGATTCCATCCCAGAGGGTAGACGCAGTCAAGGAAGACCTCGCCTTAGGTGGCGCGCTCAAGTGGAGGACGACCTCAACCAACTTGGAGTGCAAAACTGGAGGCAGCTAGCCAAAGACCGAGTTGGCTGGAGAGGCATGTTGGTTGAGGCCCAGGTTCGTCCCGAACTGTAGCGCCACCTAAGTAAGTAAGTAAGTATGGGAGGTACCGTTTTTAGCCCACCATATTCAATTTTTTTCACCAAAATATAATGCATCCTACAGTAACACTTATTTTTTTTTATAAAAATTCTTGGAGCCGTTTTCGAGAAAAATAAGCTTTAATATAACGGTTATAGTTCAAAATTTGAAGACGATTGGCGCAACCGTTAAGGCTGCAGTCCAAAATACATCCGTACAGACAGACGGACAGAATTTTGCCAGTAACTCAAATGTGTTTCTCTATCATCGTAATGTCATGTTTGATTGTTAGCTCAAAATTTTTAATCTGCACGAATGCATAACTTGCATTATAGTACCTATAATCGCAAGTAAAAATCATAAAATCACTATTAATGAAAATTCCAATACGATTATAACTGTAGGAGTAGTTTTGATAATAGTATACTATGCGTATAGAATAAACAAATATTATAAAAATTATATTAATGCATAAACAAATTAATTATCAATGAATACATTAAACCAATTTTGAAAAATTACTTAAATTCTATATTTCAAAAAAAAAAAATTATTGGAAAACACCATTAATAGAAAGCGAATAGATATAAGATCAGAATCAGTAAAAATCGATTTGAAAAATCCAATTTGCGCGCGACATGTCGTCAAAGGAGCAGCAACAGCAGCAGCACTAATAGCAGAAAATGCTTCGAGCGAAAAAAAATCACTTGCGGCCAGCGGATGCCGACTCCACACTATTGGGCGGGAGAAGAGGATCAAGTGGCAGACACAGAAAAGGAAGCGAGGTGTTTCTTCAATGAACAGTACCATACGCAACAGCGGCAGTAGCAGCAGCAACAAGAAGCGCAAATGCGATTAACGTCAGCAGCCTGCAGCATCAGTTTGAAGAGAATTCGATTTGAAGAGGATTATAAACGAGACTCAGCAAGTGGTTTCGTTTATAATCGGAGACCTGATTCGGCGAGGAATTAAATTAAGCAGCTGCTCCCTAAAGGTAGTTCTCTATAATTGCAATGTATATAATACATTTTTATTGATTTCAATTATATTGGCTTACAGAATTTCGCGAAAACCCTAATAGGCACAGAATATTACATGATGTCTATGGAAGAAGGAATGATAATGATAAATAACGATAAATGTGAAAATCCTGTATACACTAGAAACTACAGACTATCTACAGACACAAAATCTAGAAATTAAAGAACAAGTGAATGAACTGTTATACAATGACATTATAGAACACTCAACAAGTCCTTACAACTCTCTTTTACTTTTAGTACCAAATAAAAGCCAAGAAAGCAAAAACAAATGGTGTTTAGTAGTAGATTTTCGCAAACTAAACAACAAGATAGCTAACGAGAGGTTTCCATTAACAAGTATAGAAGACGTTCTTGACAGACTAGGAAGAAAAGTATTTTTCAACATTAGACATGACTAGTTCCTTTTACCAAATTCCTTTAAAAAAGGAATCAAGACCACTAATTGCATTTTCAACAACTGACGGACATTACCAATTTATTTACATTTTGGACTTATGATATCCTCAAAATGTTTCCAAGAAATGTTAACAATAGCACTAAGTAGATCTGAAGTAGTTTATTTATAACAAGCTGAGGTATACATACCGATTCAGGTAAATATAAAACAATAGAAAACTATTCTGTTCCGACGCAGATGAGGTTAGACGATTGGTAGCTTTCCGCAACTATTATAGAAGGTTTCTCCCCAACTTCGCTGAAATTGTAAAGAATTTAAACTCACTTCTTAAAAAAATCAACCATTTTTTGCGAAACTAAGCTTAGAAATTTAAAACAAAAACTTATTAACCCTCCAATTTTACAATATTCAGATTTTGACAAAATATTTATACTCACCACTGACACATCGGATTTTGCAAAAGGAGCATTCTTTTGACAAGGTAAAATTGAATACGATTTACCAATTTCATATGCAAATCCTTACAAAAACATGACATTGGGTTATAATATTTTTCCCGACCTTATCGCTACAGAAGAAAATTCATAGTTGTAACTGACCATAGACCGCTAGTATACTATTTTCACACAAAAATCCATCTTCAAAATGGACGAGAATTAGAATAGACTTATCGGACAATAATTTTGAGATAATTTACAAAAATGGAAACACAGACGCCGACTCAGTTTCAAGAATAAAGTGACATTTTAAATCCATGTTAAACAATGATGATAATAAGAGCCAACGTGATTGCGACTCCAAGAAGCGGATCATGGAAATAACAAGAGGTATAGCAAAAAGAATTGCCACAAATAATAATAATGAAGTAAAATTAAGTATTATAAAAGATTACCACAACAAACCACGTCAAGGAATGAAAGCATACGAAAGTCAAAAAAAAAAAACTAAAAAAACTGTTCAGCTTGTCGGCTTCTGCCGATGATGTCGATGTCGCCTGCGTAAGCCAATATCTGGCCAGGACTTGTTGACGATAGTCCCTCTTGTTGACGTGCCAGAGTCATGGATTACTTTCTCCAATGTAAGGTTGAAAAGGATGCACCCCCTTATCGGAGTCCATTACAGATTTTGATTGGTCTAGTCAGCAAAGCGGCTACTTTTTCTTGTCTTGTAATGCTGGTCATGGTCAGCCTACATAGTCGTCTTAATTTATTTGGGATGCCGAATTCTCTCATTGCCTTATAAAGTTCTATCCTGGCTTTGCTATCGACTTTAAAGTCTATAAAATCCAAGACTTTTTTCCATCAACTGCCTAAGGGTAAAGATCTGATCAATTAATGATTTGCCTGCTATGAAACCACATTAATATATGCCGATTAGTGTTTAAGCGTGTGGGGCTATCTGTTCTTGCAGGATAGAGAAGAATATCTTATAGGATGTACTCAACAGTGCTGCACTTTGTAATATCCCCCTTCTTATGTATGGGACATTTGATGCCTTTTCGCCAGTCTTCTGGCATTTCTTCGTGTTTCCATACGTGTAATATTATTTAATGAATCGCTTGATGTAGTGTTGGCCCTCCATGTTTGATCACCTCGGCAGGTATGCCATCGGCTCTCGAGAACTCGTTATTTTTGAGCCGATTAATCGCCTTTTCTATCTCCTTAAATTTTTGTGGTTGCAGAATGAGGTCTTCTTGAAATGTTGGAGTCTCCATTTCTTCTGTGAGCTGATCGTTCAACACTTCATTTAAGTACACTTTCCATCGCTCCAAAATGTCTTCAGGATCGGTGATCAGATTTCCCTCTCCGACCTTACAGTATGTGCAGCTTGGTGTATATTACGACATTTTTCTGACCTGCGGACCTCGCTCTCTATTTCTTCCCATTTCACATACAATGTTTTTCTCCCAGTCTGTCTGAAGTCTTTTCTCTATTCTTCTGCTCGTAGGTATGTGGCATTCTTACGTTCAGAGTTCAGTCTGCATTCATTATGAAACCAGTCGCTCCGATCTCTGCGACTACTGCCTAAGATAGTATCAGCAGTACTAATGACTTTGTTCTTAAGGTATGGCCATTTTTCCTCTACGCGTGGCACTCTGCCCCCAGGACTTACTCTTCCCTCGTCGAACTCCGAGGGCGGGTCTTAGTGCGCGACTGTATGTATGTATGTATACGTTCGTATCGTCCTCGGGCTTGATTAGTGGCGACGATCTATCAACAAGTGGTCAATTTGGTTGAGTGACTCCATCAGGTGATACCCAGGTGACTTTGTTGATATCTTTACGCGGGAGACTGGTACTCGCAACGAACAATATCGTTGATGTTCTATGAATTTAGTCCCTTGTCATTAGTGTTCTCATGCATGGGATCCTATGTACTGAATGAATACAGGCTCCCTACCTAATTTGGCGTTGAAACTGCCAAGGATGATTTTAACGTCACACCTTGGGCAGGCATTGAGGGTCCTCTACAAGTTTTTAGTAGGACTCCTCAGTAGGTGTGTGAACATTTATGAGGCTGATGTTATTTAATTTGCCTCGCACGACAAGGGTGCGTAGCCTTTCGTTTATTGCATTAAAACGGATGATAGGTAGGCTTCATTTTTTGACTGACTAGGAAGCCTACTCCGAGCACATGGTGTTTTGGTTGACCGCTGTAATATATGTCATGTTATTTTTTCTGCAAAACATTATTCCTGGCCATCTAATTTCTTGAAGTGATGTTATTTCAGCTTTATATGTGGCCAGGAAATCAGCTAGCTGATGTGCAGCTCGAGGTTTTATTGGCGTTTTAAAATTGTTTTACAAATGTTTTATCGCGTTTTTTCAAATATTTTTCGGGAGCTTATAGGTAACACTTCTATCCTGGTTGTACTCACACTCTCAAAGAACTAGCTATTGAAAACATAAAAAAATATTTTTGTTTAATATGGAAATATAGGATTATAAACTTTACAAAAAATCTAAAGGTGAACCGATTATATGATTCGTAAATAGAAAGATTCAAACCGGACAACAACAACAAGAAATAAATTGCACGACTGGATCGCACGTACTTGCTCACATGGACGTACTATATATGGACTACTAGTCTAATGTCAGCTTCATACAACAATTGTCAAGAAAATGTCGCCAAAATTGAGAATGCGATGCTAGCTCTCCTGAACCCACTTCAGGAAAAAAAATAACTACTTAAAATGTTGACTTAGAAGCTCGCGACATCTGTTTTTTAAATTCAAAAAGTCGCTTTCACCGGTAAAGCTTAACAGACACTTTTGAATTCTATCCATAAAAGTGTGCGACATCTTTGGTATTTTGCCTCTTGTTTTTTTAGATCGTGGACAACTTCTTTTTTTATTGGTTTGTGCCAAAGACAAGCTAAAAGCACTAGAAGGAAAAAAAGCGATTTTTTATTAATTAATTGTGGGATATTCTAAATAACACGGGGAGAAAAATGGAAAGTTTAACATGCCAACGTGGGAAAACCTGCTGCCAAAGTCTGGGATTACTAGGTGAAATGTCAAAACTGAGGTTTAATTTTATTTCCCGCTAGTGTACTCAGGAGGGCTAGTGTCGCCCAAAATAACTGAAACTAAAATGGAACCAACTTGAGGTAGGAAACTAGCAGTCCATATATAATACGTCCATGCTTGCTCATATGTGTGGTCACATTGTAGAATAATATTAAAGAAAATTAAAGTGAACATTAAAGCATTTATTCCATTTTTGTGACTCGAATAAAGTACGTCAAATTGTATTGGGTGAAATAATTTTAACGCCATTTTATTTCTTTAGGAAATGTAAGAAAGTGTGAATTTTTTTTTCAAAATCGTTACAGCCGTTTTTAAATAAAACGGTTTTTTTAACAGCTTTTTTTTTTTAAAATTAAAAAAAATAATTCAAGAATACAAGCTTAAGCACAAAAATAACGTACATTTAAAAACAAAAATTTAAAAAAAATTCACTTACCCGGTTTCAATATATTTTTTTTTCAAAAAAAAATTAAATAAAAATTATTTAAAATAAAAAAAAAAAGTTTTCGAAAATAAATTAATGCAAAATTACTCAGGCTACCTACATCTTCTTGAATATCAATTTTGATTGTAATCGGATCACCAGTTTTTGAAAAAGTCGAAGAAAAAAAAAACGTCCTATGGGAGGTACCGTTTTTAGCCCACCATATTCAATTTTTTTTCACCAAAATATAATGTATCCTACAGTAACACTGATTTTTTTTTTATAAAAATTCTTGGAGCCGTTTTCGAGAAAAATAAGCTTTAACATAACGGTTATAGTTCAAAATTTGAAGACGATTGGCGCAACCGTTTAGGCTGCAGTCCAAAATACATCCGTACAGACAGACAGACAGACAGACAGACGGACAGAATTTTGCCAGTAACTCAAATATGTTTTTCTATCATCGTAATGTCATGTTTGATTGTTAGCTCAACATTTTTAATCTGCACGAATGCATAACTTGCATTGTAGTACCTATAATCGCAAGTAAAAATCATAAAATCACTATTAATGAAAATTCCAATACGATTATAACTAGGAATAGTTTTGATAATAGTATACTATGCGTATAGAATAAACAAATATTATAAAAATTATATTAAGAATAGAGTAGTAAGGCAGAATATTAATAATGCATAAACAAATTAATTATTATTAATGAATACATTAAACCAATTTTGAAAAATTACTTAAATTCTATATTAAAAAAAAAAATTATTGGAAAACACCATTAATAAAAAGCGAATAGATATAAGATCAGAATCAGTAAAAATCGATTTGAAAAATCCAATTTGCGCGCGACATGTCGTCAAAGGAGCAGCAACAGCAGCAGCACTAATAGCAGAAAATGCTTCGAGCGAAAAAAAATCACTTGCGGCCAGCGGGAGAAGAGGATCAAGTGGCAGACACAGAAAAGGAAGCGAGGTGTTTCTTCAATGAACAGTACCATACGCAACAGCGGCAGTAGCAGCAGCAACAAGAAGCGCAAATGCGATTAACGTCAGCAGCCTGCAGCATCAGTTTGAAGAGAATTCGATTTGAAGAGGATTATAAACGAGACTCAGCAAGTGGTTTCGTTTATAATCGGAGACCTGATTCGGCGAGGAATAAAATTAAGCAGCTGCTCCTTAAAGGTAGTTCTCTATAATTGCAATGTATATAATACATTTTTATTGATTTCAATTATATTGGCTTACAGAATTTCGCGAAAACCCTAATAGGCACAGAATATTACATGATGTCAATGGAAGAAGGAATGATAATGATAAATAACGATAAATGTGAAAATCCTGTATACACTAGAAACTACAGACTATCTACAGACACAAAATCTAGAAATTAAAGAACAAGTGAATGAACTGTTATACAATGACATTATAGAACACTCAACAAGTCCTTACAACTCTCTTTTACTTTTAGTACCAAATAAAAGCCAAGAAAGCAAAAACAAATGGTGTTTAGTAGTAGATTTTCGCAAACTAAACAACAAGATAGCTAACGAGAGGTTTCCATTAACAAGTATAGAAGACGTTCTTGACAGACTAGGAAGAAAAGTATTTTTCAACATTAGACATGACTAAATCCTTTCACCAAATTCCTTTAAAAAAGGAATCAAGACCACTAATTGCATTTTCAACAACTGACGGACATTACCAATTTAAAAGATTACCTTTTGGACTCATGATTTCCTCAAATTGTTTCCAAGAAATGTTAACAATAGCACTAAGTAGACTAGAATTTCAAGCATTGTGTAGATGACATAATAATTTTTGGTTGTAGTATACAGCACTACAACCAGAATCTGATTAATGTTTTTGAAAGATTAAAGCAACATAAATTAAAACTAAATGCAAGCAAGTGTCATTTCCCAAAATCTGAAGTAGTTTATTTATAACAAGCTGAGGTATACATACCGATTCAGGTAAATATAAAACAATAGAAAACTATTCTGTTCCGACGCAGATGAGGTTAGACGATTGGTAGCTTTCCGCAACTATTATAGAAGGTTTCTCCCCAACTTCGCTGAAATTACAAAGAATTTAAACTCACTTCTTAAAAAAATCAACCTTTTATATGGTTAAACAATTGCGAAACTAAGCTTAGAAATTTAAAACAAAAACTTATTAACCCTCCAATTTTACAATATTCAGATTTTGACAAAATATTTATACTCACCACTGACGCATCGGATTTTGCAAAAGGAGCATTCTTTTGACAAGGTAAAATTGAATACGATTTACCAATTTCATATGCAAATCCTTACAAAAACATGACATTGGGTTATAATATTTTTCCCGACCTTATCGCTACAGAAGAAAATTCATAGTTGTAACTGACCATAGACCGCTAGTATACTATTTTCACAGAAAAATCCATCTTCAAAATGGACGAGAATTAGAATAGACTTATCGGACAATGATTTTGAAATAATTTACAAAAATGGAAACACAAACGCCGACGCACTTTCAAGAATAAAGTGACATTTTAAATCCATGTTAAACAATGATGATAATAAGAGCCAACGTGATTGCGACTCCAAGAAGCGGATCATGGAAATAACAAGAGGTATAGCAAAAAGAATTGCCACAAATAATAATAATGAAGTAAAATTAAGTATTATAAAAGATTACCACAACACACCACATCAAGGACTGAAAGCATACGAAAGACAGTAAAAAAAACTAAAAAAAAACTGTTCAGCTTGTTGGCTTCTGGCGATGATGTCGATGTCGCCTTCGTAAGCCAATATCTGGCCAGGACTTGTTGACGATAGTCCCTCTTGTTGACATGCCAGAGTCATGGATTACTTTCTCCAAAGTAAGGTTGAAAAGGATGCAAGCCAGACCACCCCCTTATTGGAGTCCATTACAGATTTTGATTGGTCTAGTCAGCAAAGCGGCTACTTTTTCTTGTCTTGTAATGTTGGTCATGGTCAGCCTACATAGTCGTCTTAATTTATTTGGGATGCCGAATTCTCTCATTGCCTTATAAAGTTCTATCCTGGCTTTACTATCGACTTTAAAGTCTATAAAATCCAAGAGTTTTTCCATCAACTGCCTAAGGGTAAAGATCTGATCAATTAATGACTTGCCTGCTATGAAACCACATTAATATATGCCGATTAGTGCTTAAGCGTGTGGGGCTATCTGTTCTTGCAGGATAGAGAATAATATCTTATAGGATGTACTCAACAGTGCTGCACTTTGTAATATCCCCCTTCTTATGTATGGGACATTTGATGCCTTTTCGCTAGTCTTCTGGCATTTCTTCGTGTTCCCATACGTGTATTATTATTTAATGAATTGCTTGATGTAGTGTTGGCCCTCCATGTTTGATCACCTCGGCAGGTATGCCATCGGCTCTCGAGAACTCGTTATTTTTGAGCCGATTAATCGCCTTTTCTATCTCCTTAAATTTTTGTGGTTGCAGAATGAAGTCTTCTTGAAATGTTGGAGTCTCCATTTCTTCTGTGAGCTGATCGTTCAACAATTCATTTAAGTACACTTTCCATCGCTCCAAAATGTCTTCAGGATCGGTGATCAGATTTCCCTCTCCGTCCTTACAGTATGTGCAGCTTGGTGTATATTGCGACATATTTCTGACCTGCGGACTTCGCTCTCTATTTCTTTCCATTTCACATACAATGTTTTTCTCCCAGTCTGTCTGAAGTCTTTTCTCTATTCTTCTGCTCTTTATATTAATCTTCGCGTGCCCGACTTCTATGAGAGTGCTGCATTGCTTGGTATGTAGCATTCTTACGTTCAGAGTTCAGTCTGCATTCATTATCAAACCAGTCGCTCCGATCTCTGCGACTACTGCCTAAGATAGTATCAGCAGTACGTATGACTTTGTTCTTAAGGTATGGACATTTTTCCTCTACGCGTGGCACTCTGCCCCCAGGACTTACTCTTCCCTCATCGAACTCCGAGGGCGGGTCTTAGTGCGCGACTGTATGTATGTAAGTATACGTTCGTATCGTCCTCGGGCTTGATTAGTGGCGACGATCTATCAACAAGTGGTCAAGTTGGTTGAGTGACTCCATCAGGTGATACCCAGGTGGCTTTGTTGATATCTTTACGCGGGAGACTGGTACTCGCAACGAACAATATCGTTGATGTTCTATGAATTTAGTCCCTTGTCATTAGTGTTCTCATGCATGGGATCCTGGCCATCTAATTTCTTGAAGTGATGTTATTTCAGCTTTATATGTGGCCATAAAATCAGCTAGCTGATGTGCAGCTCGAGGTTTTATTGGCGTTTTAAAATTGTTTTACAAATGCTTTATCGCGTTTTTTCAAATATTTTTCGGGAGCTTATAGGTAACACTTCTATCCTGGTTGTACTCACACTCTCAAAGAACTAGCTATTGAAAACATAAAAAATATTTTTGTTTAATATGGAAATATAGGATTATAAACTTTACAAAAAATCTAAAGGTGAACCGATTATAAGATTCGTAAATAGATAGATTCAAACCGGACAACAACAACAAGAAATAAATTGCACGACTGGATCGCACGTACTTGCTCACATGGACGTACTATATATGGACTGCTAGTCTAATGTCAGCTTCATACAACAATTGTCAAAAAAATGTCGCCAAAATTGAGAATGCGATGCTAGCTCTCCTGAACCCACTTCAGGAAAAAAAATAACTACTTAAAATGTTGACTTAGAAGCTCGCGACATCTGTTTTTTAAATTCAAAAAGTCGCATTCACGGGTAAAGCTTAACAGACACTTTTGAATTCTATCCATAAAAGTGTGCGACATCTTTGGTATTTTGCATCGTGTTTTTTAGATCGTGGACATCTTCTTTTTTTATTGGTTTGTGCCAAAGACAAGCTAAAAGCACTAGAAGGAAAAAAAAGCGATTTTTTATTAATTAATTGTGGGATATTCTAAATAACACGGGGAGAAAAAGGAAATTTTAACATGCCAACGTGGGAAAACCTGCTGCCAAAGTCTGGGATTACTGGATGAAATGTCAAAACTGAGGTTTAATTTTATTTCCCGCTAGCGTACTCAGGAAGGCTACTGTCGCCCAAAATAACTGAAACTAAAATGGAACCAACTTGAGGTAGGCCACTAGCATTCCATATATAATACGTCCATGCTTGCTCATATGTGTGGTCACATTGTAGAATAATATTAAAGAAAATTAAAGTGAACATTAAAGCATTTATTCCATTTTTGTGTCTCGAATAAAGTACGTCAAATTGTATTGGGTGAAATAATTTTAACGCCATTTTATTTCTTTAGGAAATGTAAGAAAGTGTCAATTTTTTTTCAAAATCGGTGCAGCCGTTTTTAAATAAAACGGTTTTTTAACAGCTTTCTTTAAAAAAATTTTAAAAAATAATTTAAGAATACAAGCTTAAGCACAAAAATAACGTACATTTAAAAACAAAAAAAATTAAAAAATTCACTTACCCGGTTTCAATATATTGATTTTTCAAAAAAAAAATTAAATAAAAATTATTTAAAATAAAAAAAAAAGTTTTCGAAAATAAATTAATGCAAAAATCAGGCTACCTACATCTTCTTGAATATCAATTTTGATTGTAATCGGATCACCAGTTTTTGAAAAAGTCGAAGAAAAAAAACCGTCCTATGGGAGGTACCAGTCAACGAAGCAAACGCCCTAATGAGCTACTTCGACGTATTTGGAGATAAGGTCATTAGGACAATTCAATGCAAGTCAGGGCATTGAAATAGAGATGGTGGCGGATGAACCCTTAATGGGCCAACGGCAGCGCTCATATCCCCGAAGTGGGTTACTGACTCCGGATTCTCCGGTTCCTTTTGTCCAAGGAATCCAACAAAGGACCTGGCCCTCCAGGTTGGGGGTTGTGCGTGGGGTTAACAACCCTGCCACGGAAAAAAGAAAAAGTTGCGAAGCGACCAATAGCCTCGGAAAAGGACGGATTTACTGTTGACGACCCGGAAAAACGAATCAAGGACAACGACCTTCGGATCTGCACGTGGAATGTTAGAACTCTTAACAGACCACGTGCATCCAAACAACTAGCGGAGGCCCTAGACTGCTACAGAGCAGGAATAACTGCCATCCAGGAAGTGCGATGGAATGGGCCGGGCAAAAGGAGGATGAAAAACTGTGACTTGTACTACGGTGATTGCGCAAGAAGACCACTGCGTTTATTTGGGTGCGGATTCGTCATAAGCGGTAGACTTAGGCAAGAAGTCTTGGGCTTTCGACACGTAAGTGAGCGACTTGTGACAATCCGTATCAAGGCTAAATTCGCCAACATTAGCCTAATATGCGCTCATGCCCCCACAGAGGACAAAGATGACGCCACCAAGGATGACTTCTATGAGCTCCTCGAAAAAACCTATGAGCAATGCCCTAAATACGACGTTAAGATCGTACTAGGCGATTTTAATGCCAAAATAGGTAAAGAGGAAATCTTTGGTAGGTCTGTCGGAAAACATAGCCTACACGACACAACGTCTGAAAACGGACTTAGGCTAATTGACTTCGCAGCGGCACATAACGTCACCATTGCAAGCACACGGTTTCCTCATCTCGATATACACAAAGGGACTTGGCGACACCCAGATCAAAGAACCGTCAATCAGATTGATCACGTTGCGATCGATGCAAGACACGCCTCCAGTATCTTGGATGTTCGCACCTTCCGAGCAGCTAACATCGACTCGGATCACTACCTTGTTGCAGCAAAGGTAAGAATGCGAATAACCCGAACTCCACAACAACGGAGTAATACTGTGAGGAAGTATGACGTCGGAAAGCTGCAATCGCAAGAAACCGCCAGAACCTATGCCGATCGAATATCCCGTAACCTCTCAAGAAATCCAGTACCGCCAGCATCAAGTGCCGAAGATCAGTGGCAACACTGCCAACAAGCCATCAGAGATGCCGCAACTGATGTGCTAGGTTTCACCAGACCACCACCACGAAACCTCTGGTTTGATGACGAATGCAGGCAGGCCCATGCAGCCAAACAAGAGGCATATAAAGCGACGCTGCAAAGAAAGACGAGAGCTGCTCGCGAGCTTTACGAGCAGAAAAGACGGGAAGAACACCGGCTTCTCCAAAAGAAAAAAAGAGAGCATGAGAAGCGCGTGATCGAAGATATTGAGAGATGCTACTCCAGGAACAACGTGCGGAAGTTTTACCAACAGTTAAAAAGAACATGCCAAGGAAAAAAATCCCGCACAGAAGCCTGTAGAGATAGGAATGGAAACCTCGTAGTAGAGTCACAGTCGGTGCTGAGTACATGGAAGGACCATTTCTGCAGACTGTTAAACGGCGATGAAGGCCAAAATCCCGCTGTCAGGCAGAATGAACCATTCAACATGGATGATGACAGACAAAACTTCCGTCCACCTGACCAAAATGAAGTAAGGATAGCAATATCTAAACTCAAAAACAACAAAGCTGCTGGACCCGACGGATTACCCGCCGAACTTTTTAAAGCGGCCGGATATGACCTGGTGGAGTGCATACACCAACTCATCTCTGAAGTTTGGTCAGAAGAAAGTATGCCTGATGAATGGAACCTCAGCATCGTTTGCCCGATTCACAAGAAAGGAGACCCTCTAAACTGCGCCAACTATAGAGGAATAAGTCTCCTGAATATCGCCTACAAGATCCTCTCTGCCGTACTATGTGAACGCCTGAAACCTTTCGTCAGCAACCTGATTGGCCCCTATCAGTGTGGTTTCAGACCAGGAAAGTCCACAATCGATCAAATGTTCACGCTACGGCAGATCCTGGAAACCACCCAAGAATTCCAAATCGATACCCACCACCTCTTTATCGATTTTAAGGCCGCGTACGATAGCATTTATAGAGACGAGCTATACAGAGCCATGTCAGGTTTTGGCATTCCCACAAAACTCGTCCGACTGTGCAGGATGACGATGGAGAACTCTCGCTGCTCCGTCAAGGTTGGTTCTGACCTCACAGAAGCTTTTGACGTCAAAAAAGGATTCCGACAAGGTGATGCGCTATCGTGCGATTTCTTCAACTTAATACTTGAAAAAATTATAAGAAACTCGCAAGTCAATTGTAGTGGGACAATTTTTTTCAAGTCTGTGCAATTGCTAGCATACGCTGACGACATAGACATCATTGGCAGAACTCGGCGAGCTGTCACTGGAACGTTTGCTAGCATTGAAGCTGAAGCGGAGCTAAGATGGGACTAGCAGTCAATGAGGCCAAAACGAAGTACCTGCTGTCCACAAAAAGGGACACACAACACCGGCGGATTGGACAAAACATCACAATAGACAGGTACAACTTTGAGGTAGTTAGGGACTTTGTGTAACTCGGATCCGCTATAACATCTGACAACAACATCTCGTCAGAAATAAAGCGAAGAATTACTCTTGCCAATCGCTGTTTCTATGGGCTAGGAAGGCAATTGAGTAGCAAAGCCCTCTCTCGAAAGACAAAGGAGACTCTTTATAAGACCCTAATCATCCCAGTCCTGCTCTATGGCGCCGAGGCATGGACTCTATCTAAAGCGGATGAAGATATCCTTAGTCGTTTCGAGCGTAAGATTCTTCGGAAGATTTTTGGCCCTATCTGCGTTAACGGGCTTTGGAGGAGAAGGTTCAACCAAGAACTATACGAGCTGTACAGCGACATTGACCTGGTCAAAAAAATACGCATATCACGTTTAAGATGGCTAGGTCATGTAGAGCGAATGGACAACAATGCTCCGGCTCGCAGGATCTTCGATTCCATCCCAGAGGGTAGACGCAGTCAAGGAAGACCTCGCCTTAGGTGGCGCGCTCAAGTGGAGGACGACCTCAACCAACTTGGAGTGCAAAACTGGAGGCAGCTAGCCAAAGACCGAGTTGGCTGGAGAGGCATGTTGGTTGAGGCCCAGGTTCGTCCCGAACTGTAGCGCCACCTAAGTAAGTAAGTATGGGAGGTACCGTTTTTAGCCCACCATATTCAATTTTTTTCACCAAAATATAATGCATCCTACAGTAACACTTATTTTTTTTTATAAAAATTCTTGGAGCCGTTTTCGAGAAAAATAAGCTTTAATATAACGGTTATAGTTCAAAATTTGAAGACGATTGGCGCAACCGTTAAGGCTGCAGTCCAAAATACATCCGTACAGACAGACGGACAGAATTTTGCCAGTAACTCAAATGTGTTTCTCTATCATCGTAATGTCATGTTTGATTGTTAGCTCAAAATTTTTAATCTGCACGAATGCATAACTTGCATTATAGTACCTATAATCGCAAGTAAAAATCATAAAATCACTATTAATGAAAATTCCAATACGATTATAACTGTAGGAGTAGTTTTGATAATAGTATACTATGCGTATAGAATAAACAAATATTATAAAAATTATATTAATGCATAAACAAATTAATTATCAATGAATACATTAAACCAATTTTGAAAAATTACTTAAATTCTATATTTCAAAAAAAAAAAATTATTGGAAAACACCATTAATAGAAAGCGAATAGATATAAGATCAGAATCAGTAAAAATCGATTTGAAAAATCCAATTTGCGCGCGACATGTCGTCAAAGGAGCAGCAACAGCAGCAGCACTAATAGCAGAAAATGCTTCGAGCGAAAAAAAATCACTTGCGGCCAGCGGATGCCGACTCCACACTATTGGGCGGGAGAAGAGGATCAAGTGGCAGACACAGAAAAGGAAGCGAGGTGTTTCTTCAATGAACAGTACCATACGCAACAGCGGCAGTAGCAGCAGCAACAAGAAGCGCAAATGCGATTAACGTCAGCAGCCTGCAGCATCAGTTTGAAGAGAATTCGATTTGAAGAGGATTATAAACGAGACTCAGCAAGTGGTTTCGTTTATAATCGGAGACCTGATTCGGCGAGGAATTAAATTAAGCAGCTGCTCCCTAAAGGTAGTTCTCTATAATTGCAATGTATATAATACATTTTTATTGATTTCAATTATATTGGCTTACAGAATTTCGCGAAAACCCTAATAGGCACAGAATATTACATGATGTCTATGGAAGAAGGAATGATAATGATAAATAACGATAAATGTGAAAATCCTGTATACACTAGAAACTACAGACTATCTACAGACACAAAATCTAGAAATTAAAGAACAAGTGAATGAACTGTTATACAATGACATTATAGAACACTCAACAAGTCCTTACAACTCTCTTTTACTTTTAGTACCAAATAAAAGCCAAGAAAGCAAAAACAAATGGTGTTTAGTAGTAGATTTTCGCAAACTAAACAACAAGATAGCTAACGAGAGGTTTCCATTAACAAGTATAGAAGACGTTCTTGACAGACTAGGAAGAAAAGTATTTTTCAACATTAGACATGACTAGTTCCTTTTACCAAATTCCTTTAAAAAAGGAATCAAGACCACTAATTGCATTTTCAACAACTGACGGACATTACCAATTTATTTACATTTTGGACTTATGATATCCTCAAAATGTTTCCAAGAAATGTTAACAATAGCACTAAGTAGATCTGAAGTAGTTTATTTATAACAAGCTGAGGTATACATACCGATTCAGGTAAATATAAAACAATAGAAAACTATTCTGTTCCGACGCAGATGAGGTTAGACGATTGGTAGCTTTCCGCAACTATTATAGAAGGTTTCTCCCCAACTTCGCTGAAATTGTAAAGAATTTAAACTCACTTCTTAAAAAAATCAACCATTTTTTGCGAAACTAAGCTTAGAAATTTAAAACAAAAACTTATTAACCCTCCAATTTTACAATATTCAGATTTTGACAAAATATTTATACTCACCACTGACACATCGGATTTTGCAAAAGGAGCATTCTTTTGACAAGGTAAAATTGAATACGATTTACCAATTTCATATGCAAATCCTTACAAAAACATGACATTGGGTTATAATATTTTTCCCGACCTTATCGCTACAGAAGAAAATTCATAGTTGTAACTGACCATAGACCGCTAGTATACTATTTTCACACAAAAATCCATCTTCAAAATGGACGAGAATTAGAATAGACTTATCGGACAATAATTTTGAGATAATTTACAAAAATGGAAACACAGACGCCGACTCAGTTTCAAGAATAAAGTGACATTTTAAATCCATGTTAAACAATGATGATAATAAGAGCCAACGTGATTGCGACTCCAAGAAGCGGATCATGGAAATAACAAGAGGTATAGCAAAAAGAATTGCCACAAATAATAATAATGAAGTAAAATTAAGTATTATAAAAGATTACCACAACAAACCACGTCAAGGAATGAAAGCATACGAAAGTCAAAAAAAAAAAACTAAAAAAACTGTTCAGCTTGTCGGCTTCTGCCGATGATGTCGATGTCGCCTGCGTAAGCCAATATCTGGCCAGGACTTGTTGACGATAGTCCCTCTTGTTGACGTGCCAGAGTCATGGATTACTTTCTCCAATGTAAGGTTGAAAAGGATGCACCCCCTTATCGGAGTCCATTACAGATTTTGATTGGTCTAGTCAGCAAAGCGGCTACTTTTTCTTGTCTTGTAATGCTGGTCATGGTCAGCCTACATAGTCGTCTTAATTTATTTGGGATGCCGAATTCTCTCATTGCCTTATAAAGTTCTATCCTGGCTTTGCTATCGACTTTAAAGTCTATAAAATCCAAGACTTTTTTCCATCAACTGCCTAAGGGTAAAGATCTGATCAATTAATGATTTGCCTGCTATGAAACCACATTAATATATGCCGATTAGTGTTTAAGCGTGTGGGGCTATCTGTTCTTGCAGGATAGAGAAGAATATCTTATAGGATGTACTCAACAGTGCTGCACTTTGTAATATCCCCCTTCTTATGTATGGGACATTTGATGCCTTTTCGCCAGTCTTCTGGCATTTCTTCGTGTTTCCATACGTGTAATATTATTTAATGAATCGCTTGATGTAGTGTTGGCCCTCCATGTTTGATCACCTCGGCAGGTATGCCATCGGCTCTCGAGAACTCGTTATTTTTGAGCCGATTAATCGCCTTTTCTATCTCCTTAAATTTTTGTGGTTGCAGAATGAGGTCTTCTTGAAATGTTGGAGTCTCCATTTCTTCTGTGAGCTGATCGTTCAACACTTCATTTAAGTACACTTTCCATCGCTCCAAAATGTCTTCAGGATCGGTGATCAGATTTCCCTCTCCGACCTTACAGTATGTGCAGCTTGGTGTATATTACGACATTTTTCTGACCTGCGGACCTCGCTCTCTATTTCTTCCCATTTCACATACAATGTTTTTCTCCCAGTCTGTCTGAAGTCTTTTCTCTATTCTTCTGCTCGTAGGTATGTGGCATTCTTACGTTCAGAGTTCAGTCTGCATTCATTATGAAACCAGTCGCTCCGATCTCTGCGACTACTGCCTAAGATAGTATCAGCAGTACTAATGACTTTGTTCTTAAGGTATGGCCATTTTTCCTCTACGCGTGGCACTCTGCCCCCAGGACTTACTCTTCCCTCGTCGAACTCCGAGGGCGGGTCTTAGTGCGCGACTGTATGTATGTATGTATACGTTCGTATCGTCCTCGGGCTTGATTAGTGGCGACGATCTATCAACAAGTGGTCAATTTGGTTGAGTGACTCCATCAGGTGATACCCAGGTGACTTTGTTGATATCTTTACGCGGGAGACTGGTACTCGCAACGAACAATATCGTTGATGTTCTATGAATTTAGTCCCTTGTCATTAGTGTTCTCATGCATGGGATCCTATGTACTGAATGAATACAGGCTCCCTACCTAATTTGGCGTTGAAACTGCCAAGGATGATTTTAACGTCACACCTTGGGCAGGCATTGAGGGTCCTCTACAAGTTTTTAGTAGGACTCCTCAGTAGGTGTGTGAACATTTATGAGGCTGATGTTATTTAATTTGCCTCGCACGACAAGGGTGCGTAGCCTTTCGTTTATTGCATTAAAACGGATGATAGGTAGGCTTCATTTTTTGACTGACTAGGAAGCCTACTCCGAGCACATGGTGTTTTGGTTGACCGCTGTAATATATGTCATGTTATTTTTTCTGCAAAACATTATTCCTGGCCATCTAATTTCTTGAAGTGATGTTATTTCAGCTTTATATGTGGCCAGGAAATCAGCTAGCTGATGTGCAGCTCGAGGTTTTATTGGCGTTTTAAAATTGTTTTACAAATGTTTTATCGCGTTTTTTCAAATATTTTTCGGGAGCTTATAGGTAACACTTCTATCCTGGTTGTACTCACACTCTCAAAGAACTAGCTATTGAAAACATAAAAAAATATTTTTGTTTAATATGGAAATATAGGATTATAAACTTTACAAAAAATCTAAAGGTGAACCGATTATATGATTCGTAAATAGAAAGATTCAAAACGGACAACAACAACAAGAAATAAATTGCACGACTGGATCGCACGTACTTGCTCACATGGACGTACTATATATGGACTGCTAGTCTAATGTCAGCTTCATACAACAATTGTCAAAAAAATGTCGCCAAAATTGAGAATGCGATGCTAGCTCTCCTGAACCCACTTCAGGAAAAAAAATAACTACTTAAAATGTTGACTTAGAAGCTCGCGACATCTGTTTTTTAAATTCAAAAAGTCGCATTCACCGGTAAAGCATAACAGACACTTTTGAATTCTATCCATAAAAGTGTGCGACATCTTTGGTATTTTGCCTCTTGTTTTTTTAGATCGTGGACAACTTCTTTTTTTATTGGTTTGTGCCAAAGACAAGCTAAAAGCACTAGAAGGAAAAAAAGCGATTTTTTATTAATTAATTGTGGGATATTCTAATAACACGGGGAGAAAAAAGGAAATTTTAACATGCCAACGTGGGAAAACCTGCTGCCAAAGTCTGGGATTACTGGATGAAATGTCAAAACTGAGGTTTAATTTTATTTCCCGCTAGTGTACTCAGGAAGGCTACTGTCGCCCAAAATAACTGAAACTAAAATGGAACCAACTTGAGATAGGCCACTAGCATTCCATATATAATACGTCCATGCTTGCTCATATGTGTGGTCACATTGTAGAATAATATTAAAGAAAATTAAAGTGAACATTAAAGCATTTATTCCATTTTTGTGTCTCGAATAAATTACGTCAAATTGTATTGGGTGAAATAATTTTACTTACTTACTTACTTACTTACTTAGGTGGCGCTACAGTTCGGGACGAACCTGGGCCTCAACCAACATGCCTTTGACTAGGTCAATGTCGCTGTACAGCTCGTATAGTTCTTGGTTGAACCTTCTCCTCCAAAGCCCGTTAACGCAGATAGGGCCAAAAATCTTCCAAAGAATCTTACGCTCGAAACGACTAAGGATATCTTCATCCGCTTTAGATAGAGTCCATGCTTCGGCGCCAAAGAGCAGGACTGGGATGATTAGGGTCTTATACAGAGTCTCCTTTGTCTTTCGAGAGAGGGCTTTGCTACTCAATTGCCTTCCTAGCCCATAGAAACAGCGATTGGCAAGAGTAATTCTTCGCTTTATTTCTGACGAGATGTTGTTGTCAGATGTTATAGCGGATCCGAGGTACACAAAGTCCCTAACTACCTCAAAGTTGTACCTGTCTATTGTGATGTTTTGTCCAATCCGCCGGTGTTGTGTGTCCCTTTTTGTGGACAGCAGGTACTTCGTTTTGGCCTCATTGACTGCTAGTCCCATCTTAGCCGCTTCAGCTTCAATGCTAGCAAACGTTCCAGTGACAGCTCGCCGAGTTCTGCCAATGATGTCTATGTCGTCAGCGTATGCTAGCAATTGCACAGACTTGAAAAAAATTGTCCCACTACAATTGACTTGCGAGTTTCTTATAATTTTTTCAAGTATTAAGTTGAAGAAATCGCACGATAGCGCATCACCTTGTCGGAATCCTTTTTTGACGTCAAAAGCTTCTGTGAGGTCAGAACCAACCTTGACGGAGCAGCGATATATAATTTTAACGCCATTTTATTTCTTTAGGAAATGTAAGAAAGTGTGTTTTTTTTTCAAAATCGTTACAGCCGTTTTTAAATTAAACTGTTTTTTAACAGCTTTCTTTAAAAAAAATTAAAAAAATAATTCAAGAATACAAGCTTAAGCACAAAAATAACGTACATTTAAAAACAAAAAAAATTAAAAAAAATCACTTACCCGGTTTCAATATATTGATTTTTCAAAAAAAAAATAAATAAAAATTATTTAAAATAAAAAAAAAAGTTTCCGAAAATAAATTAATGCAAAATTACTCAGGCTACCTACATCTTCTTGAATATCAATTTTGATTGTAATCGGATCACCAGTTTTTGAAAAAGTCGAAGAAAAAACCGTCCTATGGGAGGTACCGTTTTTAGCCCACCATATTCAATTTTTTTCACCAAAATATAATGCATCCTACAGTAACACTTATTTTTTTTTTATAAAAATTCTTGGAGCCGTTTTCGAGAAAAATAAGCTTTAACATAACGGTTATAGTTCAAAATTTGAAGACGATTGGCGCAACCGTTAAGGCTGCAGTCCAAAATACATCCGTACAGACAGACAGACGGACAGAATTTTGCCAGTAACTCAAATGTGTTTCTCTATCATCGTAATGTCATGTTTGATTGTTATCTCAAAATTTTTAATCTGCACGAATGCATAACTTGCATTATAGTACCTATAATCGCAAGTAAAAATCATAAAATCACTATTAATGAAAATTCCAATACGATTATAACTGTAGGAATAGTTTTGATAATAGTATACTATGCGTATAGAATAAACAAATATTATAAAAATTATATTAAGAATAGATTAGTAAGGCAGAATATTAATAGTGCATAAACAAATTATTTATCAATGAATACATTAAACCAATTTTGAAAAATTACTTAAATTCTATATTTCAAAAAAAAAAAAAAAATTATTGGAAAACACCATTAATAGAAAGCGAATAGATATAAGATCACAATCAGTAAAAATCGATTTGAAAAATCCAATTTGCGCGCGACATGTCGTCAAAGGAGCAGCAACAGCAGCAGCACTAATAGCAGAAAATGCTTCGAGCGAAAAAAAAATCACTTGCGGCCAGCGGATGCCGACTCCACACTATTGGGCGGGAGAAGAGGATCAAATGGCAGACACAGAAAAGGAAGCTAGGTGTTTCTTCAATGAACAGTACCATACGCAACAGCGGCAGTAGCAGCAGCAACAAGAAGCGCAAATGCGATTAACGTCAGCAGCCTGCAGCATCAGTTTGAAGAGAATTCGATTTGAAGAGGATTATAAACGAGACTCAGCAAGTGGTTTCGTTTATAATCGGAGACCTGATTCGGCGAGGAATAAAATTAAGCAGCTGCTCCCTAAAGGTAGTTCTCTATAATTGCAATGTATATAATACATTTTTATTGATTTCAATTATATTGGCTCACAGAATTTCGCGAAAACCCTAATAGGCACAGAATATTACATGATGTCTATGGAAGAAGGAATGATAAAGATAAATAACGATAAATGTGAAAATCCTGTATACACTAGAAACTACAGACTATCTACAGACACAAGATCTAGAAATTAAAGAACAAGTGAATGAACTGTTATACAATGACATTATAGAACACTCAACAAGTCCTTACAACTCTCCTTTACTTTTAGTACCAAATAAAAGCCAAGAAAGCAAAAAGAAATGGTGTTTAGTAGTAGATTTTCGCAAACTAAACAACAAGATAGCAAACGAGAAGTATCCAATAACAAGTATAGAAGACGTTCTTGACAGACTAGGAAGAAAAGTATTTTTCAACATTAGACATGACTAGTTCCTTTTACCAAATTCCTTTAAAAAAGGAATCAAGACCACTAATTGCATTTTCAACAACTGACGGACATTACCAATTTAAAAGATTACCTTTTGGACTTATGATATCCTCAAATTGTTTCCAAGAAATGTTAACAATAGCACTAAGTAGAATAGAATTTCAAGCATTGTGTTGATGACATAATAATTGTTGGTTGTAGTATACAGCACTACAACCAGAATCTGATTAATGTTATTGAAAGATCAAAGCAACATAAATTAAAACTAAATGCAAGCAAGTGTCATTTCCCAAAATCTGAAGTAGTTTATTTATAACAAGCTAAGGTATACATACCGATTCAGGTAAATATAAAACAATAGAAAACTATTCTGTTCCGACGCAGATGAGGTTAGACGATTCGTAGCTTTCCGCAACTATTATAGAAGGTTTCTCCTCAACTTCGCTGAAATTGCAAAGAATTTAAACTTACTTGTTAAAAAAATCAACCTTTTTTTGCGAAACTAAGCTTAGAAATTTAAAACAAAAACTTATTAACCCTCCAATTTTACAATATTCAGATTTTGACAAAATATTTATACTCACCACTGACGCATCGGATTTTGCAAAAGGAGCATTCCTTTGACAAGGTAAAATTGAATACGATGAATTGAATCCTTACAAAAACATGACATTGGGTTATAATATTTTTCCCGACCTTATCGCTACAGAAGAAAATTCATAGTTGTAACTGACCATAGACCGCTACGCTAGTATACTATTTTCACACAAAAATCCATCTTCAAAATGGACGAGAATTAGAATAGACTTATCGGACAATAATTTTGAGATAATTTACAAAAATGGAAACACAAACGCCGACTCACTTTTAAGAATAAAGTGACATTTTAAATCCATGTTGGTAAACAATGATGATAATAAGAGCCAACGTGATTGCGACTCCAAGAAGCGGATCATGGAAATAACAAGAGGTATAGCAAAAAGAATTGCCACAAATAATAATAATGAAGTAAAATTAAGTATTATAAAAGATTACCACAACACACCACATCAAGGACTGAAAGCATACGAAAGACAGTAAAAAAAAAAACTAAAAAAAACTGTTCAGCTTGTTGGCTTCTGCCGATGATGTCGATGTCGCCTGCGTAAGCCAATATCTGGCCAGGACTTGTTGACGATAGTCCCTCTTGTTGACGTGCCAGAGTCATGGATTACTTTCTCCAATGTAAGGTTGAAAAGGATGCAAGCCAGACCACCCCCTTATCAGAGTCCATTACAGATTTTGATTGGTCTAGTCAGCAAAGCGGCTACTTTTTCTTGTCTTGTAATGTTGGTCATGGTCAGCCTACATAGTCGTCTTAATTTATTTGGGATGCCGAATTCTCTCATTGCCTTATAAAGTTCTATCCTGGCTTTGCTATCGACTTTAAAGTCTATAAAATCCAAGACTTTTTTCCATCAACTGCCTAAGGGTAAAGATCTGATCAATTAATGATTTGCCTGCTATGAAACCACATTAATATATGCCGATTAGTGTGTAAGCGTGTGGGGCTATCTGTTCTTGCAGGATAGAGAAGAATATCTTATAGGATGTACTCAACAGTGCTGCACTTTGTGATATCCCCCTTCTTATGTATGGGACATTTGATGCCTTTTCGCCAGTCTTCTGGCATTTCTTCGTGTTTCCATACGTGTACTATTATTTAATGAATCGCTTGATGTAGTGTTGGCCCTCCATGTTTGATCACCTCGGCAGGTATGCCATCGGCTCTCGAGAACTCGTTATTTTTGAGCCGATTAATCGCCTTTTCTATCTCCTTAAATTTTTGTGGTTGCAGAATGAGGTCTTCTTGAAATGTTGGAGTCTCCATTTCTTCTGTGAGCTGATCGTTCAACAATTCATTTAAGTACACTTTCCATCGCTCCAAAATGTCTTCAGGATCGGTGATCAGATTTCCCTCTCCGACCTTACAGTATGTGCAGCTTGGTGTATATTACGACATTTTTCTGACCTGCGGACCTCGCTCTCTATTTCTTCCCATTTCACATACAATGTTTTTCTCCCAGTCTGTCTGAAGTCTTTTCTCTATTCTTCTGCTCGTAGGTATGTGGCATTCTTACGTTCAGAGTTCAGTCTGCATTCATTATGAAACCAGTCGCTCCGATCTCTGCGACTACTGCCTAAGATAGTATCAGCAGTACTAATGACTTTGTTCTTAAGGTATGGCCATTTTTCCTCTACGCGTGGCACTCTGCCCCCAGGACTTACTCTTCCCTCGTCGAACTCCGAGGGCGGGTCTTAGTGCGCGACTGTATGTATGTATGTATACGTTCGTATCGTCCTCGGGCTTGATTAGTGGCGATGATCTATCAACAAGTGGTCAATTTGGTTGAGTGACTCCATCAGGTGATACCCAGGTGACTTTGTTGATATCTTTACGCGGGAGACTGGTACTCGCAACGAACAATATCGTTGATGTTCTATGAATTTAGTCCCTTGTCATTAGTGTTCTCATGCATGGGATCCTATGTACTGAATGAATACTGGCTCCCTACCTAATTTGGCGTTGAAACTGCCAAGGATGATTTTAACGTCACACCTTGGGCAGGCATTGAGGGTCCTCTACAAGTTTTTAGTAGGACTCCTCAGTAGGTGTGTGAACATTTATGAGGCTGATGTTATTTAATTTGCCTCGCACGACAAGGGTGCGTAGCCTTTCGTTTATTGCATTAAAACGGATGATAGGTAGGCTTCATTTTTTGACTGACTAGGAAGCCTACTCCGAGCACATGGTGTTTTGGTTGACCGCTGTAATATATGTCATGTTATTTTTTCTGCAAAACATTATTCCTGGCCATCTAATTTCTTGAAGTGATGTTATTTCAGCTTTATATGTGGCCAGGAAATCAGCTAGCTGATGTGCAGCTCGAGGTTTTATTGGCGTTTTAAAATTGTTTTACAAATGTTTTATCGCGTTTTTTCAAATATTTTTCGGGAGCTTATAGGTAACACTTCTATCCTGGTTGTACTCACACTCTCAAAGAACTAGCTATTGAAAACATAAAAAAATATTTTTGTTTAATATGGAAATATAGGATTATAAACTTTACAAAAAATCTAAAGGTGAACCGATTATATGATTCGTAAATAGAAAGATTCAAAACGGACAACAACAACAAGAAATAAATTGCACGACTGGATCGCACGTACTTGCTCACATGGACGTACTATATATGGACTGCTAGTCTAATGTCAGCTTCATACAACAATTGTCAAAAAAATGTCGCCAAAATTGAGAATGCGATGCTAGCTCTCCTGAACCCACTTCAGGAAAAAAAATAACTACTTAAAATGTTGACTTAGAAGCTCGCGACATCTGTTTTTTAAATTCAAAAAGTCGCATTCACCGGTAAAGCATAACAGACACTTTTGAATTCTATCCATAAAAGTGTGCGACATCTTTGGTATTTTGCCTCTTGTTTTTTTAGATCGTGGACAACTTCTTTTTTTATTGGTTTGTGCCAAAGACAAGCTAAAAGCACTAGAAGGAAAAAAAGCGATTTTTTATTAATTAATTGTGGGATATTCTAATAACACGGGGAGAAAAAAGGAAATTTTAACATGCCAACGTGGGAAAACCTGCTGCCAAAGTCTGGGATTACTGGATGAAATGTCAAAACTGAGGTTTAATTTTATTTCCCGCTAGTGTACTCAGGAAGGCTACTGTCGCCCAAAATAACTGAAACTAAAATGGAACCAACTTGAGGTAGGCCACTAGCATTCCATATATAATACGTCCATGCTTGCTCATATGTGTGGTCACATTGTAGAATAATATTAAAGAAAATTAAAGTGAACATTAAAGCATTTATTCCATTTTTGTGTCTCGAATAAATTACGTCAAATTGTATTGGGTGAAATAATTTTACTTACTTACTTACTTACTTACTTAGGTGGCGCTACAGTTCGGGACGAACCTGGGCCTCAACCAACATGCCTTTGACTAGGTCAATGTCGCTGTACAGCTCGTATAGTTCTTGGTTGAACCTTCTCCTCCAAAGCCCGTTAACGCAGATAGGGCCAAAAATCTTCCGAAGAATCTTACGCTCGAAACGACTAAGGATATCTTCATCCGCTTTAGATAGAGTCCATGCTTCGGCGCCAAAGAGCAGGACTGGGATGATTAGGGTCTTATACAGAGTCTCCTTTGTCTTTCGAGAGAGGGCTTTGCTACTCAATTGCCTTCCTAGCCCATAGAAACAGCGATTGGCAAGAGTAATTCTTCGCTTTATTTCTGACGAGATGTTGTTGTCAGATGTTATAGCGGATCCGAGTTACACAAAGTCCCTAACTACCTCAAAGTTGTACCTGTCTATTGTGATGTTTTGTTCAATCCGCCGGTGTTGTGTGTCCCTTTTTGTGGACAGCAGGTACTTCGTTTTGGCCTCATTGACTGCTAGTCCCATCTTAGCCGCTTCAGCTTCAATGCTAGCAAACGTTCCAGTGACAGCTCGCCGAGTTCTGCCAATGATGTCTATGTCGTCAGCGTATGCTAGCAATTGCACAGACTTGAAAAAAATTGTCCCACTACAATTGACTTGCGAGTTTCTTATAATTTTTTCAAGTATTAAGTTGAAGAAATCGCACGATAGCGCATCACCTTGTCGGAATCCTTTTTTGACGTCAAAAGCTTCTGTGAGGTCAGAACCAACCTTGACGGAGCAGCGATATATAATTTTAACGCCATTTTATTTCTTTAGGAAATGTAAGAAAGTGTGTTTTTTTTCAAAATCGTTACAGCCGTTTTTAAATTAAACTATTTTTTAACAGCTTTCTTTAAAAAAAATTAAAAAAATAATTCAAGAATACAAGCTTAAGCACAAAAATAACGTACATTTAAAAACAAAAAAAATTAAAAAAAATCACTTACCCGGTTTCAATATATTGATTTTTCAAAAAAAAAATAAATAAAAATTATTTAAAATAAAAAAAAAAGTTTCCGAACATAAATTAATGCAAAATTACTCAGGCTACCTACATCTTCTTGAATATCAATTTTGATTGTAATCGGATCACCAGTTTTTGAAAAAGTCGAAGAAAAAAAAACGTCCTATGGGAGGTACCGTTTTTAGCCCACCATATTCAATTTTTTTCACCAAAATATAATGCATCCTACAGTAACACTTATTTTTTTTTTATAAAAATTCTTGGAGCCGTTTTCGAGAAAAATAAGCTTTAACATAACGGTTATAGTTCAAAATTTGAAGACGATTGGCGCAACCGTTAAGGCTGCAGTCCAAAATACATCCGTACAGACAGACAGACGGACAGAATTTTGCCAGTAACTCAAATGTGTTTCTCTATCATCGTAATGTCATGTTTGATTGTTATCTCAAAATTTTTAATCTGCACGAATGCATAACTTGCATTATAGTACCTATAATCGCAAGTAAAAATCATAAAATAACTATTAATGAAAATTCCAATACGATTATAACTGTAGGAATAGTTTTGATAATAGTATACTATGCGTATAGAATAAACAAATATTATAAAAATTATATTAAGAATAGATTAGTAAGGCAGAATATTAATAGTGCATAAACAAATTATTTATCAATGAATACATTAAACCAATTTTGAAAAATTACTTAAATTCTATATTTCAAAAAAAAAAAAAAAAAAAAAAAAAAAAAAATTATTGGAAAACACCATTAATAGAAAGCGAATAGATATAAGATCAGAATCAGTAAAAATCGATTTGAAAAATCCAATTTGCGCGCGACATGTCGTCAAAGGAGCAGCAACAGCAGCAGCACTAATAGCAGAAAATGCTTCGAGCGAAAAAAAAAAATCACTTGCGGCCAGCGGATGCCGACTCCACACTATTGGGCGGGAGAAGAGGATCAAATGGCAGACACAGAAAAGGAAGCTAGGTGTTTCTTCAATGAACAGTACCATACGCAACAGCGGCAGTAGCAGCAGCAACAAGAAACGCAAATGCGATTAACGTCAGCAGCCTGCAGCATCAGTTTGAAGAGAATTCGATTTGAAGAGGATTATAAACGAGACTCAGCAAGTGGTTTCGTTTATAATCGGAGACCTGATTCGGCGAGGAATAAAATTAAGCAGCTGCTCCCTAAAGGTAGTTCTCTATAATTGCAATGTATATAATACATTTTTATTGATTTCAATTATATTGGCTCACAGAATTTCGCGAAAACCCTAATAGGCACAGAATATTACATGATGTCTATGGAAGAAGGAATGATAAAGATAAATAACGATAAATGTGAAAATCCTGTATACACTAGAAACTACAGACTATCTACAGACACAAAATCTAGAAATTAAAGAACAAGTGAATGAACTGTTATACAATGACATTATAGAACACTCAACAAGTCCTTACAACTCTCCTTTACTTTTAGTACCAAATAAAAGCCAAGAAAGCAAAAAGAAATGGTGTTTAGTAGTAGATTTTCGCAAACTAAACAACAAGATAGCAAACGAGAAGTATCCAATAACAAGTATAGAAGACGTTCTTGACAGACTAGGAAGAAAAGTATTTTTCAACATTAGACATGACTAGTTCCTTTTACCAAATTCCTTTAAAAAAGGAATCAAGACCACTAATTGCATTTTCAACAACTGACGGACATTACCAATTTAAAAGATTACCTTTTGGACTTATGATATCCTCAAATTGTTTCCAAGAAATGTTAACAATAGCACTAAGTAGAATAGAATTTCAAGCATTGTGTTGATGACATAATAATTGTTGGTTGTAGTATACAGCACTACAACCAGAATCTGATTAATGTTATTGAAAGATCAAAGCAACATAAATTAAAACTAAATGCAAGCAAGTGTCATTTCCCAAAATCTGAAGTAGTTTATTTATAACAAGCTAAGGTATACATACCGATTCAGGTAAATATAAAACAATAGAAAACTATTCTGTTCCGACGCAGATGAGGTTAGACGATTCGTAGCTTTCCGCAACTATTATAGAAGGTTTCTCCTCAACTTCGCTGAAATTGCAAAGAATTTAAACTTACTTCTTAAAAAAATCAACCTTTTTTTGCGAAACTAAGCTTAGAAATTTAAAACAAAAACTTATTAACCCTCCAATTTTACAATATTCAGATTTTGACAAAATATTTATACTCACCACTGACGCATCGGATTTTGCAAAAGGAGCATTCCTTTGACAAGGTAAAATTGAATACGATGAATTGAATCCTTACAAAAACATGACATTGGGTTATAATATTTTTCCCGACCTTATCGCTACAGAAGAAAATTCATAGTTGTAACTGACCATAGACCGCTACGCTAGTATACTATTTTCACACAAAAATCCATCTTCAAAATGGACGAGAATTAGAATAGACTTATCGGACAATGATTTTGAGATAATTTACAAAAATGGAAACACAAACGCCGACTCACTTTTAAGAATAAAGTGACATTTTAAATCCATGTTGGTAAACAATGATGATAATAAGAGCCAACGTGATTGCGACTCCAAGAAGCGGATCATGGAAATAACAAGAGGTATAGCAAAAAGAATTGCCACAAATAATAATAATGAAGTAAAATTAAGTATTATAAAAGATTACCACAACACACCACATCAAGGACTGAAAGCATACGAAAGACAGTAAAAAAAAAAACTAAAAAAAACTGTTCAGCTTGTTGGCTTCTGCCGATGATGTCGATGTCGCCTGCGTAAGCCAATATCTGGCCAGGACTTGTTGACGATAGTCCCTCTTGTTGACGTGCCAGAGTCATGGATTACTTTCTCCAATGTAAGGTTGAAAAGGATGCAAGCCAGACCACCCCCTTATCAGAGTCCATTACAGATTTTGATTGGTCTAGTCAGCAAAGCGGCTACTTTTTCTTGTCTTGTAATGTTGGTCATGGTCAGCCTACATAGTCGTCTTAATTTATTTGGGATGCCGAATTCTCTCATTGCCTTATAAAGTTCTATCCTGGCTTTGCTATCGACTTTAAAGTCTATAAAATCCAAGACTTTTTTCCATCAACTGCCTAAGGGTAAAGATCTGATCAATTAATGATTTGCCTGCTATGAAACCACATTAATATATGCCGATTAGTGTGTAAGCGTGTGGGGCTATCTGTTCTTGCAGGATAGAGAAGAATATCTTATAGGATGTACTCAACAGTGCTGCACTTTGTGATATCCCCCTTCTTATGTATGGGACATTTGATGCCTTTTCGCCAGTCTTCTGGCATTTCTTCGTGTTTCCATACGTGTACTATTATTTAATGAATCGCTTGATGTAGTGTTGGCCCTCCATGTTTGATCACCTCGGCAGGTATGCCATCGGCTCTCGAGAACTCGTTATTTTTGAGCCGATTAATCGCCTTTTCTATCTCCTTAAATTTTTGTGGTTGCAGAATGAGGTCTTCTTGAAATGTTGGAGTCTCCATTTCTTCTGTGAGCTGATCGTTCAACAATTCATTTAAGTACACTTTCCATCGCTCCAAAATGTCTTCAGGATCGGTGATCAGATTTCCCTCTCCGACCTTACAGTATGTGCAGCTTGGTGTATATTACGACATTTTTCTGACCTGCGGACCTCGCTCTCTATTTCTTCCCATTTCACATACAATGTTTTTCTCCCAGTCTGTCTGAAGTCTTTTCTCTATTCTTCTGCTCGTAGGTATGTGGCATTCTTACGTTCAGAGTTCAGTCTGCATTCATTATGAAACCAGTCGCTCCGATCTCTGCGACTACTGCCTAAGATAGTATCAGCAGTACTAATGACTTTGTTCTTAAGGTATGGCCATTTTTCCTCTACGCGTGGCACTCTGCCCCCAGGACTTACTCTTCCCTCGTCGAACTCCGAGGGCGGGTCTTAGTGCGCGACTGTATGTATGTATGTATACGTTCGTATCGTCCTCGGGCTTGATTAGTGGCGATGATCTATCAACAAGTGGTCAATTTGGTTGAGTGACTCCATCAGGTGATACCCAGGTGACTTTGTTGATATCTTTACGCGGGAGACTGGTACTCGCAACGAACAATATCGTTGATGTTCTATGAATTTAGTCCCTTGTCATTAGTGTTCTCATGCATGGGATCCTATGTACTGAATGAATACTGGCTCCCTACCTAATTTGGCGTTGAAACTGCCAAGGATGATTTTAACGTCACACCTTGGGCAGGCATTGAGGGTCCTCTACAAGTTTTTAGTAGGACTCCTCAGTAGGTGTGTGAACATTTATGAGGCTGATGTTATTTAATTTGCCTCGCACGACAAGGGTGCGTAGCCTTTCGTTTATTGCATTAAAACGGATGATAGGTAGGCTTCATTTTTTGACTGACTAGGAAGCCTACTCCGAGCACATGGTGTTTTGGTTGACCGCTGTAATATATGTCATGTTATTTTTTCTGCAAAACATTATTCCTGGCCATCTAATTTCTTGAAGTGATGTTATTTCAGCTTTATATGTGGCCAGGAAATCAGCTAGCTGATGTGCAGCTCGAGGTTTTATTGGCGTTTTAAAATTGTTTTACAAATGTTTTATCGCGTTTTTTCAAATATTTTTCGGGAGCTTATAGGTAACACTTCTATCCTGGTTGTACTCACACTCTCAAAGAACTAGCTATTGAAAACATAAAAAAATATTTTTGTTTAATATGGAAATATAGGATTATAAACTTTACAAAAAATCTAAAGGTGAACCGATTATATGATTCGTAAATAGAAAGATTCAAAACGGACAACAACAACAAGAAATAAATTGCACGGCTGGATCGCACGTACTTGCTCACATGGACGTACTATATATGGACTGCTAGTCTAATGTCAGCTTCATACAACAATTGTCAAAAAAATGTCGCCAAAATTGAGAATGCGATGCTAGCTCTCCTGAACCCACTTCAGGAAAAAAAATAACTACTTAAAATGTTGACTTAGAAGCTCGCGACATCTGTTTTTTAAATTCAAAAAGTCGCATTCACCGGTAAAGCATAACAGACACTTTTGAATTCTATCCATAAAAGTGTGCGACATCTTTGGTATTTTGCCTCTTGTTTTTTTAGATCGTGGACAACTTCTTTTTTATTGGTTTGTGCCAAAGACAAGCTAAAAGCACTAGAAGGAAAAAAAGCGATTTTTTATTAATTAATTGTGGGATATTCTAATAACACGGGGAGAAAAAAGGAAATTTTAACATGCCAACGTGGGAAAACCTGCTGCCAAAGTCTGGGATTACTGGATGAAATGTCAAAACTGAGGTTTAATTTTATTTCCCGCTAGTGTACTCAGGAAGGCTACTGTCGCCCAAAATAACTGAAACTAAAATGGAACCAACTTGAGGTAGGCCACTAGCATTCCATATATAATACGTCCATGCTTGCTCATATGTGTGGTCACATTGTAGAATAATATTAAAGAAAATTAAAGTGAACATTAAAGCATTTATTCCATTTTTGTGTCTCGAATAAATTACGTCAAATTGTATTGGGTGAAATAATTTTACTTACTTACTTACTTACTTACTTAGGTGGCGCTACAGTTCGGGACGAACCTGGGCCTCAACCAACATGCCTTTGACTAGGTCAATGTCGCTGTACAGCTCGTATAGTTCTTGGTTGAACCTTCTCCTCCAAAGCCCGTTAACGCAGATAGGGCCAAAAATCTTCCGAAGAATCTTACGCTCGAAACGACTAAGGATATCTTCATCCGCTTTAGATAGAGTCCATGCTTCGGCGCCAAAGAGCAGGACTGGGATGATTAGGGTCTTATACAGAGTCTCCTTTGTCTTTCGAGAGAGGGCTTTGCTACTCAATTGCCTTCCTAGCCCATAGAAACAGCGATTGGCAAGAGTAATTCTTCGCTTTATTTCTGACGAGATGTTGTTGTCAGATGTTATAGCGGATCCGAGTTACACAAAGTCCCTAACTACCTCAAAGTTGTACCTGTCTATTGTGATGTTTTGTCCAATCCGCCGGTGTTGTGTGTCCCTTTTTGTGGACAGCAGGTACTTCGTTTTGGCCTCATTGACTGCTAGTCCCATCTTAGCCGCTTCAGCTTCAATGCTAGCAAACGTTCCAGTGACAGCTCGCCGAGTTCTGCCAATGATGTCTATGTCGTCAGCGTATGCTAGCAATTGCACAGACTTGAAAAAAATTGTCCCACTACAATTGACTTGCGAGTTTCTTATAATTTTTTCAAGTATTAAGTTGAAGAAATCGCACGATAGCGCATCACCTTGTCGGAATCCTTTTTTGACGTCAAAAGCTTCTGTGAGGTCAGAACCAACCTTGACGGAGCAGCGATATATAATTTTAACGCCATTTTATTTCTTTAGGAAATGTAAGAAAGTGTGTTTTTTTTTCAAAATCGTTACAGCCGTTTTTAAATTAAACTATTTTTTAACAGCTTTCTTTAAAAAAAATTAAAAAAATAATTCAAGAATACAAGCTTAAGCACAAAAATAACGTACATTTAAAAACAAAAAAAATTAAAAAAAATCACTTACCCGGTTTCAATATATTGATTTTTCAAAAAAAAAATAAATAAAAATTATTTAAAATAAAAAAAAAAGTTTCCGAACATAAATTAATGCAAAATTACTCAGGCTACCTACATCTTCTTGAATATCAATTTTGATTGTAATCGGATCACCAGTTTTTGAAAAAGTCGAAGAAAAAAAAACGTCCTATGGGAGGTACCGTTTTTAGCCCACCATATTCAATTTTTTTCACCAAAATATAATGCATCCTACAGTAACACTTATTTTTTTTTTATAAAAATTCTTGGAGCCGTTTTCGAGAAAAATAAGCTTTAACATAACGGTTATAGTTCAAAATTTGAAGACGATTGGCGCAACCGTTAAGGCTGCAGTCCAAAATACATCCGTACAGACAGACAGACGGACAGAATTTTGCCAGTAACTCAAATGTGTTTCTCTATCATCGTAATGTCATGTTTGATTGTTATCTCAAAATTTTTAATCTGCACGAATGCATAACTTGCATTATAGTACCTATAATCGCAAGTAAAAATCATAAAATCACTATTAATGAAAATTCCAATACGATTATAACTGTAGGAATAGTTTTGATAATAGTATACTATGCGTATAGAATAAACAAATATTATAAAAATTATATTAAGAATAGATTAGTAAGGCAGAATATTAATAGTGCATAAACAAATTATTTATCAATGAATACATTAAACCAATTTTGAAAAATTACTTAAATTCTATATTTCAAAAAAAAAAAAAAAAAAAAAAAAAAAAAATTATTGGAAAACACCATTAATAGAAAGCGAATAGATATAAGATCAGAATCAGTAAAAATCGATTTGAAAAATCCAATTTGCGCGCGACATGTCGTGAAAGGAGCAGCAACAGCAGCAGCACTAATAGCAGAAAATGCTTCGAGCGAAAAAAAAAAATCACTTGCGGCCAGCGGATGCCGACTCCACACTATTGGGCGGGAGAAGAGGATCAAATGGCAGACACAGAAAAGGAAGCTAGGTGTTTCTTCAATGAACAGTACCATACGCAACAGCGGCAGTAGCAGCAGCAACAAGAAGCGCAAATGCGATTAACGTCAGCAGCCTGCAGCATCAGTTTGAAGAGAATTCGATTTGAAGAGGATTATAAACGAGACTCAGCAAGTGGTTTCGTTTATAATCGGAGACCTGATTCGGCGAGGAATAAAATTAAGCAGCTGCTCCCTAAAGGTAGTTCTCTATAATTGCAATGTATATAATACATTTTTATTGATTTCAATTATATTGGCTCACAGAATTTCGCGAAAACCCTAATAGGCACAGAATATTACATGATGTCTATGGAAGAAGGAATGATAAAGATAAATAACGATAAATGTGAAAATCCTGTATACACTAGAAACTACAGACTATCTACAGACACAAAATCTAGAAATTAAAGAACAAGTGAATGAACTGTTATACAATGACATTATAGAACACTCAACAAGTCCTTACAACTCTCCTTTACTTTTAGTACCAAATAAAAGCCAAGAAAGCAAAAAGAAATGGTGTTTAGTAGTAGATTTTCGCAAACTAAACAACAAGATAGCAAACGAGAAGTATCCAATAACAAGTATAGAAGACGTTCTTGACAGACTAGGAAGAAAAGTATTTTTCAACATTAGACATGACTAGTTCCTTTTACCAAATTCCTTTAAAAAAGGAATCAAGACCACTAATTGCATTTTCAACAACTGACGGACATTACCAATTTAAAAGATTACCTTTTGGACTTATGATATCCTCAAATTGTTTCCAAGAAATGTTAACAATAGCACTAAGTAGAATAGAATTTCAAGCATTGTGTTGATGACATAATAATTGTTGGTTGTAGTATACAGCACTACAACCAGAATCTGATTAATGTTATTGAAAGATCAAAGCAACATAAATTAAAACTAAATGCAAGCAAGTGTCATTTCCCAAAATCTGAAGTAGTTTATTTATAACAAGCTAAGGTATACATACCGATTCAGGTAAATATAAAACAATAGAAAACTATTCTGTTCCGACGCAGATGAGGTTAGACGATTCGTAGCTTTCCGCAACTATTATAGAAGGTTTCTCCTCAACTTCGCTGAAATTGCAAAGAATTTAAACTTACTTCTTAAAAAAATCAACCTTTTTTTGCGAAACTAAGCTTAGAAATTTAAAACAAAAACTTATTAACCCTCCAATTTTACAATATTCAGATTTTGACAAAATATTTATACTCACCACTGACGCATCGGATTTTGCAAAAGGAGCATTCCTTTGACAAGGTAAAATTGAATACGATGAATTGAATCCTTACAAAAACATGACATTGGGTTATAATATTTTTCCCGACCTTATCGCTACAGAAGAAAATTCATAGTTGTAACTGACCATAGACCGCTACGCTAGTATACTATTTTCACACAAAAATCCATCTTCAAAATGGACGAGAATTAGAATAGACTTATCGGACAATGATTTTGAGATAATTTACAAAAATGGAAACACAAACGCCGACTCACTTTTAAGAATAAAGTGACATTTTAAATCCATGTTGGTAAACAATGATGATAATAAGAGCCAACGTGATTGCGACTCCAAGAAGCGGATCATGGAAATAACAAGAGGTATAGCAAAAAGAATTGCCACAAATAATAATAATGAAGTAAAATTAAGTATTATAAAAGATTACCACAACACACCACATCAAGGACTGAAAGCATACGAAAGACAGTAAAAAAAAAAAACTAAAAAAAACTTCAGCTTGTTGGCTTCTGCCGATGATGTCGATGTCGCCTGCGTAAGCCAATATCTGGCCAGGACTTGTTGACGATAGTCCCTCTTGTTGACGTGCCAGAGTCATGGATTACTTTCTCCAATGTAAGGTTGAAAAGGATGCAAGCCAGACCACCCCCTTATCAGAGTCCATTACAGATTTTGATTGGTCTAGTCAGCAAAGCGGCTACTTTTTCTTGTCTTGTAATGTTGGTCATGGTCAGCCTACATAGTCGTCTTAATTTATTTGGGATGCCGAATTCTCTCATTGCCTTATAAAGTTCTATCCTGGCTTTGCTATCGACTTTAAAGTCTATAAAATCCAAGACTTTTTTCCATCAATTGCCTAAGGGTAAAGATCTGATCAATTAATGATTTGCCTGCTATGAAACCAAATTAATATATGCCGATTAGTGTGTAAGCGTGTGGGGCTATCTGTTCTTGCAGGATAGAGAAGAATATCTTATAGGATGTACTCAACAGTGCTGCACTTTGTGATATCCCCCTTCTTATGTATGGGACATTTGATGCCTTTTCGCCAGTCTTCTGGCATTTCTTCGTGTTTCCATACGTGTACTATTATTTAATGAATCGCTTGATGTAGTGTTGGCCCTCCATGTTTGATCACCTCGGCAGGTATGCCATCGGCTCTCGAGAACTCGTTATTTTTGAGCCGATTAATCGCCTTTTCTATCTCCTTAAATTTTTGTGGTTGCAGAATGAGGTCTTCTTGAAATGTTGGAGTCTCCATTTCTTCTGTGAGCTGATCGTTCAACAATTCATTTAAGTACACTTTCCATCGCTCCAAAATGTCTTCAGGATCGGTGATCAGATTTCCCTCTCCGACCTTACAGTATGTGCAGCTTGGTGTATATTACGACATTTTTCTGACCTGCGGACCTCGCTCTCTATTTCTTCCCATTTCACATACAATGTTTTTCTCCCAGTCTGTCTGAAGTCTTTTCTCTATTCTTCTGCTCGTAGGTATGTGGCATTCTTACGTTCAGAGTTCAGTCTGCATTCATTATGAAACCAGTCGCTCCGATCTCTGCGACTACTGCCTAAGATAGTATCAGCAGTACTAATGACTTTGTTCTTAAGGTATGGCCATTTTTCCTCTACGCGTGGCACTCTGCCCCCAGGACTTACTCTTCCCTCGTCGAACTCCGAGGGCGGGTCTTAGTGCGCGACTGTATGTATGTATGTATACGTTCGTATCGTCCTCGGGCTTGATTAGTGGCGATGATCTATCAACAAGTGGTCAATTTGGTTGAGTGACTCCATCAGGTGATACCCAGGTGACTTTGTTGATATCTTTACGCGGGAGACTGGTACTCGCAACGAACAATATCGTTGATGTTCTATGAATTTAGTCCCTTGTCATTAGTGTTCTCATGCATGGGATCCTATGTACTGAATGAATACTGGCTCCCTACCTAATTTGGCGTTGAAACTGCCAAGGATGATTTTAACGTCACACCTTGGGCAGGCATTGAGGGTCCTCTACAAGTTTTTAGTAGGACTCCTCAGTAGGTGTGTGAACATTTATGAGGCTGATGTTATTTAATTTGCCTCGCACGACAAGGGTGCGTAGCCTTTCGTTTATTGCATTAAAACGGATGATAGGTAGGCTTCATTTTTTGACTGACTAGGAAGCCTACTCCGAGCACATGGTGTTTTGGTTGACCGCTGTAATATATGTCATGTTATTTTTTCTGCAAAACATTATTCCTGGCCATCTAATTTCTTGAAGTGATGTTATTTCAGCTTTATATGTGGCCAGGAAATCAGCTAGCTGATGTGCAGCTCGAGGTTTTATTGGCGTTTTAAAATTGTTTTACAAATGTTTTATCGCGTTTTTTCAAATATTTTTCGGGAGCTTATAGGTAACACTTCCATCCTGGTTGTACTCACACTCTCAAAGAACTAGCTATTGAAAACATAAAAAAATATTTTTGTTTAATATGGAAATATAGGATTATAAACTTTACAAAAAATCTAAAGGTGAACCGATTATATGATTCGTAAATAGATAGATTCAAAACGGACAACAACAACAAGAAATAAATTGCACGACTGGATCGCACGTACTTGCTCACATGGACGTACTATATATGGACTGCTAGTCTAATGTCAGCTTCATACAACAATTGTCATAAAAATGTCGCCAAAATTGAGAATGCGATGCTAGCTCTCCTGAACCCACTTCAGGAAAAAAAATAACTACTTAAAATGTTGACTTAGAAGCTCGCGACATCTGTTTTTTAAATTCAAAAAGTCGCATTCACCGGTAAAGCATAACAGACACTTTTGAATTCTATCCATAAAAGTGTGCGACATCTTTGGTATTTTGCCTCTTGTTTTTTTAGATCGTGGACAACTTCTTTTTTTATTGGTTTGTGCCAAAGACAAGCTAAAAGCACTAGAAGGAAAAAAAGCGATTTTTTATTAATTAATTGTGGGATATTCTAATAACACGGGGAGAAAAAAGGAAATTTTAACATGCCAACGTGGGAAAACCTGCTGCCAAAGTCTGGGATTACTGGATGAAATGTCAAAACTGAGGTTTAATTTTATTTCCCGCTAGTGTACTCAGGAAGGCTACTGTCGCCCAAAATAACTGAAACTAAAATGGAACCAACTTGAGGTAGGCCACTAGCATTCCATATATAATACGTCCATGCTTGCTCATATGTGTGGTCACATTGTAGAATAATATTAAAGAAAATTAAAGTGAACATTAAAGCATTTATTCCATTTTTGTGTCTCGAATAAATTACGTCAAATTGTATTGGGTGAAATAATTTTACTTACTTACTTACTTACTTACTTAGGTGGCGCTACAGTTCGGGACGAACCTGGGCCTCAACCAACATGCCTTTGACTAGGTCAATGTCGCTGTACAGCTCGTATAGTTCTTGGTTGAACCTTCTCCTCCAAAGCCCGTTAACGCAGATAGGGCCAAAAATCTTCCAAAGAATCTTACGCTCGAAACGACTAAGGATATCTTCATTCGCTTTAGATAGAGTCCATGCTTCGGCGCCAAAGAGCAGGACTGGGATGATTAGGGTCTTATACAGAGTCTCCTTTGTCTTTCGAGAGAGGGCTTTGCTACTCAATTGCCTTCCTAGCCCATAGAAACAGCGATTGGCAAGAGTAATTCTTCGCTTTATTTCTGACGAGATGTTGTTGTCAGATGTTATAGCGGATCCGAGGTACACAAAGTCCCTAACTACCTCAAAGTTGTACCTGTCTATTGTGATGTTTTGTCCAATCCGCCGGTGTTGTGTGTCCCTTTTTGTGGACAGCAGGTACTTCGTTTTGGCCTCATTGACTGCTAGTCCCATCTTAGCCGCTTCAGCTTCAATGCTAGCAAACGTTCCAGTGACAGCTCGCCGAGTTCTGCCAATGATGTCTATGTCGTCAGCGTATGCTAGCAATTGCACAGACTTGAAAAAAATTGTCCCACTACAATTGACTTGCGAGTTTCTTATAATTTTTTCAAGTATTAAGTTGAAGAAATCGCACGATAGCGCATCACCTTGTCGGAATCTTTTTTGACGTCAAAAGCTTCTGTGAGGTCAGAACCAACCTTGACGGAGCAGCGATATATAATTTTAACGCCATTTTATTTCTTTAGGAAATGTAAGAAAGTGTGTTTTTTTTTTCAAAATCGTTACAGCCGTTTTTAAATTAAACTGTTTTTTAACAGCTTTCTTTAAAAAAAATTTAAAAAATAATTCAAGAATACAAGCTTAAGCACAAAAATAACGTACATTTAAAAACAAAAAAAATTAAAAAAAATCACTTACCCGGTTTCAATATATTGATTTTTCAAAAAAAAATAAATAAAAATTATTTAAAATAAAAAAAAAGTTTCCGAAAATAAATTAATGCAAAATTACTCAGGCTACCTACATCTTCTTGAATATCAATTTTGATTGTAATCGGATCACCAGTTTTTGAAAAAGTCGAAGAAAAAAAACCGTCCTATGGGAGGTACCGTTTTTAGTCCACCATATTCAATTTTTTTCACCAAAATATAATGCATCCTACAGTAACACTTATTTTTTTTTATAAAAATTCTTGGAGCCGTTTTCGAGAAAAATAAGCTTTAATATAACGGTTATAGTTCAAAATTTGAAGACGATTGGCGCAACCGTTAAGGCTGCAGTCCAAAATACATCCGTACAGACAGACGGACAGAATTTTGCCAGTAACTCAAATGTGTTTCTCTATCATCGTAATGTCATGTTTGATTGTTAGCTCAAAATTTTTAATCTGCACGAATGCATAACTTGCATTATAGTACCTATAATCGCAAGTAAAAATCATAAAATCACTATTAATGAAAATTCCAATACGATTATAACTGTAGGAATAGTTTTGATAATAGTATACTATGCGTATAGAATAAACAAATATTATAAAAAATATATTAAGAATAGAGTAGTAAGGCAGAATATTAATAGTGCATAAACAAATTATTTATCAATGAATACATTAAACCAATTTTGAAAAATTACTTAAATTCTATATTTCAAAAAAAAAAAAAAAAAAAATTATTGGAAAACACCATTAATAGAAAGCGAATAGATATAAGATCAGAATCAGTAAAAATCGATTTGAAAAATCCAATTTGCGCGCGACATGTCGTCAAAGAAGCAGCAACAGCAGCAGCACTAATAGCAGAAAATGTTTCGAGCGAAAAAAAAAATCACTTGCGGCCAGCGGATGCCGACTCCACACTATTGGGCGGGAGAAGAGGATCAAATGACAGACACAGAAAAGGAAGCTAGGTGTTTCTTCAATGAACAGTACCATACACAACAGCGGCAGTAGCAGCAGCAACAAGAAGCGCAAATGCGATTAACGTCAGCAGCCTGCAGCATCAGTTTGAAGAGAATTCGATTTGAAGAGGATTATAAACGAGACTCAGCAAGTGGTTTCGTTTATAATCGGAGACCTGATTCGGCGAGGAATAAAATTAAGCAGCTGCTCCCTAAAGGTAGTTCTCTATAATTGCAATATATATAATACATTTTTATTGATTTCAATTATATTGGCTTACAGAATTTCGCGAAAACCCTAATAGGCACAGAATATTACATGATGTCTATGGAAGAAGGAATGATAAAGATAAATAACGATAAATGTGAAAATCCTGTATACACTAGAAACTACAGACTATCTACAGACACAAAGTGAATGAACTGTTATACAATGACATTATAGAACACTCAACAAGTCCTTACAACTCTCCTTTACTTTTAGTACCAAATAAAAGCCAAGAAAGCAAAAAGAAATGGTGTTTAGTAGTAGATTTTCGCAAACTAAACAACAAGATAGAAAACGAGAAGTATCCAATAACAAGTATAGAAGACGTTCTTGACAGACTAGGAAGAAAAGTATTTTTCAACATTAGACATGACTAGTTCCTTTTACCAAATTCCTTTAAAAAAGGAATCAAGACCACTAATTGCATTTTCAACAACTGACGGACATTACCAATTTAAAAGATTACCTTTTGGACTTATGATATCCTCAAATTGTTTCCAAGAAATGTTAACAATAGCACTAAGTAGAATAGAATTTCAAGCATTGTGTTGATGACATAATAATTGTTGGTTGTATTATACAGCACTACAACCAGAATCTGATTAATGTTATTGAAAGATCAAAGCAACATAAATTAAAACTAAATGCAAGCAAGTGTCATTTCCCAAAATCTGAAGTAGTTTATTTATAACAAGCTGAGGTATACATACCGATTCAGGTAAATATAAAACAATAGAAAACTATTCTGTTCCGACGCGAAGAGGTTAGACGATTCGTAGCTTTCCGCAACTATTATAGAAGGTTTCTCCTCAACTTCGCTGAAATTGCAAAGAATTTAAACTTACTTCTTAAAAAAATCAACCTTTTTTTGCGAAACTAAGCTTAGAAATTTAAAACAAAAACTTATTAACCCTCCAATTTTACAATATTCAGATTTTGACAAAATATTTATACTCACCACTGACGCATCGGATTTTGCAAAAGGAGCATTCCTTTGACAAGGTAAAATTGAATACGATGAATTGAATCGTGTTTCCATACGTGTATTATTATTTAATGAATCGCTTGATGTAGTGTTGGCCCTCCATGTTTGATCACCTCGGCAGGTATGCCATCGGCTCTCGAGAACTCGTTATTTTTGAGCCGATTAATCGCCTTTTCTATCTCCTTAAATTTTTGTGGTTGCAGAATGAGGTCTTCTTGAAATGTTGGAGTCTCCATTTCTTCTGTGAGCTGATCGTTCAACAATTCATTTAAGTACACTTTCCATCGCTCCAAAATGTCTTCAGGATCGGTGATCAGATTTCCCTCTCCGACCTTACAGTATGTGCAGCTTGGTGTATATTACGACATTTTTCTGACCTGCGGACCTCGCTCTCTATTTCTTCCCATTTCACATACAATGTTTTTCTCCCAGTCTGTCTGAAGTCTTTTCTCTATTCTTCTGCTCGTAGGTATGTGGCATTCTTACGTTCAGAGTTCAGTCTGCATTCATTATGAAACCAGTCGCTCCGATCTCTGCGACTACTGCCTAAGATAGTATCAGCAGTACTAATGACTTTGTTCTTAAGGTATGGCCATTTTTCCTCTACGCGTGGCACTCTGCCCCCAGGATTTACTCTTCCCTCGTCGAACTCCGAGGGCGGGTCTTAGTGCGCGACTGTATGTATGTATGTATACGTTCGTATCGTCCTCGGGCTTGATTAGTGGCGATGATCTATCAACAAGTGGTCAATTTGGTTGAGTGACTCCATCAGGTGATACCCAGGTGACTTTGTTGATATCTTTACGCGGGAGACTGGTACTCGCAACGAACAATATCGTTGATGTTCTATGAATTTAGTCCCTTGTCATTAGTGTTCTCATGCATGGGATCCTATGTACTGAATGAATACTGGCTCCCTACCTAATTTGGCGTTGAAACTGCCAAGGATGATTTTAACGTCACACCTTGGGCAGGCATTGAGGGTCCTCTACAAGTTTTTAGTAGGACTCCTCAGTAGGTGTGTGAACATTTATGAGGCTGATGTTATTTAATTTGCCTCGCACGACAAGGGTGCGTAGCCTTTCGTTTATTGCATTAAAACGGATGATAGGTAGGCTTCATTTTTTGACTGACTAGGAAGCCTGCTCCGAGCACATGGTGTTTTGGTTGACCGCTGTAATATATGTCATGTTATTTTTTCTGCAAAACATTATTCCTGGCCATCTAATTTCTTGAAGTGATGTTATTTCAGCTTTATATGTGGCCAGGAAATCAGCTAGCTGATGTGCAGCTCGAGGTTTTATTGGCGTTTTAAAATTGTTTTACAAATGTTTTATCGCGTTTTTTCAAATATTTTTCGGGAGCTTATAGGTAACACTTCCATCCTGGTTGTACTCACACTCTCAAAGAACTAGCTATTGAAAACATAAAAAAATATTTTTGTTTAATATGGAAATATAGGATTATAAACTTTACAAAAAATCTAAAGGTGAACCGATTATATGATTCGTAAATAGATAGATTCAAAACGGACAACAACAACAAGAAATAAATTGCACGACTGGATCGCACGTACTTGCTCACATGGACGTACTATATATGGACTGCTAGTCTAATGTCAGCTTCATACAACAATTGTCATAAAAATGTCGCCAAAATTGAGAATGCGATGCTAGCTCTCCTGAACCCACTTCAGGAAAAAAAATAACTACTTAAAATGTTGACTTAGAAGCTCGCGACATCTGTTTTTTAAATTCAAAAAGTCGCATTCACCGGTAAAGCATAACAGACACTTTTGAATTCTATCCATAAAAGTGTGCGACATCTTTGGTATTTTGCCTCTTGTTTTTTTAGATCGTGGACAACTTCTTTTTTTATTGGTTTGTGCCAAAGACAAGCTAAAAGCACTAGAAGGAAAAAAAGCGATTTTTTATTAATTAATTGTGGGATATTCTAATAACACGGGGAGAAAAAAGGAAATTTTAACATGCCAACGTGGGAAAACCTGCTGCCAAAGTCTGGGATTACTGGATGAAATGTCAAAACTGAGGTTTAATTTTATTTCCCGCTAGTGTACTCAGGAAGGCTACTGTCGCCCAAAATAACTGAAACTAAAATGGAACCAACTTGAGGTAGGCCACTAGCATTCCATATATAATACGTCCATGCTTGCTCATATGTGTGGTCACATTGTAGAATAATATTAAAGAAAATTAAAGTGAACATTAAAGCATTTATTCCATTTTTGTGTCTCGAATAAATTACGTCAAATTGTATTGGGTGAAATAATTTTACTTACTTACTTACTTACTTACTTAGGTGGCGCTACAGTTCGGGACGAACCTGGGCCTCAACCAACATGCCTTTGACTAGGTCAATGTCGCTGTACAGCTCGTATAGTTCTTGGTTGAACCTTCTCCTCCAAAGCCCGTTAACGCAGATAGGGCCAAAAATCTTCCAAAGAATCTTACGCTCGAAACGACTAAGGATATCTTCATTCGCTTTAGATAGAGTCCATGCTTCGGCGCCAAAGAGCAGGACTGGGATGATTAGGGTCTTATACAGAGTCTCCTTTGTCTTTCGAGAGAGGGCTTTGCTACTCAATTGCCTTCCTAGCCCATAGAAACAGCGATTGGCAAGAGTAATTCTTCGCTTTATTTCTGACGAGATGTTGTTGTCAGATGTTATAGCGGATCCGAGGTACACAAAGTCCCTAACTACCTCAAAGTTGTACCTGTCTATTGTGATGTTTTGTCCAATCCGCCGGTGTTGTGTGTCCCTTTTTGTGGACAGCAGGTACTTCGTTTTGGCCTCATTGACTGCTAGTCCCATCTTAGCCGCTTCAGCTTCAATGCTAGCAAACGTTCCAGTGACAGCTCGCCGAGTTCTGCCAATGATGTCTATGTCGTCAGCGTATGCTAGCAATTGCACAGACTTGAAAAAAATTGTCCCACTACAATTGACTTGCGAGTTTCTTATAATTTTTTCAAGTATTAAGTTGAAGAAATCGCACGATAGCGCATCACCTTGTCGGAATCTTTTTTGACGTCAAAAGCTTCTGTGAGGTCAGAACCAACCTTGACGGAGCAGCGATATATAATTTTAACGCCATTTTATTTCTTTAGGAAATGTAAGAAAGTGTGTTTTTTTTTTCAAAATCGTTACAGCCGTTTTTAAATTAAACTGTTTTTTAACAGCTTTCTTTAAAAAAAATTTAAAAAATAATTCAAGAATACAAGCTTAAGCACAAAAATAACGTACATTTAAAAACAAAAAAAATTAAAAAAAATCACTTACCCGGTTTCAATATATTGATTTTTCAAAAAAAAATAAATAAAAATTATTTAAAATAAAAAAAAAGTTTCCGAAAATAAATTAATGCAAAATTACTCAGGCTACCTACATCTTCTTGAATATCAATTTTGATTGTAATCGGATCACCAGTTTTTGAAAAAGTCGAAGAAAAAAAACCGTCCTATGGGAGGTACCGTTTTTAGTCCACCATATTCAATTTTTTTCACCAAAATATAATGCATCCTACAGTAACACTTATTTTTTTTTATAAAAATTCTTGGAGCCGTTTTCGAGAAAAATAAGCTTTAATATAACGGTTATAGTTCAAAATTTGAAGACGATTGGCGCAACCGTTAAGGCTGCAGTCCAAAATACATCCGTACAGACAGACGGACAGAATTTTGCCAGTAACTCAAATGTGTTTCTCTATCATCGTAATGTCATGTTTGATTGTTAGCTCAAAATTTTTAATCTGCACGAATGCATAACTTGCATTATAGTACCTATAATCGCAAGTAAAAATCATAAAATCACTATTAATGAAAATTCCAATACGATTATAACTGTAGGAATAGTTTTGATAATAGTATACTATGCGTATAGAATAAACAAATATTATAAAAAATATATTAAGAATAGAGTAGTAAGGCAGAATATTAATAGTGCATAAACAAATTATTTATCAATGAATACATTAAACCAATTTTGAAAAATTACTTAAATTCTATATTTCAAAAAAAAAAAAAAAAAAAATTATTGGAAAACACCATTAATAGAAAGCGAATAGATATAAGATCAGAATCAGTAAAAATCGATTTGAAAAATCCAATTTGCGCGCGACATGTCGTCAAAGAAGCAGCAACAGCAGCAGCACTAATAGCAGAAAATGTTTCGAGCGAAAAAAAAAATCACTTGCGGCCAGCGGATGCCGACTCCACACTATTGGGCGGGAGAAGAGGATCAAATGACAGACACAGAAAAGGAAGCTAGGTGTTTCTTCAATGAACAGTACCATACACAACAGCGGCAGTAGCAGCAGCAACAAGAAGCGCAAATGCGATTAACGTCAGCAGCCTGCAGCATCAGTTTGAAGAGAATTCGATTTGAAGAGGATTATAAACGAGACTCAGCAAGTGGTTTCGTTTATAATCGGAGACCTGATTCGGCGAGGAATAAAATTAAGCAGCTGCTCCCTAAAGGTAGTTCTCTATAATTGCAATATATATAATACATTTTTATTGATTTCAATTATATTGGCTTACAGAATTTCGCGAAAACCCTAATAGGCACAGAATATTACATGATGTCTATGGAAGAAGGAATGATAAAGATAAATAACGATAAATGTGAAAATCCTGTATACACTAGAAACTACAGACTATCTACAGACACAAAGTGAATGAACTGTTATACAATGACATTATAGAACACTCAACAAGTCCTTACAACTCTCCTTTACTTTTAGTACCAAATAAAAGCCAAGAAAGCAAAAAGAAATGGTGTTTAGTAGTAGATTTTCGCAAACTAAACAACAAGATAGAAAACGAGAAGTATCCAATAACAAGTATAGAAGACGTTCTTGACAGACTAGGAAGAAAAGTATTTTTCAACATTAGACATGACTAGTTCCTTTTACCAAATTCCTTTAAAAAAGGAATCAAGACCACTAATTGCATTTTCAACAACTGACGGACATTACCAATTTAAAAGATTACCTTTTGGACTTATGATATCCTCAAATTGTTTCCAAGAAATGTTAACAATAGCACTAAGTAGAATAGAATTTCAAGCAATGTGTTGATGACATAATAATTGTTGGTTGTATTATACAGCACTACAACCAGAATCTGATTAATGTTATTGAAAGATCAAAGCAACATAAATTAAAACTAAATGCAAGCAAGTGTCATTTCCCAAAATCTGAAGTAGTTTATTTATAACAAGCTGAGGTATACATACCGATTCAGGTAAATATAAAACAATAGAAAACTATTCTGTTCCGACGCGAAGAGGTTAGACGATTCGTAGCTTTCCGCAACTATTATAGAAGGTTTCTCCTCAACTTCGCTGAAATTGCAAAGAATTTAAACTTACTTCTTAAAAAAATCAACCTTTTTTTGCGAAACTAAGCTTAGAAATTTAAAACAAAAACTTATTAACCCTCCAATTTTACAATATTCAGATTTTGACAAAATATTTATACTCACCACTGACGCATCGGATTTTGCAAAAGGAGCATTCCTTTGACAAGGTAAAATTGAATACGATGAATTGAATCGTGTTTCCATACGTGTATTATTATTTAATGAATCGCTTGATGTAGTGTTGGCCCTCCATGTTTGATCACCTCGGCAGGTATGCCATCGGCTCTCGAGAACTCGTTATTTTTGAGCCGATTAATCGCCTTTTCTATCTCCTTAAATTTTTGTGGTTGCAGAATGAGGTCTTCTTGAAATGTTGGAGTCTCCATTTCTTCTGTGAGCTGATCGTTCAACAATTCATTTAAGTACACTTTCCATCGCTCCAAAATGTCTTCAGGATCGGTGATCAGATTTCCTCTCCGACCTTACAGTATGTGCAGCTTGGTGTATATTACGACATTTTTCTGACCTGCGGACCTCGCTCTCTATTTCTTCCCATTTCACATACAATGTTTTTCTCCCAGTCTGTCTGAAGTCTTTTCTCTATTCTTCTGCTCGTAGGTATGTGGCATTCTTACGTTCAAAGTTCAGTCTGCATTCATTATGAAACCAGTCGCTCCGATCTCTGCGACTACTGCCTAAGATAGTATCAGCAGTACTAATGACTTTGTTCTTAAGGTATGGCCATTTTTCCTCTACGCGTGGCACTCTGCCCCCAGGACTTACTCTTCCCTCGTCGAACTCCGAGGGTGGGTCTTAGTGCGCGACTGTATGTATGTATGTATACGTTCGTATCGTCCTCGGGCTTGATTAGTGGCGATGATCTATCAACAAGTGGTCAATTTGGTTGAGTGACTCCATCAGGTGATACCCAGGTGACTTTGTTGATATCTTTACGCGGGAGACTGGTACTCGCAACGAACAATATCGTTGATGTTCTATGAATTTAGTCCCTTGTCATTAGTGTTCTCATGCATGGGATCCTATGTACTGAATGAATACTGGCTCCCTACCTAATTTGGCGTTGAAACTGCCAAGGATGATTTTAACGTCACACCTTGGGCAGGCATTGAGGGTCCTCTACAAGTTTTTAGTAGGACTCCTCAGTAGGTGTGTGAACATTTATGAGGCTGATGTTATTTAATTTGCCTCGCACGACAAGGGTGCGTAGCCTTTCGTTTATTGCATTAAAACGGATGATAGGTAGGCTTCATTTTTTGACTGACTAGGAAGCCTACTCCGAGCACATGGTGTTTTGGTTGACCGCTGTAATATATGTCATGTTATTTTTTCTGCAAAACATTATTCCTGGCCATCTAATTTCTTGAAGTAAAAAAAATAAGAAAAAATATTTTTGTTTAATATGGAAATATAGGATTATAAACTTTACAAAAAATCTAAAGGTGAACCGATTATATGATTCGTAAATAGATAGATTCAAAACGGACAACAACAACAAGAAATAAATTGCACGACTGGATCGCACGTACTTGCTCACATGGACGTACTATATATGGACTGCTAGTCTAATGTCAGCTTCATACAACAATTGTCAAAAAAATGTCGCCAAAATTGAGAATGCGATGCTAGCTCTCCTGAACCCACTTCAGGAAAAAAAATAACTTCTTAATATGTTGACTTAGAAGCTCGCGACATCTGTTTTAAATTCAAAAAGTCGCATTCACCGGTAAAGCATAACAGACACTTTTGAATTCTATCCATAAAAGTGTGCGACATCTTTGGTATTTTGCCTCTTGTTTTTTTAGATCGTGGACAACTTCTTTTTTTATTGGTTTGTGCCAAAGACAAGCTAAAAGCACTAGAAGGAAAAAAAGCGATTTTTTATTAATTAATTGTGGGATATTCTAATAACACGGGGAGAAAAAAGGAAATTTTAACATGCCAACGTGGGAAAACCTGCTGCCAAAGTCTGGGATTACTGGATGAAATGTCAAAACTGAGGTTTAATTTTATTTCCCGCTAGTGTACTCAGGAAGGCTACTGTCGCCCAAAATAACTGAAACTAAAATGGAACCAACTTGAGGTAGGCCACTAGCATTCCATATATAATACGTCCATGCTTGCTCATATGTGTGGTCACATTGTAGAATAATATTAAAGAAAATTAAAGTGAACATTAAAGCATTTATTCCATTTTTGTGTCTCGAATAAATTACGTCAAATTGTATTGGGTGAAATAATTTTACTTACTTACTTACTTACTTACTTAGGTGGCGCTACAGTTCGGGACGAACCTGGGCCTCAACCAACATGCCTTTGACTAGGTCAATGTCGCTGTACAGCTCGTATAGTTCTTGGTTGAACCTTCTCCTCCAAAGCCCGTTAACGCAGATAGGGCCAAAAATCTTCCGAAGAATCTTACGCTCGAAACGACTAAGGATATCTTCATCCGCTTTAGATAGAGTCCATGCTTCGGCGCCAAAGAGCAGGACTGGGATGATTAGGGTCTTATACAGAGTCTCCTTTGTCTTTCGAGAGAGGGCTTTGCTACTCAATTGCCTTCCTAGCCCATAGAAACAGCGATTGGCAAGAGTAATTCTTCGCTTTATTTCTGACGAGATGTTGTTGTCAGATGTTATAGCGGATCCGAGGTACACAAAGTCCCTAACTACCTCAAAGTTGTACCTGTCTATTGTGATGTTTTGTCCAATCCACCGGTGTTGTGTGTCCCTTTTTGTGGACAGCAGGTACTTCGTTTTGGCCTCATTGACTGCTAGTCCCATCTTAGCCGCTTCAGCTTCAATGCTAGCAAACGTTCCAGTGACAGCTCGCCGAGTTCTGCCAATGATGTCTATGTCGTCAGCGTATGCTAGCAATTGCACAGACTTGAAAAAAATTGTCCCACTACAATTGACTTTCGAGTTTCTTATAATTTTTTCAAGTATTAAGTTGAAGAAATCGCACGATAGCGCATCACCTTGTCGGAATCCTTTTTTGACGTCAAAAGCTTCTGTGAGGTCAGAACCAACCTTGACGGAGCAGCGATATATAATTTTAACGCCATTTTATTTCTTTAGGAAATGTAAGAAAGTGTGTTTTTTTTTCAAAATCATTACAGCCGTTTTTAAATTAAACTGTTTTTTAACAGCTTTCTTTAAAAAAAATTAAAAAAATAATTCAAGAATACAAGCTTAAGCACAAAAATAACGTACATTTAAAAACAAAAAAAAATTAAAAAAAATCACTTACCCGGGTTCAATATATTGATTTTTCAAAAAAAAAATAAATAAAAATTATTTAAAATAAAAAAAAAAGTTTCCGAAAATAAATTAATGCAAAATTACTCAGGCTACCTACATCTTCTTGAATATCAATTTTGATTGTAATCGGATCACCAGTTTTTGAAAAAGTCGAAGAAAAAAAACCGTCCTAGCCGTTTTTAGCCCACCATATTCAATTTTTTTCACCAAAATATAATGCATCCTACAGTAACACTTATTTTATTTTATAAAAATTCTTGGAGCCGTTTTCGAGAAAAATAAGCTTTAACATAACGGTTATAGTTCAAAATTTGAAGACGATTGGCGCAACCGTTAAGGCTGCAGTCCAAAATACATCCGTACAGACAGACAGACGGACAGAATTTTGCCAGTAACTCAAATGTGTTTCTCTATCATCGTAATGTCATGTTTGATTGTTATCTCAAAATTTTTAATCTGCACGAATGCATAACTTGCATTATAGTACCTATAATCGCAAGTAAAAATCATAAAATCACTATTAATGAAAATTCCAATACGATTATAACTGTAGGAATAGTTTTGATAATAGTATACTATGCGTATAGAATAAACAAATATTATAAAAATTATATTAAGAATAGAGTAGTAAGGCAGAATATTAATAGTGCATAAACAAATTATTTATCAATGAATACATTAAACCAATTTTGAAAAATTACTTAAATTCTATATTTCAAAAAAAAAAAAAAAATTATTGGAAAACACCATTAATAGAAAGCGAATAGATATAAGATCAGAATCAGTAAAAATCGATTTGAAAAATCCAATTTGCGCGCGACATGTCGTCAAAGGAGCAGCAACAGCAGCAGCACTAATAGCAGAAAATGCTTCGAGCGAAAAAAAAAAATCACTTGCGGCCAGCGGATGCCGACTCCACACTATTGGGCGGGAGAAGAGGATCAAATGGCAGACACAGAAAAGGAAGCTAGGTGTTTCTTCAATGAACAGTACCATACGCAACAGCGGCAGTAGCAGCAGCAACAAGAAGCGCAAATGCGATTAACGTCAGCAGCCTGCAGCATCAGTTTGAAGAGAATTCGATTTGAAGAGGATTATAAACGAGACTCAGCAAGTGGTTTCGTTTATAATCGGAGACCTGATTCGGCGAGGAATAAAATTAAGCAGCTGCTCCCTAAAGGTAGTTCTCTATAATTGCAATGTATATAATACATTTTTATTGATTTCAATTATATTGGCTTACAGAATTTCGCGAAAACCCTAATAGGCACAGAATATTACATGATGTCTATGGAAGAAGGAATGATAAAGATAAATAACGATAAATGTGAAAATCCTGTATACACTAGAAACTACAGACTATCTACAGACACAAAATCTAGAAATTAAAGAACAAGTGAATGAACTGTTATACAATGACATTATAGAACACTCAACAAGTCCTTACAACTCTCCTTTACTTTTAGTACCAAATAAAAGCAAAGAAAGCAAAAAGAAATGGTGTTTAGTAGTAGATTTTCGCAAACTAAACAACAAGATAGCAAACGAGAAGTATCCAATAACAAGTATAGAAGACGTTCTTGACAGACTAGGAAGAAAAGTATTTTTCAACATTAGACATGACTAGTTCCTTTTACCAAATTCCTTTAAAAAAGGAATCAAGACCACTAATTGCATTTTCAACAACTGACGGACATTACCAATTTAAAAGATTACCTTTTGGACTTATGATATCCTCAAATTGTTTCCAAGAAATGTTAACAATAGCACTAAGTAGAATAGAATTTCAAGCATTGTGTTGATGACATAATAATTGTTGGTTGTAGTATACAGCACTACAACCAGAATTTGATTAATGTTATTGAAAGATCAAAGCAACATAAATTAAAACTAAATGCAAGCAAGTGTCATTTCCCAAAATCTGAAGTAGTTTATTTATAACAAGCTAAGGTATACATACCGATTCAGGTAAATATAAAACAATAGAAAACTATTCTGTTCCGACGCAGATGAGGTTAGACGATTCGTAGCTTTCCGCAACTATTATAGAAGGTTTCTCCTCAACTTCGCTGAAATTGCAAAGAATTTAAACTTACTTCTTAAAAAAATCAACCTTTTTTTGCGAAACTAAGCTTAGAAATTTAAAACAAAAACTTATTAACCCTCCAATTTTACAATATTCAGATTTTGACAAAATATTTATACTCACCACTGACGCATCGGATTTTGCAAAAGGAGCATTCCTTTGATAAGGTAAAATTGAATACGATTTACCAATTTCATATGCAAATCCTTACAAAAACATGACATTGGGTTATAATATTTTTCCCGACCTTATCGCTACAGAAGAAAATTCATAGTTGTAACTGACCATAGACCGCTAGTATACTATTTTCACACAAAAATCCATCTTCAAAATGGACGAGAATTAGAATAGACTTATCGGACAATGATTTTGAGATAATTTACAAAAATGGAAACACAAACGCCGACTCACTTTTAAGAATAAAGTGACATTTTAAATCCATGTTGGTAAACAATGATGATAATAAGAGCCAACGTGATTGCGACTCCAAGAAGCGGATCATGGAAATAACAAGAGGTATAGCAAAAAGAATTGCCACAAATAATAATAATGAAGTAAAATTAAGTATTATAAAAGATTACCACAACACACCACATCAAGGACTGAAAGCATACGAAAGACAGTAAAAAAAAAACTAAAAAAAACTGTTCAGCTTGTTGGCTTCTGCCGATGATGTCGATGTCGCCTGCGTAAGCCAATATCTGGCCAGGACTTGTTGACGATAGTCCCTCTTGTTGACGTGCCAGAGTCATGGATTACTTTCTCCAATGTAAGGTTGAAAAGGATGCAAGTCAGACCACCCCTTATCAGAGTCCATTACAGATTTTGATTGGTCTAGTCAGCAAAGCGGCTACTTTTTCTTGTCTTGTAATGTTGGTCATGGTCAGCCTACATAGTCGTCTTAATTTATTTGGGATGCCGAATTCTCTCATTGCCTTATAAAGTTCTATCCTGGCTTTGCTATCGAGTCTATAAAATCCAAGACTTTTTTCCATCAACTGCCTAAGGGTAAAGATCTGATCAATTAATGATTTGCCTGCTATGAAACCACATTAATATATGCCGATTAGTGTGTAAGCGTGTGGGGCTATCTGTTCTTGCAGGATAGAGAAGAATATCTTATAGGATGTACTCAACAGTGCTGCACTTTGTGATATCCCCCTTCTTATGTATGGGACATTTGATGCCTTTTCGCCAGTCTTCTGGCATTTCTTCGTGTTTCCATACGTGTATTATTATTTAATGAATCGCTTGATGTAGTGTTGGCCCTCCATGTTTGATCACCTCGGCAGGTATGCCATCGGCTCTCGAGAACTCGTTATTTTTGAGCCGATTAATCGCCTTTTCTATCTCCTTAAATTTTTGTGGTTGCAGAATGAGGTCTTCTTGAAATGTTGGAGTCTCCATTTCTTCTGTGAGCTGATCGTTCAACACTTCATTTAAGTACACTTTCCATCGCTCCAAAATGTCTTCAGGATCGGTGATCAGATTTCCCTCTCCGACCTTACAGTATGTGCAGCTTGGTGTATATTACGACATTTTTCTGACCTGCGGACCTCGCTCTCTATTTCTTCCCATTTCACATACAATGTTTTTCTCCCAGTCTGTCTGAAGTCTTTTCTCTATTCTTCTGCTCGTAGGTATGTGGCATTCTTACGTTCAGAGTTCAGTCTGCATTCATTATGAAACCAGTCGCTCCGATCTCTGCGACTACTGCCTAAGATAGTATCAGCAGTACTAATGACTTTGTTCTTAAGGTATGGCCATTTTTCCTCTACGCGTGGCACTCTGCCCCCAGGACTTACTCTTCCCTCGTCGAACTCCGAGGGCGGGTCTTAGTGCGCGACTGTATGTATGTATGTATACGTTCGTATCGTCCTCGGGCTTGATTAGTGGCGACGATCTATCAACAAGTGGTCAATTTGGTTGAGTGACTCCATCAGGTGATACCCAGGTGACTTTGTTGATATCTTTACGCGGGAGACTGGTACTCGCAACGAACAATATCGTTGATGTTCTATGAATTTAGTCCCTTGTCATTAGTGTTCTCATGCATGGGATCCTTTGTACTGAATGAATACTGGCTCCCTACCTAATTTGGCGTTGAAACTGCCAAGGATGATTTTAACGTCACACCTTGGGCAGGCATTGAGGGTCCTCTACAAGTTTTTAGTAGGACTCCTCAGTAGGTGTGTGAACATTTATGAGGCTGATGTTATTTAATTTGCCTCGCACGACAAGGGTGCGTAGCCTTTCGTTTATTGCATTAAAACGGATGATAGGTAGGCTTCATATTTTGACTGACTAGGAAGCCTACTCCGAGCACATGGTGTTTTGGTTGACCGCTGTAATATATGTCATGTTATTTTTTCTGCAAAACATTATTCCTGGCCATCTAATTTCTTGAAGTGATGTTATTTCAGCTTTATATGTGGCCAGGAAATCAGCTAGCTGATGTGCAGCTCGAGGTTTTATTGGCGTTTTAAAATTGTTTTACAAATGTTTTATCGCGTTTTTTCCAATATTTTTCGGGAGCTTATAGATAACACTTCTATCCTGGTTGTACTCACACTCTCAAAAAACTAGCTATTGAAAACATAAAAAAATATTTTTGTTTAATATGGAAATATAGGATTATAAACTTTACAAAAAATCTAAAGGTGAACCGATTATATGATTCGTAAATAGATAGATTCAAAACGGACAACAACAACAAGAAATAAATTGCACGACTGGATCGCACGTACTTGCTCACATGGACGTACTATATATGGACTGCTAGTCTAATGTCAGCTTCATACAACAATTGTCAAAAAAATGTCGCCAAAATTGAGAATGCGATGCTAGCTCTCCTGAACCCACTTCAGGAAAAAAAATAACTACTTAAAATGTTGACTTAGAAGCTCGCGACATCTGTTTTTTAAATTCAAAAAGTCGCATTCACCGGTAAAGCATAACAGACACTTTTGAATTCTATCCATAAAAGTGTGCGACATCTTTGGTATTTTGCCTCTTGTTTTTTTAGATCGTGGACAACTTCTTTTTTTATTGGTTTGTACCAAAGACAAGCTAAAAGCACTAGAAGGAAAAAAAGCGATTTTTTATTAATTAATTGTGGGATATTCTAAATAACACGAGGAGAAAAAAGGAAATTTTAACATGCCAACGTGGGAAAACCTGCTGCCAAAGTCTGGGATTACTGGATGAAATGTCAAAACTGATGTTTAATTTTATTTCCTGCTAGTGTACTCAGGAAGGCTACTGTCGCCCAAAATAACTGAAACTAAAATGGAACCAACTTGAGGTAGGCCACTAGCATTCCATATATAATACGTCCATGCTTGCTCATATGTGTGGTCACATTGTAGAATAATATTAAAGAAAATTAAAGTGAACATTAAAGGATTTATTCCATTTTTGTGTCTCGAATAAATTACGTCAAATTGTATTGGGTGAAATAATTTTACTTACTTACTTACTTACTTACTTAGGTGGCGCTACAGTTCGGGACGAACCTGGGCCTCAACCAACATGCCTTTGACTAGGTCAATGTCGCTGTACAGCTCGTATAGTTCTTGGTTGAACCTTCTCCTCCAAAGCCCGTTAACGCAGATAGGGCCAAAAATCTTCCGAAGAATCTTACGCTCGAAACGACTAAGGATATCTTCATCCGCTTTAGATAGAGTCCATGCTTCGGCGCCAAAGAGCAGGACTGGGATGATTAGGGTCTTATACAGAGTCTCCTTTGTCTTTCGAGAGAGGGCTTTGCTACTCAATTGCCTTCCTAGCCCATAGAAACAGCGATTGGCAAGAGTAATTCTTCGCTTTATTTCTGACGAGATGTTGTTGTCAGATGTTATAGCGGATCCGAGGTACACAAAGTCCCTAACTACCTCAAAGTTGTACCTGTCTATTGTGATGTTTTGTCCAATCCGCCGGTGATGTGTGTCCCTTTTTGTGGACAGCAGGTACTTCGTTTTGGCCTCATTGACTGCTAGTCCCATCTTAGCCGCTTCAGCTTCAATGCTAGCAAACGTTCCAGTGACAGCTCGCCGAGTTCTGCCAATGATGTCTATGTCGTCAGCGTATGCTAGCAATTGCACAGACTTGAAAAAAATTGTCCCACTACAATTGACTTGCGAGTTTCTTATAATTTTTTTCAAGTATTAAGTTGAAGAAATCGCACGATAGCGCATCACCTTGTCGGAATCCTTTTTTGACGTCAAAAGCTTCTGTGAGGTCAGAACCAACCTTGACGGAGCAGCGATATATAATTTTAACGCCATTTTATTTCTTTAGGAAATGTTAGAAAGTGTGAATTTTTTTTTCAAAATCGTTACAGCCGTTTTTTAAAAAAACGGTTTTTTTAACAGCTTTCTTTAAAAAAATTTAAAAAAATAATTCAAGAATACAAGCTTAAGCAAAAAAATAACGTACATTTAAAAACAAAAATTTAAAAAAAATTCACTTACCGGTTTCAATATATTGATTTTTCAAAAAAAAAAAATTAATTAAAAATTATTTAAAATAAAAAAAAAAAGTTTTCGAAAATAAATTAATGCAAAATTACTCAGGCTACCTACATCTTCTTGAATATCAATTTTGATTGTAATCGGATCACCAGTTTTTGAAAAAGTCGAAGAAAAAAAAACCGTCCTATGGGAGGTACCGTTTTTAGCCCACCATATAAAATTTTTTTTCACCAATATATAATGCATCCTACAGTAACACTGATTTTTTTTTTTATAAAAATTTTTGGAGCCGTTTTCGAGAAAAATAAGCTTTAACATAACGGTTATAGTTCAAAATTTGAAGACGATTGGCGCAAACGTTAAGGCTGCAGTCCAAAATACATCCGTACAGACAGACAGACAGACAGTCGGACAGAATTTTGCCAGTAACTCAAATGTGTTTCTCTATCATCGTAATGTCATGTTTGATTGTTATCTCAACATTTTTAATCTGCACGAATGCATAACTTGCATTATAGTACCTATAATCGCAAGTAAAAATCATAAAATCACTATTAATGAAAATTCCAATACGATTATAACTGTAGGAATAGTTTTGATAATAGTATACTATGCGTATAGAATAAACAAATATTATAAAAATTATAATAAGAATAGAGTAGTAAGGCAAAATATTAATAATGCATAAACAAATTAATTATCAATGAATACATTAAACCAATTTTGAAAAATTACTTAAATTCTATATTTCAAAAAAAAAAAATTATTGGAAAACACCATTAATAGAAAGCGAATAGATATAAGATCACAATCAGTAAAAATCGATTTGAAAAATCCAATTTGCGCGCGACATGTCGTCAAAGGAGCAGCAACAGCAGCAGCACTAATAGCAAAAAATGCTTCGAGCGAAAAAAAAATCACTTGCGGCCAGCGGATGCCGACTCCACACTATTGGGCGGGAGAAGAGGATCAAATGGCAGACACAGAAAAGGAAGCTAGGTGTTTCTTCAATGAACAGTACCATACGCAACAGCGGCAGTAGCAGCAGCAACAAGAAGCGCAAATGCGATTAACGTCAGCAGCCTGCAGCATCAGTTTGAAGAGAATTCGATTTGAAGAGGATTATAAACGAGACTCAGCAAGTGGTTTCGTTTATAATCGGAGACCTGATTCGGCGAGGAATAAAATTAAGCAGCTGCTCCCTAAAGGTAGTTCTCTATAACTGCAATGTATATAATACATTTTTATTGATTTCAATTATATTGGCTTACAGAATTTCGCGAAAACCCTAATAGGCACAGAATATTACATGATGTCTATGGAAGAAGGAATGATAAAGATAAATAACGATAAATGTGAAAATCCTGTTTACACTAAAAACTACAGACTATCTACAGACACAAAATCTAGAAATTAAAGAACAAGTGAATGAACTGTTATACAATGACATTATAGAACACTCAACAAGTCCTTACAACTCTCCTTTACTTTTAGTACCAAATAAAAGCCAAGAAAGCAAAAAGAAATGGTGTTTAGTAGTAGATTTTCGCAAACTAAACAACAAGATAGCAAGCGAGAAGTATCCAATAACAAGTATAGAAGACGTTCTTGACAGACTAGGAAGAAAAGTATTTTTCAACATTAGACATGACTAGTTCCTTTTACCAAATTCCTTTAAAAAAGGAATCAAGACCACTAATTGCATTTTCAACAACTGACGGACATTACCAATTTAAAAGATTACCTTTTGGACTTATGATATCCTCAAATTGTTTCCAAGAAATGTTAACAATAGCACTAAGTAGAATAGAATTTCAAGCATTGTGTTGATGACATAATAATTTTTGGTTGTAGTATACAGCACTACAACCAGAATCTGATTAATGTTATTGAAAGATCAAAGCAACATAAATTAAAACTAAATGCAAGCAAGTGTCATTTCCCAAAATCTGAAGTAGTTTATTTATAACAAGCTGAGGTATACATACCGATTCAGGTAAATATAAAACAATAGAAAACTATTCTGTTCCGACGCAGATGAGGTTAGACGATTCGTAGCTTTCCGCAACTATTATAGAAGGTTTCTCCTCAACTTCGCTGAAATTGCAAAGAATTTAAACTCACTTCTTAAAAAAATCAACCTTTTTTTTTGCGAAACTAAGCTTAGAAATTTAAAACAAAAACTTATTAACCCTCCAATTTTACAATATTCAGATTTTGACAAAATATTTATACTCACCACTGACGCATCGGATTTTGCAAAAGGAACATTCCTTTGACAAGGTAAAATTGAATACGATTTACCAATTTCATATGCAAATCCTTACAAAAACATGACATTGGGTTATAATATTTTTCCCGACCTTATCGCTACAGAAGAAAATTCATAGTTGTAACTGACCATAGACCGCTATTATACTATTTTCATACAAAAATCCATCTTCAAAATGGACGAGAATTAGAATAGACTTATCGGACAATGATTTTGAGATAATTTACAAAAATGGAAACACAAACGCCGACTCACTTTCAAGAATAAAGTGACATTTAATATCCATGTTGGTAAACAATGATGATAATAAGAGCCAACGTGATTGCGACTCCAAGAAGCGGATCATGGAAATAACAAGAGGTATAGCAAAAAGAATTGCCACAAATAATAATAATGAAGTAAAATTAAGTATTATAAAAGATTACCACAACACACCACATCAAGGACTGAAAGCATACGAAAGACAGTAAAAAAAATCTAAAAAAAAAACTGTTCAGCTTGTTGGCTTCTGCCGATGATGTCGATGTCGCCTGCGTAAGCCAATATATGGCCAGGACTTGTTGACGATAGTCCCTCTTGTTGACGTGCCAGAGTCATGGATTACTTTCTCCAATGTAAGGTTGAAAAGGATGCAAGCCAGACCACCCCCTTATCAGAGTCCATTACAGATTTTGATTGGTCTAGTCAGCAAAGCGGCTACTTTTTCTTGTCTTGTAATGTTGGTCATGGTCAGCCTACATAGTCGTCTTAATTTATTTGGGATGCCGAATTCTCTCATTGCCTTATAAAGTTCTATCCTGGCTTTGCTATCGACTTTAAAGTCTATAAAATCCAAGACTTTTTTCCATCAACTGCCTAAGGGTAAAGATCTGATCAATTAATGATTTGCCTGCTATGAAACCACATTAATATATGCCACATTAGTGCTTAAGCGTGTGGGGCTATCTGTTCTTGCAGGATAGAGAATAATATCTTATAGGATGTACTCAACAGTGCTGCACTTTGTGATATCCCCCTTCTTATGTATGGGACATTTGATGCCTTTTCGCCAGTCTTCTGGCATTTCTTCGTGTTTCCATACGTGTATTATTATTTAATGAATCGCTTGATGTAGTGTTGGCCCTCCATGTTTGATCACCTCGGCAGGTATGCCATCGGCTCTCGAGAACTCGTTATTTTTGAGCCGATTAATCGCCTTTTCTATCTCCTTAAATTTTTGTGGTTGCAGAATGAGGTCTTCTTGAAATGTTGGAGTCTCCATTTCTTCTGTGAGCTGATCGTTCAACAATTCATTTAAGTACACTTTCCATCGCTCCAAAATGTCTTCAGGATAGGTGATCAGATTTCCCTCTCCGACCTTACAGTATGTGCAGCTTTTCTCCCAGTCTGTCTGAAGTCTTTTCTCTATTCTTCTGATCTTTATATTAATCTTCGCGTGCCCGCCTTCTATGAGACTGCTGCATTGCTTGGTATGTGGCATTCTTACGTTCAGAGTTCAGTCTGCATTCATTATCAAACCAGTCGCTCCGATCTCTGCGACTACTGCCTAAGATAGTATCAGCAGTACTAATGACTTTGTTCTTAAGGTATGGCCATTTTTCCTCTACGCGTGGCACTCTGCCCCCAGGACTTACTCTTCCCTCGTCGAACTCCGAGGGCGGATCTTAGTGCGCGACTGTATATATGTATGTATACGTTCGTATCGTCCTCGGGCTTGATTAGTGGCGACGATCTATCAACAAGTGGTCAATTTGGTTGAGTGACTCCATCAGGTGATACCCAGGTGGCTTTGTTGATATCTTTACGCGCGATACTGGTACTCGCAACGAACAATATCGTTGATGTTCTATGAATTTAGCCCCTTGTCATTAATGTTCTCATGCATGGGATCCTATGTACTGAATGAATACTGGCTCCCTACCTAATTTGGCGTTAAAACTGCCAAGGATGATTTTAACGTCACACCTTGGGCAGGCATTGAGGGTCCTCTCTACAAGTTTTTAGTAGGACTCCTCAGTAGGTGTGTGAACATTTATGAGGCTGATGTTATTTAATTTGCCTCGCACGACAAGGATGCGTAGCCTTTCGTTTATTGCATTAAAACGGATGATAAGTAGGCTTCATTTTTTGACTGACTAGGAAGCCTACTCCGAGCACATGGTGTTTTGGTTGACCGCTGTAATATATGTCATGTTATTTTTTCTGCAAAACATTATTCCTGGCCATCTAATTTTTTGAAGTGATGTTATTTCAGCTTTATATGTGGCCACGAAATCAGCTAGCTGATGTGCAGCTCGAGGTTTTATTGGCGTTTTAAAATTGTTTTACAAATGTTTTATCGCGTTTTTTCAAATGTTTTTCGGGAGCTTTTAGGTAACACTTCTATCCTGGTTGTATTCACACTCTCAAAGAACTAGCTATTAAAAACATAAGAAAATATTTTTGTTTAATATGGAAATATAGGATTATAAACTTTACAAAAAATCTAAAGGTGAACCGATTATAAGATTCGTAAATAGATAGATTCAAAACGGACAACAACAACAAGAAATAAATTGCACGACTGGATCGCACGTACTTGCTCACATGGACGTACTATATATGGACTGCTAGTCTAATGTCAGCTTCATACAACAATTGTCAAAAAAATGTCGCCAAAATTGAGAATGCGATGCTAGCTCTCCTGAACCCACTTCAGGAAAAAAAATAACTACTTAAAATGTTGACCTAGAAGCTCGCGACATCTGTTTTAAATTCAAAAAGTCGCATTCACCGGTAAAGCATAACAGACACTTTTGAATTCTATCCATAAAAGTGTGCGACATCTTTGGTATTTTGCCTCTTGTTTTTTTAGATCGTGGACAACTTCTTTTTTTATTGGTTTGTGCCAAAGACAAGCTAAAAGCACTAGAAGGAAAAAAAGCGATTTTTTATTAATTAATTGTGGGATATTCTTATAACACGGGGAGAAAAAAGGAAATTTTAACATGCCAACGTGGGAAAACCTGCTGCCAAAGTCTGGGATTACTGGATGAAATGTCAAAACTGAGGTTTAATTTTATTTCCCGCTAGTGTACTCAGGAAGGCTACTGTCGCCGAAAATAACTGAAACTAAAATGGAACCACTTGAGGTAGGCCACTAGCATTCCATATATAATACGTCCATGCTTGCTCATATATGTGGTCACATTGTAGAATAATATTAAAGAAAATTGAAGTGAACATTAAAGCATTTATTACATTTTTGTGACTCGAATAAAGTACGTCAAATTGTATTGGGTGAAATAATTTTAACGCCATTTTATTTCTTTAGGAAATGTAAGAAAGTGTGATTTTTTTTTTCAAATCGTTACAGCCGTTTTTAAATAAAACGGTTTTTTTAACAGCTTTCTCTAAACAAATTTAAAAAAATAATTCAAGAATACAAGCTTAAGCACAAAAATAACGTACATTTAAAAACAAAAATTTTAAAAAAATTCACTTACCGGTTTCAATATATTGATTTTTCAAAAAAAAAATAAATAAAAATTATTTAAAAAAAAAAAAAAAAATTTCGAAAATAAATTAATGCAAAATTACTCAGGCTACCTACATCTTCTTGAATATCAATTTTGATTGTAATCGGATCACCAGTTTTTGAAAAAGTCGAAGAAAAAAAAACCGTCCTATGGGAGGTACCGTTTTTAGCCCACCATATTAAATTTTTTTTCACCAAAATATAATGCATCCTACAGTAACACTGATTTTTTTTTATAAAAATTCTTTGAGCCGTTTTCGAGAAAAATAAGCTTTAACATAACGGTTATAGTTCAAAATTTGAAGACGATTTGCGCAACCGTTTAGGCTGCAGTCCAAAATACATCCGTACAGACAGACAGACAGACAGACGGACAGAATTTTGCCAGTAACTCAAATGTGTTTCTCTATCATCGTAATGTCATGTTTGATTGTTAGCTCAAAATTTTTAATCTGCACGAATGCATAACTTGCATTATAGTACCTATAATCGCAAGTAAAAATCATAAAATTGAAGCAGCTATATTAATTTATTGTTTTGTATTTAAATTTAATTAAATGTATTCATATATATAAAATAGGATTTTCTATCTTTTAATAATTCATAATATATATATAATATAAAAATATCATAATAAAATAATTCATAATATAATAAGTTAAATTCAGTTTAATATACTTAAATTATAAAAATAAACATAATTCAGTTACCCTATTTATGTGTGTTCTGATACTGTTTCATGTATTTTTTTTTTACAAAAGCTCTATCGCTCTGACGCATTTGAATTTGTGTAAAAGCTTCTTTTTTTTTGTATATAAAAGGCTGCACAGAAGGCAGCTATTCATTCTGTCTGTAGCATTGAAGCAGTGAGGATAATAAGGCACTTTAAGGTAATCCTAGAAGGTCGTATTTATCTTTATTGTTTCAGGAAATAGTTTGAGAGGTAAGGAGCGAGCTAGGCGATTCCTGGTTCTTCCTTAATTCTCAGACTACTACATAGTTCATATTTTGTTTGTTTGTTTTAAACTGTAATATTTCTAAAAATAAAATCTCTGTTAATAAATAAAAATAGAAACGAAAATACACGTCTTCTTCTTTTTTTTTTTTAAAGGAGATTCCCAGAGATTAAGACGACTCTACAATTGGCGCCCAACTTGTGGACTATTTTATATGACAGAGGAAGTATGACGCAGTAAACGATTACAACAAAAACAAATACAAAGCGTTATGGCAAATTTATCCGCAGAGCAATTTCAGCAGTTAATCGCAGCTCTCGCTGTAAATAACTATCGGGTTGGTTCATTTACTACGTGTACGGCTCGATTCCGAGGGGATCGAGATACCAACAAACTGGAGGAATTCATAGCAGCGATTTCAACGTTTAAAGAAATTGAAAAAATTAGTGATGAGGACACTATAAAGGCTATGCCCATGCTACTGGAGGACTATGCCGCATCATGGTAGGTAGGCGTAAAAGCAAAAGTTAACACGTTTGAAGGACTACTACGACTTCTCAGATCTGTTTTTTGACCTCCTAACCCAGCTTGGCGTGTGTTTCTTGAAATATTGGACACAAAACAGCAGCCGAATGAACCTATTGATAGCTTTGTCTGCAAAAAACGAATGTTATTCGCTCAAGTTGAAAGTATCAAAGACGACATGCAAATAGATATGATCTACGGCTTGCTGACGTTAAAAATACGAGAACGAGTATCTCGTGAGGGTGTTAACTCCTACGAGAAGCTGCTACAGTTAGGTAGAGAGGCAGAGATGGTATCTGCTGAGACTCCAGAAGTTAAGGTTTCCGGAAAAACAGTTTTCAATAATGACAATAAACAAGAAAAACGATGCACACACTGTAGACGACGTGGGCATACGAGCGAAGAATGCTTCAAATTAAAAAGTCTCCAAGAAAATATTGTAAAACAAAATACCGTCAGACCCACTCTTGCTTGTTACGGATGTGGAGCTCCTGGGACTACGCGAGCTAATTGTCAAAAATGTAGTCAAAATTTTAAAAAGGAAAGTCCAAATTACCTTTCGTTTAACTTGGTATCGACAACTTTAATCGGCAAAACCGCTCCAATAGCTCATATCAATATGTTCGGCCTAGTTGGTGAGGCATATTTGGATACTGCTGCTCGGACAAGCATAGCTAGTGCCAGCCTGAAAAAACTGATGACAAAAAACATGTGCGTGTTCCAAAAGGTTAAAGCAGACGTTACCCTTGCCGATGGAACAACAACTGTGGAAATGGTACAATGCACTATTTGTAACATGAAAATCGGTGGCAGAGAGCGGAGAATTCGTTTTATATCTCTCCCGAATGCCACAAAAAATAGAACCCTAATTGGTGCAGATTTTATGCAACAGGCTGGAATTGTCTTAAACATGGGCCAGAAATACTGATATTTTGAAGATGATCCTAAAATTAGATATGATTTTATGGACCCAATGCCAATAGAGTTAAATAGTATGCAACAGGCAGGTGATTACATGGATAATTGCGAACCGCAAAAAACACCTAAACATCACACAAACATCAAACCAACAACCCCAAATCTTAAAAGAAGACAAGAGCTAAACTCTCCGGATGTTCTTAAAGAAATCTCAGTTTTTTCCACCTGGTTACGGCAGCATGAACTACTAAGCCCCATTGCTACTACTCCAAACCACAAAGACACTGAATACTATGTACCAAGTGTTGCAATTTTGGAGAAGAAATCAAATGACTATTCGCCACATTCCATCCAAGCCATTTTTAAGGATGCTATACCGGAAAGTGAAATAACTCCGAAACGAACAAAAACTAACAACGAAAATAACGAATGTAAAAAGACGAAAACCAGTGAGGAGGAAGACTTTGATTCATATTTTTTGCCAATATATTCAATCGAGATTCAATACTTGAAAGCTTCTGATGGAATGAATCTTGAAGCCATCAACAGAAATCAACTGGAAAATCTTTTGCAAGCAAACGCAGATGTGTTTAGTGCACCAAATTCAGTCACTCCATTTGCAACTCATAGAATCAACACTAGCGACACTGATCCAATCTCATTACCGCCGTATAGACTTGCTCCACCCAAACGAGATCAGCTCAAAAAAGAGATTCGGATAATGCTCGAAAGTGGTATAATTGAGGAGTCTGAGTCACCATGGGCTGCGCCAGTAGTGATGGTTCCCAAAAAGGACGGAGGGGTAAGAATATGTATCGATTATCGCCAGCTAAATTCGAAAACCATCCCCGATAAATATCCCATACCAAGAATTGACGATCTACTACACGAGGCAAAAAGCACAAAATTTAAGTCAACCCTAGATCTACAAGCAGGATACTGGCAAATAGGGGTACATGATGATGATAAAGCCAAAACAGCATTCATTACTCCTTTTGGACTATACCAGTTTAGACGCATGCCTTTCGGATTAAGGAATGCCCCTGCAACTTTTCAGAGGCTAATTAATCGATTTAGGGCAGGACTTGGAGATATCCTCATTGTGGCTTATTTGGATGATATCATTATTTGCTCCCCTTCTTTTAACCAACATATAAAAGATCTCGAAGAAGTTTTTAAGAAACTAAAAAAATTTGAGCTTCGTGTGAATAGAGACAAATGCCGATTTTGCTGCGAAGAGGTGAAATATTTGGGCCATCTTTTAAACTTCAATGGTATCAGTACCGATCCCGAGAAGATACAAGCCATAAAGAATCGACCAGAGCCAAGAAATGTCAAACAAGTACTTTCCTTTTTGCAAACGTGCTCTTGGTACCGGCGTTTCATTCCTAATTTTGCCGATGTGTCAAAACCATTAAGTCAGCTAACAAAAATAAGAGTGAACTGGTCTTGGACAGACATGCACCAGAAAGCCTTCTCTACACTTAAAGAGCTCTTGACATCTGCACCAATACTCAGACAAGCCGATTCGAAATTACCTTTTTTACTAAAAACTGATGCCAGTAGTTACGCTTTAGGGGCAGTTTTACTCCAGGGGGAGGGAGCTGACGAACACCCAATTAAATATGCTAGCAGGCTGATGAGTGATAGTGAAAGAAATTACTCTACGACGGAACGAGAGGCATTGGCAATCGTATGGGCTACTTTAAAATTTCGAGGATACATCGAAGGGTCAGAAGTGACCTTAATTACCGATCACCAACCATTAAAATGGCTTATGACCCTCAAGTCCCCAACGGGTAGATTAGCGAGGTGGGCACTACAACTCCAGCCGTTCAATATTAATATTTAGTATAAGCCAGGACGTACCAATGTGGTCGCAGACACACTTTCAAGGCCACCTTGTCCGGAAGAACACAAAGAAAACTGCGAAATCTGTCCTTTTGAAATCGACATGCCTAGGAAGAGATCTATGGAACTACGAGCATCTCAACTTGATGATCCAAAACTGAAAACCATTATCAACTCATTGGAAACCTCCGACGAAGATTTCATCCGATGGTCAAAACGTGGATACATGCTAAATGATGGTGTATTGTACTGTTACCAAGAGAGTGAAACAGATAACGAAGAAGCTCAATTGGTAATACCAGAAAAAGAACGTACCTACATTCTTCAAACGTACCACGACGATGCAACTGCAGGCCATTATGATGTAAAACGGACCATAGCGCGAATTGCCAGTAGATATTTTTGGCCTGGTATGCGATCAGATATATCCACTTATATTAGAAATTGCATTGAGTGCCAACGCTACAAGAGTAGCAATCTGAAACCGTCGGGACTTCTTCAAACAATTCCAAGCAGCCAACGCTTTGAGATCATCGCAATCGACTTGGTCGGACCACTCCCAATAACTAACGATGGATATCAATGGATATTTATCATAGAAGATATAGCTAGCAGATGGATTGAATTGTTCAAGTTAAAAGAAGCTACCGCCGAAGCCTGTTCAAAGACGTTAATTGATGAAATATTTCTCCGATATAGACTCCCAAGGCGTATAATCAGCGACAATGGTGTTCAATTCATATCGGGCATCATGCAAAAATTAACGTTTTGTTTCAACATACAACAAACTTTTACTCCAGTTTACCATCCACAAGCTAATCCTGTGGAAAGAAAAAACAGGGATCTCAAGACCCAACTTTCTATTCTCGTGGAAAAAAATCACTCTTCATGGTCACAAAACCTAGCTGCCATTAGATTTGCCATGAATACTTCACTCTGCCAAAGCACGGGTTATTCAGCGGCTTACTTAACATTTGGCCGAGAACTTCGTACTTTCGATGACGTACAACATGACATAAAAGCGATTGTTGAATCCGAAAATTTCGTTCCGCAAATTACGCCATATTTGAAGTCTTTAGTGGAAACACTCAAAAACGCTAAAGAAGCAGAAACATATCAACAAGATCGAAACAAAAAGTATGCCGACAAAAAGCTACGACGACAACCCTCACTAGATGTAGGTGTTAGGGTGATGGTTACCACACATGTCTTGAGTAACGCTGCTAAAGGGATCAGTTCCAAATTTGTTCCAAAGAGAGACGGACCGTACATCATAACCAGAAAAATCGGTTCCTGCAGCTATGAAGTTGCCAAAGAAGATGAACCACTAATCCCACTTGGTATATTTCATTCTTCCGATATAACCCCGTTTATAGGTAATCAGAATCTTACCCCACTGATGACCCTAAGAAAAAGAGGACGGCCAAAGAAGACAATATAAATATTCATAAAATTTGACACAATTCCGAGACGTTCATCATGTCAAAGGGGGAGAATGAAGCAGCTATATTAATTTATTGTTTTGTATTTAAATTTAATTAAATGTATTCATATATATAAAATAGGATTTTTTATCTTTTAATAATTCATAATATATATATAATATAAAAATATCATAATATAATAATTCATAATATAATAAGTTAAATTCAGTTTAATATACTTAAATTATAAAAATAAACATAATTCAGTTACCCTATTTATGTGTGTTCTGATACTGTTTCATGTATTTTTTTTTTTACAAAAGCTCTATCGCTCTGACGCATTTGAATTTTGTAAAAGCTTCATTTTTTTTGTATATAAAAGGCTGCACAGAAGGCAGCTATTCATTCTGTCTGTAGCATTGAAGCAGTGAGGATAATAAGGCACTTTAAGGTAATCCTAGAAGGTCGTATTTATCTTTATTGTTTCAGGAAATAGTTTGAGAGGTAAGGAGCGAGCTAGGCGATTCCTGGTTCTTCCTTAATTCTCAGACTAATACATAGTTCATATTTTGTTTGTTTGTTTTAAACTGTAATATTTCTAAAAATAAAATCTCTGTTAATAAATAAAAATAGAAACGAAAATACACGTCTTCTTCTTTTTTTTTAAAAAGGAGATTCCCAGAGATTAAGACGACTCTACAAAATCACTATTAATGAAAATTCCAATACGATTATAACTGTAGGAATAGTTTTGATAATAGTATACTATGCGTATAGAATAAACAAATATTATAAAAATTATATTAAGAATAGAGTAGTAAGACAGAATATTAATAATGCATAAAAAAATTAATTATCAATGAATACATTAAACCAATTTTGAAAAATTACTTAAATTCTATATTTCAAAAAAAAAAAAATTATTGGAAAACACCATTAATAGAAAGCGAATAGATATAAGATCACAATCAGTAAAAATCGATTTGAAAAATCCAATTTGCGCGCGACATGTCGTCAAAGGAGCAGCAACAGCAGCAGCACTAATAGCAGAAAATGCTTCGAGCGAAAAAAAATCACTTGCGGCCAGCGGATGCCGACTCCACACTATTGGGCGGGAGAAGAGGATCAAGTGGCAGACACAGAAAAGGAAGCGAGGTGTTTCTTCAATGAACAGTACCATACGCAACAGCGGCAGTAGCAACAAGAAGCGCAAATGCCATTAACTTCAGCAGCCTGCAGCATCAGTTTGAAGAGAATTCGATTTGAAGAGGATTATAAACGAGACTCAGCAAGTGGTTTCGTTTATAATCGGAGACCTGATTCGGCGAGGAATAAAATTAAGCAGCTGCTCCCTAAAGGTAGTTCTCTATAATTGCAATGTATATAATACATTTTTATTGATTTCAATTATATTGGCTTACAGAATTTCGCGAAAACCCTAATAGGCACAGAATATTACATGATGTCTGTGGAAGAAGGAATGATAACGATAAATAACGATAAATGTGAAAATCCTGTATACACTAGAAACTACAGACTATCTACAGACACAAAATCTAGAAATTAAAGAACAAGTGAATGAACTGTAGATGACATAATAATTTTTGGTTGTAGTATACAGCACTACAACCAGAATCTGATTAATGTTTTTGAAAGATTAAAGCAACATAAATTAAAACTAAATGCAAGCAAGTGTCATTTCCCAAAATCTGAAGTAGTTTATCTATAACAAGCTGAGGTATACATACCGATTCAGGTAAATATAAAACAATAGAAAACTATTCTGTTCCGACGCAGATGATGTTAGACGATTCGTAGCTTTCCGCAACTATTATAGAAGGTTTCTCCTCAACTTCGCTGAAATTGCAAAGAATTTAAACTCACTTCTTAAAAAAATCAACCTTTCATATGGTTAAAAAATTGCGAAGCTAAGCTTAAAAATTTAAAACAAAAACTTATTAACCCTCCAATTTTACAATATTTAGATTTTGACAAAATATTTATGCTCACCACTGACGCATCGGATTTTGCAAAAGGAGCATTCCTTTGACAAGGTAAAATTGAATACGATTTACCAATTTCATATGCAAATCCTTACAAAAACATGACATTGGGTTATAATATTTTTCCCGACCTTATCGCTACAGAAGAAAATTCATAGTTGTAACTGACCATAGACCGCTAGTATACTATTTTCACACAAAAATCCATCTTCAAAATAGATGAGAATTAGAATAGACTTATCGGACAATGATTTTGAGATAATTTACAAAAATGGAAACACAAACGCCGACTCACTTTCAAGAATAAAGTGACATTTTAAATCCATGTTGATAAACAATGATGATAATAAGAGCCAACGTGATTGCGACTCCAAGAAGCGGATCATGGAAATAACAAGAGGTATAGCAAAAAAAATTGCCACAAATAATAATAATGAAGTAAAATTAAGTATTATAAAAGATTACCACAACACACCACATCAAGGACTGAAAGCATACGAAAGACAGTAAAAAAAAACTAAAAAAAAACTGTTCAGCTTGTTGGCTTCTGCCGATGATGTCGATGTCGCCTGCGTAAGCCAATATCTGGCCAGGACTTGTTGACGATAGTCCCCCTTGTTGACGTGCCAGAGTCATGGATTACTTTCTCCAATGTAAGGTTGAAAAGGATGCAAGCCAGACCACCCCCTTATCAGAGTCCATTACAGATTTTGATTGGTCTAGTCAGCAAAGCGGCTACTTTTTCTTGTCTTGTAATATTGGTCATGGTCAGCCTACATAGTCGTCTTAATTTATTTGGGATGCCGAATTCTCTCATTGCCTTATAAAGTTCTATCCTGGCTTTGCTATCGACTTTAAAGTCTATAAAATCCAAGACTTTTATCCATCAACTGCCTTAGGGTAAATATCTGATCAATTAATGATTTGCCTGCTATGAAACCACATTAATATATGCCGATTAGTGTTTAAGCGTGTGGGGCTATCTGTTCTTGCAGGATAGAGAAGAATATCTTATTGGATGTACTCAACAGTGCTGCACTTTGTGATACCCCCCTTCTTATGTATGGGACATTTGATGCCTTTTCGCCAGTCTTCTGGCATTTCTTCGTGTTCCCATACGTGTATTATTATTTAATGAATTGCTTGATGTAGTGTTGGCCCTCCATGTTTGATCACCTCGGCAGGTATGCCATCGGCTCTCGAGAACTCGTTATTTTTGAGCCGATTAATCGCCTTTTCTATCTCCTTAAATTTTTGTGGTTGCAGAATGAGGTCTTCTTGAAATGTTGGATTCTCCATTTCTTCTGTGAGCTGATCGTTCAACAATTCATTTAAGTACCAGTCGCTCCGATCTCTGCGACTACTGCCTAAGATAGTATCAGCAGTACTAGTGACTTTGTTCTTGTGGCCATAAATCAGCTGGCTGATGTGCAGCTCGAGGTTTTATTGGCGTTTTAAAATTGTTTTACAAATGTTTTCGCGTTTTTTCAAATATTTTTCGGGAGCTTATAGGTAACACTTCTATCCTGGTTGTACTCACACTCTCAAAGAACTAGCTATTGAAAACATAAAAAAATATTTTTGTTTAATATGGAAATATAGGATTATAAACTTTACAAAAAATCTAAAGGTGAACCGATTATAATATTCGTAAATAGATAGATTCAAAACGGACAACAACAACAAGAAATAAATTGCACGACTGGATCGCACGTACTTGCTCACACAGTCTCCGACTAGCTCTCGTGCTATACGCATATCTGTTTATTCGGCTGCTTTCTTTGTACTTAGTGCAATAACAAAAAAAAAAAAAAACTTTTTCATTTAAAACAAACATTTATTTTCCTTCTCTCTCACTCTTTCTTATTTAAGTTCGCATCTCTTACCCACCGCGTGTGTAGTGATTTTCCATTAAAGCACATGGGCTTAGGCCCCAAAATGAAACCTGGGTGCCGTTTTGGAGGACTTTCTGAAGTCTCGCTATCGGAACCCAAACCAAAAAAAAACAGAAACACCTATTCTCCCATTGAAGACTTCCCTGAACTCCCTACAAAAACCATTTCCAAAAATCCAAAGTTTATCGTTATCGCCCCATCAGATGAAAAAAAAACCTCTTTCCTCAGTCAGTATTTTTGCACTCAGAAAAGCAATAGACGCTATCAGTACAGAATACGAGCAAATTTCTCAATTAAGAGATGGTAATATTTTAATCCTAACCAAAAATATAAAAATTGCCGACAAATTTATTGCCATCAAAAATCTCTCAGGATTATGCGAGGTCCTGCATCGATCACGATGCACAATCAACTTAATTCCTCGAAAGGTATTGTATACGCCACATGCCTCATAAGTGTCTCTGAATCTGAAATAGTGTCTGAAATGAAGTCACAAAACGTCACTGAAATATACAAATTCACTAAGACTGTTGACAATATATCCAAACCTACAGGATTAATGCTCTTTACCTTCGATACTTTCCAACCACCTGAAACCGTAGAAATATGTTCAAGATCACGATGCACAATCAACTTAATTCCTCGAAAGGTATTGTATACGCCCCATGCCTCATAAGTGTCTCTGAATCTGAAGTAGTGTCTGAAATGAAGTCACAAAACGTCACTGAAATATACAAATTCACTAAGACTGTTGACAATATATCCAAACCTACAGGATTAATGCTCTTTACCTTCGATACTTTCCAACCACCTGAAACCGTAGAAATAGGTTGGTACAAAACAAAAGTGTCTGAGTACTTCCCTAATCCCATGCGGTGCAGGAGTTGTCAACTTCTCGGACATACCAAAACAAAATGCAAAAATAGCCCATTATGCCCCGCGTGCAGCCTTCCACCTCATTCCGATACTGACTGTACCAGAATAATGTGTGCAAACTGCCTCTCCGACCACTCATCTGATTCTAAAAACTGCCCAAAATTTATTCAGATGAAAGAAATTTTAAAAATAAAAACAAAAAAAAAGTGCACTATGGCTGACGCCAAACGCCTGTATAAAGAACAAAACCCCATAGTACCAAATTTAAATCAAAATTCGTTTGCTTATGTAGCAAATTCATCTAGCTTACCTCCTAAAAACGCAAATTCATCCCAAGCTCCACGTAATAATGGCACCATCGCCACTCCCATTTCTCCTCCCACAACCTCAAAAGACATTAACACGGAAACACCGCTAGCAAAATCAGTACCAACTCCAGCAACACTCTGTTTCCTCCCCAACCAACAATGAAAACTCCAAACGATTAAATTCAAACGTAAATCTTACTCAAACAACAACCAAATCCTGAGATACTAATCAAAACCCCAATTCAAACCTCATAATCTCTCATATCAATACCGAAACTAATCTGACACCAAACTCTTCAAACTCTCAAACTAGTATCCAGAACCCTTTTATTAATACACAAACAAATTTACCATTAACATCAAAAAACTCTCAAAATAATATTCAAAACTCTCATATTAACACACAAACAAACTTGACACCAAACTATTCAAACTCTCAAACTTACCTACTAACTCATATATTTCACAAACAACTCAAAATCTTATTGAATCTAAAAACTATTTTATTCACAACTCCGATACGGAAGATGATGTATCTATATAAACAACACAACAGTATCCCCAACCCAGACTCTGCTGCCTTAAGGTTGAATCACCCAGGCTTCTTAGGAAGCCTCGGTGCCTCAACTTTTAGACAGCAGACTCATGCAACCTACCACCCTCAAACTACAACCAACACAACTTTAGAACTTCCAAACTATTTTAAAGCTCTCCCGTGGAATATGCAAGGTTATATTAATAACTTCGACGAGCTCAATATTCTGATCAAATAAAGATCGCCATGTCCTTTATCTCTTCAAGAGACACATTGTGCGTTTCAATCTACTCCAATTATTCCGAAATCTTATTCGGGTTATTTTCTCAACTTTCCTCAAAATTTAACCGGAAAACAAGGCATAGCTCTTCTTATCAAAAAGAACATACCCCATGTGCAAATCAATATCAACTCAAACATTTTAACACTTGCTGTACAAGTTAACTTGGCCATTAAATTTACTATCGTCTCTTTTTACATATTACCCAAACAAACTTTTTCTCAATCTGATCTTGCAAACATTATACAACAGATACAAACACCTATCCTTTTTGTGGTGATGTTAACTCGTGGAGCGTTCTTTGGGGCTCACCCGTTTCGAACCACCGGGGCAATATTATCGAAGAGTTCTTATTTTATTCGGATCTAATGCTTCCAAACGACGGATCGCCAACACACTTTTGAACACACAACACTTTTACACATTTCGACATTTCATGCTGCTCACCCACCCTTTTTCCATTAACGACATGGAACGTCTTAGAAGACCTACATAATAGTGACCACTTTCCTATTATAATCCAGCTACAAACTAGCCCAAACAAGTCCAAATTTTATCCAAACCCAAAGTTCAAAATCGACTTGGCTGATTGGGACCGTTACCAAGCTATAACCAAAAAGTACTTAGATAAAAAACCCCCATCCTCAAATATAAACAAAGAAGCCGCGATTTTACAAAAATCAATTCGTTCCGCAGCCAACATTTCAATTCCGCAAAATGGTCACTCTCCCACCACCAGAACAGTTCCCTGGTGGAATCCTGTTCTCAAGGAACTGAGAGATAGAAAAATGAGACTTTGGAGACTTTTTAAAAAGCACCCTCTAATTCCTAACCTTATAGCTTATAAAAAATCAAACGGTTTATTTAGAAAAGAAATGAAAATAAGCAAAGCTAAATCACTGGCTGAATTTACATCAACAATTAATCCAAACTCTTCCGTCACCAAAATGTGGCATAATATTCGGTGCCTCACTGGCAACTATGTCCCTCGTCCAATAAGATGTCTAGAAAGACCCACGGGTACTCTGTCTTCGACTTCAGACATAAGAAATTTCTTAGCTTTCTCCTTGTCAAACCTCTCAGACGACAACAATTTCTCAGCATCCTTCAAGTTTTTGAAAGCAAACAGCCTTTCCAATACACCACCTGACATTTCTGTTACCTCTTTAGCGGGACAAATTGAAGGTAGTATAACACATGTTGAATTGGAATGTTGTTTAAGCATGTTGAAAGGCAAAACACCAAGTAGAGACCGCGTATCCTATCCTATGATTAAAAATCTCCCCTCCAATGTAAAATCTAGACTTCTTACACTTTACAACAAGATATTTAACACCGGCATCATCCCACAAACTTGGAAAACTGCTTATATCATCCCACTGCCAAAACCAAACAAACGAATAGACTCTATAGACGGATACCGTTCAATTTCCCTCATCCCGTGCATGTCCAAAGTTTTGGAAAAAATTGTTGCAAAGCGCCTTTTTTGGTTCCTAGAAAATAAAAAGCTAATCAGTGCAAACGAAGTTGCCTTCAAACCCAATAGAGGATGTTCAGACGCCTTGCTACATATCGACCATTACGTATCCAATGCTTTGTCTTCACGCAATCACGTATCGATATTCGGCCTGGACTTCATGAAAGCTTTTGACAGAATAGGGATTCACTTGATATTAAACAAACTCCTTACTTGGGGTGTTGGTACTGAAACCTATGGATTTATCAAATCATTCCTGTTGAACAGGAAAACATCTGTGAAAGTTAACAACTCCTTTTCTTCTATACAACCACTTAATAATGGCATACCACAAGGATCACCTTTGCCAGTGGTGTTATTCTTGATTGCTTTTAACGACATTAGTGCCATTATTGACAAATATCGTATTTTAGACCATAGTATCTACGCTGATGGCGTCTTCATTTTATGTAAACACAATGATTTAGAGATAACAAAAATTACTTTTTCAAAAGCTGTAAAAGACATTGTAAATTGGTGTGATAACTCTGGAGCTAAACTATCTCTCAATAAATGTAAACTCTTACATATTTGTAAAAATTGTCTTGTCCTAAAATTTAATTAGCTATAAATAATGTAAATATAGAAAATGTAGAAAACCTGGACATTTTAGGATTAAGATTTAACCATAAATTTAATTGGAAGCCACATTGTATTAACCTGAAAAAGGTCCTAGCCGCAAGAAGCAACATAATTAGCTACTTATCCAATAGAAAACTTAATATTCATGTTAACACCTTATGTAATATAACTAAATCTTTAGTTTTAAGTAAAATAGATTATGGTCTTTATATTTATGGTAAATGTCCAAGCACTACTTTAAATCTTCTCAAATCTACATATCACCAGTCGACCAGAAGAAGCATAAATGCCTACCGCACAACAAGAATTGAAAACATCATGGCGGAAGCTGGCCTTCCCACATTGGAACAACGCCAATCCGAAAGTTTATTAAAAATCATCGCTAAACTTGTCTTTTCCAAAGACTCGATCATTGACAGTGACATTGATTCAACTTGCTGCTCAAAAATGCAAAGACGTCTTCCATCCACAATCAACAAAGCCCTATCTAAGGCAAAAGAATTGGGCTTACCCTTCAAACGAGTTAAAGGCTACACTCCAAACCTTCCACCCTGGAAAATAAGCCAAAAGTCTTTGCAGCTAAACCTTGCAGAGTACAGTAAAGACAACACCAACAGAATAGTATATTATTCTAACTTTGCAGAAATAATAGGAAATCTTAAACATGAAGGTTGGACTCCTTTGTTTACAGATGGGTCGAAATCCGCTTATAACACTTCCTTTGCGGTAACCGATGCAAATGGCACTTTACTGAAGGCAGGGATATTATGGGAGTTCTCATCAATTTTTACTGCTGAAGCATTAGCCATCCAAGAAGCTGCTAAAACGATTTCACTATCAAGCTACAAATTAATGATATGCACCGACAGCCTCTCAGTTCTCCGTGCCATATCCAACGCAAACCACAATAGCAAGATAATAAACAACATACGTGACCTTCTTATAAGGAACCCCAATAAACTAAAACTTATGTGGGTGCCTAGCCATATTGGCATACCGGGCAACGAATACGCTGACAAAGCCGCAAAGTCTTGCAATAGACTACCTGTCTTCTCTTTCGACATATTTTCGAAAAAAGATCTTCAAAGATACATCGAACAAATCATTAAAAAGAATAAAATCCTAAAATGGAGTGGCTACGAAAATCACTATTCTAAGATTAATACCGATCTTCATACCCCCATCTACCCACCATCTTTATCCAGAGCAACAACATCAAAATTCATCCGACTTCGGTTAGGTCACACTACCTCAACCCATCAGCACATCTTAAGGAAAGAGGACCCACCTTTGTGTCCAGTCTGTAACAACATCATTAATACCTCACATTTACTCGGCCTCGCAGCATGCAGTATCTCTCAACAAATCAATACCATTTTGCGTTATAATCAAAATATCTATTCATTTTTAAACACTATTAGTGTCAAAACATTTTAAAAATCGAAAAATACATTAATATTCAAAAATTAGTTATCTAAACAAATACATTTTATCTTTGAGTGGAAAGCCTTTGCAGCTAGCGCTCTTTTTCTTTCTATTAACATGTAATTTTGAAATCGTATGTTAATAAATAATAATAATAATAATAATACTTGCTCACATGGACGTACTATATATGGACTGCTAGTATAATGTCAGCTTCATACAACAATTGTCAAAAAAATGTCGCCATAATTGAGAATGCGATGTTAGCTCTCCTGAACCCACTTCAGGAAAAAAAATAACTACTTAAAATGTTGACTTAAAAGCTCGCGACATCTTTTTTTTAAATTCAAAAAGTCGCATTCACCGGTAAAGCATAACAGACACTTTTGAATTCTATCCATAAAAGTGTGCGACATCTTTGGTATTTTGCCTCTTGTTTTTTTAGATCGTGGACAACTTCTTTTTTTATTGGTTTGTGCCAAAGACAAGCTAAAAGCACTAGAAGGAAAAAAAGCGATTTTTTATTAATTAATTGTGGGATATTCTAATAACACGGGGAGAAAAAAGGAAATTTTAACATGCCAACGTGGGAAAACCTGCTGCCAAAGTCTGGGATTACTGGATGAAATGTCAAAACTGAGGTTTAATTTTATTTCCCGCTAGTGTACTCAGGAAGGCTACTGTCGCCCAAAATAACTGAAACTAAAATGGAACCAACTTGAGGTAGGCCACTAGCATTCCATATATAATACGTCCATGCTTGCTCATATGTGTGGTCACATTGTAGAATAATATTAAAGAAAATTAAAGTGAACATTAAAGCATTTATTCCATTTTTGTGACTCGAATAAAGTACGTCAAATTGTATTGGGTGAAATAATTTTAACGCCATTTTATTTCTTTAGGAAATGTAAGAAAGTGTGATTTTTTTTCAAAATCGTTACAGCCGTTTTTAAATAAAACGGTTTTTTAACAGCTTTCTTTAAAAAAATTTAAAAAAATAATTCAGGAATTCAAGCTTAAGCACAAAAATAACGTACATTTAAAAACAAAAATTTAAAAAAAATCAATATATTGATTTTTCAAAAAAAGAAAAAATTAAATAAAAATTATTTAAAATAAAAAAAAAAGTTTTCGAAAATAAATTAATGAACAATTACTCAGGCTACCTACATCTTCTTGAATATCAATTTTGATTGTAATCGGATCACCAGTTTTTGAAAAAGTCGAAGAAAAAATAACCGGTCCTATAAGAGGTACCGTTTTTAGCCCACCATATTCAATTTTTTTTCACCAAGATATAATGCATACCTACAGTAGTACACTGATTTTTTTTATAAAAATTCTTGGAGCTATTTTCGAGAAAAATAAGCTTTTACATAACGGTTATATGGCAAGTACCGTTGATTTTTGAACTAAAAAAAAATGAAAAAATCTCTGTAGAATGTCAAATTAACCTTAAGTTCAAAATTTGAAGACGATTGGCGCAACCGTTTAGGCTGCAGTCCAAAATACATCCGTACAGACAGACAGACAGACAGACAGACGGACAGAATTTTGCCAGTAACTCAAATATGTTTCTCTATCATCGTAATGTCATGTTTGATTGTTATCTCAAAATTTTTAACCTGCACGAATTTTTTTTTTAGATTATTTTTTTTATTGCATTCCTTCGAATTTATGTACAATTGGTCTTAAACTAACTTATAACTAAAATAAATCCTGTCGGCTCAATAACAGGAGCCCGACGTACTTCAGCTGAATCTATACAATGCTATATTTTTACTATTTTCCTATCCTATTTTTGTTTGAATAATCTTTTAATTGAAATTAATAAATTTATTGGCGCGACAGCTCCTTAAGGAGCCAAGGCCTAGTGACTTATACTCTCAACCATTCCTGTGTGTGTGTTGTTACTCTGCAAGAATGGAAGGGACCTACAGTTTACCGCCGAGTCCAAACGGCTACATGAGATGCACTTTTTCGAGACAAATTTTACTCTTGGAGGTTTTGTCAGTTCCTCGCAAGAGGCAGTACCCCAGAAAAAAAAGGTGGCTATGAGCTGGATTTGAACCCAGGTTCTTTCGCTTAGCAGTCCGACACACTAACCACTAAGCCACGGGGCACTACTATGTTGGTGATATGGTGAACCAAATAGTACAAGCGTACGTCAGAACTGGACGGTTCAGCTGCTTATAGATGAGGAATTTGGTATTAGTGTTTAGTTCGTTTCTTCTTCTAAGAAGCGGGTGGACCAGATGTAGGGAGGAGTTGGCTCTCTTCAGCATAAATGAAGCGTGCTTATTGAATTGGAAGCGGTTAGTGAAATTCACTAGAAGGTATTTTGCAGTTGTCTTTGTCCTTATCACTGTATTGTCTGGTAGCTTGATATTGATATTATCACAGCGTGATGCGAAACGTCTTAGCAATGCTGTTGATAATGCGGAGATCGTGATGTATGTCGCTTCTTGTTGAGTTGCACTTGATGTATACTGAGACTAGCAGAAGCGTCTCAGACTCGGTCAGTTTAGTGACGACTGTCGTTGTTTCCATGCATCTCAGTCCAGTTATCCTTTTCTTTTCGCTCCTGAGGTTCGATTTGAGAAGAATTGCTGTTCCTCTGCCACTAGCTCCTTTGTCCTCTCTGTAGGACGTGTAATGGTCTGGCTTAAAGTTGTTCTTCGCTGTGATGTTGGTTTCCTGTAAGAAAATAATGTCTGGTTTTTTTGATTTTAAAAACAGAGAAAGAGAAATTCGTTTGGCTGTGGAATAAATAGAATTAACGTTTTATGTTATAATTGAAAGTTGGGTTTTTATATACACAATTTGAATATAAGTTGACCCAATATATTTGTCTTATCTTTATCATCCAAAGTACCGTAGTTGCTTGGAATTATCTCTTTTGCCTTCTGGAGAAGGGAGAAGAAATCTGCTCCAAACAGTCTTTCGGTATCCTCGAAGATGTTGAATGACGTTGATCCTTTCGGCATCTGATTGTTCGTTGTTGATGGTCTCTGATGATAATTTGCTTTTGATGCCGTTGGATTCTGTAAAGCTTGTGTTGGGAGTTGTGGTGAGGGTTTTTTCCTGGCTTTTGAGCTGTTTTCGTAGGTTTTGGTTCAACGGATTTGGGGGCTGACCCGACTGCTGCTGCTATGTTGGCGTACGAAAGACCGCTAACAATAGTTCTAGTTGCTGATTGGACTGCAAAAGCGTGTTTCTCTTGTTTTTGGGCTGCAGATTTTACCTTCTCGGCAAGTTTCTTCTATCTCATTGGGCATCCATTGCAGCTTGCTGGGTGCCCTGTCTGCTGGCAGTTTACACAGTAAACTTTGTCGTCCCTTATGCCGTTGCTGGTTCTTGTGCATTGGACTGGCAAATAGTCATCTTTGCACTTGACGCACCTGTACTTCATTCCACAGTTGCTAGCTACATGACCGAATTTTTAGCAATTCTTGCACTGAGAGATGCTGGTACTTTTGAATTTCTCCCAGTAAACCTTTTGGTTCATAAGGAGGGTTTTACTATATATGGAAGGGATATCCGAAGTCTTGTCGACTTCAACCACGAAGCTGTTGTATTTTTTTATTGACTTATATGGGCTTACTGCCAAAGCAGAAATTCCTTCCTTCAGTAGTTCTTCTTTGACTTAACTGGCATCGTGGCTATAATGTATACCTTTAAGAACTAGAAACTACTTTTTGTCTTCTTTGGCCGTGTAGGTATTAAACTCCGTGCTTCCGTCTTTCAGCATTTTACGAATTCTTTGATGGTCATCCTTCCTCTTTGTTGTGATGACAGATTTGTTCATGTTAATGTTATGAATCCTAAAAGGCGGTATCAAGGTGGGACGTGGTTCTACAGTGGTTGAGGCACTGTTGCTGGTAGGTTGAGGAGGTTTATCGTCTTCCTTGTTATTGGTGGCAATGTCCTTGTCTTTAAGGGAATTATTTCCGTCTTCACTGTCAGTAGCTTCCTCTTCTTCATCACTATTAATTTCTTCATCGTAGATGTCTAGATGTTCTAGATGTCTTCGTAGAACTGGTCGATGTCGTGCAGCTTAGTGTGCATAGATACCAGAAATTCCTCCCAGTGAATCTTTATGCCTGCCTTGATCTGGCTCTTCAAGGAATCATAGGCCTTTATCATATCACTCTTCCTTTTCTTGGATTTACCCATAATGGGATTTCCAGGAAATGATTGATTATTTGGTATTTTACTGTTAATTGTAATTGTATTACACTTACACCTGAATTTAAATACACGACTTATTTTAAGAATAACTACTCGCGCACATTAATCCGGATTAAAAGGTTAATTACTTTTTACTTAGAGTAGCCCGCAGGTTTACCTGTGTGGGGGTCCGTTTTTATGGTGGGTAGAAACTTAATTATTTAAAATTATTTTCTTCCGTTCGTGGTGTGTGCGGTATGACTGCACGATGCTGACTGACTGCACGAATGCATAACTTGCATCATAGTACCTATAATCAAGTAAACATCATAAAATCACTATTGATGAACATTTCAATACGATTATAACTGTAGGAATAGTTTTGATAATAGTATACTATGCGTATAGAATAAACAAATATTATAAAAATTACATTAAGAATAGAGTAGTAAGGCAGAATATAAATAATGCATAAACAAATTAACTATCAGTGAATACATTAAACCAATTTCAAAAAAAAAAAATTATTGGAAAACACCATTAATGGAAAGCGAATAGATATAGGATAAGAATCAGTAAAGATCGATTTGAAAAATCCAATTTGCGTGACTTGTTGTCAAAGGAGCAGCAACAGCAGCTGCACTGATAGCAGAAAATGCTTCGAGCGAAGAAAAAATCACTTGCGGCCAGCGGATGCCGACTCCACACTATTGGGCGGGAGAAAAGGATCAAATGGTAGACACAGAAAAGGAAGCGAGGTGTTTCTTCAATGAACAGTACCATACGCAACAGCGGCAGTAGCAGCAGCAACAAGAAGCGCAAATGCCATCAACGTCAGCAGCCTGCAGCATCAGTTTAAAGAGAATTCGATTATAAACGAGACTCAGCAAGTGGTTTCGTTTATAATCGGAGACCTGATTCGGCGAGGAATAAAATTAAGCAGCTGCTCCCTAAAGGTAGTTCTCTATGATTGCAATGTATATAATACATTTTTATTGAGTTCAATTATAATGGCTTACAGAATTTCGCGAAAACCCTAATAGGCACAGAATATTACATGATGTCTATGGAAGAAGGAATGATAACGATAAATAACGATAAATGTGAAAATCCTGTATACACTAGAAACTACAGACTATCTACAGACAAAAAATCTAGAAATTAAAGAACAAGTGAATGAACTGTTATACAATGACATTATAGAACACTCAACAAGTCCTTACAACTCTCCTTTACTTTTAGTACCAAATAAAAGCCAAGAAAGCAAAAAGAAATGTTGTTCAGTAGTAGATTTTCGCAAACTAAACAACAAGATAGCTAACGTGAAGTATCCACTTACAAGTATAGAAGTCGTTCTTGACAGACTAGGAAGAAAACTATTTTTCAACATTAGACATGACTAGTTCCTTTCACCAAATTCCTTTAAAAAAGGAATCAAGACCACTAATTGCATTTTCAACAACTGACGGACATTACCAATTTAAAAGATTACCTTTTGGACCTATGATATCCTCAAATTGTTTCCAAGAAATGTTAACAATAGCACTAAGTAGACTAGAATTTCAAGCATTGTGTAGATGACATAATAATTTTTAGTTGTAGTATACGGCACTACAACCAGAATCTGATTAATGTTTTTGAAAGATTAAAGCAACATAAATTAAAACTGAATGCAAGCAAGTGTCATTTCCCTAAATCTGAAGTAGTTTATTTATAACAAGCAGAGGTATACAAACCGATTCAGGTAAATATAAAACAATAGAAAACTATTCTGTTCCGACGCAGATGAGGTTAGAAAACAATTATAGAAGGTTTCTCCCCAACTTCGCTGAAATTGCAAAGAATTTAAACTCACTTCTTAAAAAAATCAACCTTTCATATGGTTAAAAGATTGCGAAACTGAGCTTAGAAATTTAAAACAAAAACTTATTAACCCTCCAATTTTACAATATTCTGATTTTAACAAAATATTTATACTCACCACTGACGCATCGGATTTTGCAAAAGGAGCAGCCCTTTGACAAGGTAAAATTGAATACGATTTACCAATTTCATATGCAAATCCTTACAAAAACATGACATTGGGGTATAATATTTTTCCCGACCTTATCGCTACAGAAGAAAATTCATAGTTGTAACTGACCATAGACCGCTAGTATACTATTTTCACACAAAAATCCATCTTCAAAATGGACGAGAATTAGAATAGACTTATCGGACAATGATTTTGAGATAATTTGCAGGATAGAGGAGAATATTTTATAGGATGTTTTCAACAATGCTGCACTTTGTGATATCTCCCTTCTTATGTATTGGACATTTGATGCCTTTCGCCAGTCTGCTGGCATTTTTTCGTGTTCCCATACGTATATTATTATTTAATGAATTGCTTGATTTAGTGTTGGCCCTCCATGTTTGATCACCTCGGCAGGTTCGGCTCTCGAGAACTCCATATTTTTGAGCCGATTAATCGCCTTTTGTGGTTCTTGAAATGTTGGAGTTTCCAGCATTGTTGAGCTGATCATTCAACAATTCATTTAAGTACACTTTCCATCGCTCCAAAATGTCTTCAGGATCGGTGATCAGATTTTCCCTCTCCGTCCGTGCAGCTTGGTGTATATTGCGACATATTTCTAACCTGCAGACCTCGCCCTCTATTTCTTTCCATTTTACATACAATGTTTTTCTCCCAGGCTGCCTTCTTTTGTCTCTAAAGTCTTTTGTCTATTCTTCTGCTCTTTATATTAATCTTCGCGTGCCCGCCTTCTATGAGACTGCTGCATTGCTCGGTATGTGGCATTCTTACGTTCAGAGTTCAGTCTGAATTCATTATCAAACCAGTCGCTCCGATCTCTGCGACTACTGCCTAAGACAGTATCAGCAGTACTAATGACTTTTTTCTTAAGGCATGGCCATTTTTCTTCTACGCGTGGCACTCTGCCCCCAGGACTTACTCTTCCCTCATCGAACTCCGAGGGCGAGTCTTAGTGCGCGACTGTATGTATTGCTTTTGTTTTCATCGCGTAAGGCAGCCGTGTTGATTCGAGCCTGAGCGGCGAATGCAATACTTCGTCGCAGAGCATTTCGCCCTCAGAATATTGGCACCTCCATACGTTCGTATTTTTGTATTTGTATTTATTGACTTCATATCATAGTATATTAAAATATTATGTCTTTTACTATACTTTTTCATTTTGGTTAAGGTAAATTACAATTATAATAATAAAATAAATAAAAGTAATGAAAATGAAAGAAATAAAAGTTATTCATAAAACTAAAAAAAGAAAAGGTACATTGAAAGCAAGAAAAACAGAGTAGTAAAAACTTTGATTTAAAGACTAACTAACTTTTAACTATTAATGATTTTGTCTTCTGAAATAAATCTTTAAGAGAAAGGAATTTTGGTTGTTTGGTCTCCTCAGGCTGATTGGCAGGGAATTCCAGAGAACAACTATGTGCACGAAGAACTGTCACTTTGAGATTCGAAAATTAAATAAGAATGTGATTAAAATGTTACTCCTTTGTGATGATGGAAACAAAAGTTTTTCAAACAGATACTCAGGAGTCTTATGTTTAGTCAACTTAAATAGGAAGATGAGAGCTTGGAAATCAAGAAATTTGCTCAGGGGCATTCCGAGAATACTGTTGGCATACCCAGAGACATGATCAAACCGATTTAAGCCGTAAACGAAACGAGCAATGTTATTGAAGGCCATTTCTAGCTTCCGTTTGCTTCTACTATCCGGACAACAGAAAATAAGGCTACCGTATAATAATATAGGAAGAACAAGGGTTTTTGCCAGTATAAGCTTTGTGTTTATGGGCAGACATTTACAAGCAATATTAAGAACCCTCAATGCAGCGTAGGTTTTACCCAGAGCGCAAGAAATATGGTCTTCCCACGACAAAGTTTGATTAAACCAGACACCTAAGTTCTTAACTTATCGTCCTCGGGCTCGATTAGTGGCGACGATCTATCAACAAGTGGTCAATTTGGATGAGTGACTCCATCAGGTGATACCCAGGTGGCTTTGTTGATATCTTTACGCGGGAGACTGGTACTCGCAACAAACAATTTCGTTGATGCTGCCATTTCTATGAATCTAGTCCCTTGTCATTAGTTTTCTCATGCATGGGATCCTATGTACTGAATGAATACTGGCTCCCTACCTAATTTGGCGTTGAAATTGCCAAGGATGATTTTAACGTCATACCTTGGGCATCTACAAGTTCGTAGTAGGAATCCTTTTCGTCTTCTTCGGACTCCTTAGTAGGTGCGTGAATATTTATGAGGCTGATGTTATTTAATTTACCTCGCACGACAAGGGTGTGAAGCCTTTCGTTTATTGCATTAAAGTGGATGATGGTAGGCTTAAATTTTTGACTGATTAGGGAGCCTACTCCGAGCACATTGTGGTTTAGGTGACCGTTGTAATATATGTCGTAGAAACGTTTTCGAGTATTTTTTTTGATATAGATAATCGGTCGAAGTTAAGTAAAACTTATGTTCTTCATAGTTGTAAAAAAAGTTATCAAAAATTGTAATTCTTGACTTTGAAAACGTAGATATTTGTAATGTTAAATATTTAAGTTTACTTGGTGTCAATTTTGACAGCAGGTATAAAGTATTTTACAAATAAAAGTAGCTGCTCTCATATTAATATAGTTATTAGAATTATAAAGTGTATTATAATATCAAAAATAGACTATGGATTTCAATTTATGGCAAGTGCTTCAACTTATGAAACCAGAATAACATGCATCAATAAGATTTGCACTACGAGCTTTAAGGATTACACCGATTATGAACATGTTCGAATCTGGGTTACCCACCATCGAACAAGGAAAGGACCCAGCTAACCACTCTTAATGTCCTTTTTTCCAAAAAAAAAAAACATTAAAAATGATAGAACACAAATTTTGAACGGCTAGATAAAACCAATGGATGAATTACCGTCTCCTGAACTCACTTTTCAAACCAGAAGGATAACAAGCTGCTGAGAGCCTCCAATGTACCACATTTGCAATAAGGAGGAATTCCTCGCCAGAGGCAGTACCCCGGAAAAAAGGTGGCTATGAGCGGGATTTAATTAGTATTCTTTATTTCCTTTCCTATTTTTAAAATTATAAATTTATTTATTCTTAAGAAAAAAAGACCTATTTTATTTCCAATTTTGTTAATCTTTGTTCTATATTTTTTTTATTTTGATCCAAACGGATTGTTCTGGTAGCTAATGCTTTCATCATAATTACATTGTAATAAAAAATAATATTAATCATAATATACGGATTTCCTAAAAGCCTTTGATAGAGTGCACCATGGCCTTCTCTTACAGAAATTGAAAAATTTAGGTTTTAATATCAACTTCATTAAATGGTTGAGTTCTTATCTATCTGAGAGAGAACAAGTTGTTCAAATCGATGAATACTACTTATACTTTATAGATGTTTTATAGGGTCTTCCACTAGAAAGTCACTTGGGACCACTCATGAAAAATATTTTGTGCAACAAAATCATCCTCCTTAATTCAATTTAATTACAAGTTTTCGGATAAAATGCTCTTACGAAATGAGTATTAGGGACCTCGGAGTATTTTCTACTTCGAAGTTGAGTTTTAAAAATCACATTGACTTTGTTGTCTCTAAAGGAAACTCAACGCCTGGTTTTTTAAAACGAAATTCCACGTCTGCTCATTCGAGCTAAATGTCCTGCCCATCGGAGTTTACTGAGCTTTTTTTACCATAACATATGTTTCGATGTAGATTTCATACAATTCATGATTGCATTTTCTCCGAAATCGTCCTATAGTTAGACCAGTAGCGTTAGGCAGAAAAATCACCCAAAACGTAAATAAATTAGACAAAAGAATTTTCTTTTTCAATGGTTTTGTTTGGGGCTATATATATAAGTTTTTTTCCCCTTCGGTGTGCTAAAGTGAGGGGGGGGGAAATGTACTCACATAAGGGGTATTTTTGCGGCTTTTCCTTTGTATGTTCTAAGTTAATTAATATTTTTAAATAATAAAAGAATAATGTAGAGCATTAAATCCTGCTCAAGCTACCAAACTACATTAGGTCAAAGTTTGACCAATTGTGCACATTTTTCAGTTTGTTTTTTCAAATATCTTTGTAAATTATCTCTTGATCATAGAAGTAATGCATATAAAATTTGTTGAATTGAATTCTGCGTCGTTGAAAATGGAAGCTAGGAAGGAGGCGTGTCAATAGGTGTGACTCCAGTGCCGAGAGCACCGATGACTGAGGAGCTACTAGCAATTAAAAGGTAGAGAGTCTGGGCGTATCAAGAAGCTTCCACTCATTTCACTCCTGGAGGTGCAATAATTATTTTGCTCTCCCCTTATTTCTGGTGTATGAATATGTGTATGTATGTCGATCTGCGGTTGATAATGTTTGCGGTATATAGATAAGGGCATCTGAGTTTGTCTTAATGTGCTGAATGTTTGAATTGATTTGTATGCAAGCTGTCTTATGGGCATAACATCTAAGACAGTTTGTTTATTACAGAAATTAATAACCTTCACCGTGCAGTACGACTAAGTCAGAGTGGTGTTTTGTTTGTAAGTGTTTTTTTTTTTTAATGGTAAGTGATTTTAATGTCGTCTATTCCAATGTTCGCTGTATAGTAAAGGCCAGCTGTTTTGGCATTTAGTGAGACTCAGTTTGGAGTAAATACTGATTTATCAGAATTAGCTCTAAATGGGTATAGCTTGGTGCCACTACTTTTTTCTCATCATGGTCTCGTCGTTTATTTTAGGAATGATATTGCTTACCAGAGCCTTCCCCAATATGGACAATGTTCCAATACGGACTTTTACTTCTTGTCTTGGCAAGGGAAATCCCACCGGGTAAACTATTTCAAATTCGTGTTGTTGGACTAAAAAAAGAATCCCTATATTTCACGGTAAGTCTGAAATTGGGCTCAAGGGTGAACTGATGGGCATTCCTTGCAAGACGAGTATTACGGGAGAAACTTTTTTTTTTGTAAGGGGAGGAATGCAGCTGGCTACTTCGAGTGAACATTTTTTATAAAAGAAACGATAAAATAAGGAAATACATGAAACATTGCGTCGGTGTTCGAGAGGGGCAATTGCTTCAGCGGCAGTTCTATTTCCTATCAATCTTAACGCTCGATTTTGTATTCTATCAAGCAAGTGGAGCGATGTTTGCGAAGCACCTGCCCAGAGGTGGGAGTTATACTCGAGTTTAGGGCGTATAAACGCTTTATAAATTGTAACCAGATCAGATGGAGAAAAATATTTCTTACACCGATACAGAAAACCTAAGCACCTAGCAGCATTCTTAGCGATTTCAAATATATGGTCGTTCCAACGGAGGTCGTCGTTGACACACAGTACTGAGTACTGAGTGCTTATCGGTTTCTTCGATGTAAGTGCCATTCATGGACAATGGAATTGGGTGTATGTTTAGCTTTAACGTCAAAAGTCAGCATTGGGTTTTCCAAGCATTAAAATCCACACCATTCCTTTTCCCCATTTAACAATGCTGTATAAATCGGAGTTTAATGAGCTTTACATACGGTACCGTTGCAATTGTACGTCCGAAGGCGAAGGACGTGAATTATCGAACGAATATGAAAAGCTGTGGGTAGAGTCGTTAGCAAAACAGTTAAGTGGATTAGAAGTAACAGACAGAAAATCATTTATAAAAATGAGGAAAAGAGTCGAAAGCAAAACGGAGCCCTGGGGCACACCAGCATTTATTTTGTGGGAATCAGACTTGAATCCGTCCAATACAACTTGTATTGAACGCCCCAGAAGATAGCTTCTAATCCAACGAACAAGAGTATTATCGATCCCAAAAGCACGCATTTTCGATACGAGAGCTTCATGCCAAACTCTATCAAATGCCTTAGAGATGTCAAGAGCAATAATTTTACTTCCACCAAAGCGATGTAAAGATTTGTTCCACTGTTCGGTCTGATATGCCATCAGATCACCAGTGGAACGGTTTCTGCGGAAGCAATACTGACGGTCATGGAGAAGTTTTCGATCTTCGAGATATTCCTTAAGCTGACGGTTAATCAGTGTTTCCATGACCTTAGAAAGAAGGGATGTCAGAGCTATGGGTCGGTAAGAGGAGGAGGAGGATGGGTCACCTTTCTTAGGGACAGGCTGGACAAATGCTGTTTTCCATCTTCTAGGAAAGATTCCAGAAGAGTAGGAGCGATGGAAAAGCTTACGCAGTGTGGAAGAACACCTCTTCAGAAGAATCGGGGGTATACCATCCGGGCGAGCGGATTTGTGTATATCGAGATCTTTGAGAACTCTTGCTACTGTACGAGTGCGGAAAAAAATCTGTCCCTTGGAAAAATTTACATTCTCAAGTACAGGAGGGGCAACGTTGCTATGCGGCAGCGTGGAGCTGGCAGCGAAATGGGCGGCGAGCAAGTTTGCCTTCTATGAAGAGTAAACAATTGGTTTGTTACTGTTGATGAGCGTTGGAACCGAAGATGTTGAGGAGTTTTTAATATTTTTTTACAAATAACTAAAAAAATTTTACTGCCTTTCGGACACTGCAGAATTTTTTGCCGTAAGTTTTGGTCATGCAAAAATTTGGTTCTTTCAATAACGGAGTTGCAGTAGTTCCTTGCTTGTTTGTGCTTTTTCTGATATTCCTCTGTAGGGTTGGCTTTGTAGGATCGGAAACTTACTTCTTTGAGCCTGATAGCTTCCTTACACTCAGAATTAAACCAAGACTTTTCTTTAGGCTTGATGCTTTTTACTCTGTTAGGAATAAAAGCACGCATCCCTAAAAGTATCACATTTGTGATCATTTCAGCACTGGCATCAATGTCCCTATCGAGGAAGCATAGTGACCAGTTAAAGTTTCGGAAAAAAATATTCAGGCCGTCCCAGTTGGCTTTCTGGTATTGCCAAACGGTCCTGGTGGGAAGTTTTTCTTTAACTGGGTGGATGTCTCATATTTTTTTGGTTCTTTTATAAACAAAATGTTCACTCGAAGTAGTTAGCAGCATTTCTCCCCTTAAAAGTTTCTCCCGTAATAACCGACTCACAAGGAATGCTCATAAGTTCACCCTTGAGCCCAATTTCGGACGTACCGTGAAATATAGGAATTCTCTTTTTTAGCCGAATAACACGAATTTGGAATAGTTTACCCAGCAAGATTTTCCCTTGCCATTCTGATCTGCAAGCATTCAAAACCAATGTTAATCCACACCCCTGTCCTTCATCTCCCTATCTTTCTTATGCCCACGCAGTCGGCTCTACATTAAAAGGGAAATATATGATTCCTTGTGGGCGCGCTAATTATATAAACAAAAAAATGAACGGGTAGTTGGATTCAATACCTATCTGGAAGTCCAAAAATCACTCTTCTAGGACCTCAAAATAACGAGATATAGACACGGAAGACTTAAGTCAAAAATGTATTTTCTGGCACGTGACCCTTCAACCAGCTGGACTCATTTATTTTTTTAAAGTGATTTATGGTATATGGATCTGGTAGCTAGACCTCTAAATAAAAGATATAAGCATGTGAAGGCTTGGATGAAAAAAAAATTATTATTGCACCTCCAAGAGCGAATAGATTAGAATGTTCTTGATTCGCCCCGACTCTCACTTTGGATTGCTAATAGCTCCTCAGCTGTCCATCGGTGCTATCGCCACCTAGAGATCCTAACGGCGCGTATCCTTCTTAGCTTCCAGCAGAATTCAATTCTACAACTTTTATATGATAAAGAATTTATTAATTAATTAATGTGGATAATTGATCCAACTTTGACCTAACGTAGTTTGGTAGCGGTTGGTCCAAAATATATGGTTTTGGTTTCCAAATTAAATGCTCTACAACTTTTATTCCGACCAGTTTTGAAAATATTTGTGGGTGCTATTCACCCCCTCCCCTCTCCCTAACCTAGAATATTCGTATAGGGCCACAAACAAAGCCATCGCAACTAGATTTGATTGATTGAATGTTTGAAGATTTGAACGTTTAACGCTACTGGCCTAAGTAGGTTCTGTTGGATTTAAACAGCAAACCAACCCAGATAGAAACATAAAAACCGTGTCGCCATATACGTCTGTAAGACGCTTACTGAAGAGCTAAATGTCCTGCTAATATCCGTATAATATATAACGTAGAATATATATACATATTATACGGATACTAGCCAACAATTGAGCTCTTCGTTATACGTACTAAATACATTTTACAGGCGTTAACGGCGGAATCATATTAACGTATATTTGACATATTATAGATCGAACAATGGCGTATATTAAACATAAAAACGACGTCCCCATATACGTTTGTAAGACGTACATATGTGAAAAATAAAAAAAAAACAATTTTTTTATTTATTTGTTTTTATTTTGCATTTTCTTGTGGTTGCTGCATTTTATATTTGATTTTTGATTAACTATTTTTGTTGATTATTTATAATTTGTATTTATATTGAATAAAAGTACTTACCTCATGTCGGAATCGAACTCGAGTCCGTTGGCACCAAAAGTCTGGATCGCTAACCGCTCGGCCAATCTCGTTGTGGAATTCGTAGCAATAAATCGGTATCACTTTCATCTAATACATGGAATCCTTGATGTTTAATATATGTATATTATACGTTCATTGAATAACTTCATATTTAAGAATCGAAGTCATAATATAATTAACAAATATTATATGTATATGAGATGTACAATATTCCACCGAGATATGTAGATAAAAACACGTACAAAAACACGCATATAAATACGTCATGTTGACAGCAATGCAGTTGTATTCCTCTTTATCGTTTAGTACATGCTTCGTATACAAACAATAAATGTCAAATACTTTGTAATATATGCAATCTTTTATTTTTAGTATACGTTTATTGTACGCTCATTGAATAACTTCAGATCTGAGAATCGAAATATTAAGATATTTAACAAATATTATATGTATATGAGATTCACAATATTCCACCAAGATATTCAAAAAAAACACGTACAATATACGTATATAAATACGTCCTTTTGACAGCAATGCAGTTGTATTCATCTTTATCGTTTAGAACATGCTTCGTAAACATACAATACATTTATATAATTGGATACCAAATGCTTTATATTAAAAAGAATTGTTGATGTTTAGTAAACGTTTATTCAGATCTGAGAAACGAAATCGTAAGATAATTAATATTATATCTATATGAGATGTACAATATTCAACCGAGATATGTAGAAAAAACACGTGAAATATACGTAATAAATACTTCATGTTAACAGCAATGCAGCAGTTGTATTCATCTTTATCGTTTACTACATGTTTCGTATACATATAATATACATATGTATATTTGCAGTTTTCGTTTGATTTATTCAAAAACCAAAAAGATTCCTAGCTTTATTTTGTTATAAAATCAAAGGTCTGGCAAACATTTGATGTCAACATAGAAAAAAATATCATTCTTCAACAAAACTACAACTTATTATTAACAATTATTATTGGCTCGGCCAATCTCGTTGTGGAATTCGTAGCAATAAATCGGTATCACTTTCATCTAATACATGGAATCCTTGATGTTTAATATATGTATATTATACGTTCATTGAATAACTTCATATTTAAGAATCGAAGTCATAATATAATTAACAAATATTATATGTATATGAGATGTACAATATTCCACCGAGATATGTAGATAAAAACACGTACAAAAACACGCATATAAATACGTCATGTTGACAGCAATGCAGTTGTATTCCTCTTTATCGTTTAGTACATGCTTCGTATACAAACAATAAATGTCAAATACTTTGTAATATATGCAATCTTTTATGTTTAGTATACGTTTATTGTACGCTCATTGAATAACTTCAGATCTGAGAATCGAAATATTAAGATATTTAACAAATATTATATGTATATGAGATTCACAATATTCCACCAAGATATTCAAAAAAAACACGTACAATATACGTATATAAATACGTCCTTTTGACAGCAATGCAGTTGTATTCATCTTTATCGTTTAGAACATGCTTCGTAAACATACAATACATTTATATAATTGGATACCAAATGCTTTATATTAAATAGAATTGTTGATGTTTAGTAAACGTTTATTCAGATCTGAGAAACGAAATCGTAAGATAATTAATATTATATGTATATGAGATGTACAATATTCAACCGAGATATGTAGAAAAAACACGTGAAATATACGTAATAAATACTTCATGTTAACAGCAATGCAGCAGTTGTATTCATCTTTATCGTTTACTACATGTTTCGTATACATATAATATACATATGTATATTTGCAGTTTTCGTTTGATTTATTCAAAAACCAAAAAGATTCCTAGCTTTATTTTGTTATAAAATCAAAGGTCTGGCAAACATTTGATGTCAACATAGAAAAAAATATCATTCTTCAACAAAACTACAACTTATTATTAAAAAAAAAAAAAAAAAAACATTTAAGAGACAACAAATTCATATTCGTACATCGGACTATTTCTTGGTAAAAAAAAAAACACAATTTTAATACTTTCTTGCAAATCCCTTATTTTGTATGACATGCTTAAGTCTATTTGCAAGGATTGGACAAGTTTTTTTTTGTTGTCTCAGCTGGAATCTTATTCCATTCTTCCATTATCTTCTATTTCAAACCTCTTGCATTTCTAATTGTCAGTTTTTGGAGTTGCTGGTCTAAATGGTCCCATTAATTTTCGATCGAGTTTATATCTGGTGATTAGGGTGGAGTTTCCATCACTTTAGGGCAGTTGTAAAGCAGCCACATTTGAGTATTATATGGTGCTTAACAATAATTCTTCGCAGCTGAACTGACATATCGCATTGCTTTCTTCCCATTTTTATTACTTTTGGCCTTTTTTTCAAATTCAAACACACTACAGAAATAAGATATAGTTTAAATCCCAAAAACACTGCACGAATATGAATTTGATCTGATATTGTTGACCATTTTTTTCAGATGCGCCAGATGGTAAGACATTATATGTATATCTGATTCTGAATAATTTGAAAACATCCAGTTAATATTTAAAAATAATATGTGATTAGAATATAACTGAAATATACCACAGTTTTAGTTAAGAAGAGTCTTGAGATAGTTTTAAACCTACTGTACGAATATGAATTTCATTGACTGTATAACATTAAATAGACGTACAATATCACTTTCACTATATGTCTAATTAAAGTATATCATAGACGTATACATATTATATACATATATGCATGCATTATATGTATTTTAGACCTTCGTGTTCTATCTGGGAAGTATCTAATTTGTATGTATAGGTATACTCGAATCATTACCTGGGGACCACCACGAGGAGGTAAAGCAAGAACTTCGGCGTCGCCGCAGGTCCTCAGCAACAGACAGCGCCAAAAACCTAGCCAAAAGAGTAAAAGTCCAAAGTCTCAGATGTCTGGTTCATATAGAGCGAATTCAAGTCAGTGCTTCGGCCCGGAAAATCTTCAATTCCACCTGACAGGAAGCGCGTGGAAGTGGACAAGAGACTCGACCGACTTCACATCAAAATATGAAGCAGCTATCTAGGGACCGAGTTGGCTGAAATATATCAAATAATGTAAATGAAATAAATTAATTAAAATATTTGTTATGCTTTTGATTTCTAACCCGTTTTCTCCTAAAAAATATAAGTACTTTTAGCAAGGGCGGTGCCCATAGCATCAATAAATTATATAATTTCATCATATATTTCATTTCTTTTTAAATTTCAGGTACACAACACAAAAATGTAGTAAAACAAATAATGAAATTTTGAATTTAAAATGGACTTTCAAAGCACAAGATCGATTTAATTTAAATAACATTAATAAATCAAATTCTAATAACATCAGAAGTAGTCATAACACTATTTTTAAAAGGTAAGCTTAATATATGTAATTCCAAAAAAAAATTAATATAATTAACAAAAAATACTTGTTCATAGATCAAACATTTTTCCCCTTAAATAAATTTAAGATAAATATGGGCAAAACAAGATCCGTAAACACAAAAAAAAAACAATTTCTTTCTCCTATCAACTTTGAACTTTGTAACTAAAGTTTCCTTGTCAAGAGTGTCATCCAGGATTTTTGTACAGAAAGAAAATATTTTTTTTTTTAACAGAAACAATAATTTATGATGTTTTGGAGAAATAAATATGGAATTGATGTAATATATTACTGAACCAAATGATCATTGACAGCTGTCATGGGACGTTCAGAGAACCATAACTAAAGGCGAACATCGTTTCATAATTTTTTGTTGTAATGCCATCTGTTATTATTAAAAGAAAAGTAATATTGTAATAATAATGTTCAGTTAAAAAAATTTAATTTTTATCATATAATATTGCTGAAATAGTTAATAAAGCACTATTCAGTGATTTAGAGTTTTATTGACCAATATTATTATATATGAATCTTACCTTTCACAAATTAAATTACTAAGCACTTAGCAAATTGACAATATTATGAATTTAAAACAATATTACTAGTAAGAACACGCAATAGAGGAAAAACTAGTGAATAAAACTGTTTCGGTTTTAAGGAGAGATATTAAATAAGGGATGTGAATTTAAGCAATTTGGGGATACGACTATGCCAACAACGCACAGAGTTCGCCAGGGAAAAGATTCATATACTACCATCATATCTTAACCGCAACCATTGGAAAAGAGATTTTTAGTATCTTGAAAAAGTGTTTTTATGCGTAGATTTAAATAAAATTTTAATAATAGTTTAAGAAAAAGGGGATTGGAAATTAAAATAACTGTTAGAAATCAATAATTCATTTCAAATACATATCTAAAATATTCTAATAGGGACTTCTGAATTTTAACAGTTGATAGCGGCCATCTTGTTGAAGTTACATCTGTTAAATTGCATGTCATTTAATAAGTCTGTTTTGCCAAATCACCAACGGGTAGATATAGTGTTCCACAATACGTGTATATAATAATTTTTTTTATAAAAAAAACGTCCCGCGCGCTTCGCCCATTGTTAGGTCAAAAAATCATCGTCAGCGATGAGGCTGATTTCTGGATAAATAGGTACGGGAACAAACAAAATTGTCGAATTTGGGACGATATCAATCCAAATGAGATCCAAGAGCGTCTAATGCTTGTTTGGTATGGATTTTGGGCTGGCCGCGACATCGGTTCATATTTCTTTGAGAATGATGCTGGCCAGGTCATCACCGTTAACGGCGAGCGCTATAGGTCGATGATTACCAACTTGTTTTGTCCTGAATTGGATGATATGGACACCAACAACAACTGGTTTCAACAGGATGACGCCACCTCCCACACAGCTCATGCCACATTTTACATTCTGCACGAGCGATTTGAGGGCATGGTCATCTCACGTGGAGTTGATGTGAACTGGGCACCGAGATCGTATGATTTGACCCCATAAGACTTTTTCTTGTGAGGTTTTCTTAAGTTACAGGCCTGTGCGAATATGCCACAAACCACAGCGGCCCTTAAATCCAACATAACTAATTCCATGGGTCAAATTATTCCTGATTTATTCGCTAAAGTCATGAAAAATTGGATACTTCGGATGCACGCCACAAAAAAGGCGTGGTGGACATTTAAACGATGTTATATTCCACACATAATAACATCAATAGGCCTTCAAACGAATAAAAAAATTCAATGATATCTCAAACACACTTTGTTTTATTTAAATTTTAAGTTAGGAAGGGCTTAATGAGAGATCCTTTATAAAGTCGAACAATCGAAAGTGATCGAGATGGTGAAATTACATTTGTGGGATGTCATCGTCATGTCACGTCACGTACTTGCTCTTATGTGCCTAATTACATTGAAAAGCAAGATATTTGACAGAAACAACTAACATTTATGTACGTTGAAAATAACACAGTTTGAACTTATAAAAAGTATCAAAACCACAACACTTAACGGTTTTTAGTAAAAATAAAGTATGCCATCACACGTCTTAAATAACAAGGAATTTATGAAAAATATATTTCGAAAATTGTAGGACCGTTTTTTATTTTTAGTTTTTTGAAAAAAATCTTTTTTTGAAATGTTGGTATGTAGTTTTTTAGAGTTTATAAATATACATGTGATTATAAAATTTAAAATAATTTTATTTGAATCAGTTTTAAAAATATTGATTTTTCAAAAAAAAAGTTTAAAAAATTAATTTTAGTTAAAAAAAAGTTATTCAAAATTTTGATATGCAGATTTAATTAAGCTACTTAGATCTTCTTAAATATAAAATTTTACGGAAATCCAAAGAGCCGTTACCGAGAAAGCCTAAGATTAAAAAAACCGTTATATGAAAGGTACCGTTAATAGACTTTTCTCGTAAATTTGGTTCTAATCATAGCCAATACCAACAAAAAAATTCTCACAAATTTTCATTAAAATCGTTGGAGCCGTTTTCGAGAAAAATAAGCTTTTCCTTAACGGTCATATGGCAGGTACCGTTATTTTTAGGCCTACAAATAAAATTTCAATTATCCCTCTGGGGATTGCCAAAAGAATCACACACACCAAATTTGAAGATAATCGCTTAAGCCGTTTAGGCTGTAGCTCGTTATACATACTGACAGACAGACAGACAGACAGTCAGACAGATAGACAGACAGACATTTGTTTTCGATCACTTTTTTAGACTTCTCCATTATCGTAATGCCATGTTTCATTGTTATCTCAATTTTTTTTATATTCACGAATCCTAAACTTGCCTTATAGCCCCTATAATCGCAATTAAAAATAGAAAATGTACTTCACGTACTTTTGGTTTAAAAAAATATATATATTTTTTTATTCCTTTTTTATTTTTATCTTTATTCTTTATTTTGTAACAAATATGCTTCAACTATAATACATGAAGTCAACCGTCGTGGTTGGAGCCGATCTTAAGACTTATGATTAATATTTCATTTAGATTAGAAGTGAGCTTGGGAAGCATGAGATAAGAGACCACCAAAGTGTTATCTCGATACACAAATGATGAATTGCATTTGGTGTTGGGTATGGGGTTGCGTTTGCGACAAAGAAAGATAATAAACAAATGTGCTAGGTTGCTCTTTTGTGTTAGGCTGATATTGATTGTTGTTTTTGCAACTAAGTATCGAAGGAGATTGGTTTGTTGTTTTTTTGCAACAAAGTAACGGATGATACAAATATTTTTGAATTACTTTCATAGGGATTAACCCATGAAATATCTACAGTGTGGGTGGTATAACTTCCCCCTCTGTTAAACTGAATCGTCCCAAATCAGCTGATTTTGTAAATTTCGAATTTTATCGGACATTGCAGAAAGTATTTCTTCCAGTTTTTTTGAAATATTTTCATGCTTCCGCCGCTTGTACAATGTAATGATTATGAAAAGTATAAAAGTGCTTACAATTGTAGTTTTATATGTTTTTGAGCTATTAGAAATGCGTGTGAAAAGTTTACTCATAAGATTAATATTTTTGAATTTTAGCTCATTGTTATATGATAAAATATATTCGATTATCTCATAATCTTTAAAATGATAATTTTTTACAAATTCTATTATTTTTCCGGTGGGATTGTAATAATATTCATTATTAATAGTTACAATTATATCAAAAATTACTAAAAAAGTTCGATTAAAAATTTTACCGTTTACAGTATTTGTTCCCGAAATAATTATAGCTCCATCTTTAATAATATCAATATTTTTGTTATTTTCTTTAATTTTGGTACAATTCGTTTTAATTTTGTTTAAAATATTTGTAAAACAAGTTTTATTTAAATTGAGTTTACAATAATTATTATTTAATTCACTTTTACATTTTTGTGAATTAAAATATGTGTTATTACATTTTAAAATCTTATCATCTATTAATAATTTTCCATCGTTATTTGCAATGGCTCTAGCTTCGTAAAGTGAACATTCATTTAGAATGATAGGATAACGTATATAAAGAATTATTAAATCTTTTCTTTGCAAAATTTTGAATATAGAAACATCCAATAGGTCAACTAAGGTTACTGATTTGTGTTCATGCCGAATTATATCTTTCAATTCACCCATGTTTAGAAAATTAGTACTTAAAATGTTTGCTTTAGCAAGAACAATAGTTTGAAGGACGTTTTGAAGATCTCTGGCTGCGAGCCTTAATCTTTGTTTTCGTATGATTTTTTCGACTGATGATTTTGCACCTATTATTTCGTTGATGAGGCTTGAGAGTTTTTGTATTTCTTTAAAAAATTCGGTATTTGTTACCAATTGAATATTATTGTTTTCTATTAAGTCATTAACTTTATTTGATATCGTTAGGAAATCATCATGGTCGGTTGTACCCGCTATCCATTTCCATAGTGTTCCTAACTCGTTTATGCCTCTTTTTACTTTATTTATTTTTAATTGAAGAATGATTGATTCAATAAGTTTGATTGATTGAATAAGCCGATATGACAAAACATTGCACAAGAATGACGTGTAATAATATCTTGCTGTAAAGAATATTGAAAATTGTTATGTTATGGTCAGTCTATCTATAGTTTTTAATAAGCTAGAAATTATTTAATATTGTCCTTGTAAACCTTTCTTTCTCTACTGTTAATGACAACATTTCTTTTATTGTCTTGTTTAACTATTTGTTTTTTATACCTGTATTTTAATTTGTTCCTCTCACCAAAATTCTTTTCAAATATTTTTTCGCCTGGTTGAAAGGATTTTTGTACCCGTTTTTGGTTGTGCGTTCTTAACATATTATTTTGTATAGTAAATAGTTTATTATATATATTATTATACACGTTAAAAATTTAAGTTTTTGTGCGTAAAAAACGTCTATGTGTAGATTTTTCCCTTCGCTGGTAGGGATAGGTGCTTGACCGATATGAATTTTCTTTGGATGCCTATTGTATTTGTGTTTATTGCAAATTTCACAATTTTGTGAGAATTCCTTGAATTCTTTAGACATGCTTGGCCAATAATAAAATTTATTAACTTGTTTAATATTTTCTTTAAAATTTCGATGTGCCCTATTATGTGTTTGTTCAATGATCATGGCTTGATCATCCTTATTTGTTATATCTGTGACAAAGTGTCGGGTGTAGAAAAATTTAATGTTAAAGGTAGATAGAAGAGATCCCTTTATGTGGTAAAGGTCTTCAGGTGTACAGTGGATTGCTGTAACAAGATTTGGTTTTAAGTATTCTTTAAGAATAGTTATTAAATTTTCTACGTTATCGAATTCTATGAGATGTCTTGTATTGGTAAAGACTTTTATTGATTCATGAATAGTTGTAAAGAATTTATGGAGAATAAGTATTTGTTGCTTGAATTGGTTTAAGGGCTTCTTTGTTTCAGGAATTGTGTCTGTATCGAGACTTTCAGCAGAATGCATGGGTTATTGGGCGAAACGGCAAATGATAAGGGTTGATGATCCGTTAGAATCAACAAATTAGAAACCCCATAAAGGTAGTTTCTCAAGGATTTTAGTACCCAAACGTACAGTCTTTTTTCGTTTGTAGCATAATTGCGTTCAGTTGAATTAAGTGTCTTAGAATAGAAGGTTATAGGATTGCCTTCTTGAGACAGTACGGCGCCAATGGCTATATTAGACGCGTCAGTGGTTAAAATAAATTGTTTTTTATAATCAGGCTGAGCTAATTGTATATGATTTGATAAAGCTCTTTTAAGTTTGTTAAATGAGTCTACTTCAGACATGTTAAAATTTATTTTTACTTTTTTTGACATGTGTTTCGATGTCCTAACATTTTCTCCAGATAAAAGTTTGGTGAGTGGTTTCGCTAAAGAGGCGTAATTTTCTACGAATTTTCTATAATAACCGGTGACACCTAAGAATCCTCTTAGTTCACGTAAGTTTGTAGGAATTGGATAACTTTCTATCACTTCCACTTTTTTGGGATCGGTCTTGATGACATTTTGGGCTACGATATAGCCTAAAAATTCGATTTCTGTTTTAAAGAATTTAGACTTTTCAAGCGATATCTTCATATGTGCTCTTTTTAGTATATTAATGATAGTTTATAAATTTTCAAGATGTGTATTTAAATCTTCGGAAAACACGATGATGTCATCCATATATACATGACATATTTTACCAATGTAGTTTCTGATAGCGAGTTTCATTGAAGAAAAGATTTGCTCTTTCTGTCAAAAGATTTGATCTTTTTGAATTTTGAGAGTTTCATTGCAACAAAAAGAGCAAATCTAGAACAAATCTCAACACAACAGATTTGATCTCTGAAGGGTTGGCAGATTTGATCTGAATGCACACATACATGTAAAAGAGCTTTTCTGTCAGACGTCATACGGAAAATATTTTGTTATTAATTTGCTGTGAACTTGTGAATTTGTGCCAGTCCGTGCTAAAAAATAAAAAAAATAAATAAACAAATAATGGACGAACAAGTTAATAATTTAGATATCATAAATTTAGTGGAGTTTTTGGTTGCTTCGTCTTTGTCTTCGTCTTCCTCGTCATCTGATGATGAAGATATGTTTTTTCCAGAAATGTATGGAGTGAGAACCACAAAACACAGGATCAAGGATTTTGTTTCTGATATCGTGGAAAACTATTCGGAATTGGACGTATGTATATTATATCTTTTAATTATAGTTCATTTACCTTTTGCAATAACTAGATGTGTTTAAAATGTTTACAGTTCCGCCAAAACTTTCGCGTATCTAGAGGGACCGCTGATATGCTGATCGATAAGTTTCAACAATCTGCACACTATAGGATAAATTATGTTGGTGGCAGAGAAGCAGTCGATGCAAAAACACAAATATATGCGTTTTTATGGTAAAAATTATCTTATGATAAGATAAGTTACTAGAAAAACCTCCATAATCTCAAAATTAATACAATAGGTACGCTGGAAACAAGGCCACATACCGAAAAGTTTCTAATTTGTTTAACATTACCAAATCTACAATGCATCGTCAACTGAATTTGGTTCTAGATTTTTTTTATGAAATTTCTGCGAAATATATAAAGTTTCCGAATTGTGAAATGGAGAAAGAAACCATTGCAAGCAAATTTACAGAGGTTAGTATAATTTCTATTTAATTCACAAGTCATTAAATGTTTTTCTAAAATTGCTTCAGATATGTGCAATACAAAATATCATTGGGTGCATAGATGGTTCCTATATACCAATACGAAAACCAGCCAACAAAATAAGATCTACATATATAAATCGTCATGATAGGTTGTCAATAACATTGCAGGGAATTTGCGATGCAGATAAACGCTTTATTGATGTCTTTATTGGGTCACCGAGTAAAATTCACGACGCTCGTGTTTTCCAGTTGTCATTTATATCGGACAAATTACCAACAATATGTGGAAGCCAATACCATATTTTAGGTGATGCAGCGTATCCCTTAAGAGAATACTTAATGACCCCTTTCAAGGACAATGGTCGTTTGACTGCAGCTCAGAGACGATACAATTACAAACACGCCAAAGGTAGAGTGAAAATTGAAAATGCTTTTGGGCTCTTGAAAAATAGGTTCAGACAACTCTTAACATTGGATTTTTTCAAAGTTCTGAGTATGTGCAGATTTGTTTTGGCCGTCTGTGTTTGCACAATATGTGCATAGATAGATGTGATACTTGGCCAGAAGAAAACGTAGACAGCGAACCGGAAACACCAATAGAACCAGAAGAAACTCAAGCGACAATGTATCATCGGAGGTTAGGCGAAATGAAAAGAAATGTTATTGTCTTAAGGTTATAATTTAGCTTTTTATTTTAAAAATAAATATACTTATATCGACTTGGTTGTTTAAAACTTAAAATTAGTTAGGAACATATAGGTATGAGCACAAAAATATATAATAATTCATTAACACAGAAAACTACTTAAAAGTACTATAAATGAAATTCACAGCTTCTTGCTTGTTTAAATAACATAAAAAAAGGTAAGTACATAATGAACACAAAACAAAAATATATGAACTTATTTACATAGATAATACTTATGTAAAAACTAAAACTATAAACAAAAACTAAATTCATTATCACTTCTAAATGTATATTCAGTCTTATTTGTTGAGGAATTTTTGCAGAGTTTGATTAATTGACTTGAGCTCTTCTAGTTTTTCGCAGTGTCGCCTCTCTTTCTTTTCCTGCTTTTCTTTAAACAACTTTTCTTTTTGTTGTAAAAATCGCTCTTGCACAGTCAATTTTTTTGGAGCACGGACTTTTTTTTGACTAGATTGAGAGGAACTTGAAAATGAAACGTCATTTTCATTGTTTTCGTCACTAGCTTGGAACAAATTGAATGATGTTGCCATTGAACTGGAAGAGGCCGAAAAGCAACTAGCAACACCGGGAACCACTGTTTTTGAAACCCGAAGTTCATCCAAGTAGTTGGGCGTCTCATTCTTCCTCTTGGTGATGTCCGCTCCCATGGTGATTTAAGGGAGGATAGAGTCGTCGATTCCAATTATTCTTTCGACTTCTCTATCGTATGGTGTTTTAACTCGAGTAGCACCACTGACTTTATTTGAATCCAATGACCTTTTCGTCCTTTTTAAAATTGTCTTTAGTCGCCCTTCGACTTGTATAGCTGAGTAATTTGTCTTAAAATGGTAATTAATTTTGCCAGCTATAAAATTCCACAGAGCTTTTTTTGTCCTAAATGGTTTTTGTGGACCTATTTGGGCAAGGTTTTCAGCATACAGTGAGAGCATAATTTTTGTCTCCGACTCTCCCCATACCTGAATAACCCTACCATCTGTCGGCGACGAAAGTTGTGGTTGGTCGACAAAATCTGCTTTCTTGTCCTCCAGTAGTGCAACACAATGTAGGCTTTGTAGCTCGTCAGCTTCGTAAGGGCTGCATAATTTTAAAGCAATGGCTTCCTCTAAAAGCAATTTACCGGTTTCCCCAGCTGGAACAAATAATAATTCTTATGAATTTAACTTTTTAATTTGTTTCAGAAAAACTTACTGTTTCTTACGCGGACTTGGATGTACCCTTCCGCATCCACAACAACTCCGTTCGCCGTGTCCAACAATTCAAGATCGCCTTGATCAATTTCAATAATTTTTTTCTGTGATTAAATAATAATAAACAAACAAAATGATACAAATAATAAAAACACAACCTGCAAACTTTAACTTCTTCCAATTCCAATTACAAGTGACAACAACAGAATCCAATATAGGGATGCAACGATGTTTTCTGAACTCAATGTATCGTTCATAAAAATCGATATCTTAATATCGATGTTGAAACCCATAAAAACATCGATACTTCGTTCTTAGTTTACAATGAAGGATTTGGGCTAGAACGAAATTTTTCCTTTGGCTTAAATAATAATTTAAGTTATAAGCTTTACTTTTGCATTAACAAAAACAAAATCACTGATTTGAGTTTTTGAACGCCTCAGAATCAAAATTAAAATTTTCAGTGATGGAGTTTCAGTGACAGCTTTAACTGAAGGGCGTTCTTTTATGGTAAAGTGTCATTGTTGGGACTTTTACGATTTCATTTTGGAACGATTTTTTGTTAGACATTGTTAGTCTGTCAAACAAATATTAAAAAAAAATCAACGTACTCCTCCAAATGAATACTTAATTAAATACAGATTTTTCTATCGAAAATAGTATCGTTAGATCATGTTTTTAATCAATGTCACTTTAATTTTTAAACACCACCAAAACAAAAAAAAATTATGAATTTTGAATTTTGATTTGAATTCTAAACGAACTTTGACATTGACAGATCAAAAAACTCAATTCATATCATGGACATGAGTTGGAAATAGTTACAAATCGTAACTATTTGACACTTCAACAATGCATTTTGAAACGTTGTTTTCCTGTCAAATAGTTACGAATCGTAACTATTTGGCATTTTGGAAAGACAAATAGTTAACAATTGTTAACGATTGTCAACGATTGTCAACGATAGTTAATAAAAGAACGCCCCACTGGCACCCTACTAATAGCGAGTTTCATTGAAATTTCAAGGATTTTATCTGAAAATCGAGATTTGCTCTTTTCAATGAAACTTGTTTCATCAATTAATCCTAGTGTTGGTCATTCACTGACGAGCATACACAGTTTTGATATCACACACAAAAATACCAGGCATGCACAGTTGATATATTCAAAATGCCATATTTGGTATTTTCTCACTTCAAAAACACCTTTATTTGTTATTTCGTATATTTAATGGATATATATTAATTTTTTTGGCTAAGCACTGGCTGGCACAAGTTCACAACAAATAACAAATAACAAAATATTTTCCATTTGACGTTTGGCCGAAAGACTATTTATATGTACGTGTGCATTCAGATCAAATCTGCCAACCCATCAGAGATCAAACCTTTCGTTTGATCAAGATTTGATCTAGATTTGCTCTTTTTCTTGCAATGAAACTCTCGAAATTGAAAAAAGATCAAATCTTTTGACAGAAAGAGCAAATCTTTTCTTGAATGAAACTCGCTATAAGGAAAAAGGTAGTTAGACAAGTTATCATTTTCAGGTTATTATGTGTTAGCGTAACTGGGTATTTCGTATATTGGTTATTGTTTTATTCACTTTGTTATTATTCATGCTTTAAAAAAGTAAGAAACCCTTTATTAAGCAATATCGCAAATTATTGGTCTTAAGTTCAATGATGAATAATAAATTAAATGTTTTTTTTTTGTTTTGTTAAATAAATCTTGTATGTATCGAAAATCAGTGCATAAATATTTTTTCCTTGACATCGATTATCATCCTCATAGTATCGATATTCAAACATCGATGTTTTTATGAATAATGTTCCATCCCTAAATGAACATGTCAGAGGAAGTATGTAATGTCAAAATATTGTGTGTGTCATTCATTTACCAATACTACAATTAAATCGGAAAACAAGTTTCATTGAAAAGATCAAATCTGGATTTTGAGAGCAGATCTTTGAAATTTGAATGAAACTCGCTATGAGTATGTCATCCATTGCTCTCTGAAATATTTGAGGAGAATTTTTTAAACCGAAAGGTAGACGTAAAAATTCATATTTTCCGTTATTAATCGAGAACGCGGTTTTCTCAATATCTTTCGGATCCATCAAAATTTGATGGAAACCCGATTCTAGATCGATTGTTGAAAAATATTTTGACCTACCTAAATTTGACAATATGATGCTTATGTCTGGTATGGGGTACGTGTCTTCTATGGTATGATTATTAATTTTTTGTAATCTACTACCATTCGCAATTTTCGAGTTCTGTCTGCATTAAAACCTTTTTTATTTACTATCCAAATAGGGGAATTGTAAGGTCCTATGCTTTTCCTGAGTATCCCTTCTTCAAGTAATCTCTTGATTTCACTATTCACGAAATCATTACAAGAATGAGGGTAAGGGTATTGACGGCTCCATATAGGAGTATCTATTTCAATGCGAATACTTGCACGAACATCAGTTCGAAAAGGCAAGCTGGTGTTTATATTAGAGTGGCTTTTTTGTATTGTTTTAGTAATAAATTCCCTTAATTGAAATATTATATTTTCTTCATATAGTTCAGGGTTTTTTATAAAATTATTTTTGCGTTCCTCTTCGGAGAGTACACTAAAACTTGAATCACAAGTTGCATTAGCAACTGATTCTAGATATTTTCCAATCTTGAATTCGTTTCCAAACCCTGTATGGGTAAGGTTCCTTTCCAAGGGGTATTTTTCTTTATTTCTTTATTAGAAATATTCCTTTCCAAGGCGGTATTTTTATTTATTTCTTTATTAGAAATATTCCTTTCCAAGGCGGTATTTTTATTTATGTCTTTATTAGAAATATTCCTTTCCAAGGCGGTATTTTTGTTTATTTCTTTATTAGAAATATTCCTTTCCAAGGCGGTATTTTTATTTATTTTTTTATTAGATATATTCTATAAAATATATATATAAATATATATTATTTGGTTGAGGCCCAGGTTCGTCCCGAACTGTAGCGCCACCTAAGTAAGTAAGTATTAGATATATTCCTTTCCAAGGCGTTATTTTTATTTTTGTGATTGATATTCACGTCCACTTCTGAGGTGATATTTTTACTATTAATTATTTTTTCTTTTTTGCCTGCATATTCTAAAAACCCTTCTTTTAAGTTAATAATTGCATTGATTTTTTTTAATAGATTAAAACCTATCAAGAGATCGGATTCTAAATTATCGATCTCATACAAAATTTGATCAATACCAAAGATTTGGCAATTATGATAATATTTTATAATGGAAAATCCATTTACAGTCTTAACTCTCTTATAATTTGTTAGTTCTTTTTTATTGGGAAATACACCTGTTTTAATGTAAAATGCGGTGGCCCCAGAATCTATTAAAATTTTTAAAACTTTCTTTGTGTCTTTGTCGACTTTGAATAGGTAGGGCAGTCCGATTGCCCCGAATCTTCTAAAAAATGATTCTCTGTTTTATTGTTAATTCTTTGTGCTTTAAGTTGGGATTGGTTGGACGGAGTACTATTCTTGTTCCGTTTTTGAAAATTTCTTTTTTGTTCCGACTGGAACTGGTTTGGATTAGCTCCAAAATAATTTTGAGTCTTGTTTTGGTTTTGAGAGTAGTTAAAATTTGTTGGCTGATGATACATTTGAATGGAAGGGTCAACTTCCATTGGTTCTGGTTCTTGTTGATTTGAGTCAGTTTGAACAGGTCTTCGGTTAGGTTCCCGCTTGGGATATCTAAGCGTATTATTATTTGGATTATTTTTTTTGATTTTGAGAAAAATTTATACCTTTATTATTGTTATAATAATTACTATTATTATTCTTGTTTTTATTACTATTATTATAATTTTTATGGGAGTAAAACATTTCCGTGAAAAGAGCTCTTTGCTCGTTAGACTCTAATTCCTGAGCTTTAGCCAGGGCGTTAGGAAGATCTATTGGGGACATTGAATGTATTATATTCGATAGTGGGGGATTTAATCCAGTTATAAACACGCGCAAAGCATATGCTCTATTCTTTGTGTTTAATTCTTTTGTAACCGAATTATTGGTCCCATGTGTCATTATGGTTTTGTTTATGAGTAAGGTTAACTTTTTGTTAACTGCATTGTAGAAATCGATTACGGACATATTGCCTTAACGAAAAACACTATGTTCCTCTTCCACAATGTGAATTGGTCTCCTGTCGGAGACCTGTCGGAGACGAAGCTATTATAGCTTCGAAATTAAGCACAGTGCCATGGTTAGTTAAAACGTCATTGGCATATTGAGTTATCTTATTTCGCAGTATAGTTAACGCCGCGAAATATTTTCTGCTGCCTGCTTTATATAATGACATGCAGTTGTAAGCAGCTTCTCGCCAACTAACATATTGATTTTGTTTTCCAGAAAAGTCTGGAAGGGACTTAATAACGTCTAGTGCCTCATCGCACTTTAATGTCTCGTCTATTTTTTGACTCATTCAACTCAACTATTTGCGTGTCTTTTGACTCTAACTCTTGTTTAAGTCTTTGTATTTCGTTAACTAAGGGTTCCGTTGTGTTGGCTATTAATTGAGTTATTAAATCGATTGTTAATTTGTTAGGCATGGTGGAATGTGAAAGATTTAACTCCGCTTATTTTTTTAATGAAAGCTTCCAGATTTATATTAAAAACTGAATTTTTTTCTTTACTTTTCAATTAAAAAAATGTTTACACTTTAAATTAAATGCTTAATATCTGATAATATTTAATGACATTTTTCTGTACTCCACTTTCAATATATATATTTTTTTTGTTTACACTTTAAATTAAATGCTTAATATTAGCAATATCTAAATATAAAGTTATGTACTTCACGTACTTTTGGTTAAAAAAAATATATATTTTTTTATTCCTTTTTTATTTTTATCTTTATTCTTTATTTTGTAACAAATATGCTTCAACTATAATACATGAAGTCAACCGTCGTGGTTGGAGCCGATCTTAAGACTAATGATTAATATTTCATTTAGATTAGAAGTGAGCTTGGGAAGCATGAGATAAGAGACCACCAAAGTGTTATCTCGATACACAAATGATGAATTGCATTTGGTGTTGGGTATGGGGTTGCGTTTGCGACAAAGAAATATAATAAACAAATGTGCTAGGTTGCTCTTTTGTGTTAGGCTGATATTGATTGTTGTTTTTACAACTAAGTATCGAAGGAGATTGGTTTGTTGTTTTTTTGCAACAAAGTAACGGATGATACAAATATTTTTGAATTACTTTCATAGGGATTAACCCATGAAATATCTACAGTGTGGGTGGTATAACTTGCACATGAAAAATGCAACAAATTGCTTGAATGATTTTTTTTGCGTTCGTGTAACCCAGCCTCATAGGCTTTGAGAAATGTATAGTTAGTTGATTTAAGCCTAATTCAGCAGTTAGTTTTTATTGCATCACGTTTAAAGAAAACCCTACGTTATTTTTTTTTTAGTATATAATAACTGAATTTGTATGCTTTGGCATTTGGATCTAAATGTCCGTTTGTGTTGAAAAATAAAGAAACACTGGAAGTGTGAACTTTTTTATTTTTAACTTTATTACTTCACTTCTAATTCAAGTAAATTATAAATTCAAATTAGTTAGCTGTATTATTTTAGGTTTACTCAGTGTTAACTAATTGTTTTATTAGTTAAATTATTAATTGAACAACACAAATATTTTTTCAGTACAAACAAACAACAAGTAAATACAATTTTATTAGAAAAAGTAAACCACAAATGAACATCAATCAAATAATTTTTTAATGTGAGAACTGCTTTAAATAAAGTGTGAGTGAAGACTGATTTTTATATATTTTCTTCCAACCTTCCAACTTATCGCTCAATCAAAAGCACTGAAAAAGTCCCATATTCTTAAAGTGTTGAGTAAGCGGTACCACACAATGAGTTTATAGACTGCATTGAACGCGAAGCCGCCTACGAAAATTCCACAGACAATTAAAATAATCTTCTTTGTTGACATTCTCGGAATTTGTAGTTGATTATAATTATGCTATGCAAAATGCAAGCTTTTATAGTGAATAAAAAAATGATGAATTGAAATGTAAACTAAGGAATGTGCATGGAGAGCGATAAGTTGGAATTACAAATTAAATATATCATTAACCTGAGCTGTAATTGAATTTGAGTTAGGTGAAGAAAATTTGAAATGCCAAGAATCTGGCTCATTAGCAAAAACGATAAAAAAAATTAAAAGTAAAATTAAAAACAAAAAAACAAAATGAATAGAGAAATTAAATTCTTAACAAAGCCGGCCACCTTGAAAATCATCCTTTTCAACAGGATCTATGTGATCGGCAATCGACATATTTGTGTTACTGCATGCTTATAAATGCCCTTGTAGGTTTTGACTGCCACGACTCGAATCATTCCATCTTCCCCTTGATAGGCTTCGACGATGCGTGCTAGTGGCCACTGCAAGGGTAGAATATGGTCATCATGAAGCAAACCCAAATCGCCATTTTGAAGATTAACCGTTGGAGTTAGCCATTTTTGGCGGAGTTGCAGATTATGCAAAACTTCCTTTTGCCAGCGATTCCAGAAAAGTTGCCTAATATGAGTGACTCTTTGATAACTGCTAAGGCGATTTACGTTTAGGTTTGATAGGGATGGTTTTATTGATGCTAGTCATTGGTGCTCCTATAAGAAAGTGGCCAGGAGTTAAGGCTTGAAGATCATTTGGGTCTATAGACATTGGTGAGATTGGCCTAGAGGTCATTATCGCCTCTATTTCACAGAGCAAGGTAGACATCTCTTCGTGTTTAAGGAAGGCGTGTGAAATCAGCTTGACTAGATGGCACTTAGCCACTTTGACAGAGGCTTCGAATAGTCCACCAAAATGCGGTGACCGAGGCGGTGAGAAAGCCTACTCTATGTTTTCTATTAAACATTGGGTATGAACTTTATTGTTGTGTTCATCGGATTGAAATAACTTATGTAGCTCCAGCAGCTCTGCTTTTGCGCCTACGAAATTAGTTGCGTTATCAGAATATATTTTTGTACATTTACCTCTGCGGGCTATGAATCGCTTGAGAGCCAAAATGAAAGCCTTAGTAGTGGGGTCAGCTACGAGCTCCAGATGCGTAGCTTTTGTAGTAAAGCATACAAATTCCGCTACGTATGCCTTTATAGTTCTATGTCTACGGATTCCAGATCGTATGTAAAAAGGACCACAGTAGTCCACGCCAGTGATGGAAAATGGCCTGGCTGGCATTGTCCGATCAGCTGGTAGGTTGCCCATCATTTGACTTAGATGAACAGGACGTGAGCGAAAACACAAAACACAGGATCTGATGACAGAGTTGATAGCGCGTTCTCCTGCTTTTTTTTTTTTTTTTTTTTTTTTTTATAATTAACGCGCGCACAAGGGACTATTTATTTCCCTTTTAATGTAACACACTGCGCGGGCATTAGGAAGATAGGGAGGGGAGAGATAGGAGGTGTCGAATAACATTGGTTTTGAATGTTTGCAAATTGAAATGGCAAGGGAAAATCTCGCCGGGTAAACCATTCCAAAGTCGTGTTGTACGGCTAAAAAAAGAATCCCTATATTTCACGGTACGTCCGAAATTGGGCTCAAGGGTGAACTGATGGGCATTCCTAGCAAGACGAGTATTACGGGCAAAACTTTTAAGGGGAGGAATGCAGCTGGCTACCTCGAGTGAACATTTTTTATAAAAGAAACGATAAAATAAGGAAAGACATGAAACATTGCGTCGGTGTTCGAGAGGGGCAATTGTTTCAGCAGCAGTTCTATTTCCTATCAATCTTAACGCTCGATTTTGTATTCTATCAAGCAGGTGAAGCGATGTTTGTGAAGCACCTGCCCACAGGTGGGAGTTATACTCGAGTTTAGGGCGTATAAACGCTTTATAAATTGTAGCCAGATCAGATGGGGAAAAATACTTCTTACACCGATACAGAAAACCTAAGCACTTAGCAGCATTCTTAGCGATTTCAAATATATGGTCGTTCCAACGGAGGTCGTCGTTGACACACATACCGAGTACTGAGAGCTTTTCGGTTTCTTCAATGTAAGTGCCATTCATGGACAATGGCATTGGGAGAATGTTAAGCTTTAACGACAGAAGACAGCATTGAGTTTTCGAAGCATTAAACTCCACACGATTTCTATTACCCCATTTGACAATGCTGTATAAATCGGAGTTTAATGAGCTTGACATACGGCACCGTTGCAATTGTACGTCCGAAGGCGAAGGACGTGAATTATCGAACGAATATGAAAAGCTGAGGGTAGAGTCGTCAGCAAAACAGTTAAGTGGATTAGAAGTAACAGACAGAAGATCATTTATAAAAATGAGGAAAAGAGTCGGAGATAGAACAGAGCCCTGGGGCACACCAGCATTTATTTTATGGGAATCAGACTTGAATCCGTCCAATACAACTTGTATTGAACGGTCCAGAAGATAGCTTCTAATCCAACGAACAAGAGTATTATCGATCCCAAAAGCACGCATTTTCGATAAGAGAGCTTCATGCCAAACTCTATCAAATGCCTTGGAGATATCAAGAGCAATAATCTTACTTTCACCAAAGCGATGTAAAGATTTGTTCCACTGTTCGGTGAGATATGCCATCAGATCACCAGTGGAACGGTTGCTGCGGAAGCCATACTGACGGTCATGGAGAAGCTTACGATCTTCGAGATATTCCTTAAGCTGACGGTTAATCAGTGTTTCCATGACCTTAGAAAGAAGAGATGTCAGTGCTATGGGTCGGTAGGAGGAGGGGGAGGATGGGTCACCTTTCTTAGGGACAGGCTGGACAAATGCTGTTTTCCATCTTCTAGGAAAGATTCCAGAAGAGTAGGAGCGATGGAAAAGCTTACGCAGTGGCTTTGCCAGTGTGGAAGAACACCTCTTCAGAAGAATCGGGGGTATACCATCCGGGCCAGCGGATTTGTGTATATCGAGATCTTTGAGAACTCTTGCTACTGTACGAGTGCGGAAAAAAATCTGTCCCATGGAAAAAATTACATTCTCAAGTACAGGAGGGGCAACGTTGCTATGCGGCAGCGTGGAGCTAGCAGCGAAATGGGCGGCGAGCAAGTTTGCCTTCTCTGAAGAGTAAACAATTGGTTTGTTACTGTCGATGAGCGTTGGAACCGAAGATGTTGAGGAGTTTTTAATATTTTTTACAAATGACCAAAAATTTTTACTGCCTTTGGGACAATGCAGAATTTTTTGCCGTAATTTTTGGTCATGCAAAAATTTGGTTCTTTCAATAACGGAGTTGCATAAGTTTCTTGCTTGTTTGTGCTTTTTCCGATTTTCCTCTGTAGGGTTGGCTTTGTAAGAACGGAAACTTACTTCTTTAAGCCTAATAGCTTTTTTACACTCAGAATTAAACCAAGACTTTTCTTTAGGTTTGATGCTTTTTACTCTGTTAGGAATAAAAGCACGCATCCCTAGAAGAATCACATTTGTGATCATTTCAGCACTGGCATCAATGTCACTATCGAGGAAGCATAGTGACCAGTTAAAGTTTCGGAAAAAAATATTCAGGCCGTCCCAGTTGGCTTTCTCGTATTGCCAAACGGTCCTGGTGGGAAGTTTTTCTTTAACTGGATGGGTGGAGGATGAGAAATTAGCTGAAATAACACAATGGTCTGAAGTGCCAAATGGAGAAGTTACACTAATGGTATATTTATTATTATCAAAAATCGTTGCCGTGTAGTATTTAAGAGTGTCTGGCAAGCGGCATGGCAATTCTGCACATGAAAGTACCATATAAGAGATTTGGTAAAGACATGATTTTGGGGGAGCAGGATTGGGTGTTTAGCGTCATTTTCAAACGACCGCCTACACGAATTATTGAATCTGGGTCGACGAATGGTGACAACTTTAATAAGGAACAGTTGGTATCCAGAGGCTTTTTAGACATGAAGCGATCATAATCCTTGGGAAAACAAGTTGTTTGCACGTTTCTTATGATGGCTTTTAACGCAAGTTCCTTTTCGCCAGGCGTGATAGGCCCTGCAAGGGTAGAATATGGTCATCATGAAGCATAACCAAATCTTCATTTTGAAGATTAACCGTTGGAGTTAGCCATTTTTGGCGGAGTTGCAGATTATGCAAAACTTCCTTTTGCCAGCGACTCCAGAAAAGTTCCCTAAGATGAGTGACTCTTTGATAACTGCTAGGGCGATTTACGTTTAGGTTTGATAGGGATGGTTTTATTGATGCTAGTCATTGGTGCTCCTATAAGAAAGTGGCCAGGAGTTAAGGCTTGAAGATCATTTGGGTCTGTAGACATTGGTGAGATTAGCCTAGAGGTCATTATCGCCTCTATTTCACAGAGCAAGGTAGACATCTCTTCGTGTTTAAGGAAGGCGTGTGAAATCAGCTTGACTAAATGGCACTTAGCCACTTTGACAGAGGCTTCGAATAGTCCACCAACATGCGGTGACCGAGGCGGTGAGAAAGTCCACTCTATGTTTTCTATTAAACATTGGGTATGAACTTTATTGTTGTGTTCATCGGATTGAAATAACTTATGTAGCTCTAGCAGCTCTGCTTTGGCGCCTACGAAATTAGTTGCGTTATCAGAATATATTTTTGTACATTTACCTCTGCGGGCTATGAATCGCTTGAGGGCCAAGATGAAAGCTTTAGAAGTAAGGTCAGCTACGAGCTCCAGATGCGTAGCTTTTGTAGTAAAGCATACGAATACCGCTACGTATGCCTTTATAGTTCTATGTCTACGGATTCCAGATCGTATGTAAAAAGGACCACAGTAGTCCACGCCAGTGATGGAAAATGGCCTGGCTGGCATTGTCCGATCAGCTGGTAGGTTGCCCATCATTTGACTTAGATGAACAGGACGTGAGCGAAAACACAAAACACACGTTTTCCGGATATTATCAAAGATCGTTGCCGTGTAGTATTTAAGAGTGTCTGGCAAGCGGCATGGCGATTCTGCACATGAAAGTACCATATAAGAGATTTGGTAAAGACATGATTTTGGGGGAGCAGGATTGGGTGTTTAGCGTCATTTTTCAAACGACCGCCTACACGAATTATTGAATCTGGGTCGGCGAATGGTGACAACTTTAATAAGGAACTATTGTTATCCAGAGGCTTCTTAGACATGAGGCGATCCTAATCCTTGGGAAAACAAGTTGCTTGCACGTTTCTTATGATGGCTTTTAACGCAAGTTCCTTTTCGGGAGGCGTGATAGGCCCATGATCTTCTTTTGTTTGCTTGTTGTGAATAAAGCGACGAACGAATACAAATACTAGAATTAAACAAAAGTATGAGATAGCAAATTTGTTTGAAGAGATTAAGTCATGTTGAATTGGTGTAGATGTAAATGAAAATACTTGAGGCTTGCTTTCAGGTAGCTCTTCCATAGATAGGTTTGAAGGATTTCTGGGCCAAGATTCGAAAGGGAGTTTGAGGAAACTCGGTCCCTGAAACCATATTGTGGAAGCGGCTAGGTCTCCAGCGGATGCTCCTCTGGAGACTGAGTCAGCAGAATTTTCGGCTGCAGGCACATGTCTCCAATTGTAACAAAAACGGTTTTGGATATCAATGAAATTCTTTATTCCTGTGAAAGTACGTTCGATGCCATTATGTAAGGAATTCGATTTCTTTTGCATGGCCACCACGGGCACGCCTGCAGAAGTCCAGACACTGAACCCAATTTTCTACGGTTTTCAAGCATTAATCGGCCGATACTGCAGCAATTTCAGGTTCGATATTCGTACGAAGTTCATCAATCGTCGCTGGCTTGTTGGCATAGACCATAGACTTGACGTAGCCCCACAGGAAATAGTCTAACGGCGTCAAATCGCACGACCGAGGTGGCCAAGCGACTGGACCATTTCGTGAGATAACACGTTCTCCAAACTTGGTTTCCAATAAATTGATTGTGACATTCGCTGTGTGACTTGTGGCGCCGTCCTGTTGGAACCACATGTCCTCCAAGTCCATATCATCCAATTGGGGCCAAAAATATTCGGAAATCATTGAACGGTAGTGATCCCCATTCACAGTAATTTTTTCGGGATCCAATGATGACTCATGGAGTACGTGTGGATTGCTGCCTGACCAATACCGCATATTTTGTTTATTGACGAAGCCATTCGACGATTTGTTTAATGAGTGGAATCGTTCGATGTTAAAGTTCAGCTAAAAGAAGAGCAGCACACAGCTCTAGACGAGGCAAGGACACTGTTTTCACAGGTGCTACACGTGATTTTGAGCACAATAAGTTAGTGGATATGTTTCCTGTTGAATCAACTGCTCGAATATAGATGGCAATTGCTTATGCCCGTTCACTTGCGTCACTGAACCCATGAATCTGTAACGAAGAAAAATTGTTCTTTCATATTGCATACCTAGGAATTTCTATTTTATCCAAGTGTGCCATATCTGCAATGAATTCTGTCCATTTGGTATGCAAATCTTGTGGTATACTCTCATCCCAGTGCAATTTCAGCTTCCATAAATGCTGCATGAATAGTTTTGCTGATACGATGAGAGGGTTTAAGAGTCTTAGGGGATCAAAAAAAGTTCCGATGTTGGATAAAACTGTCCTCTATGCTATGATCAGCTTTGTCCGTTTTTCTCCTGTATAAGAGTAAAATAAATAGTCATTAGTAGGGTCCCATTTCATCCCCAGCGCCTTGATAAATTGGTTATCATTGATTTCTAAAATTGTTTCTCGATCCTCTAGGGCAATGTCTTGCAGCAGCTTTTTTTAATTTGACCCCTATTTGCGAAGGGGAAAGCCTCCAAGCTTCAAGATTTTCAAGGTTTGAGTTTTTATTGCAGCAAATTGATCGAGATCATCTGCTCCAGTCATTAAATTGTCGACATAGAAGTCCTTTAAAATTGCTTTTGCTCCAAGAGGGAAGCGAGATTGTTCATCCTGAGCTAGTTGTTCCATGGCTCTTACAGCTAGAAAGGCTGCAGGCGCCGTGCCATAAGTGACAGTGAGAAGTTGTAGTATTTTGACATTTTCAGTGGAATTAGGACGCCAAATTATTAACTGATAATTTTAGTGTTGTTTGTTCCTTAATACTTGCCTGTACACTTTTTTCTATTTCTGCACAGAGCACAAAACTATGTAGTCGAAAGCGAAGTAAGTGTGTGAAGATGTCGTCTTGGATGGTGGGTCCGACCATTAGTATGTCGTTGATGGATTTTACAGTGGTGGTTTTTGCAGAACCGTCAAAGACGACGCGTAATTTGGTAGTAGAGCTGTCATCTTTTGTGACTGCCTGATGTGGAAGAAAGAAATTATTAGTTACCTTGCTTAATTCGGACGGCTAGACCTCTTCCAGATGGCCCAAAAGAGTGTAGTTCTCAATGAATTTTGAATATTCCTCTTTGAGTTGTGGATCCTTTCCGAGTTTGCGTTCTAAGCTGTAAAAGCGGTGTAGAGCTCTAGGAGTTTCCTAGAGTTGTCGGTGACTCCCGGAAGGGTAATTTGACTATATAGCGTCCTTGTGAGTCTCTGCTGAATATAGATTTAAAGTGTCCTTCGCACAACTCTTCTTCAATGGATACCATGTTTTTTGAAGCCTTAATTTCTTCAATTTCCCAAAAGGCTTTCATGGTATTGTTGAGGTCATTCTCATTTAGGATTTGAGGCTGAGATGAAATATGAAAGGCAAATTTAGTTTGGGCAAGTTACCTGCTATAATCCACCCTGTTGGATAATCATGCCCATGCCCGATTCTAATTTGACCTACACTCAATAGGGAGTAGAAATAAGATGCTCCAATAAGGATGTCTATTTTCTGTGGTGTGTGAGATTCGTCAAGAGAGATTCGTGCCCTAAGATACTTTAAGCGTATCACGCTATGGATATTGCTTTATAAAGCGCAGCTCGCTACTTACATATGGCAAATGTGCCGCTGTTTTTTAAAAGGTCCAGTTCATTTGTTGGTTTACGAATAATTGCCTTTTATTCCTCATTTCTTACAACTATTTATACTACTTAGATTCTAATACAATTATTTGGGCTATCCCCACTTAGCTTATAGAAGTCCAATGAAATGCGATAATTTGCATTTATAGTGAGTTCATCAATCATGACTCAATCATATTGGGTGGTTGGAGTAATGTAGAATAAAAGCAAACTGGCCGACTTCTAAATTGAATAATGTCAAAATACATCGACAGCAATTCAATGACTATGAACTCCGAACACAACAAGGCAATGTTTACTACCGTGTTTATTATGATATCATTTGTCAATAAAGTGCATGTGCTTCGATTATCGATTACTATGAATGAAGTGGCTTCGATGTTTGTTTGAATGATGTTACATTACATCCTTCCCCTTAAAAAAAATGATATTTGTTTACATTTCTGAAATTTAAATAAATATCATTTGTCTTTGTATTTTTTTTTTTTTTATTATTATTATTAACTTAAAGTCAATTTGGGTTTGTTATTCTAGCTTTAATTAAATTATTTTTATGTATTTCATATTTCTTATCATCTAAAAGAATAGTACTATTTACATTGTTTTGTGATATAATTCTATATGGTCCTCTAAAAGGTTTATCGAATTTTCTTTTGTTTTGATTTTTTAAATATACATAATCTCCTACAATAAAGTTTGATTTATTTACATTTTTCTGAGAAATTTTTCTTTTATATTTCTCTTCAATTAAGTGATTTTTAGCTTGTGAGCATGTCTTAATTTACAGTGTAGTTCAATCAAGTAATTGTCAATATTATAAATTGTATTTTTATTTTCTATAACTTCGCATGGAAGTGTACGTAATTTTCCAAATACAAGTTCAAATGGTGAATAAAGTGTTGTTGAGTGTGGCATGGAATTATAGCAATATGTATAGTGTGGTAACCATTCTTCCCAATTATCTTTATCACCTACGCTCATAATATACTTATTAAATACCCTATGATTTCTTTCAACTGATCCCATTGTTTCGTGGTGAAAAGGTGTGGAAACTATTTTATCTATTTTCAAAAGCGTACAAATATTTGCAACAACTCATTTGTGAATTCTGTTCCCTTATCAGTTCTTAATTTTCTAAAACATCCGTACTTAAGAATAAATTTTTCGACTATTGTTTTCGCTACGGTATTAGCTTCTTTGGTTTCTATCGGGAATGCTTCTACAAATTTCGTTAAATCACATTGTACCGTTAGTATGTATCTATAACTATTTGATGGTCTTAATGGTCCTACAGTATCTATTGTTATTGTTTCAAATGACGTTGTGGGTGTATCAGTAATTACCATGTTTTCTTTTGTATATCTTGTTATCTTTATTTCGTTGCATGTTTCACAGTTGTTAATGTATTTTTTTACTATTTTATTCATGTTTTTCCAAACATATCTCTGTTTTAGCTTGTTGACACATCTTCTGATACCGCAATGTCCTCCTAGTTTCGAATTATGATGCTCTTCTATTAATTTTTTCATTTTTTCCTCATCTGTTATTTGTTTTGGAGGTTCATATAGTATTATGTCTAGACATTTTTCTTCTTTTGTATTTTCTTGCAGCTTATTAAATATATTTTTAAATTCTTGTAGGCATACTTTTTTTAATATTTGATTATTTCTTGCTAGCGCTAGTCTTTTAACACGTGTATTGTTCATCTTGAATATTAGCTTCCTCAGCATCAATTTTATCTCTGATAAAAATTTATCGCTTAATTCTGCAAGTACAGTGTTTGCTGCTATTGTTATTTCATTTCTTTCTCTCTTCGTGACGTCACTTTCTTTAAATTCTATTCTTTTTAATCGCCTTAGGTGTCATTAAATTTTGTTTAAGTGTGTTAAAAGATTTTTGACAGTCTTCTGTCGAAGAGAATATTTGTTTTTTTTTTTATAACTGGTTCAGAGGCTTAGCTATTTCTGCAAAATCTTTTATAAATTTTCTATAATAGTTACAAAATGCTTCAAATCTCCGAACATCATCTACGTTTTTAGGCATTGGATACGTTTTTATTGTTTCATATTTTCTTGGATCTGGTTTTATTCCGTTTGAAGTTATCAAATGGCCTAAGTAAATTACCTCTGGTTTCAGGAAGTCACATTTTTCTATATTCAATTTTAAATTATATTTACGAAGTCTCCCTTAAACTTTGATCAAGTTTTCGTTGTGATCTTTAAAATTCTTACCAAATACTATTACATCATCTACATATAGAAAAGCTGAGGCTTGTAAACCACTAAGAGCAATTGACAACATCCTCTGAAAACTATTTGTAGAGATTTTTAAACCGAAAGGAAGTCTCTTGAATTGGTAATGACCCTCATTTGTTGAAAATGCCGTTAATGGCCTAGAATTTTTGTTAAGTGAAATTTGATGGAATGAGCTTGTCATATCTAAAGTAGAAAAATATTTAGCATTACCTAATTTATCTAATACATCTTCTAACCTTGTGAGGGGAAATTTGTCATCTACAACTTTTTTATTTAAAGATCTAAAATCTACTACTAGTCTCCATTTTGTCTGTCCGTTTAAACTATTCTTTGGAACAATAAGTAATGGTGAATTATATGGACTAACTGATTCTTCTATAATGTCATTTCTTAGTAAGTCAGACACTTGTTTCTGTATTTCATCTAATTGAGCATTTGGAAGTCTATAATTTTTTATGTATACTGGATTTTTGTCTGATAAAGCGATGTTTTGTTCATAGAAGTTATTTGTTGTCAGTTTTTCATCATCATCATGGAAAACATCCTGAAATTCTTCACAGATATTAAGTATAGTTTGGGCAGCAGATTTATCTAAGTTGTCTATTTAATTTTTTTTATCAAATTTTTAAATTTTTGCTTGTCTTTAAATCTTGTATTATTCGATAATATTCTGTATTTGCTAAGGGGTTCTGTCGCAATCATCACATTTTATATTGTTGCTTCTTTGTCTGTAGTATTTAACATCTTTATATGTTTTATTCCCTTTGACGGTAATATTGAGTTGGATACAAAAATTACCTTGGTGATTTTACTCCCAATGACAACGCTATCTTCTTTTAAATCTAGTTTAATACTTTTTATTATTTCTGTTCTTGGCGGAACTGTTAATTTACCTATATTTTTTAGGAACATATTTAATGGAAGTACAATTTCTTCATCTTTTATTAAAATTATAAGCACACAAGCTTCATACCATCAGTAGTTTTATTTATGTCTTCATTGACTACATGAAATTGATGCTTTATATTAGTCTCTCCTAACATGAGTTCTAATTCTGATATACCTTTTGAAAATATTGTTTTATTTGTGATACCGTTTATTTGACATGACGAATGTTCATTTAAATCTTTTACCAGATATTCCTTACAAACAGAAATATCCGCACCCGTGTCAATTAATTTAAAGTTTTGTTAAAATGTTTTATTCTTATGCTAACGAAATTTGTATCATATTCTCCACAGAAATTTAAAATCTTCTTTGCATTCCCCAATTCTGTTGACCGGGGATACCTATGTTTTCCGACCTAGTGTTATTGTTATGATATCCTCTTGAAAAACCTCTACCTCTACTATGGTTATTGTTTCTAACATAACTATTGTTATTAAAATATCTGTTACTATGTGAAAACCTTGGATTATAATTTCCACGATTATACTGGTTTTTACCTCTATAATTTGTTCTGAAGTTCATTATATTACTTTGACTATAAGAAGCTTCAACTTCAGTAGCTACTTTTACAGCTTCATTGAAGGTTGTAACCCTTGATGCCTGTACTATCTGTCTAGTAGATTCATTTAATCCATTCTTAAATGTGTTAAGCCCTAGCTGGTCATTTAGACAAAGTATTATTTTTTTGTTTTCTTCACCTTGCTCGCTTATTTGTATTTCATTTAATTGAGACAAAAGGGATTCTATTTTTTCTGCAAATTTTTCTACTTCTTAAGATCATTGTTTCTGTCTGGCTAAATCATTATGTATTGACAATGGATTTGTTTTTGGCTTGTAAATTTCTTTTAGAATTTTTTGAAACTCTTCTAATTTTTCTGGTTGTGTTTTTACTGTGAGAAGCCTGTTTCTAACCTTGTCAGTTAATTTTGTAGCTATTACAAATGCTATAATCTTATTCTTTTCAATATCTTCTAATGTGTCTGAATAATATTTGATAATGCCTAAAAAGTTTGACAATTGCTTCAATTCCCCATTAAACTCTGGAATAAGCTTTGCAGCTGTTAACATATCAAATTTCGCCATTTTTTTGATTCTTTACTATCTGACTTTGATTTAAGCAATGCTAAAATTTGTTTCTCTAATTCTTTAAAAATCGCAGTTATTTCGTTTAGTTCGGTTTTATCTGTATCTTTTAGTAAGTTATTCCATATAAAGCTAATTTCATTTTTTATTTTCTTTATGTATTCTTCAGTATATTCTCTCTTTGGATTTTTTTTTAAATTATTCAAGATAGTTTGTAAATTATCCATGACATGTTAATTTTTTATACTTGGTTTATTCTACTTCTAATAATTTGTTTTTTTTTTACATATTTTTTATAGTATGAGTGAATTTTAACTATTAATAAGATTAACAAAACTATTAGTATATATATATTTATATTGTTGCTACTAAATATTTGGTTCGTTTGGCTGCTGTTTAGGTTATTGTTTATCACCTCCTTGGAGTTTGGTTGCTCCATGTTTAACTGTCAGCTTCGTCAGTTGTGTAATTAGTTCTTTTTTTAATTTTCTGTCCGTCGTTATGTTGATCACTCTGTATAGTTCTGCTTTTTGCTGTCTTAACTTGACAGCCTTTCCTCCTCTCTTCCGTCTTATGGTTGTTGTTGTCTTTTCTGAATTGTCCACCTTTTTATTTTGTTGCCTCGCTCTGTATTTTTCGATTGTGAGTGGCTGTGGTCCGGCTGTCCTGGGTATGGGTAAATATTCTGGAATGTTGTCGTCTCTTGGGCCTTCCGGGACATACGGTTGGTCGAGATCTTCGAACAGGGTATCCAACTCAGCTTTGTTGTATGACATTTAGTTTATTTATTGTTGTTTACTGTTGGTAAAGAGAAAAAAATTTTAATACCTAACAGTTTGGCAGGATCGCCATGTGGGATTCGTCAAGAGATTCGTGCCCTAAGATACTTAAAGCGAATCACGCTATGGATATTGCTTTATAAAGCGCAGCTCGCTACTTACATATGGCAAATGTGCCGCTGTTTTTTAAAAGGTCCAGTTCATTTGTTGGTTTACGAATAATTGCCTTTTATTCCTCATTTCTTACAACTATTTATACTACTTAGATTCTAATACAATTATTTGGGCTATCCCCACTTAGCTTATAGAAATCCAATGAAATGCGATCATTTGCATTTATATTGAGTTCCTCAATCATGACTCAATCATATTGGGTGGTTGGAGTAATGTAGAATAAAAGCAAACTGGCCCACTTCTAAATTGAATAATATCAAAATGCATCGACAGCAATTCAATGACTATGAACTCCGAACACAACAAGGCAATGTTTACTACCGTGTTTATTATGATATCATTTGTCAATGAAGTGCATGTGCTTCGATTATCGATTACTATGAATGAAGTGGCTTCGATGTTTGTTTGAATGATGTTACATTACATCCTTCCCCTTAAAAAAAATTATATTTGTTTACATTTCCGAAATTTAAATAAATATCATTTGTCTTTGTATTTTTTTTTTTTTTTTTTTTACTTAAAGTCAATGTGGGTTTGTTATTTTAGCTTTAATTAAATTATTATTATGTATTTCATATTTCTTATCATCTAAAAGAATAGTACTATTTACATTGTTTTGTGATATAATTCTATATGGTCCTCTAAAAGGTTTATCGAATTTTCTTTTGTTTTGATTTTTTAAATATACATAATCTCCTACAATAAAGTTTGATTTATTTACATTTTTCTGAGAAATTTTTCTTTTATATTTCTCTTCAATTAAGTGATTTTTAGCTTGTGAGCATGTCTTAATTTACAGTGTAGTTCAATCAAGTAACTGTCAATATTATAAATTGTATTTTTATTTTCTATAACTTTGCATGGAAGTGTACATAATTTTCCAAATACAAGTTCAAATGGTGAATATAGTGTGGTTGAGTGTGGCATGGAATTATAGCAATATGTATAGTATGGTAACCATTCTTCCCAATTATCTTTATCACCTACGCTCATAATATACTCATTAAATACCCTATGATTTCTTTCAACTGATCCCATTGTTTCGTGGTGAAAAGGTGTGGAAACTATTTTATCTATTTTCAAAAGTGTACAAATATTTCTCAACAACTCATTTGTGAATTCTGTTCCCTTATCAGTTCTTAATTTTCTAAAACATCCGTACTTAAGAATACATTTTTCGACTATTGTTTTCGCTACGGTATTAGCTTCTTTGGTTTCTATCGGGAATGCTTCTACAAATTTCGTTAAATTATATTGTACCGTTAGTATGTATCTATAACTATTTGATGGTCTTGTGTCAGTTGTGTAATTAGTTCTTTTTTTAATTTTCTGTCCGTCGTTATGTTGATCACTCTGTATAGTTCTGCTTTTTGCTGTCTTAACTTGACAGCCTTTCCTCCTCTCTTCCTTCTTATGGTTGTTGTTGTCTTTTCTGAATTGTCCACCTTTTTATTTTGTTGCCTCGCTCTGTATTTTTCGATTGTGAGTGGCTGTGGTCCGGCTGTCCTGGGTGTGGGTAAATATTCTGGAATGTTGTCGTCTCTTGGGCCTTCCGGAACATACGGTTGGTCGAGATCTTCGAACAGGCTATCCAACTCAGCTTTGTTGTATGACATTTAGTTTATTTATTGTTGTTTACTGTTGGTAAAGAGAAAAAAATTTTAATACCTAACAGTTTGGCAGGATCACCATGTGGGATTCGTCAAGAGATTCGTGCCCTAAGATACTTAAAGCGAATCACGCTATGGATATTGCTTTATAAAGCGCAGCTCGCTACTTACATATGGCAAATGTGCCGCTGTTTTTTAAAAGGTCCACTTCATTTGTTGGTTTACGAATAATTGCCTTTTATTCCTCATTTCTTACAACTATTTATACTACTTAGATTCTAATACAATTATTTGGGCTATCCCCACTTAGCTTATAGAAGTCCAATGAAATGCGATAATTTGCATTTATAGTGAGTTCATCAATCATGACTCAATCATATTGGGTGTTTGGAGTAATGTAGAATAAAAGCAAACTGGCCGACTTCTAAATTGAATAATGTCAAAATACATCGACAGCAATTCAATGACTATGAACTCCGAACACAACAAGGCAATGTTTACTACCGTGTTTATTATGATATCATTTGTCAATGAAGTGCATGTGCTTCGATTATCGATTACTATGAATGAAGTGGCTTCGATGTTTGTTTGAATGATGTTACATTACATCCTTCCCCTTAAAAAAAAAAGATATTTGTTTACATTTCCGAAATTTAAATAAATATCATTTGTCTTTGTATTTTTTTTTTTTTTTTTTTTACTTAAAGTCAATGTGGGTTTGTTATTCTAGCTTTAATTAAATTATTATTATGTATTTCATATTTCTTATCATCTAAAAGAATAGTACTATTTACATTGTTTTGTGATATAATTCTATATGGTCTTCTAAAAGGTTTATCGAATTTTCTTTTGTTTTGATTTTTTAAATATACATAATCTCCTACAATAAAGTTTGATTTATTTACATCTTTCTGAGAATTTTTTCTTTTATATTTCTCTTCAATTAAGTGATTTTAAGCTTGTTCGTGAGCATGTCTTAATTTACATTTTAGTTCATTCAAGTAACTGTCAATATTATAAATTGTATTTTTATTTTCTATAACTTCGCATGGAAGTGTACATAATTTTCCAAATACAAGTTCAAATGGTGAATATAGTGTTGTTGAGTGTGGCATGGAATTATAGCAATATGTATAGTATGGTAACCATTCTTCCCAATTATCTTTATCACCTACGCTCATAATATACTCATTAAATACCCTATGATTTCTTTCAACTGATCCCATTGTTTCGTGGTGAAAAGGTGTGGAAACTATTTTATCTATTTTCAAAAGTGTACAAGTATTTTTCAACAACTCATTTGTGAATTCTGTTCCCTTATCAGTTCTTAATTTTCTAAAACATCCGTACTTAAGAATAAATTTTTCGACTATTGTTTTCGCTACGGTATTAGCTTCTTTGGTTTCTATCGGGAATGCTTCTACAAATTTCGTTAAATCACATTGTACCGTTAGTATGTATCTATAACTATTTGATGGTCTTAATGGTCCTACAGTATCTATTGTTATTGTTTCAAATGACATTGTGGGTGTATCAGTAATTACCATGTTTTCTTTTGTATATCTTGTTATCTTTATTTCGTTGCATGTTTCACAGTTGTTAATGTATTTTTTTACTATTTTATTCATGTTTTTCCAAACATATCTCTGTTTTAGCTTGTTGACACATCTTCTGATACCGCAATGTCCTCCTATTTTCGAATTATGATGCTCTTCTATTAATTTTTTCATTTCTTCCTCATCTGTTATTTGTTTTGGAGGTTCATATAGTATTATGTCTAGACATTTGTCTTCTTTTGTATTTTCTTGCAGCTTATTAAATATATTTTTAAATTCTTGTAGGCATACTTTTTTAAATATATTTCTATTTCTTCTAGCGCTAGTCTTTTAACACGTGTATTGTTCATCTTGAATATTAGCTTCCTCAGCATCAATTTTATCTCTGATAAAGATTTATCGCTTAATTCTGCAAGTGCAGTGTTTGCTGCTATTGTTACTTTCACTTTCTTGTCACTTTCTTTAAATTCTATTCTTTTTAATCGCCTTACGTCCGATATTGATGTACAATCCCAAATATGAAGGTAGCTAGTCTCCACATGTATGGCTTTTGCATCATTGTCTTCTTCATTCGGTATCTTCTCTTTATTCTTCTTCATTGCTCTCGTTAAATCGTCTATGTTATATTTGCGTATCATTTCTTTCAACTCGTGTGATTCAATTTTTATTCTTCACAAAGCATCTGCATTGGTGTTCATCTTGCCCTTTTTAAATATTATTTCAAAATCGTAGTCCATCAGATCAACTCATATCCTTGTTAGTTTAGATGATGGGTTCTTATGAGTGAATAAACTGACTAATGGTCTATGGTCCGTGTAAACTATGAACTTTCTACCAAAAAGATATGGCCTGAAATAATTTATTCCCCAGTGTATCGCTAGTAACTCTTTTTCTATAATGGGTTTATTTAATTCATGTTTATTTAGAGATCTACTAGCATACGCTATAGGTTTGTCTGTTCCAATTTTTCCCTGTGAGAGTATTGCTCCTAAGGCGAAATTGGAAGCATCAGTTGTTAATATGAAGGGTTTATTGAAATTTGGATAGCTTAGTATGGGAGGTGTCATTAAATTTTGTTTAAGTGTGTTGAAAGATTTTTGACAGTCTTCTGTCCAAGAGAATATTTGTTTTTTTTTTTTTTATAACTGGTTCAGAGCCTTAGCTATTTCTGCAAAATCTTTTATAAATTTTCTATAATAGTTACAAAATGCTATCTCCGAACATCATCTACGTTTTTAGGGATTGGATACGTTTTTATTGTTTCATATTTTCTTGGATCTGGTTTTATTCCGTTTGAAGTTATCAAATGGCCTAAAAAAATTACCTCTGGTTTCAGGAAGTCACATTTTTCTATATTCAATTTTAAATTATATTTACGAAGTCTCCCTAAAACTTTGATCAAGTTTTCGTTGTGATCTTTAAAATTCTTACCAAATACTATTACATCATCTACATATAGAAAAGCTGAGGCTTGTAAACCACTAAGAGCAATTGACACCATCCTCTGAAAACTATTTGTAGAGATTTTTAATCCGAAAGGAAGTCTCTTGAATTGGTAATGACTCTCATTTGTTGAAAATGCCGTTAATGGCCTAGAATTTTTGTTAAGTGAAATTTGATGGAATGAGCTTGTCATATCTAAAGTAGAAAAATATTTAGCATTACCTAATTTATCTAATACATCTTCTAACCTTGTGAGGGGAAATTTGTCATCTACAACTTTTTTATTTAAAGATCTAAAATCTACTACTAGTCTCCATTTTGTCTGTCCGTTTATTCTTTGGAACAATAAGTAATGGTGATTTATATGGACTAACTGATTCTTCTATAATGTCATTTCTTAGTAAGTCAGCCACTTGTTACTGTATTTCATCTAATTGAGCATTTGGAAGTCTATAATTTTTTATGTATACTGGATTTTTGTCTGATAAAGCGATGTTTTGTTCATAGAAGTTATTTGTTGTCAGTTTTTCATCATCATCATGGAAAACATCCTGAAATTCTTCACAGATATTAAGTATAGTTTGGGCAGCAGATTTATCTAAGTTGTCTATTTAATTTTTTTTTATCAAATTTTTAAAATTTTGCTTGTCTTTAAATCTTGTATTATTCGATAATATTCTGTATTTGCTTAGGGGTTCTGTCGCAATCATCACATTTTTTATTGTTGCTTCTTTGTCTGTAGTATTTAACATCTTTATATGTTTTATTCCCTTTGACGGTAATACTGAGTTGGATACAAAAATTCCCTTTGTGATTTCACTCCCGATGACAACGCTATCTTCTTTTAAATCTAGTTTAATACTTTTTATTATTTCTGTTCTTGGCGGAACTGTTAATTTACCTATATTTTTTAGGAACATATTTAATGGAAGTACAATTTCTTCATCTTTTATTAAAATTATAAGCACACAAGTTTCATAGTCTATTTTACAATTATACGTTTTAAGGAAATCTCTTCCCAGTATCCCATCAGTAGTTATTGTGATATTTTAGCCTGGAGTTCGACAAATAAAACTCAATCGAAATTCCAAAACAATACAACAAATCTCTTTATTCTATGAAACACAACGTCTTTCAGTTTAAATAACACCAAATATAACTTATTCCACTTGTTCACAATTCAAATACGTTTTTATAATTCAACACTTTTTATCTAATCTCAATTCAATCACTTTTTACTAACGCTTCCAGTTGTTAACAATTCCACTTTCGAAACTAAACTGAACTTTCAATGCAATCTACTCTTGTATTTATACAAGTTTACAAGCTTCTGGAAGCTTCTGTCTGGTTCTGGCACAATCTAAGCTTTCGGTACTAATTCGAGTCTCGAATTAGTACTTCAAGTTCGATTTAGTACTCAGTTAAAAACATATTTCAAATATGTAGCATACTTTTAGGGGCATGGTTGAGTTCTAATTCTGATATACCTTTTGAAAATATTGTTTTATTTGTGATACCGTTTATTTGACATGACGGATGTTCATTTAAATCTTTTACCAGATATTCCTTACAAACAGAAATATCTGCACCCGTGTCAATTAATTTAAAGTTTTGTTAAATTTTTCTATTCTTATGCTAACGAAATTTGTATCATATTCTCCATAGAAATTTAAAATCTTCTTTGCATTCCCCGATTCTGTTGACCGGGGATACCTATGTTTTCCGACCTAGTGTTATTGTTATGATATCCCCTTAAAAAACCTCTACCTCTACTATGGTTATTGTTTCTAACATAACTATTGTTATTAAAATATCTGTTACTATGTGAAAACCTTGGATTATAATTTCCACGATTATACTGGTTTTTACCTCTATAATTTGTTCTGAAGTTCATTATATTACTTTGACTATAAGAAGCTTCAACTTCAGTAGCTACTTTTACAGCTTCATTGAAGGTTGTAACCCTTGATGCCTGTACTATCTGTCTAGTAGATTCATTTAATCCATTCTTAAATGTGTTAAGCCCTAGCTGGTCTAAATCATTATGTATTGATAATGGATTTGTTTTTGGCTTGTAAATTTCTTTTAGAATTTTTTGAAACTCTTCTAATTTTTCTGGTTGTGTTTTTACTGTGAGAAGCCTGTTTCTAACCTTGTCAGTTAATTTTGTAGCTATTACAAATGCTATAATCTTATTCTTTTCAATATCTTCTAATGTGTCTGAATAATATTTGATAATGCCTAAAAAGTTTGACAATTGCTTCAATTCCCCATTAAACTCTGGAATAAGCTTTGCAGCTGTTAACATATCAAATTTCGCCATTTTTTTGATTCTTTACTATCTGACTTTGATTTAAGCAATGCTAAAATTTGTTTCTCTAATTCTTTAAAAATCGCAGTTATTTCGTTTAGTTCGGTTTTATCTGTATCTTTTGGTAAGTTATTCCATATAAAGCTAATTTCATTTTTTATTTTCTTTAGGTATTCTTCAGTATATTCTCTCTTTGGATTTTTTTTTAAATTATTCAAGATAGTTTGTAAATTATCCATGACATGTTAATTTTTTATACTTGGTTTATTCTACTTCTAATAATTTGTTTTTTTTTTTACATATTTTTTATAGTATGAGTGAATTTTAACTATTAATAAGATTAACAAAACTATTAGTATATATATATTTATATTGTTGCTACTAAATATTTGGTTCGTTTGGCTGCTGTTTAGGTTATTGTTTATCACCTCCTTGGAGTTTGGTTGCTCCATGTTTAACTGTCAGCTTCGTCAGTTGTGTAATTAGTTCTTTTTTTAATTTTCTGTCCGTCGTTATGTTGATCACTCTGTATAGTTCTGCTTTTTGCTGTCTTAACTTGACAGCCTTTCCTCCTCTCTTCCGCCTTATGGTTGTTGTTGTCTTTTCTGAATTGTCCACCTTTTTATTTTGTTGCCTCGCTCTGTATTTTTCGATTGTGAGTGGCTGTGGTCCGGCTGTCCTGGGTATGGGTAAATATTCTGGAATGTTGTCGTCTCTTGGGCCTTCCGGGACATACGGTTGGTCGAGATCTTCGAACAGGCTATCCAACTCAGCTTTGTTGTATGACATTTAGTTTATTTATTGTTATTTACTGTTGGTAAAGAGAAAAAAATTTTAATACCTTACAGTTTGGCAGGATCGCCATGTGGGATTCGTCAAGAGATTCGTGCCCTAAGATACTTAAAGCGAATCACGCTAAGGATATTGCTTTATAAAGCGCAGCTCGCTACTTACATATGGCAAATGTGCCGCTGTTTTTTAAAAGGTCCAGTTCAATTGTTGGTTTACGAATAATTGCCTTTTAGTTCATTCAAGTAACTGTCAATATTATAAATTGTATTTTTATTTTCTATAACTTTGCATGGAAGTGTACATAATTTTCCAAATACAAGTTCAAATGGTGAATATAGTGTTGTTGAGTGTGGCATGGAATTATAGCAATATGTATAGTATGGTAACCATTCTTCCCAATTATCTTTATCACCTACGCTCATAATATACTCATTAAATACCCTATGATTTCTTTCAACTGATCCCATTGTTTCGTGGTGAAAAGGTGTGGAAACTATTTTATCTATTTTCAAAAGTGTACAAATATTTTTCAACAACTCATTTGTGAATTCTGTTCCCTTATCAGTTCTTAATTTTCTAAAACATCCGTACTTAAGAATACATTTTTCGACTATTGTTTTCGCTACGGTATTAGCTTCTTTGGTTTCTATCGGGAATGCTTCTACAAATTTCGTTAAATCACATTGTACCGTTAGTATGTATCTATAACTATTTGATGGTCTTAATGGTCCTACAGTATCTATTGTTATTGTTTCAAATGACATTGTGGGTGTATCAGTAATTACCATGTTTTCTTTTGTATATCTTGTTATCTTTATTTCGTTGCATGTTTCACAGTTGTTAATGTATTTTTTTACTATTTTATTCATGTTTTTCCAAACATATCTCTGTTTTAGCTTGTTGACACATCTTCTGATACCGCAATGTCCTCCTATTTTCGAATTATGATGCTCTTCTATTAATTTTTTCATTTCTTCCTCATCTGTTATTTGTTTTGGAGGTTCATATAGTATTATGTCTAGACATTTGTCTTCTTTTGTATTTTCTTGCAGCTTATTAAATATATTTTTAAATTCTTGTAGGCATACTTTTTTAAATATATTTCTATTTCTTCTAGCGCTAGTCTTTTAACACGTGTATTGTTCATCTTGAATATTAGCTTCCTCAGCATCAATTTTATCTCTGATAAAGATTTATCGCTTAATTCTGCAAGTGCAGTGTTTGCTGCTATTGTTACTTTCACTTTCTTGTCACTTTCTTTAAATTCTATTCTTTTTAATCGCCTTACGTCCGATATTGATGTACAATCCCAAATATGAAGGTAGCTAGTCTCCACATGTATGGCTTTTGCATCATTGTCTTCTTCATTCGGTATCTTCTCTTTATTCTTCTTCATTGCTCTCGTTAAATCGTCTATGTTATATTTGCGTATCATTTCTTTCAACTCGTGTGATTCAATTTTTATTCTTCACAAAGCATCTGCATTGGTGTTCATCTTGCCCTTTTTAAATATTATTTCAAAATCGTAGTCCATCAGATCAACTCATATCCTTGTTAGTTTAGATGATGGGTTCTTATGAGTGAATAAACTGACTAATGGTCTATGGTCCGTGTAAACTATGAACTTTCTACCAAAAAGATATGGCCTGAAATAATTTATTCCCCAGTGTATCGCTAGTAACTCTTTTTCTATAATGGGTTTATTTAATTCATGTTTATTTAGAGATCTACTAGCATACGCTATAGGTTTGTCTGTTCCAATTTTTCCCTGTGAGAGTATTGCTCCTAAGGCGAAATTGAAAGCATCAGTTGTTAATATGAAGGGTTTATTGAAATTTGGATAGCTTAGTATGGGAGGTGTCATTAAATTTTGTTTAAGTGTGATGAAAGATTTTTGACAGTCTTCTGTCCAAGAGAATATTTGTTTTTTTTTTTTATAACTGGTTCAGAGCCTTAGCTATTTCTGCAAAATCTTTTATAAATTTTCTATAATAGTTACAAAATGCTATCTCCGAACATCATCTACGTTTTTAGGGATTGGATACGTTTTTATTGTTTCATATTTTCTTGGATCTGGTTTTATTCCGTTTGAAGTTATCAAATGGCCTAAAAAAATTACCTCTGGTTTCAGGAAGTCACATTTTTCTATATTCAATTTTAAATTATATTTACGAAGTCTCCCTAAAACTTTGATCAAGTTTTCGTTGTGATCTTTAAAATTCTTACCAAATACTATTACATCATCTACATATAGAAAAGCTGAGGCTTGTAAACCACTAAGAGCAATTGACACCATCCTCTGAAAACTATTTGTAGAGATTTTTAATCCGAAAGGAAGTCTCTTGAATTGGTAATGACCCTCATTTGTTGAAAATGCCGTTAATGGCCTAGAATTGTTGTTAAGTGAAATTTGATGGAATGAGCTTGTCATATCTAAAGTAGAAAAATATTTAGCATTACCTAATTTATCTAATACATCTTCTAACCTTGTGAGGGGAAATTTGTCATCTACAACTTTTTTATTTAAAGATCTAAAATCTATTACTAGTCTCCATTTTGTCTGTCCGTTTATTCTTTGGAACAATAAGTAATGGTGATTTATATGGACTAACTGATTCTTCTATAATGTCATTTCTTAGTAAGTCAGCCACTTGTTTCTGTATTTCATCTAATTGAGCATTTGGAAGTCTATAATTTTTTATGTATACTGGATTTTTGTCTGATAAAGCGATGTTTTGTTCATAGAAGTTATTTGTTGTCAGTTTTTCATCATCATCATGGAAAACATCCTGAAATTCTTCACAGATATTAAGTATAGTTTGGGCAGCAGATTTATCTAAGTTGTCTATTTAATTTTTTTTTATCAAATTTTTAAAATTTTGCTTGTCTTTAAATCTTGTATTATTCGATAATATTCTGTATTTGCTTAGGGGTTCTGTCGCAATCATCACATTTTATATTGTTGCTTCTTTGTCTGTAGTATTTAACATCTTTATATGTTTTATTCCCTTTGACGGTAATATTGAGTTGGATACAAAAATTACCTTTGTGATTTTACTCCCAATGACAACGCTATCTTCTTTTAAATCTAGTTTAATACTTTTTATTATTTCTGTTCTTGGCGGAACTGTTAATTTAACTATATTTTTTAGGAACATATTTAATGGAAGTACAATTTCTTCATCTTTTATTAAAATTATAAGCACACAAGTTTCATAGTCTATTTTACAATTATACGTTTTAAGGAAATCTCTTCCCAGTATCCCATCAGTAGTTATTGTGATATTTTAGCCTGGAGTTCGACAAATAAAACTCAATCGAAATTCCAAAACAATACAACAAATCTCTTTATTCTATGAAACACAACGTCTTTCAGTTTAAATAACACCAAATATAACTTATTCCACTTGTTCACAATTCAAATACGTTTTTATAATTCAACACTTTTTATCTAATCTCAATTCAATCACTTTTTACTAACGCTTCCAGTTGTTAACAATTCCACTTTCGAAACTAAACTGAACTTTCAATGCAATCTACTCTTGTATTTATACAAGTTTACAAGCTTCTGGAAGCTTCTGTCTGGTTCTGGCACAATCTAATTCGAGTCTCGAATTAGTACTTCAAGTTCGATTTAGTACTCAGTTAAAAACATATTTCAAATATGTAGCATACTTTTAGGGGCATGGTTGAGTTCTAATTCTGATATACCTTTTGAAAATATTGTTTTATTTGTGATACCGTTTATTTGACATGACGGATGTTCATTTAAATCTTTTACCAGATATTCCTTACAAACAGAAATATCTGCACCCGTGTCAATTAATTTAAAGTTTTGTTAAATTTTTCTATTCTTATGCTAACGAAATTTGTATCATATTCTCCATAGAAATTTAAAATCTTCTTTGCATTCCCCGATTCTGTTGACCGGGGATACCTATGTTTTCCGACCTAGTGTTATTGTTATGATATCCTCTTAAAAAACCTCTACCTCTACTATGGTTATTGTTTCTAACATAACTATTGTTATTAAAATATCTGTTACTATGTGAAAACCTTGGATTATAATTTCCACGATTATACTGGTTTTTACCTCTATAATTTGTTCTCAAGTTCATTATATTACTTTGACTATAAGAAGCTTCAACTTCAGTAGCTACTTTTACAGCTTCATTGAAGGTTGTAACCCTTGATGCCTGTACTATCTGTCTAGTAGATTCATTTAATCCATTCTTAAATGTGTTAAGCCCTAGCTGGTCATTTAGACAAAGTATTATTTTTTTGTTTTCTTCACCTTGCTCGCTTATTTGTATTTCATTTAATTGAGACAAAAGGGATTCTATTTTTTCTGCAAATTTTTCTACTTCTTGAGATCATTGTTTCTGTCTGGCTAAATCATTATGTATTGACAATGGATTTGTTTTTGGCTTGTAAATTTCTTTTAGAATTTTTTGAAACTCTTCTAATTTTTCTGGTTGTGTTTTTACTGTGAGAAGCCTGTTTCTAACCTTGTCAGTTAATTTTGTAGCTATTACAAATGCTATAATCTTATTCTTTTCAATATCTTCTAATGTGTCTGAATAATATTTGATAATGCCTAAAAAGTTTGACAATTGCTTCAATTCCCCATTAAACTCTGGAATAAGCTTTGCAGCTGTTAACATATCAAATTTCGCCATTTTTTTGATTCTTTACTATCTGACTTTGATTTAAGCAATGCTAAAATTTGTTTCTCTAATTCTTTAAAAATCGCAGTTATTTCGTTTAGTTCGGTTTTATCTGTATCTTTTAGTAAGTTATTCCATATAAAGCTAATTTCATTTTTTATTTTCTTTATGTATTCTTCAGTATATTCTCTCTTTGGATTTTTTTTTAAATAATTCAAGATAGTTTGTAAATTATCCATGACATGTTAATTTTTTTTTTATACTTGGTTTATTCTACTTCTAATAATTTGTTTTTTTTTTTACATATTTTTTATAGTATGAGTGAATTTTAACTATTAATAAGATTAACAAAACTATTAGTATATATATATTTATATTGTTGCTACTAAATATTTGGTTCGTTTGGCTGCTGTTTAGGTTATTGTTTATCACCTCCTTGGAGTTTGGTTGCTCCATGTTTAACTGTCAGCTTCGTCAGTTGTGTAATTAGTTCTTTTTTTAATTTTCTGTCCGTCGTTATGTTGATCACTCTGTTTGGTTCTGCTTTTTGCTGTCTTAACTTGACAGCCTTTCCTCCTCTCTTCCGTCTCATGGTTGTTGTTGTCTTTTCTGAATTGTCCACCTTTTTATTTTGTTGCCTCGCTCTGTATTTTTCGATTGTGAGTGGCTGTGGTCCGGCTGTCCTGGGTATGGGTAAATATTCTGGAATGTTGTCGTCTCTTGGGCCTTCCGGGACATACGGTTGGTCGAGATCTTCGAACAGGGTATCCAACTCAGCTTTGTTGTATGACATTTAGTTTATTTATTGTTGTTTACTGTTGGTAAAGAGAAAAAAATTTTAATACCTAACAGTTTGGCAGGATCACCATGTAGGATTCGTCAAGAGATTCGTGCCCTAAGATACTTAAAGCGAATCACGCTATGGATATTGCTTTATAAAGCGCAGCTCGCTACTTACATATGGCAAATGTGCCGCTGTTTTTTAAAAGGTCCAGTTCATTTGTTGGTTTACGAATAATTGCCTTTTATTCCTCATTTCTTACAACTATTTATACTACTTAGATTCTAATACAATTATTTGGGCTATCCCCACTTAGCTTATAGAAATCCAATGAAATGCGATCATTTGGAGTAATGTAGAATAAAAGCAAACTGGCCCACTTCTAAATTGAATAATATCAAAATGCATCGACAGCAATTCAATGACTATGAACTCCGAACACAACAAGGCAATGTTTACTACCTTGTTTATTATGATATCATTTGTCAATGAAGTGCATGTGCTTCGATTATCGATTACTATGAATGAAGTGGCTTCGATGTTTGTTTGAATGATGTTACATTACATCCTTCCCCTTAAAAAAAAAGATATTTGTTTACATTTCCGAAATTTAAATAAATATCATTTGTCTTTGTATTTTTTTTTTTTTTTTTTTTACTTAAAGTCAATGTGGGTTTGTTATTCTAGCTTTAATTAAATTATTATTATGTATTTCATATTTCTTATCATCTAAAAGAATAGTACTATTTACATTGTTTTGTGATATAATTCTATATGGTCCTCTAAAAGGTTTATCGAATTTTCTTTTGTTTTGATTTTTTAAATATACATAATCTCCTACAATAAAGTTTGATTTATTTACATTTTTCTGAGAAATTTTTCTTTTATATTTCTCTTCAATTAAGTGATTTTTAGCTTGTTCGTGAGCATGTCTTAATTTACATTTTAGTTCATTCAAGTAACTGTCAATATTATAAATTGTATTTTTATTTTCTATAACTTTGCATGGAAGTGTACATAATTTTCCAAATACAAGTTCAAATGGTGAATATAGTGTTGTTGTGTGTGGCATGGAATTATAGCAATATGTATAGTATGGTAACCATTCTTCCCAATTATCTTTATCACCTACGCTCATAATATACTCATTAAATACCCTATGATTTTTTTCAACTGATCCCATTGTTTCGTGGTGAAAAGGTGTGGAAACTATTTTACCTATTTTCAAAAGTGTACAAATATTTCTCAACAACTCATTTGTGAATTCTGTTCCCTTATCAGTTCTTAATTTTCTAAAACATCCGTACTTAAGAATACATTTTTCGACTATTGTTTTCGCTACGGTATTAGCTTCTTTGGTTTCTATCGGGAATGCTTCTACAAATTTCGTTAAATTATATTGTACCGTTAGTATGTATCTATAACTATTTGATGGTCTTGTGTCAGTTGTGTAATTAGTTCTTTTTTTAATTTTCTGTCCGTCGTTATGTTGATCACTCTGTATAGTTCTGCTTTTTGCTGTCTTAACTTGACAGCCTTTCCTCCTCTCTTCCTTCTTATGGTTGTTGTTGTCTTTTCTGAATTGTCCACCTTTTTATTTTGTTGCCTCGCTCTGTATTTTTCGTTTGTGAGTGGCTGTGGTCCGGCTGTCCTGGGTGTGGGTAAATATTCTGGAATGTTGTCGTCTCTTGGGCCTTCCGGAACATACGGTTGGTCGAGATCTTCGAACAGGCTATCCAACTCAGCTTTGTTGTATGACATTTAGTTTATTTATTGTTGTTTACTGTTGGTAAAGAGAAAAAAATTTTAATACCTAACAGTTTGGCAGGATCACCATGTGGGATTCGTCAAGAGATTCGTGCCCTAAGATACTTAAAGCGAATCACGCTATGGATATTGCTTTATAAAGCGCAGCTCGCTACTTACATATGGCAAATGTGCCGCTGTTTTTTAAAAGGTCCACTTCATTTGTTGGTTTACGAATAATTGCCTTTTATTCCTCATTTCTTACAACTATTTATACTACTTAGATTCTAATACAATTATTTGGGCTATCCCCACTTAGCTTATAGAAGTCCAATGAAATGTGATCATTTGCATTTATATTGAGTTCCTCAATCATGACTCAATCATATTGGGTGGTTGGAGTAATGTAGAATTAAAGCAAACTGGCCGACTTCTAAATTGAATAATATCAAAATGCATCGACAGCAATTCAATGACTATGAACTCCGAACACAACAAGGCAATGTTTACTACCGTGTTTATTATGATATCATTTGTCAATGAAGTGCATGTGCTTCGATTATCGATTACTATGAATGAAGTGGCTTCGATGTTTGTTTGAATGATGTTACATTACATCCTTCCCCTTAAAAAAAAGATATTTGTTTACATTTCCGAAATTTAAATAAATATCATTTGTCTTTGTATTTTTTTTTTTTTTTTTACTTAAAGTCAATGTGGGTTTGTTATTCTAGCTTAAATTAAATTATTATTATGTATTTCATATTTCTTATCATCTAAAAGAATAGTACTATTTACATTGTTTTGTGATATAATTCTATATGGTCCTCTAAAAGGTTTATCGAATTTTCTTTTGTTTTGATTTTTTAAATATACATAATCTCCTACAATAAAGTTTGATTTATTTACATCTTTCTGAGAATTTTTTCTTTTATATTTCTCTTCAATTAAGTGATTTTTAGCTTGTTCGTGAGCATGTCTTAATTTACATTTTAGTTCATTCAAGTAACTGTCAATATTATAAATTGTATTTTTATTTTCTATAACTTTGCATGGAAGTGTACATAATTTTCCAAATACAAGTTCAAATGGTGAATATAGTGTTGTTGAGTGTGGCATGGAATTATAGCAATATGTTTAGTATGGTAACCATTCTTCCCAATTATCTTTATCACCTACGCTCATAATATACTCATTAAATACCCTATGATTTCTTTCAACTGATCCCATTGTTTCGTGGTGAAAAGGTGTGGAAACTATTTTATCTATTTTCAAAAGTGTACAAATATTTTTCAACAACTCATTTGTGAATTCTGTTCCCTTATCAGTTCTTAATTTTCTAAAACATCCGTACTTAAGAATACATTTTTCGACTATTGTTTTCGCTACGGTATTAGCTTCTTTGGTTTCTATCGGGAATGCTTCTACAAATTTCGTTAAATCACATTGTACCGTTAGTATGTATCTATAACTATTTGATGGTCTTAATGGTCCTACAGTATCTATTGTTATTGTTTCAAATGACATTGTGGGTGTATCAGTAATTACCATGTTTTCTTTTGTATATCTTGTTATCTTTATTTCGTTGCATGTTTCACAGTTGTTAATGTATTTTTTTACTATTTTATTCATGTTTTTCCAAACATATCTCTGTTTTCTTCTGATACCGCAATGTCCTCCTATTTTCGAATTATGATGCTCTTCTATTAATTTTTTCATTTCTTCCTCATCTGTTATTTGTTTTGGAGGTTCATATAGTATTATGTCTAGACATTTGTCTTCTTTTGTATTTTCTTGCAGCTTATTAAATATATTTTTAAATTCTTGTAGGCATACTTTTTTAAATATATTTCTATTTCTTCTAGCGCTAGTCTTTTAACACGTGTATTGTTCATCTTGAATATTAGCTTCCTCAGCATCAATTTTATCTCTGATAAAAATTTATCGCTTAATTCTGCAAGTACAGTGTTTGCTGCTATTGTTATTTCATTTCTTTCTCTCTTCGTGACGTCACTTTCTTTAAATTCCATTCTTTTTAATCGCCTTAGGTGTCATTAAATTTTGTTTAAGTGTGTTAAAAGATTTTTGACAGTCTTCTGTCGAAGAGAATATTTGTTTTTTTTTTTTATAACTGGTTCAGAGGCTTAGCTATTTCTGCAAAATCTTTTATAAATTTTCTATAATATTTACAAAATGCTACAAATCTCCGAACATCATCTACGTTTTTAGGCATTGGATACGTTTTTATTGTTTCATATTTTCTTGGAACTGATAAAGCGATGTTTTGTTCATAGAAGTTATTTGTTGTCAGTTTTTCATCATCATCATGGAAAACATCCTGAAATTATTCACAGATATTAAGTATAGTTTGGGCAGCAGATTTATCTAAGTTGTCTATTTAATTTTTTTTTATCAAATTTTTAAATTTTTGCTTGTCTTTAAATCTTGTATTATTCGATAATATTCTGTATTTGCTTAGGGGTTCTGTCGCAATCATCACATTTTATATTGTTGCTTCTTTGTCTGTAGTATTTAACATCTTTATATGTTTTATTCCCTTTGACGGTAATATTGAGTTGGATACAAAAATTACCTTTGTGATTTTACTCCCAATGACAACGCTATCTTCTTTTAAATCTAGTTTAATACTTTTTATTATTTCTGTTCTTGGCGGAACTGTTAATTTACCTATATTTTTTAGGAACATATTTAATGGAAGTACAATTTCTTCATCTTTTATTAAAATTATAAGCACACAAGCTTCATACCATCAGTAGTTTTATTTATGTCTTCATTGACTACATGGAATTGATGCTTTATATTAGTCTCTCCTAACATGAGTTCTAATTCTGATATACCTTTTGAAAATATTGTTTTATTTGTGATACCGTTTATTTGACATGACGACTGTTCATTTAAATCTTTTACCAGATATTCCTTACAAACAGAAATATCCGCACCCGTGTCAATTAATTTAAAGTTTTGTTAAAATGTTTTATTCTTATGCTAACGAAATTTGTATCATATTCTCCATAGAAATTTAAAATCTTCTTTGCATTCCCCGATTCTGTTGACCGGGGATACCTATGTTTTCCGACCTAGTGTTATTGTTATGATATCCTCTTGAAAAACCTCTACCTCTACTATGGTTATTGTTTCTAACATAACTATTGTTATTAAAATATCTGTTACTATGTGAAAACCTTGGATTATAATTTCCACGATTATACTGGTTTTTACCTCTATAATTTGTTCTGAAGTTCATTATATTACTTTGACTATAAGAAGCTTCAACTTCAGTAGCTACTTTTACAGCTTCTTTGAAGGTTGTAACCCTTGATGCCTGTACTATCTGTCTAGTAGATTCATTTAATCCATTCTTAAATGTGTTAAGCCCTAGCTGGTCATTTAGACAAAGTATTATTTTTTTGTTTTCTTCACCTTGCTCGCTTATTTGTATTTCATTTAATTGAGACAAAAGGGATTCTATTTTTTCTGCAAATTTTTCTACTTCTTGAGATCATTGTTTCTGTCTGGCTAAATCATTATGTATTGACAATGGATTTGTTTTTGGCTTGTAAATTTCTTTTAGAATTTTTTGAAACTCTTCTAATTTTTCTGGTTGTGTTTTTACTGTGAGAAGCCTGTTTCTAACCTTGTCAGTTAATTTTGTAGCTATTACAAATGCTATAATCTTATTCTTTTCAATATCTTCTAATGTGTCTGAATAATATTTGATAATGCCTAAAAAGTTTGACAATTGCTTCAATTCCCCATTAAACTCTGGAATAAGCTCTGCAGCTGTTAACATATCAAATTTCGCCATTTTTTTTTTGATTCTTTACTATCTGACTTTGATTTAAGCAATGCTAAAATTTGTTTCTCTAATTCTTTAAAAATCGCAGTTATTTCGTTTAGTTCGGTTTTATCTGTATCTTTTAGTAAGTTATTCCATATAAAGCTAATTTAATTTTTTATTTTCTTTATGTATTCTTCAGTATATTCTCTCTTTGGATTTTTTTTTAAATTATTCAAGATAGTTTGTAAATTATCCATGACATGTTAATTTTTTATACTTGGTTTATTCTACTTCTAATAATTTGTTTTTTTTTTACATATTTTTTATAGTATGAGTGAATTTTAACTATTAATAAGATTAACAAAACTATTAGTATATATATATTTATATTGTTGCTACTAAATATTTGGTTCGTTTGGCTGCTGTTTAGGTTATTGTTTATCACCTCCTTGGAGTTTGGTTGCTCCATGTTTAACTGTCAGCTTCGTCAGTTGTGTAATTAGTTCTTTTTTTAATTTTCTGTCCGTCGTTATGTTGATCACTCTGTATAGTTCTGCTTTTTGCTGTCTTAACTTGACAGCCTTTCCTCCTCTCTTCCGTCTTATGGTTGTTGTTGTCTTTTCTGAATTGTCCACCTTTTTATTTTGTTGCCTCGCTCTGTATTTTTCGATTGTGAGTGGCTGTGGTCCGGCTGTCCTGGGTATGGGTAAATATTCTGGAATGTTGTCGTCTCTTGGGCCTTCCGGGACATACGGTTGGTCGAGATCTTCGAACAGGGTATCCAACTCAGCTTTGTTGTATGACATTTAGTTTATTTATTGTTGTTTACTGTTGGTAAAGAGAAAAAAATTTTAATACCTAACAGTTTGGCAGGATCGCCATGTGGGATTCGTCAAGAGATTCGTGCCTTAAGATACTTAAAGCGAATCACGCTATGGATATTGCTTTATAAAGCGCAGCTCGCTACTTACATATGGCAAATGTGCCGCTGTTTTTTAAAAGGTCCAGTTCATTTGTTGGTTTACGAATAATTGCCTTTTATTCCTCATTTCTTACAACTATTTATACTACTTAGATTCTAATACAATTATTTGGGCTATCCCCACTTAGCTTATAGAAATCCAATGAAATGCGATCATTTGCATTTATATTGAGTTCCTCAATCATGACTCAATCATATTGGGTGGTTGGAGTAATGTAGAATAAAAGCAAACTGGCCCACTTCTAAATTGAATAATATCAAAATGCATCGACAGCAATTCAATGACTATGAACTCCGAACACAACAAGGCAATGTTTACTACCGTGTTTACTATGATATCATTTGTCAATGAAGTGCATGTGCTTCGATTATCGATTTATTATGAATGAAGTGGCTTCGATGTTTGTTTGAATGATGTTACATTACATCCTTCCCCTTAAAAAAAAAAGATATTTGTTTACATTTCCGAAATTTAAATAAATATCATTTGTCTTTGTATTTTTTTTTTTTTTTTTTTTTTTACTTAAAGTCAATGTGGGTTTGTTATTCTAGCTTTAATTAAATTATTATTATGTATTTCATATTTCTTATCATCTAAAAGAATAGTACTATTTACATTGTTTTGTGATATAATTCTATATGGTCCTCTAAAAGGTTTATCGAATTTTCTTTTGTTTTGATTTTTTAAATATACATAATCTCCTACAATAAAGTTTGATTTATTTACATCTTTCTGAGAATTTTTTCTTTTATATTTCTCTTCAATACACTGATTTTTAGCTTGTTCGTGAGCATGTCTTAATTTACATTTTAGTTCATTCAAGTAACTGTCAATATTATAAATTGTATTTTTATTTTCTATAACTTTGCATGGAAGTGTACATAATTTTCCAAATACAAGTTCAACTGGTGAATATAGTGTTGTTGAGTGTGGCATGGAATTATAGCAATATGTATAGTATGGTAACCATTCTTCCCAATTATCTTTATCACCTACGCTCATAATATACTCATTAAATACCCTATGATTTCTTTCAACTGATCCCATTGTTTCGTGGTGAAAAGGTGTGGAAACTATTTTATCTATTTTCAAAAGTGTACAAATATTTTTCAACAACTCATTTGTGAATTCTGTTCCCTTATCAGTTCTTAATTTTCTAAAACATCCGTACTTAAGAATACATTTTTCGACTATTGTTTTCGCTACGGTATTAGCTTCTTTGGTTTCTATCGGGAATGCTGCTACAAATTTCGTTAAATCACATTGTACCGTTAGTATGTATCTATAACTATTTGATGGTCTTAATGGTCCTACAGTATCTATTGTTATTGTTTCAAATGACATTGTGGGTGTATCAGTAATTACCATGTTTTCTTTTGTATATCTTGTTATATTTATTTCGTTGCATGTTTCACAGTTGTTAATGTATTTTTTTACTATTTTATTCATGTTTTTCCAAACATATCTCTGTTTTAGCTTGTTGACACATCTTCTGATACCGCAATGTCCTCCTATTTTCGAATTATGATGCTCTTCTATTAATTTTTTCATTTCTTCCTCATCTGTTATTTGTTTTGGAGGTTCATATAGTATTAAGTCTAGACATTTGTCTTCTTTTGTATTTTCTTGCAGCTTATTAAATATATTTTTAAATTCTTGTAGGCATACTTTTTTAAATATTTGACTATTTCTTGCTAGCGCTAGTCTTTTAACACGTGTATTGTTCATCTTGAATATTAGCTTCCTCAGCAACAATTTTATCTCTGATAAAAATTTATCGCTTAATTCTGCAAGTACTATTGTTATTTCATTTCTTTCTCTCTTCGTGACGTCAGTTTCTTTAAATTCCATTCTTTTTAATCGCCTTAGGTGTCATTTAATTTTGTTTAAGTGTGTTAAAAGATTTTTGACAGTCTTCTGTCGAAGAGAATATTTGTTTTTTTTTTATAACTGGTTCAGAGGCTTAGCTATTTCTGCAAAATCTTTTATAAATTTTCTATAATATTTACAAAATGCTACAAATCTCCGAACATCATCTACGTTTTTAGGCATTGGATACGTTTTTATTGTTTCATATTTTCTTGGAACTGATAAAGCGATGTTTTGTTCATAGAAGTTATTTGTTGTCAGTTTTTCATCATCATCATGGAAAACATCCTGAAATTATTCACAGATATTAAGTATAGTTTGGGCAGCAGATTTATCTAAGTTGTCTATTTAATTTTTTTTTATCAAATTTTTAAATTTTTGCTTGTCTTTAAATCTTGTATTATTCGATAATATTCTGTATTTGCTTAGGGGTTCTGTCGCAATCATCACATTTTATATTGTTGCTTCTTTGTCTGTAGTATTTAACATCTTTATATGTTTTATTCCCTTTGACGGTAATATTGAGTTGGATACAAAAATTACCTTTGTGATTTTACTCCCAATGACAACGCTATCTTCTTTTAAATCTAGTTTAATACTTTTTATTATTTCTGTTCTTGGCGGAACTGTTAATTTACCTATATTTTTTAGGAACATATTTAATGGAAGTACAATTTCTTCATCTTTTATTAAAATTATAAGCACACAAGCTTCATACCATCAGTAGTTTTATTTATGTCTTCATTGACTACATGGAATTGATGCTTTATATTAGTCTCTCCTAACATGAGTTCTAATTCTGATATACCTTTTGAAAATATTGTTTTATTTGTGATACCGTTTATTTGACATGACGACTGTTCATTTAAATCTTTTACCAGATATTCCTTACAAACAGAAATATCCGCACCCGTGTCAATTAATTTAAAGTTTTGTTAAAATGTTTTATTCTTATGCTAACGAAATTTGTATCATATTCTCCATAGAAATTTAAAATCTTCTTTGCATTCCCCGATTCTGTTGACCGGGGATACCTATGTTTTCCGACCTAGTGTTATTGTTATGATATCCTCTTGAAAAACCTCTACCTCTACTATGGTTATTGTTTCTAACATAACTATTGTTATTAAAATATCTGTTACTATGTGAAAACCTTGGATTATAATTTCCACGATTATACTGGTTTTTACCTCTATAATTTGTTCTGAAGTTCATTATATTACTTTGACTATAAGAAGCTTCAACTTCAGTAGCTACTTTTACAGCTTCTTTGAAGGTTGTAACCCTTGATGCCTGAACTATCTGTCTAGTAGATTCATTTAATCCATTCTTAAATGTGTTAAGCCCTAGCTGGTCATTTAGACAAAGTATTATTTTTTTGTTTTCTTCACCTTGCTCGCTTATTTGTATTTCATTTAATTGAGACAAAAGGGATTCTATTTTTTCTGCAAATTTTTCTACTTCTTGAGATCATTGTTTCTGTCTGGCTAAATCATTATGTATTGACAATGGATTTGTTTTTGGCTTGTAAATTTCTTTTAGAATTTTTTGAAACTCTTCTAATTTTTCTGGTTGTGTTTTTACTGTGAGAAGCCTGTTTCTAACCTTGTCAGTTAATTTTGTAGCTATTACAAATGCTATAATCTTATTCTTTTCAATATCTTCTAATGTGTCTGAATAATATTTGATAATGCCTAAAAAGTTTGACAATTGCTTCAATTCCCCATTAAACTCTGGAATAAGCTCTGCAGCTGTTAACATATCAAATTTCGCCATTTTTTTTTTGATTCTTTACTATCTGACTTTGATTTAAGCAATGCTAAAATTTGTTTCTCTAATTCTTTAAAAATCACAGTTATTTCGTTTAGTTCGGTTTTATCTGTATCTTTTAGTAAGTTATTCCATATAAAGCTAATTTAATTTTTTATTTTCTTTATGTATTCTTCAGTATATTCTCTCTTTGGATTTTTTTTTAAATTATTCAAGATAGTTTGTAAATTATCCATGACATGTTAATTTTTTTATACTTGGTTTATTCTACTTCTAATAATTTGTTTTTTTTTTACATATTTTTTATAGTATGAGTGAATTTTAACTATTAATAAGATTAACAAAACTATTAGTATATATATATTTATATTGTTGCTACTAAATATTTGGTTCGTTTGGCTGCTGTTTAGGTTATTGTTTATCACCTCCTTGGAGTTTGGTTGCTCCATGTTTAACTGTCAGCTTCGTCAGTTGTGTAATTAGTTCTTTTTTTAATTTTCTGTCCGTCGTTATGTTGATCACTCTGTATAGTTCTGCTTTTTGCTGTCTTAACTTGACAGCCTTTCCTCCTCTCTTCCGTCTTATGGTTGTTGTTGTCTTTTCTGAATTGTCCACCTTTTTATTTTGTTGCCTCGCTCTGTATTTTTCGATTGTGAGTGGCTGTGGTCCGGCTGTCCTGGGTATGGGTAAATATTCTGGAATGTTGTCGTCTCTTGGGCCTTCCGGGACATACGGTTGGTCGAGATCTTCGAACAGGGTATCCAACTCAGCTTTGTTGTATGACATTTAGTTTATTTATTGTTGTTTACTGTTGGTAAAGAGAAAAAAATTTTAATACCTAACAGTTTGGCAGGATCGCCATGTGGGATTCGTCAAGAGATTCGTGCCCTAAGATACTTAAAGCGAATCACGCTATGGATATTGCTTTATAAAGCGCAGCTCGCTACTTACATATGGCAAATGTGCCGCTGTTTTTTAAAAGGTCCAGTTCATTTGTTGGTTTACGAATAATTGCCTTTTATTCCTCATTTCTTACAACTATTTATACTACTTAGATTCTAATACAATTATTTGGGCTATCCCCACTTAGCTTATAGAAATCCAATGAAATGCGATCATTTGCATTTATATTGAGTTCCTCAATCATGACTCAATCATATTGGGTGGTTGGAGTAATGTAGAATAAAAGCAAACTGGCCCACTTCTAAATTGAATAATATCAAAATGCATCGACAGCAATTCAATGACTATGAACTCCGAACACAACAAGGCAATGTTTACTACCGTGTTTACTATGATATCATTTGTCAATGAAGTGCATGTGCTTCGATTATCGATTTATTATGAATGAAGTGGCTTCGATGTTTGTTTGAATGATGTTACATTACATCCTTCCCCTTAAAAAAAAAAGATATTTGTTTACATTTCCGAAATTTAAATAAATATCATTTGTCTTTGTATTTTTTTTTTTTTTTTTTTTTTTACTTAAAGTCAATGTGGGTTTGTTATTCTAGCTTTAATTAAATTATTATTATGTATTTCATATTTCTTATCATCTAAAAGAATAGTACTATTTACATTGTTTTGTGATATAATTCTATATGGTCCTCTAAAAGGTTTATCGAATTTTCTTTTGTTTTGATTTTTTAAATATACATAATCTCCTACAATAAAGTTTGATTTATTTACATCTTTCTGAGAATTTTTTCTTTTATATTTCTCTTCAATACAGTGATTTTTAGCTTGTTCGTGAGCATGTCTTAATTTACATTTTAGTTCATTCAAGTAACTGTCAATATTATAAATTGTATTTTTATTTTCTATAACTTTGCATGGAAGTGTACATAATTTTCCAAATACAAGTTCAAATGGTGAATATAGTGTTGTTGAGTGTGGCATGGAATTATAGCAATATGTATAGTATGGTAACCATTCTTCCCAATTATCTTTATCACCTACGCTCATAATATACTCATTAAATACCCTATGATTTCTTTCAACTGATCCCATTGTTTCGTGGTGAAAAGGTGTGGAAACTATTTTATCTATTTTCAAAAGTGTACAAATATTTTTCAACAACTCATTTGTGAATTCTGTTCCCTTATCAGTTCTTAATTTTCTAAAACATCCGTACTTAAGAATACATTTTTCGACTATTGTTTTCGCTACGGTATTAGCTTCTTTGGTTTCTATCGGGAATGCTGCTACAAATTTCGTTAAATCACATTGTACCGTTAGTATGTATCTATAACTATTTGATGGTCTTAATGGTCCTACAGTATCTATTGTTATTGTTTCAAATGCCATTGTGGGTGTATCAGTAATTACCATGTTTTCTTTTGTATATCTTGTTATATTTATTTCGTTGCATGTTTCACAGTTGTTAATGTATTTTTTTACTATTTTATTCATGTTTTTCCAAACATATCTCTGTTTTAGCTTGTTGACACATCTTCTGATACCGCAATGTCCTCCTATTTTCGAATTATGATGCTCTTCTATTAATTTTTTCATTTCTTCCTCATCTGTTATTTGTTTTGGAGGTTCATATAGTATTAAGTCTAGACATTTGTCTTCTTTTGTATTTTCTTGCAGCTTATTAAATATATTTTTAAATTCTTGTAGGCATACTTTTTTAAATATTTGACTATTTCTTGCTAGCGCTAGTCTTTTAACACGTGTATTGTTCATCTTGAATATTAGCTTCCTCAGCATCAATTTTATCTCTGATAAAAATTTATCGCTTAATTCTGCAAGTACTATTGTTATTTCATTTCTTTCTCTCTTCGTGACGTCAGTTTCTTTAAATTCCATTCTTTTTAATCGCCTTAGGTGTCATTTAATTTTGTTTAAGTGTGTTAAAAGATTTTTGACAGTCTTCTGTCGAAGAGAATATTTGTTTTTTTTTTATAACTGGTTCAGAGGCTTAGCTATTTCTGCAAAATCTTTTATAAATTTTCTATAATATTTACAAAATGCTACAAATCTCCGAACATCATCTACGTTTTTAGGCATTGGATACGTTTTTATTGTTTCATATTTTCTTGGAACTGGTTTTATTCCGTTTGAAGTTATCAAATGGCCTAAGTAAATTACCTCTGGTTTCAGGAAGTCACATTTTTCTATATTCAATTTTAAATTATATTTACGAAGTCTCCCTAAAACTTTGATCAAGTTTTCGTTGTGATCTTTAAAATTCTTACCAAATACCATTACATCATCTACATATAGAAAAGCTGAGGCTTGTAAACTACTAAGAGCAATTGACACCATCCTCTGAAAACTATTTGTAGAGATTTTTAATCCGAAAGGAAGTCTCTTGAATTGGTAATGACCCTCATTTGTTGAAAATGCCGTTAATGGCCTAGAATTTTTGTTAAGTGAAATTTGATGGAATGAGCTTGTCATATCTAAAGTAGAAAAATATTTAGCATTACCTAATTTATCTAATACATCTTCTAACCTTGTGAGGGGAAATTTGTCATCTACAACTTTTTTATTTAAAGATCTAAAATCTACAACTAGTCTCCATTTTGTCTGTCCGTTTAAACTATTCTTTGGAACAATAAGTAATGGTGAATTATATGGACTAACTGATTCTTCTATAATGTCATTTCTTAGTAAGTCAGACACTTGTTTCTGTATTTCATCTAATTGAGCATTTGGAAGTCTATAATTTTTTATGTATACTGGATTTTTGTCTGATAAAGCGATGTTTTGTTCATAGAAGTTATTTGTTGTCAGTTTTTCATCATCATCATGGAAAACATCCTGAAATTCTTCACAGATATTAAGTATAGTTTGGGCAGCAGATTTATCTAAGTTGTCTATTTAATTTTTTTTTATCAAATTTTTAAATTTTTGCTTGTCTTTAAATCTTGTATTATTCGATAATATTCTGTATTTGCTTAGGGGTTCTGTCGCAATCATCACATTTTATATTGTTGCTTCTTTGTCTGTAGTATTTAACATCTTTATATGTTTTATTCCCTTTGACGGTAATATTGAGTTGGATACAAAAATTACCTTTGTGATCTTACTCCCAATGACAACGCTATCTTCTTTTAAATCTAGTTTAATACTTTTTATTATTTCTGTTCTTGGCGGAACTGTTAATTTACCTATATTTTTTAGGAACATATTTAATGGAAGTACAATTTCTTCATCTTTTATTAAAATTATAAGCACACAAGCTTCATACCATCAGTAGTTTTATTTATGTCTTCATTGACTACATGGAATTGATGCTTTATATTAGTCTCTCCTAACATGAGTTCTAATTCTGATATACCTTTTGAAAATATTGTTTTATTTGTGATACCGTTTATTTGACATGACGAATGTTCATTTAAATCTTTTACCAGATATTCCTTACAAACAGAAATATCCGCACCCGTGTCAATTAATTTAAAGTTTTGTTAAAATGTTTTATTCTTATGCTAACGAAATTTGTATCATATTCTCCATAGAAATTTAAAATCTTTTTTGCATTCCCCGATTCTGTTGATCGGGGATACCTATGTTTTCCGACCTAGTGTTATTGTTATGATATCCTCTTTAAAAACCTCTACCTCTACTATGGTTATTGTTTCTAACATAACTATTGTTATTAAAATATCTGTTACTATGTGAAAACCTTGGATTATAATTTCCACGATTATACTGGTTTTTACCTCTATAATTTGTTCTGAAGTTCATTATATTACTTTGACTATAAGAAGCTTCAACTTCAGTAGCTACTTTTACAGCTTCATTGAAGGTTGTTACCCTTGATGCCTGTACTATCTGTCTAGTAGATTCATTTAATCCATTCTTAAATGTGTTAAGCCCTAGCTGGTCATTTAGACAAAGTATTATTTTTTTGTTTTCTTCACCTTGCTCGCTTATTTGTATTTCATTTAATTGAGACAAAAGGGATTCTATTTTTTCTGCAAATTTTTCTACTTCTTGAGATCATTGTTTCTGTCTGGCTAAATCATTATGTATTGACAATGGATTTGTTTTTGGCTTGTAAATTTCTTTTAGAATTTTTTGAAACTCTTCTAATTTTTCTGGTTGTGTTTTTACTGTGAGAAGCCTGTTTCTAACCTTGTCAGTTAATTTTGTAGCTATTACAAATGCTATAATCTTATTCTTTTCAATATCTTCTAATGTGTCTGAATAATATTTGATAATGCCTAAAAAGTTTGACAATTGCTTCAATTCCCCATTAAACTCTGGAATAAGCTTTGCAGCTGTTAACATATCAAATTTCGCCATTTTTTTTTGATTCTTTACTATCTGACTTTGATTTAAGCAATGCTAAAATTTGTTTCTCTAATTTTTTAAAAATCGCAGTTATTTCGTTTAGTTCGGCTTTATCTGTATCTTTTAGTAAGTTATTCCATATAAAGCTAATTTCATTTTTTATTTTCTTTATGTATTCTTCAGTATATTCTCTCTTTGGATTTTTTTTAAATTATTCAAGATAGTTTGTAAATTATCCATGACATGTTAATTTTTTTTTATACTTGGTTTATTCTACTTCTAATAATTTGTTTTTTTTACATATTTTTTATAGTATGAGTGAATTTTAACTATTAATAAGATTAACAAAACTATTAGTATATATATATTTATATTGTTGCTACTAAATATTTGGTTCGTTTGGCTGCTGTTTAGGTTATTGTTTATCACCTCCTTGGAGTTTGGTTGCTCCATGTTTAACTGTCAGCTTCGTCAGTTGTGTAATTAGTTCTTTTTTTAATTTTCTGTCCGTCGTTATGTTGATCACTCTGTATAGTTCTGCTTTTTGCTGTCTTAACTTGACAGCCTTTCCTCCTCTCTTCCGTCTTATGGTTGTTGTTGTCTTTTCTGAATTGTCCACCTTTTTATTTTGTTGCCTCGCTCTGTATTTTTCGATTGTGAGTGGCTGTGGTCCGGCTGTCCTGGGTGTGGGTAAATATTCTGGAATGTTGTCGTCTCTTGGGCCTTCCGGGACATACGGTTGGTCGAGATCTTCGAACAGGGTATCCAACTCAGCTTTGTTGTATGACATTTAGTTTATTTATTGTTGTTTACTGTTGGTAAAGAGAAAAAAATTTTAATACCTAATAGTTTGGCAGGATCACCATGTAGGATTCGTCAAGAGATTCGTGCCCTAAGATACTTAAAGCGAATCACGCTATGGATATTGCTTTATAAAGCGCAGCTCGCTACTTACATATGGCAAATGTGCCGCTGTTTTTTAAAAGGTCCAGTTCATTTGTTGGTTTACGAATAATTGCCTTTTATTCCTCATTTCTTACAACTATTTATACTACTTAGATTCTAATACAATTATTTGGGCTATCCCCACTTAGCTTATAGAAATCCAATGAAATGCGATCATTTGCATTTATATTGAGTTCCTCAATCATGACTCAATCATATTGGGTGGTTGGAGTAATGTAGAATAAAAGCAAACTGGCCCACTTCTAAATTGAATAATATCAAAATGCATCGACAGCAATTCAATGACTATGAACTCCGAACACAACAAGGCAATGTTTACTACCGTGTTTATTATGATATCATTTGTCAATGAAGTGCATGTGTTTCGATTATCGATTACTATGAATGAAGTGGCTTCGATGTTTGTTTGAATGATGTTACATTACATCCTTCCCCTTAAAAAAAAAAGATATTTGTTTACATTTCCGAAATTTAAATAAATATCATTTGTCTTTGTATTTTTTTTTTTTTTTTTTTTTTTTTTTTACTTAAAGTCAATGTGGGTTTGTTATTCTAGCTTTAATTAAATTATTATTATGTATTTCATATTTCTTATCATCTAAAAGAATAGTACTATTTACATTGTTTTGTGATATAATTCTATATGGTCCTCTAAAAGGTTTATCGAATTTTCTTTTGTTTTGATTTTTTAAATATACATAATCTCCTACAATAAAGTTTGATTTATTTACATCTTTCTGAGAATTTTTTCTTTTATATTTCTCTTCAATTAAGTGATTTTTAGCTTGTTCGTGAGCATGTCTTAATTTACATTTTAGTTCATTCAAGTAACTGTCAATATTATAAATTGTATTTTTATTTTCTATAACTTTGCATGGAAGTGTACATAATTTTCCAAATACAAGTTCAAATGGTGAATATAGTGTTGTTGAGTGTGGCATGGAATTATAGCAATATGTATAGTATGGTAACCATTCTTCCCAATTATCTTTATCACCTACGCTCATAATATACTCATTAAATACCCTATGATTTCTTTCAACTGATCCCATTGTTTCGTGGTGAAAAGGTGTGGAAACTATTTTATCTATTTTCAAAAGTGTACAAATATTTTTCAAAAACTCATTTGTGAATTCTGTTCCCTTATCAGTTCTTAATTTTCTAAAACATCCGTACTTAAGAATACATTTTTCGACTATTGTTTTCGCTACGGTATTAGCTTCTTTGGTTTCTATCGGGAATGCTGCTACAAATTTCGTTAAATCACATTGTACCGTTAGTATGTATCTATAACTATTTGATGGTCTTAATGGTCCTACAGTATCTATTGTTATTGTTTCAAATGACATTGTGGGTGTATCAGTAATTACCATGTTTTCTTTTGTATATCTTGTTATATTTATTTCGTTGCATGTTTCACAGTTGTTAATGTATTTTTTTACTATTTTATTCATGTTTTTCCAAACATATCTCTGTTTTAGCTTGTTGACACATCTTCTGATACCGCAATGTCCTCCTAGTTTCGAATTATGATGCTCTTCTATTAATTTTTTCATTTCTTCCTCATCTGTTATTTGTTTTGGAGGTTCATATAGTATTAAGTCTAGACATTTGTCTTCTTTTGTATTTTCTTGCAGCTTATTAAATATATTTTTAAATTCTTGTAGGCATACTTTTTTAAATATTTGACTATTTCTTGCTAGCGCTAGTCTTTTAACACGTGTATTGTTCATCTTGAATATTAGCTTCCTCAGCATCAATTTTATCTCTGATAAAAATTTATCGCTTAATTCTGCAAGTACTATTGTTATTTCATTTCTTTCTCTCTTCGTGACGTCAGTTTCTTTAAATTCCATTCTTTTTAATCGCCTTAAGTGTCATTAAATTTTGTTTAAGTGTGTTAAAAGATTTTTGACAGTCTTCTGTCGAAGAGAATATTTGTTTTTTTTTATAACTGGTTCAGAGGCTTAGCTATTTCTGCAAAATCTTTTATAAATTTTCTATAATATTTACAAAATGCTACAAATCTCCGAACATCATCTACGTTTTTAGGCATTGGATACGTTTTTATTGTTTCATATTTTCTTGGAACTGGTTTTATTCCGTTTGAAGTTATCAAATGGCCTAAGTAAATTACCTCTGGTTTCAGGAAGTCACATTTTTCTATATTCAATTTTAAATTATATTTACGAAGTCTCCCTAAAACTTTGATCAAGTTTTCGTTGTGATCTTTAAAATTCTTACCAAATACTATTACATCATCTACATATAGAAAAGCTGAGGCTTGTAAACCACTAAGAGCAATTGACACCATCCTCTGAAAACTATTTGTAGAGATTTTTAATCCGAAAGGAAGTCTCTTGAATTGGTAATGACCCTCATTTGTTGAAAATGCCGTTAATGGCCTAGAATTTTTGTTAAGTGAAATTTTATGGAATGAGCTTGTCATATCTAAAGTAGAAAAATATTTAGCATTACCTAATTTATCTAATACATCTTCTAACCTTGTGAGGGGAAATTTGTCATCTACAACTTTTTTATTTAAAGATCTAAAATTTACTACTAGTCTCCATTTTGTCTGTCCGTTTAAACTATTCTTTGGAACAATAAGTAATGGTGAATTATATGGACTAACTGATTCTTCTATAATGTCATTTCTTAGTAAGTCAGACACTTGTTTCTGTATTTCATCTAATTGAGCATTTGGAAGTCTATAATTTTTTATGTATACTGGATTTTTGTCTGATAAAGCGATGTTTTGTTCATAGAAGTTATTTGTTGTCAGTTTTTCATCATCATCATGGAAAACATCCTGAAATTCTTCACAGATATTAAGTATAGTTTGGGCAGCAGATTTATCTAAGTTGTCTATTTAATTTTTTTTTATCAAATTTTTAAATTTTTGCTTGTCTTTAAATCTTGTATTATTCGATAATATTCTGTATTTGCTTAGGGGTTCTGTCGCAATCATCACATTTTATATTGTTGCTTCTTTGTCTGTAGTATTTAACATCTTTATATGTTTTATTCCCTTTGACGGTAATATTGAGTTGGATACAACAATTACCTTTGTGATTTTACTCCCAATGACAACGCTATCTTTTTTTAAATCTAGTTTAATACTTTTTATTATTTCTGTTCTTGGCGGAACTGTTAATTTACCTATATTTTTTAGGAACATATTTAATGGAAGTACAATTTCTTCATCTTTTATTAAAATTATAAGCACACAAGCTTCATACCATCAGTAGTTTTATTTATGTCTTCATTGACTACATGGAATTGATGCTTTATATTAGTCTCCCCTAACATGAGTTCTAATTCTGATATACCTTTTGAAAATATTATTTTATTTGTGATACCGTTTATTTGACATGACGAATGTTCATTTAAATCTTTTACCAGATATTCCTTACAAACAGTAGTTTTGTTAAAATGTTTTATTCTTATGCTAACGAAATTTGTATCATATTCCCCATAGAAATTTTAAATCATCTTTGCATTCCCCGATTCTGTTGACCGGGGATACATATGTTTTCCGACCTAGTGTTATTGTTATGATATCCTCTTGAAAACCTCTACCTCTACTATGGTTATTGTTTCTAACATAACTATTGTTATTAAAATATCTGTTACTATGTGAAAACCTTGGATTATAATTTCCACGATTATACTGGTTTTTACCTCTATAATTTGTTCTGAAGTTCATTATATTACTTTGACTATAAGAAGCTTCAACTTCAGTAGCTACTTTTACAGCTTCATTGAAGGTTGTAACCCTTGATGCCTGTACTACCTGTCTAGTAGATTCATTTAATCCATTCTTAAATGTGTTAAGCCCTAGCTGGTCATTTAGACAAAGTATTATTTTTTTGTTTTCTTCACCTTGCTCGCTTATTTGTATTTCATTTAATTGAGACAAAAGGGATTCTATTTTTTCTGAAAATTTTTCTACTTCTTGAGATCATTGTTTCTGTCTGGCTAAATCATTATGTATTGACAATGGATTTGTGTTTGGCTTGTAAATTTCTTTTAGAATTTTTTGAAAGTCTTCTAATTTTTCTGGTTGTGTTTTTACTGTGAGAAGCCTGTTTCTAACCTTGTCAGTTAATTTTGTAGCTATTACAAATGCCATAATCTTATTCTTTTCAATATCTTCTAATGTGTCTGAATAATATTTGATAATGCCTAAAAAGTTTGACAATTGCTTCAATTCCCCAATTGAAATAAGCTTTGCAGCTGTTAACATATCAAATTTCGCCATTTTTTTGATTCTTTACTATCTGACTTTGATTTAAGCAATGCTAAAATTTGTTTCTCTAATTTTTTAAAAATCGCAGTTATTTCGTTTAGTTCGGTTTTATCTGTATCTTTTAGTAAGTTATTCCATATAAAGCTAATTTCATTTTTTATTTTCTTTATGTATTCTTCAGTATATTCTCTCTTTGGATTTTTTTTTAAATTATTCAAGATAGTTTGTAAATTATCCATGACATGTTAAATTTTTTTTTTATACTTGGTTTATTCTACTTCTAATAATTTGTTTTTTTTTTACATATTTTTTATAGTATGAGTGAATTTTAACTATTAATAAGATTAACAAAACTATTAGTATATATATATTTATATTGTTGCTACTAAATATTTAGTTCGTTTGGCTGCTGTTTAGGTTATTGTTTATCACCTCCTTGGAGTTTGGTTGCTCCATGTTTAACGTCAGCTTCGTCAGTTGTGTAATTAGTTCTTTTTTTAAATTTCTGTCCGTCGTTATGTTGATCACTCTGTATAGTTCTGCTTTTTGCTGTCTTAACTTGACAGCCTTTCCTCCTCTCTTCCTTCTTATGGTTGTTGTTGTCTTTTCTGAATTGTCCACCTTTTTATTTTGTTGCCTCGCTCTGTATTTTTCGATTGTGAGTGGCTGTGGTCCGGCTGTCCTGGGTGTGGGTAAATATTCTGGAATGTTGTCGTCTCTTGGGCCTTCCGGGACATACGGTTGGTCGAGATCTTCGAACAGGGTATCCAACTCAGCTTTGTTGTATGACATTTAGTTTATTTATTGTTGTTTACTGTTGGTAAAGAGAAAAAAATTTTAATACCTTACAGTTTGGCAGGATCGCCATGTGGGATTCGTCAAGAGATTCGTGCCCTAAGATACTTAAAGCGAATCACGCTATGGATATTGCTTTATAAAGCGCAGCTCGCTACTTACATATGGCAAATGTGCCGCTGTTTTTTAAAAGGTCCAGTTCAATTGTTGGTTTACGAATAGTTGCCTTTTATTCCTCATTTCTTACAACTATGTTTACTACTTAGATTTTAATACAATTATTTGGGCTATCCCCACTAAGCTTATAGAAGTCCAATGAAATGCGATAATTTGCATTTATATTGAGTTCCTTAATCATGACTCAATCATATTGGGTGGTTGGAGTAATGTAGAATAAAAGCAAACTGGCCCACTTCTAAATTGAATAATATCAAAATGCATCGACAGCAATTCAATGACTTTGAACTCCGAACACAACAAGGCAATGTTTACTACCGTGTTTATTATGATATCATTTGTCAATGAAGTGCATGTGCTTCGATTATCGATTACTATGAATGAAGTGGCTTCGATGTTTGTTTGAATGATGTTACATTACATCCTTCCCCTTAAAAAAAATTATATTTGTTTACATTTCCGAAATTTAAATAAATATCATTTGTCTTTGTATTTTTTTTTTTTTTTTTTTTTACTTAAAGTCAATGTGGGTTTGTTATTCTAGCTTTAATTAAATTATTATTATGTATTTCATATTTCTTATCATCTAAAAGAATAGTACTATTTACATTGTTTTGTGATATAATTCTATATGGTCCTCTTAAAGGTTTATCGAATTTTCTTTTGTTTTGGTTTTTTAAATATACATAATCTCCTACAATAAAGTTTGATTTATTTACATTTTTCTGTGAATTTTTTCTTTTATATTTCTCTTCAATACAGTGATTTTTAGCTTGTTCGTGAGCATGTCTTAATTTACATTTTAGTTCATTCAAGTAACTGTCAATATTATAAATTGTATTTTTATTTTCTATAACTTTGCATGGAAGTGTACATAATTTTCCAAATACAAGTTCAAATGGTGAATATAGTGTTGTTGAGTGTGGCATGGAATTATAGCAATATGTATAGTATGGTAACCATTCTTCCCAATTATCTTTATCACCTACGCTCATAATATACTCATTAAATACCCTATGATTTCTTTCAACTGATCCCATTGTTTCGTGGTGAAAAGGTGTGGAAACTATTTTATCTATTTTCAAAAGTGTACAAATATTTTTCAACAACTCATTTGTGAATTCTGTTCCCTTATCAGTTCTTAATTTTCTAAAACATCCGTACTTAAGAATACATTTTTCGACTATTGTTTTCGCTACGGTATTAGCTTCTTTGGTTTCTATCGGGAATGCTGCTACAAATTTCGTTAAATCACATTGTACCGTTAGTATGTATCTATAACTATTTGATGGTCTTAATGGTCCTACAGTATCTATTGTTATTGTTTCAAATGACATTGTGGGTGTATCAGTAATTACCATGTTTTCTTTTGTATATCTTGTTATATTTATTTCGTTGCATGTTTCACAGTTGTTAATGTATTTTTTTACTATTTTATTCATGTTTTTCCAAACATATCTCTGTTTTAGCTTGTTGACACATCTTCTGATACCGCAATGTCCTCCTAGTTTCGAATTATGATGCTCTTCTATTATTTTTTTCATTTCTTCCTCATCTGTTATTTGTTTTGGAGGTTCATATAGTATTATGTCTAGACATTTGTCTTCTTTTGTATTTTCTTGCAGCTTATTAAATATATTTTTAAATTCTTGTAGGCATACTTTTTTAAATATTTGACTATTTCTTGCTAGCGCTAGTCTTTTAACACGTGTATTGTTCATCTTGAATATTAGCTTCCTCAGCATCAATTTTATCTCTGATAAAAATTTATCGCTTAATTCTGCAAGTACTATTGTTATTTCATTTCTTTCTCTCTTCGTGACGTCAGTTTCTTTAAATTCCATTCTTTTTAATCGCCTTAGGTGTCATTAAATTTTGTTTAAGTGTGTTAAAAGATTTTTGACAGTCTTCTGTCGAAGAGAATATTTGTTTTTTTTTTATAACTGGTTCAGAGGCTTAGCTATTTCTGCAAAATCTTTTATAAATTTTCTATAATATTTACAAAATGCTACAAATCTCCGAACATCATCTACGTTTTTAGGCATTGGATACGTTTTTATTGTTTCATATTTTCTTGGAACTGGTTTTATTCCGTTTGAAGTTATCAAATGGCCTAAGTAAATTACCTCTGGTTTCAGGAAGTCACATTTTTCTATATTCAATTTTAAATTATATTTACGAAGTCTCCCTAAAACTTTGATCAAGTTTTCGTTGTGATCTTTAAAATTCTTACCAAATACCATTACATCATCTACATATAGAAAAGCTGAGGCTTGTAAACCACTAAGAGCAATTGACACCATCCTCTGAAAACTATTTGTAGAGATTTTTAATCCGAAAGGAAGTCTCTTGAATTGGTAATGACCCTCATTTGTTGAAAATGCCGTTAATGGCCTAGAATTTTTGTTAAGTGAAATTTGATGGAATGAGCTTGTCATATCTAAAGTAGAAAAATATTTAGCATTACCTAATTTATCTAATACATCTTCTAACCTTGTGAGGGGAAATTTGTCATCTACAACTTTTTTATTTAAAGATCTAAAATCTACTACTAGTCTCCATTTTGTCTGTCCGTTTAAACTATTCTTTGGAACAATAAGTAATGGTGAATTATATGGACTAACTGATTCTTCTATAATGTCATTTCTTAGTAAGTCAGACACTTGTTTCTGTATTTCATCTAATTGAGCATTTGGAAGTCTATAATTTCTTATGTATACTGGATTTTTGTCTGATAAAGCGATGTTTTGTTCATAGAAGTTATTTGTTGTCAGTTTTTCATCATCATCATGGAAAACATCCTGAAATTCTTCACAGATATTAAGTATAGTTTGGGCAGCAGATTTATCTAAGTTGTCTATTTAATTTTTTTTTATCAAATTTTTAAATTTTTGCTTGTCTTTAAATCTTGTATTATTCGATAATATTCTGTATTTGCTTAGGGGTTCTGTCGCAATCATCACATTTTATATTGTTGCTTCTTTGTCTGTAGTATTTAACATCTTTATATGTTTTATTCCCTTTGACGGTAATATTGAGTTGGATACAAAAATTACCTTTGTGATTTTACTCCCAATGACAACGCTATCTTCTTTTAAATCTAGTTTAATACTTTTTATTATTTCTGTTCTTGGTGGAACTGTTAATTTACCTATATTTTTTAGGAACATATTTAATGGAAGTACAATTTCTTCATTTTTTATTAAAATTATAAGCACACAAGCTTCATACCATCAGTAGTTTTATTTATGTCTTCATTGACTACATGGAATTGATGCTTTATATTAGTCTCTCCTAACATGAGTTCTAATTCTGATATACCTTTTGAAAATATTGTTTTATTTGTGATACCGTTTATTTGACATGACGAATGTTCATTTAAATCTTTTACCAGATATTCCTTACAAACAGAAATATCCGCACCCGTGTCAATTAATTTAAAGTTTTGTTAAAATGTTTTATTCTTATGCTAACGAAATTTGTATCATATTCTCCATAGAAATTTAAAATCTTCTTTGCATTCCCCGATTCTGTTGACCGGGGATACCTATGTTTTCCGACCTAGTGTTATTGTTATGATATCCTCTTTAAAAACCTCTACCTCTACTATGGTTATTGTTTCTAACATAACTATTGTTATTAAAATATCTGTTACTATGTGAAAACCTTGGATTATAATTTCCACGATTATACTGGTTTTTACCTCTATAATTTGTTCTGAAGTTCATTATATTACTTTGACTATAAGAAGCTTCAACTTCAGTAGCTACTTTTACAGCTTCATTGAAGGTTGTAACCCTTGATGCCTGTACTATCTGTCTAGTAGATTCATTTAATCCATTCTTAAATGTGTTAAGCCCTAGCTGGTCATTTAGACAAAGTATTATTTTTTTGTTTTCTTCACCTTGCTCGCTTATTTGTATTTCATTTAATTGAGACAAAAGGGATTCTATTTTTTCTGCAAATTTTTCTACTTCTTGAGATCATTGTTTCTGTCTGGCCAAATCATTATGTATTGACAATGGATTTGTTTTTGGCTTGTAAATTTCTTTTAGAATTTTTTGAAACTCTTCTAATTTTTCTGGTTTTGTTTTTACTGTGAGAAGCCTGTTTCTAACCTTGTCAGTTAATTTTGTAGCTATTACAAATGCTATAATCTTATTCTTTTCAATATCTTCTAATGTGTCTGAATAATATTTGATAATGCCTAAAAAGTTTGACAATTGCTTCAATTCCCCATTAAACTCTGGAATAAGCTTTGCAGCTGTTAACATATCAAATTTCGCCATTTTTTTTTGATTCTTTACTATCTGACTTTGATTTAAGCAATGCTAAAATTTGTTTCTCTAATTTTTTAAAAATCGCAGTTATTTCGTTTAGTTCGGCTTTATCTGTATCTTTTAGTAAGTTATTCCATATAAAGCTAATTTCATTTTTTATTTTCTTTATGTATTCTTCAGTATATTCTCTCTTTGGATTTTTTTTTAAATTATTCAAGATAGTTTGTAAATTATCCATGACATGTTAATTTTTTTTTATACTTGGTTTATTCTACTTCTAATAATTTGTTTTTTTTTACATATTTTTTATAGTATGAGTGAATTTTAACTATTAATAAGATTAACAAAACTATTAGTATATATATATTTATATTGTTGCTACTAAATATTTGGTTCGTTTGGCTGCTGTTTAGGTTATTGTTTATCACCTCCTTGGAGTTTGGTTGCTCCATGTTTAACTGTCAGCTTCGTCAGTTGTGTAATTAGTTCTTTTTTTAATTTTCTGTCCGTCGTTATGTTGATCACTCTGTATAGTTCTGCTTTTTGCTGTCTTAACTTGACAGCCTTTCCTCCTCTCATCCGTCTTATGGTTGTTGTTGTCTTTTCTGAATTGTCCACCTTTTTATTTTGTTGCCTCGCTCTGTATTTTTCGATTGTGAGTGGCTGTGGTCCGGCTGTCCTGGGTGTGGGTAAATATTCTGGAATGTTGTCGTCTCTTGGGCCTTCCGGGACATACGGTTGGTCGAGATCTTCGAACAGGGTATCCAACTCAGCTTTGTTGTATGACATTTAGTTTATTTATTGTTGTTTACTGTTGGTAAAGAGAAAAAAATTTTAATACCTAACAGTTTGGCAGGATCACCATGTAGGATTCGTCAAGAGATTCGTGCCCTAAGATACTTAAAGCGAATCACGCTATGGATATTGCTTTATAAAGCGCAACTCGCTACTTACATATGGCAAATGTGCCGCTGTTTTTTAAAAGGTCCAGTTCATTTGTTGGTTTACGAATAATTGCCTTTTATTCCTCATTTCTTACAACTATTTATACTACTTAGATTCTAATACAATTATTTGGGCTATCCCCACTTAGCTTATAGAAGTCCAATGAAATGCGATCATTTGCATTTATATTGAGTTCCTCAATCATGACTCAATCATATTGGGTGGTTGGAGTAATGTAGAATAAAAGCAAACTGGCCCACTTCTAAATTGAATAATATCAAAATGCATCGACAGCAATTCAATGACTATGAACTCCGAACACAACAAGGCAATGTTTACTACCGTGTTTATTATGATATCATTTGTCAATGAAGTGCATGTGCTTCGATTATCGATTACTATGAATGAAGTGGCTTCGATGTTTGTTTGAATGATGTTACATTACATCCTTCCCCTTAAAAAAAAAAGATATTTGTTTACATTTCCGAAATTTAAATAAATATCATTTGTCTTTGTATTTTTTTTTTTTTTTTTTTTTTACTTAAAGTCAATGTGGGTTTGTTATTCTAGCTTTAATTAAATTATTATTATGTATTTCATATTTCTTATCATCTAAAAGAATAGTACTATTTACATTGTTTTGTGATATAATTCTATATGGTCCTCTTAAAGGTTTATCGAATTTTCTTTTGTTTTGATTTTTTAAATATACATAATCTCCTACAATAAAGTTTGATTTATTTACATTTTTCTGAGAATTTTTTCTTTTATATTTCTCTTCAATTAAGTGATTTTTAGCTTGTTCGTGAGCATGTCTTAATTTACATTTTAGTTCATTCAAGTAACTGTCAATATTATAAATTGTATTTTTATTTTCTATAACTTTGCATGGAAGTGTACATAATTTTCCAAATACAAGTTCAAATGGTGAATATAGTGTTGTTGAGTGTGGCATGGAATTATAGCAATATGTATAGTATGGTAACCATTCTTCCCAATTATCTTTATCACCTACGCTCATAATATACTCATTAAATACCCTATGATTTCTTTCAACTGATCCCATTGTTTCGTGGTGAAAAGGTGTGGAAACTATTTTATCTATTTTCAAAAGTGTACAAATATTTTTCAACAACTCATTTGTGAATTCTGTTCCCTTATCAGTTCTTAATTTTCTAAAACATCCGTACTTAAGAATACATTTTTCGACTATTGTTTTCGCTACGGTATTAACTTCTTTGGTTTCTATCGGGAATGCTTCTACAAATTTCGTTAAATCACATTGTACCGTTAGTATGTATCTATAACTATTTGATGGTCTTAATGGTCCTACAGTATCTATTGTTATTGTTTCAAATGACGTTGTGGGTGTATCAGTAATTACCATGTTTTCTTTTGTATATCTTGTTATATTTATTTCGTTGCATGTTTCACAGTTGTTAATGTATTTTTTTACTATTTTATTCATGTTTTTCCAAACATATCTCTGTTTTAGCTTGTTGACACATCTTCTGATACCGCAATGTCCTCCTAGTTTCGAATTATGATGCTCTTCTATTAATTTTTTCATTTCTTCCTCATCTGTTATTTGTTTTGGAGGTTCATATAGTATTAAGTCTAGACATTTGTCTTCTTTTGTATTTTCTTGCAGCTTATTAAATATATTTTTAAATTCTTGTAGGCATACTTTTTTAAATATTTGACTATTTCTTGCTAGCGCTAGTCTTTTAACACGTGTATTGTTCATCTTGAATATTAGCTTCCTCAGCATCAATTTTATCTCTGATAAAAATTTATCGCTTAATTCTGCAAGTACAGTGTTTGCTGCTATTGTTATTTCATTTCTTTCTCTCTTCGTGACGTCACTTTCTTTAAATTCTATTCTTTTTAATCGCCTTAGGTGTCATTAAATTTTGTTTAAGTGTGTTAAAAGTTTTTGACAGTCTTCTGTCGAAGAGAATATTTTTTTTTTTTTTTATAACTGGTTCAGAGGCTTAGCTATTTCTGCAAAATCTTTTATAAATTTTCTATAATAGTTACAAAATGCTACAAATCTCCGAACATCATCTACGTTTTTAGGCATTGGATACGTTTTTATTGTTTCATATTTTCTTGGATCTGGTTTTATTCCGTTTGAAGTTATCAAATGGCCTAAGTAAATTACCTCTGGTTTCAGGAAGTCACATTTTTCTATATTCAATTTTAAATTATATTTACGAAGTCTCCCTTAAACTTTGATCAAGTTTTCGTTGTGATCTTTAAAATTCTTACCAAATACTATTACATCATCTACATATAGAAAAGCTGAGGCTTGTAAACCACTAAGAGCAATTGACACCATCCTCTGAAAACTATTTGTAGAGATTTTTAATCCGAAAGGAAGTCTCTTGAATTGGTAATAACCCTCATTTGTTGAAAATGCCGTTAATGGCCTAGAATTTTTGTTAAGTGAAATTTGATGGAATGAGCTTGTCATATCTAAAGTAGAAAAATATTTAGCATTACCTAATTTATCTAATACATCTTCTAACCTTGTGAGGGGAAATTTGTCATCTACAACTTTTTTTATTTAAAGATCTAAAATCTACTACTAGTCCCCATTTTGTCTGCCCGTTTAAACTATTCTTTGGAACAATAAGTAATGGTGAATTATATGGACTAACTGATTCTTCTATAATGTCATTTCTTAGTAAGTCAGACACTTGTTTCTGTATTTCATATAATTGAGCATTTGTAAGTCTATAATTTTTTATGTATACTGGATTTTTGTCTGATAAAGCGATGTTTTGTTCATAGAAGTTATTTGTTGTCGGTTTTTCATCATCATCATGGAAAACATCCTGAAATTCTTCACAGATATTAAGTATAGTTTGGGCAGCAGATTTATCTAAGTTGTCTATTTAATTTTTTTTTATCAAATTTTTAAATTTTTGCTTGTCTTTAAATCTTGTATTATTCGATAATATTCTGTATTTGCTAAGGGGTTCTGTCGCAATCATCACATTTTATATTGTTGCTTCTTTGTCTGTAGTATTTAACATCTTTATATGTTTTATTCCCTTTGACGGTAATATTGAGTTGGATACAAAAATTACCTTTGTGATTTTACTCCCAATGACAACGCTATCTTCTTTTAAATCTAGTTTAATACTTTTTATTATTTCTGTTCTTGGCGGAACTGTTAATTTACCTATATTTTTTAGGAACATATTTAATGGAAGTACAATTTCTTCATCTTTTATTAAAATTATAAGCACACAAGCTTCATACCATCAGTAGTTTTATTTATGTCTTCATTGACTACATGGAATTGATGCTTTATATTAGTCTCCCCTAACATGAGTTCTAATTCTGATATACCTTTTGAAAATATTGTTTTATTTGTGATACCGTTTATTTGACATGACGAATGTTCATTTAAATCTTTTACCAGATATTCCTTACAAACAGAAATATCTGCACCCGTGTCAATTAATTTAAAGTTTTGTTAAAATGTTTTATTCTTATGCTAACGAAATTTGTATCATATTCCCCATAGAAATTTAAAATCTTCTTTGCATTCCCCGATTCTGTTGACCGGGGATACCTATGTTTTCCGACCTAGTGTTATTGTTATGATATCCTCTTGAAAAACCTCTACCTCTACTATGGTTATTGTTTCTAACATAACTATTGTTATTAAAATATCTGTTACTATGTGAAAACCTTGGATTATAATTTCTACGATTATACTGGTTTTTACCTCTATAATTTGTTCTGAAGTTCATTATATTACTTTGACTATAAGAAGCTTCAACTTCAGTAGCTACTTTTACAGCTTCATTGAAGGTTGTAACCCTTGATGCCTGTACTACCTGTCTAGTAGATTCATTTAATCCATTCTTAAATGTGTTAAGCCCTAGCTGGTCATTTAGACAAAGTATTATTTTTTTGTTTTCTTCACCTTGCTCGCTTATTTGTATTTCATTTAATTGAGACAAAAGGGATTCTATTTTTTCTGAAATTTTTTCTACTTCTTGAGATCATTGTTTCTGTCTGGCTAAATCATTATGTATTGACAAAGGATTTGTTTTTGGCTTGTAAATTTCTTTTAGAATTTTTTGAAACTCTTCTAATTTTTCTGGTTGTGTTTTTACTGTGAGAAGCCTGTTTCTAACCTTGTCAGTTAATTTTGTAGCTATTACAAATGCCATAATCTTATTCTTTTCAATATCTTCTAATGTGTCTGAATAATATTTGATAATGCCTAAAAAGTTTGACAATTGCTTCAATTCCCCATTAAACTCTGGAATAAGCTTTACAGCTGTTAACATATCAAATTTCGCCATATTTTTTTGATTCTTTACTATCTGACTTTGATTTAAGCAATGCTAAAATTTGTTTCTCTAATTCTTTAAAAATCGCAGTTATTTCGTTTAGTTCGGTTTTATCTGTATCTTTTAGTAAGTTATTCCATATAAAGCTAATTTCATTTTTTTATTTTCTTTATGTATTCTTCAGTATATTCTCTCTTTGGATTTTTTTTTTTAATTATTCAAGATAGTTTGTAAATTATCCATGACATGTTAAATTTTTTTTTTATACTTGGTTTATTCTACTTCTAATAATTTGTTTTTTTTTTACATATTTTTTATAGTATGAGTGAATTTTAACTATTAATAAGATTAACAAAACTATTAGTATATATATATTTATATTGTTGCTACTAAATATTTAGTTCGTTTGGCTGCTGTTTAGGTTATTGTTTATCACCTCCTTGGAGTTTGGTTGCTCCATGTTTAACTGTCAGCTTCGTCAGTTGTGTAATTAGTTCTTTTTTTAAATTTCTGTCCGTCGTTATGTTGATCACTCTGTATAGTTCTGCTTTTTGCTGTCTTAACTTGACAGCCTTTCCTCCTCTCTTCCTTCTTATGGTTGTTGTTGTCTTTTCTGAATTGTCCACCTTTTTATTTTGTTGCCTCGCTCTGTATTTTTCGATTGTGAGTGGCTGTGGTCCGGCTGTCCTGGGTGTGGGTAAATATTCTGGAATGTTGTCGTCTCTTGGGCCTTCCGGGACATACGGTTGGTCGAGATCTTCGAACAGGGTATCCAACTCAGCTTTGTTGTATGACATTTAGTTTATTTATTGTTATTTACTGTTGGTAAAGAGAAAAAAATTTTAATACCTTACAGTTTGGCAGGATCGCCATGTGGGATTCGTCAAGAGATTCGTGCCCTAAGATACTTAAAGCGAATCACGCTATGGATATTGCTTTATAAAGCGCAGCTCGCTACTTACATATGGCAAATGTGCCGCTGTTTTTTAAAAGGTCCAGTTCAATTGTTGGTTTACGAATAATTGCCTTTTAGTTCATTCAAGTAACTGTCAATATTATAAATTGTATTTTTATTTTCTATAACTTTGCATGGAAGTGTACATAATTTTCCAAATACAAGTTCAAATGGTGAATATAGTGTTGTTGAGTGTGGCATGGAATTATAGCAATATGTATAGTATGGTAACCATTCTTCCCAATTATCTTTATCACCTACGCTCATAATATACTCATTAAATACCCTATGATTTCTTTCAACTGATCCCATTGTTTCGTGGTGAAAAGGTGTGGAAACTATTTTATCTATTTTCAAAAGTGTACAAATATTTTTCAACAACTCATTTGTGAATTCTGTTCCCTTATCAGTTCTTAATTTTCTAAAACATCCGTACTTAAGAATACATTTTTCGACTATTGTTTTCGCTACGGTATTAACTTCTTTGGTTTCTATCGGGAATGCTTCTACAAATTTCGTTAAATCACATTGTACCGTTAGTATGTATCTATAACTATTTGATGGTCTTAATGGTCCTACAGTATCTATTGTTATTGTTTCAAATGACGTTGTGGGTGTATCAGTAATTACCATGTTTTCTTTTGTATATCTTGTTATATTTATTTCGTTGCATGTTTCACAGTTGTTAATGTATTTTTTTACTATTTTATTCATGTTTTTCCAAACATATCTCTGTTTTAGCTTGTTGACACATCTTCTGATACCGCAATGTCCTCCTAGTTTCGAATTATGATGCTCTTCTATTAATTTTTTCATTTCTTCCTCATCTGTTATTTGTTTTGGAGGTTCATATAGTATTAAGTCTAGACATTTGTCTTCTTTTGTATTTTCTTGCAGCTTATTAAATATATTTTTAAATTCTTGTAGGCATACTTTTTTAAATATTTGACTATTTCTTGCTAGCGCTAGTCTTTTAACACGTGTATTGTTCATCTTGAATATTAGCTTCCTCAGCATCAATTTTATCTCTGATAAAAATTTATCGCTTAATTCTGCAAGTACAGTGTTTGCTGCTATTGTTATTTCATTTCTTTCTCTCTTCGTGACGTCACTTTCTTTAAATTCTATTCTTTTTAATCGCCTTAGGTGTCATTAAATTTTGTTTAAGTGTGTTAAAAGTTTTTGACAGTCTTCTGTCGAAGAGAATATTTTTTTTTTTTTTTATAACTGGTTCAGAGGCTTAGCTATTTCTGCAAAATCTTTTATAAATTTTCTATAATAGTTACAAAATGCTACAAATCTCCGAACATCATCTACGTTTTTAGGCATTGGATACGTTTTTATTGTTTCATATTTTCTTGGATCTGGTTTTATTCCGTTTGAAGTTATCAAATGGCCTAAGTAAATTACCTCTGGTTTCAGGAAGTCACATTTTTCTATATTCAATTTTAAATTATATTTACGAAGTCTCCCTTAAACTTTGATCAAGTTTTCGTTGTGATCTTTAAAATTCTTACCAAATACTATTACATCATCTACATATAGAAAAGCTGAGGCTTGTAAACCACTAAGAGCAATTGACACCATCCTCTGAAAACTATTTGTAGAGATTTTTAATCCGAAAGGAAGTCTCTTGAATTGGTAATAACCCTCATTTGTTGAAAATGCCGTTAATGGCCTAGAATTTTTGTTAAGTGAAATTTGATGGAATGAGCTTGTCATATCTAAAGTAGAAAAATATTTAGCATTACCTAATTTATCTAATACATCTTCTAACCTTGTGAGGGGAAATTTGTCATCTACAACTTTTTTTATTTAAAGATCTAAAATCTACTACTAGTCCCCATTTTGTCTGCCCGTTTAAACTATTCTTTGGAACAATAAGTAATGGTGAATTATATGGACTAACTGATTCTTCTATAATGTCATTTCTTAGTAAGTCAGACACTTGTTTCTGTATTTCATATAATTGAGCATTTGTAAGTCTATAATTTTTTATGTATACTGGATTTTTGTCTGATAAAGCGATGTTTTGTTCATAGAAGTTATTTGTTGTCGGTTTTTCATCATCATCATGGAAAACATCCTGAAATTCTTCACAGATATTAAGTATAGTTTGGGCAGCAGATTTATCTAAGTTGTCTGTTTGATTTTTTTTTATCAAATTTTTTAATTTTTGCTTGTCTTTAAATCTTGTATTTTTCGATAATATTCTGTATTTGCTGAGGGGTTCTGTCGCAATCATCCCTTTTTTTATTGTTGCTTCTTTGTCTGTAGTATTTAACATCTTTATATGTTTTATTCCCTTTGACGGTAATATTGAGTTGGATACAAAAATTCCCTTTGTGATTTCACTCCCGATGACAACGCTCTTCTTTTAAATCTAGTTTAATACTTTTAATTATTTCTGTTCTTGGCGGAACTGTTAATTTACCTATATTTTTTAGGAACATATTTATTGGAAGTACAATTTCTTCATCTTTTATTAAAATTATAAGCACACAAGTTTCATAGTCTATTTTACAATTATACGTTTTAGGGAAATCTCTTCCCAGTATCCCATCAGTAGTTATATTTATGTCTTCATTGACTACATGCAATTGATGCTTTATATTAGTCTCTCCTAACATGAGTTCTAATTCTGATATACCTTTTGAAAATATTGTTTTATTTGTGATACCGTTTATTTGACATGACGAATGTTCATTTAAATCTTTTACCAGATATTCCTTACAAACAGAAATATCTGCACCCGTGTCAATTAATTTAAAGTTTTGTTAAAATGTTTTATTCTTATGCTAACGAAATTTGTATCATATTCCCCATAGAAATTTAAAATCTTCTTTGCATTCCCCGATTCTGTTGACCGGGGATACCTATGTTTTCCGACCTAGTGTTATTGTTATGATATCCTCTTGAAAAACCTCTACCTCTACTATGGTTATTGTTTCTAACATAACTATTGTTATTAAAATATCTGTTACTATGTGAAAACCTTGGATTATAATTTCTACGATTATACTGGTTTTTACCTCTATAATTTGTTCTGAAGTTCATTATATTACTTTGACTATAAGAAGCTTCAACTTCAGTAGCTACTTTTACAGCTTCATTGAAGGTTGTAACCCTTGATGCCTGTACTACCTGTCTAGTAGATTCATTTAATCCATTCTTAAATGTGTTAAGCCCTAGCTGGTCATTTAGACAAAGTATTATTTTTTTGTTTTCTTCACCTTGCTCGCTTATTTGTATTTCATTTAATTGAGACAAAAGGGATTCTATTTTTTCTGAAATTTTTTCTACTTCTTGAGATCATTGTTTCTGTCTGGCTAAATCATTATGTATTGACAAAGGATTTGTTTTTGGCTTGTAAATTTCTTTTAGAATTTTTTGAAACTCTTCTAATTTTTCTGGTTGTGTTTTTACTGTGAGAAGCCTGTTTCTAACCTTGTCAGTTAATTTTGTAGCTATTACAAATGCCATAATCTTATTCTTTTCAATATCTTCTAATGTGTCTGAATAATATTTGATAATGCCTAAAAAGTTTGACAATTGCTTCAATTCCCCATTAAACTCTGGAATAAGCTTTACAGCTGTTAACATATCAAATTTCGCCATATTTTTTTGATTCTTTACTATCTGACTTTGATTTAAGCAATGCTAAAATTTGTTTCTCTAATTCTTTAAAAATCGCAGTTATTTCGTTTAGTTCGGTTTTATCTGTATCTTTTAGTAAGTTATTCCATATAAAGCTAATTTCATTTTTTTATTTTCTTTATGTATTCTTCAGTATATTCTCTCTTTGGATTTTTTTTTTTAATTATTCAAGATAGTTTGTAAATTATCCATGACATGTTAAATTTTTTTTTTATACTTGGTTTATTCTACTTCTAATAATTTGTTTTTTTACATATTTTTTATAGTATGAGTGAATTTTAACTATTAATAAGATTAACAAAACTATTAATATATATATTTATATTGTTGCTACTAAATATTTGGTTCGTTTGGCTGCTGTTTAGGTTATTGTTTATCACCTCCTTGGAGTTTGGTTGCCCCATGTTTAACTGTCAGCTTCGTCAGTTGTGTAATTAGTTCTTTTTTTAATTTTCTGTCCGTCGTTATGTTGATCACTCTATATAGTTCTGCTTTTTGCTGTCTTAACTTGACAGCCTTTCCTCCTCTCTTCCGTCTTATGGTTGTTGTTGTCTTTTCTGAATTGTCCACCTTTTTATTTTGTTGCCTCGCTCTGTATTTTTCGATTGTGAGTGGCTGTGGTCCGGCTGTCCTGGGTGTGGGTAAATATTCTGGAATGTTGTCGTCTCTTGGGCCTTCCGGGACATACGGTTGGTCGAGATCTTCGAACAGGGTATCCAACTCAGCTTTGTTGTATGACATTTAGTTTATTTATTGTTCTTTACTGTTGGTCCGCTTACTGTTGGTAAAGAGAAAATATTTTTAATACTTAACAGTTTGGCAGGATCGCCATGTGAGATTCGTCAAGAGAGATTCGTGCTCTAAGATACTTAAAGCGTATCACGCTATGGATATTGCTTCATAAAGCGCAGCTCGCTACTTACATATGGCAAATGTGCCGCTGTTTTTTAAAAGGTCCAATTCATTTGTTGGTTTACGAATAATTGCCTTTTATTCCTCATTTCTTACAACTATTTATACTACTTAGATTCTAATACAATTATTTGGGCTATCCCCACTTAGCTTATAGAAGTCCAATGAAATGCGATAATTTGCATTTATATTGAGTTCATCAATCATGACAGCATCGACAGCAATTCAATGACTATGAACTCCGAACACAACAAGGCAATGTTTACTACCGTGTTTATTATGATATCACTTGCAATGAAGTGCATGTGCTTCGATTATCGATTACTATGAATGAAGTGGCTTTGATGTTTGTTTGAATGATGTTACATTACAGGTGTATTTAAAGCTGGGTCAGCCAACAATAAATTTTTTGGTATACTGACATCTGTTAAGTCAATACGGCTCATTGGTTGAAGTGAAGTGATTGATGGTACTACAATTGTGATTGGAATATAAAGCTGGTGAGTTTGTTTGCGATCTGAGACGAGATAGGCCGACTTGTGATAATTGAGAAGTTTTTGCGACGGAATGATTGTTTAAATGTTGTGTTGCGACCAAAGAAGTTTGATGTTGTGAATGCGAATTATTTGATTGAGATGATGCGATAAACGACGCTTGCTGAGGTGCTTCAAAGTGTTATAGTGAGTGATGCCACTTTCCACATGTTTGACAGGGTCTTGATGGACAGGTCTATGTGGAATGACCAGGACGAATGCAATTAATGCATACATTTAGACGTTTGATTTCATTGTATCTTTCATTCATCTAAATGTGTTATGTGATCCAGAGCAGAATTGGCAAGTGGTTGTACCTGATGTTGTGAATGATGACATTCTTTGGTGTTTGAGATGACTATGTGGTTTTTGCTGGTTTCTGGTTGTATTTTCTGCAGTAAGTTTGCGCGAAACATCCAGTTGTTCGAGAGTTTGGCAGCGCTCTTCTACGTAATCGGAAAAATCATTCCAAGTAGGGACGTCTAATTTGGATTCATTTGTTTCAAACTTTCTTTTGACTGCCTGCAATCTTTTCACTTCATTCTCCCAGCCATTTTGAGTTGCAGTGTTTACCTTGGAAAAGAGAATATGCACTAAAAGTCCATCAGCTATCTGCACTTTATCAGCAATGGTGAGCAAGGAGTTCATGTGAACATTGATACTGTCAGCGATGTCATGAAGGCTCTCGACAGTTCCCTTATGTGCGCTCTGTAATTGAAAAATTTGATTAATATGAGCTTGAAATATATACACTCTGTTGAAGTAACGAGCAGTTAATCGTTCCACTGCTTTTTCATAATTTTCAGGCAGTAGCTCTAACGATACTAGCAATACTTTGGAAACGCTCCCAGTGAGACAGCTCTTGAGATATTGGAGTTTATCAACATCTTCTATTTCAACGCTTTCATGAACGGCAGAAAGGTACCACACAATGAGTTTATAGACTGCATTGAACGCGAAGCCGCCTACGAAAATTCCACAGACAATTAAAATAATCTTCTTTGTTTACATTCTCGGAATTTGTAGTTGATTATAATTATGCTATGCAAAATGCAAGCTTTTATAGTGAATAAAAAAATGATGAATTGAAATGTAAACTAAGGAATGTGCATGGAGAGACCCCCGTATAGTTAGCAGCACTATGTCGGGAATTTTGATTTTTTTGGTGCCCCGAATTTGGAAAACATTTGGAAAAATTTGGAAAACCATTTTTAGAATTTGGAAAACTATAGTTTAAAAGTTATTAACAATTAAAGGTTTGGCGTATAGTTAGCAGCACATAGAAACAAAATTAGACTTTTTTGGTGTCAATCGATGGGGAACAGTTTGGACAAATTTGGAAAACCATTTTTAGAATTTGGAAAAGTGTAATTTAATAATAAACAACAAAAATGTAAAAGTATTGACAGAATCTATAGACAAATACTCGTTACGTAACGCATTAGGACACGTTGGGACATAAAAACGGGCTTACATCTGCCAGTAAAAACGAGTTTTGTTTTTTTATTAATTCGTAAGGTATTCGCTTAAAAAATATCAACGCAAAAATAATTGTTTATGAATAATTAATTTATAATTTTCAAATTCTTAAGAGTAATTGCAAAATTTTGAAATCAATTTTAATACTCTTTATGAGTTTTTATAATTCAAAAAACCTTAATATATTAGCTAATCTTCATTATTTATATGTTAAAAATTTTCTCAAAGTATCAAATTAATAAAATTATTTCATTTAAATAATTTTCAATATTTATAATCTTGTGACTGAGTTCGTTAGAAGTTTTCAGATTTTGAAAACCTTAATAAATTATTTATTAACGTATATTTAAATGTTGAACATTTTCAAGAAACAATGCAGATAAAAATTAAATTATCAAAAACTTTAAACATAAACTTTTCCAAATAGTAAAAATGAATTTTCAAATTTTAAAATTAATTAAATAAACTCCTTACAAATTTCCAGAATTTGGAGAACCTTAATTAATTAGTTATAAACAATTGTTTAAAATTTTAAAAATTACCCATACGAAAAATTCTCAAAAATATCTCTGTGAAACAAATGTCCATAACTTTTTAAATATGCTTTTCCAAATTCTGAAAAAGGTTTTCCAAATTTAAGAATTATTTCAGTAAACTCCTTACAAATTTCCAGAATTTGGAAAACCTTAATTAATTAGTTATTAACATTTGTTTCAATATCGTACATTTATTCAAGTTTACAGTTCATCAAAGTGCAAAACGGATTTATATAAAATTATCTATATGCTATCGATCTAAAAAATGAACGCGAGTATATTGGGACTTCCTGTCCCAAATTGGGCGATGACGATTTTGACAATCTTATGTCAGTTTGTATTTTTATTTTTGTTTTTGAAGCTTTCATTATAGAAATCGGAAAATAAAATACCTTATGTCGTATTCGTTTTTAATTTTCAGATTTGATCTCAGATTTTTCTTGTAAAAACGAACATAAAACGTGGTTGATTTTTTTTTTTAGTTGTGTGAGCGCTTTTTGACAACTTTCTGCCGTGTGTCGTTTCTTTTGCCAGTCTAAACAGAATTTTAAACAAGCAGATAACAAGTTAAATAAAAATTGGCTTCGTTAGAAAATTTTATTAAAATATGTATCAATATGAACATTGAAGAAAATTGTTAAGCGAATATTGTGTAGTGGCAATAAGAACCATGTGAATCAGTTCACATAAACATAAACAGTTTAATTTTGTAGAAAGAACACAACATCTCAATGGAAAAATTCACGGAGTTCCTTTGCTTCCACCAATTTGCTTGAGAAACTAATATCACAATCGGGAGACGACAACGACGTAGATATGTTGCCTGATGAGAATACTTTTTATCAAACAAATTTGTGTATCTTTAAACTAGGTATACTGTTTTCTGTTTATTCTTTTAAAGGACAAGCGATCTGGCGAGCGCCATTTACACCCGGAATACCTGGATGTATTTTCACGTAGCGTGGCATGGTAATATAATTAACTCGACGTCCAGGTAATGTTGAATTCGTTTTTAAAAGAGATCTTTTTTTTGTGATTATGTTTTTTATCTAAAATCAAATTTCATGTTCGCTTTTACACAACCAAAGGTTTTAGGATCCAAATTAGACGCGATATCTTCTTCGTCGTCGTCATATTCCAATGATGATTTTTTTGTTTAAGTTTCAGAAGCAATTTTGTAAAAGTGAAATCAGTTGTTTTCCTTTTTACAATAACAAAATGAACTTTTTATATTGATGGAGTAACATACCCATATATACGTATATTAATAGTGATAACCACATTCGTTCTCACATTATTTTATTAAATAATTTTTCAATGTTTAATTCATGTTGATATTTTAATTAAATTCTAAATCGAAATAAATCCTTTTGTACCTTGTACTTGTGTTATGTCTGCTTACAATGCCCTTGCAAATTACTCTGAAGTGTAAAAAAGTTTGTTAACTGGTACTCACAATCTCACAAAATTAATAAAAGAAAATCAAACTCGTTTCATGTTCGTTTTTGGAAGAAAAATCTGAAATCTGAGATCAAATATAAAAATTAAAAATTAATACGACATAAGTTCACACATTATCGGAAGAGGATTTGATATTAATACTTCTTTCTTTTAGAGCATTTTCAATTGGTCGTCTGAATCTTTCTGCAATCGTTCCACTGTAACAAAAACTTCTGGACGATTCTGAGAAGGGAATTTTGCTTCTCAAATTGAAGTCAGAATCTACTCAAGAAGACAAACACATTACTCAAATATGAAAATGAAGCGACAGCTTATAAAAAAAGTGCAGCCTGAATTCAAATTCAAATACTAAAAACTACAACATTTGGCCTTCTTACATTTAAATGTTCTGAAAATAAAAAAAATGTTTACAAACAAATGGAATTCAAAATAAATTTATTTGAAATCTATATTCTATGTATGTATATATAAGACCGATTTCGGACTACCAAAAAAAAAAAAAACACTAAGCCACAATAGGATTTCGAGTCGATTTTTTTAAATACATACATTGTTCAATTTACACTTTTACTTCCTACAAAAGAATTAATTTTCAATAAGCGTCTCTAGAATATGAACAAGGAGTGTAACTGAAGTTCATTATGATGTGATTTTTTCCAAACTTTTTAAATTGAATAATATAAGCAAAACTATAAAGTTTTGCAATAAAAAATAAATTGCACGACTGGATCGCACGTACTTGCTCTTATGTGCGGTCACAGCTTGGAATAAAATTTGAAAAATATTAAGGGAACTTCAAAGATTATATTCGATTTTTCTGACTCTTGATTGTTCGAATAAAGTACGTTAAAATGTATTGGGTGAAATAATTTAAACGCCATTTTATTTCTTTAGGAAATGTAAAAAAGTGTGATTTTTTTCAAAATTGTAGGAGCCGTTTTTAAATAAAACGGGTTTTTTTAACAACTTTTTTAAAAAAAATTAAAAAAAATAATTCAAGAATACAAACTTAAGCACAAAAATAACGTACATTTAAAAACAAAATTTAAAAAAAATTCACTTACCCGTTTTCAAAATATTGATTTTTCAAAAAAAAAAAAAAATTTAAATTATTAAAAATACAAAAAAAAAGTTTTCGAAAAAAATGTATGCATAATTACTCAAGCTGCCTACATCTTCTTGAATATCAATTTTGATTGTAATCGGATCACCAATTTTCGAAAAAGTCGAAGAAAAAAAAACGGTCCTATGGGAGGTACCGGTTTTAGCCCACCATATAATTTTTTTTCACCAAAATATAATGCATATCTAAAGTAGTACACTGATTTTCTTATAAAAATTCTTGGAGCCGTTTTCGAGAAAAATAAGCTTTTATATAACGGTTATATGATAGGTACCGTTAATTTTTGAGCTAAAAAAAAATTGAAAAAAAGTCCTCTGTAGAATGTCAAAAGAACCTTAAGTTCAAAATTTGAAGACGATTGGCCCACCCGTTTAGGCTGCAGTCCAAAATACATCCGTACCGACAGACAGACAGAATTTTGCCAGTAACTCAAATATGTTTCTCTATCATCGTAATGTCATGTTTGATTGTTATCTCAAAATTTGTATAACTTGTATTATAGTACCTATAATCGCAAGTAAAAAATAGTTATATAAAATAAAAAAAAATAAAAAGTAAACCTTAGTTATCATTTATTATTTAATATATTGTTGATATATATTTTTTTTGGATAGGAGGGACTAGTTGCCCTTCTGCCTCCTACCGATGTAGGTCATTGAAATTTTGAGAACCAGTTTGATTCAAGCGCTGTAAGAAACCAACGTGAAGTTGGCTCCTGAAAGTCCATACATATTAGGTCAATGTTTGTAATATTTTGAAGAGCTATTTTTTCAAGTTATGGAATCGTGAATATGAAAAAAATCGGAATAACAATCAAACATGTTACATGTCATTACTATGATATAACAGTGTAAACAATTAGGTAGTTATCTGTCTGCTTGAATATATTCGTATGTACATGTGAATTTATGGTTTTTTGGCCTTAACGGCTAAACAGATTCTCTTCAATTTTTGTACCTAAATTATAATTAGCACTTTTAGGTTCGGAGATATCCTTATTCTTATTTTTTAATTTTCTCACTATCTTTGCATTTGGTTTTCAAAAGACACTTTTTTTAGACTGCATTCTAAATAGAAATCTTTGAATGCAGTTTCTTGCCGGATGCAAACCTGATTCTGGAAATGTATTTATCTTCTTTCTAGGACTTCTAGGTTCGGAGATATCCTTATTCTTATTTTTGAATTTTCTCACTATCTTTGCATTTGGTTTTCAAAAGACACTTTTTTGAGACTGCATTCTAAATAGAAATCTTTGAATGCAGTTTCTTGCCGGATGCCTGATTGAAGCTTAATGAAACGAAAATTTGTCACGACAAAGAGACAAACACATAAATATGTATATAGGACTGTTAGCTTTTCCAGTTGTTTAGTATATTACCTTTCCACTTGTTTCCTGTTTATAATAATATAATATTTGAAAATAAAAAGATATAAAGGTTTTTTTCAGTTTGGTTTGTATTGTATTATGGAAAAATTTGAACAACTGGCATAAAGATTCCTAGGAATCAGCAAATAAATTAAAATAGCTTAATTATGTTTGATGGAACGAAAAACTTGTGATGTTTTTTCATATAAGCATTTCTTCAGTAATAATTATAATTTTGTTTCACGGTTTCTGTTGTTGAAATTCCAATATTTAAATATGTACATACACCATTTATGGACTCTGTTATTGCATGTTGTTGTTGTTAGTTTTTCAATCTTTTTTCTGAATTTTCTCGCATTGTAGATGAAGAAAATTGTGGTTGAATTTTGTTGTTAAGTGGTTAAATATTGTATGTGCCGTCGGAAATATGTGCTGAATTTGGAATGAATTGAAATGTACTATCGTCAGCCGTTGGAGCCAAGTTGCTTTTATCTATAAGAATTAGTAAAAAATAATGAATTGACTGAACAAAAAAAAGATTTTTATTTTACCTCTTTTTGGCAGAATCTGCGATAATGGATCGCAGAGATTCGGCCCCGAATGGATTTGTTTTTTTACCAAATTGGTGGGTTTTAATGCTGCAACTGGCTTCTATTCATTGCCTGACCTTCGGAGAGTCCACTTAGATCGGATAAATCAGACTCGTCCGATGTGTGTTTAGAGTGTTGGAGGATGGAACGTACGAAATATTTTCCTCCTTATAATATATTTACTTTATCAAACAGGTCAAAATCTCATCAAGCATGGGAGATTGCGTTTGTGAAAATATCACATGTATATGTTGTGTGTCTGCTTGAAGCAATATCAAAACCTTTTGATTTTTGTTTAATCAAGTAGCAATCATTGATGTGTTTATATTCAGGACAGAGACGAGGCAACTTACTTGAACTAAACAAAATACAAAGCAAACGATAAGAAACTCTACGTCCTTTCAATTCCTTTCAATTCACAATGCAACTTGACTTGCTTGATGTTGAAGATGTTGACGACATCTTGACCTCATCCGGAATACTATTGTCTTCATCCGCATCTCAGACAATTTCGACCACAAATAAGTTGAGTCTTTTTTCGACGGGTGGCAATTCCGGAGGTACTGTTTGTAGCGATGGTTCCTCAAATGCAGACTTAGGCGAAACCACTGATTGTGCTTTCTTAGCCTTCCGCTCTTTTGCTTTTATATTCTCGTCTGCTTCCTCTTGGCAACCTGGTGTTTGTTGGGAATCCGGTGGCGAGTTCATAATTATTTCCTCCAAATCCGATGAGAATGCCAGCCGATTGATAGCGGCAGTTGTGCTAGATAAACTCGGTTGCACTTTTTATCTTCTAAATCTGAATAGATCTTAATTTCCACTTGCGTGGTTACCCGTATCCCCAGACTTTTGTAGTTGGAAGTGGCATTTTGCCATTGTGAGAAGACAGGCAAGATAGCGACATTTGACCATCAACTTTGGTCGGTTGAATCGGACTACTAGATTCCTTATAACCGCACATCGTCATCGCTGGATGAAATAGCGCTAGAAAAAAAATATATTGCGTTACGGAAAATTATTACAAAATAAAATAACAAAGGAATTTTAAAATCTATCTACCTTGAAAATGAAATTGAATTTTTTGTTTTGATTTTCGCTGTCAATTGCTTGCGACAGAATTTGGGACAAGAAAACTGGGTTTACATGTGCAAGTGTTTTTTTAATTTAATAACAATATAGCCACGTTACGTTACGAATGGTTTATTTACAATTTGTTAATTAATTAATAAACTAAGGTTTTCCAAATTCCAAAAATGGTTTTCCAAATTTGTCCAAACAATTCCCCATCGATTGAAACCAAAAAAGTCCACTTTTTTTTCTATGTGCTGCTAACCATACGCCAAATCTTTAATTGTTAATAACTTTTAAACTATAGTTTTCCAAATTCTAAAAATGGTTTTCCAAATTTTTCCAAATGTTTTCCAAATTCGGGGCACCAAAAAAATCAAAATTCCCGACATAGTGCTGCTAACTATACGGGGGACATGGAGAGCGATAAGTTGGAATTACAAATTAAATGTATCATTTACCTGAGCTGTAATTGAATTTGAGTCAGGTGAAGGAAATTTGAAATGCCAGGAATCTGGCTCATTAGCAAAAACGATAAAAAAAATGAATAGTGAAATTAAAAAAAAAAAAAAAAAATGAATAATGAAATTAAATTCTTAACAAAGCCGGCCACCTTGAAAATCATCCTTTTCAACAGGATCTATGTGATCGGCAATCGACATATCTGTGTTATTGCATGCTTATAAATGCCCTTGTTGGTTTTGACTGCCACGACTCGAATCATTCCATCTTCCTCTTGATGCGTGCTAGTGGCCACTGCAAGGGTAGAATATGGTCATCATGAAGCAAAAGCAAATCGCCATTTTGAAGATTAACCGGTGGAGTTAGCCATTTTTGGCGGAGTTTGCTGATTATGCAAAACTTCCTTTTGGCAGCGATTCCAGAAAAGTTGCCTAAGATGAATGACTCTTTGATAACTGTTAAGGCGATTTACGTTTAGGTTTGATAGGGATGGTTTTATTGATGCTAGTCATTGGTGCTCCTATAAGAAAGTGGCCAGGAGTTAAGGCTTGAAGATCATTTGGGTCTGTAGACATTGGTGAGATTGGCCTAGAGGTCATTATCGCCTCTATTTCACAGAGCAAGGTAGACATCTCTTCGTGTTTAAGGAAGGCGTGTGAAATCAGCTTGACTAAATGGCACTTAGCCACTTTGACAGAGGCTTCGAATAGTCCACCAAAATGCGGTGACCGAGGCGGTGAGAAAGTCCACTCTATGTTTTCTATTAAACATTGGGTATGAACTTTATTGTTGTGTTCATCGGATTGAAATAACTTATGTAGCTCTAGCAGCTCTGCTTTTGCGCCTACGAAATCAGTTGCGTTATCAGAATATATTTTTGTACATTTACCTCTGCGGGCTATGAATCGCTTGAAAGCCAAGATGAAAGCTTTAGTAGTGAGGTCAGCTACGAGCTCCAGATGCGTAGCTTTTGTAGTAAAGCATACGAATACCGCTACGTATGCCTTTATAGTTCTATGTCTACGGATTCCAGATCGTATGTAAAAAGGACCACAGTAGTCCACGCCAGTGATGGAAAATGGCCTGGCTGGCATTGTCCGATCAGCTGGTAGGTTGCCCATCATTTGACTTAGATGAACAGGACGTGAGCGAAAACACAAAACACACGTTTTCCGGATATTATCAAAGATCGTTGCCGTGTAGTATTTAAGAGTGTCTGGCAAGCGGCATGGCGATTCTGCACATGAAAGTACCATATAAGAGATTTGGTAAAGACATGATTTTGGGGGAGCAGGATTGGGTGTTTAGCGCCAAAGTCCAAATCTGCATTTTTCAAACGACCGCCTACACGAAATATTGAATCTGGGTCGACGAATGGTGACAACTTTAATAAGGAACTGTTTGTATCCAGAGGCTTCTTAGACATGAGGCGATCATAATCCTTGGGAAAACAAGTTGCTTGCAGGTTTTTTTTTTTTTTTTATAATTTACACGCGCGAAAGGGATTTGTGTGTACCCTTAAAATGTTTAAACACCGCACCAGCATTAGGGAAATGAGGAGGGATAAAAGAGGAGATACCGATGCACATTAGTTTTAAAGTTCTGCATATCAAAATGGGAGGGAAACACAGAGCCTGGCAAAGCATTCCACATTCGCGTGGTATGACTAAAGAAAGAATCTCTACACTTAACTGTAAGTCCGAAGTTAGGCTCAAGGGTAAACTGATGGGCATTCCTAGCAGTACGGTTGAATCGTTTCAGGGGAGGAATGCAGCTGGCTATTTCGCTAGAGCATTGTTTGTAAAAATAACGATAAAATAACGAAAGGCACGAAACATTACGGTGGTGCTCAAGAGATGTAAATGTTTCTGTTATTTTTTGATCGCCTATCATTTTCAAAGCTCTTTTTTGAATTCTATCTAGAAAACTCAAGTGGGTTATAGGAGCACCTGCCCAAATATGGGAAGTATACTCGAGTTTCGGTCGGAATATATGCTTTACATACTGTAGCCAGATTAGACGGTGTGAAGAACTTCTTGCATCTTCGGAGGAAACCTAAACATCTCGCAGCATTCTTTGCGATGTCAAATATGTGGTCATTCTAAAGAAGGTGGTCTGTAATGCACATACCGAGAACTGAGAGGTGTTCTGTTCCTTCAATGCAAGTGCCGCTCATGGATAGTGGCACTGTCGTCAGCAAAATAATTGATTGGATTAGTTGTTTCAGATAATAAGTCATTGATAAATATAAGGAAAAGAGTTCGAGACAAAACAGAGCCCTGGGACACACCAGCATTTATTTTGTGAATATCAGATTTGAAACCGTCCAATACAACTTGAATTGAGCGTATAAAAAGGTAATTACTAAACTAACGAAGAAGAGATTCATCGAGTCCAAATGCACGCATCTTCGATAAAAGGGCTTGATGCCAAACTCTATCAAATGCCTTAGAAATATCAAGTGCAATAATTTTGGTTTCCCCAAAACGATGAAGAGATTGGTTCCACTTATCGGTGAGATCATCAAATCACCAGTGGATCTGTTGCTACGAAAGCCGTATTGCCGGTCATTAAAAAGCTTTCGTTCTTCGAGATATTTTTTAAGCTGAAAATTAATTAGCGTTTCCATGACCTTAGAAAGAAGGGACGTTAGTGCAATTGGTCGGTAGTTTGAGGGTGCAGAAGATTCGCCTTTTTTGGGGATAGGCTGTACAAATGCTGTTTTCCATCCACTCGAAAAGAGTCCAAAGGAATAGGACCAATGGAAAAGCTTACGCAAAGGTTTTGCCAGCGTTGAAGAACACCTCTTCAGAACAATAGCGGGGATACAATCCGGGCCAGCGGATTTATTTATGTTGAGATCTTTCAATACTCTTGCGACTGAACGAGTGCGAAAGACAATTGGTCCCATAAAATCATTTACGCTCTCGAGTACAGGAGGAGTTAAAACACCTGCGGCCAGTGTTGAGTTTGACGCGAATTGGGCAGCAAGCAGATCTGCTTTTTCTTGAGAACTGACAGCAGGAGTATCGTTGAAGATGAGCGTTTCTTATGATGGCTTTTAACGCAAGGCCCATGATCTTCTTTTGTTTGGATGTTGTGAATAAAGCGACGAACGAATACAAATACTAGAATTAAACAAAAGTATGAGTTAGCAAATTTGTTTGAAGAGATTAAGTCATGTTGAATTGGTGTAGATGTAAATGAAAATACTTGAGGCTTGCTTTCAGGTAGCTCTTCCATAGAGAGGTTTGAAGGATTTCTGGGCCAAGATTCGAAAGGGAGTTTGAGGAAACTCGGTCCCTGAAACCATATTGTTGAAGCGGCTAGGTCTCCAGCGGATGCTCCTCTGGAGACTGAGTCAGCAGAATTTTCGGCTGTAGGCACATGTCTCCAATTAAAACAAAAACGGTTTTGGATATCTATGAAATTTTAGGTTTTTATTTTCGCGGACGATTTTCATATTAGATAAAGTTTTGTATTTTCGGAACTTACCGCGTTATAAGAAATATTTTCTTATTTCTTTCTACCCGACGTTTCGAAGAAGTTTCATACTTCATGGTCACGGGATGAGACTGACGTTTGAGTGATGTTGTCTAAGGTATTGTTTTTTAGCTCTCGCTCTCAAGTAGTACCGGTGGGTAGATGTTGATGCACTTGGATTGCTTGTGGGTGGTGGTGGTGTACTCGTTCTAGGTTGTTGTTGCGTTGAGTCGATGTATTTTTGGACACATGCAAAGCTCATGATATCGGCTATTGGTTTTTTGAGTTGCTTTTCTATGGTTTTGCTTATGAGAGGATCCCACGTTGGCGATAATTTAAAGCTAGAATCTCTATTGAATTTTTTATGTTTCTTAATTTCAATTTCTTCTCTGACGATTCTTGGTACATAAAATCTTTCATTTGCGATTGATTTAGCTTGATCAAAACGTATAAAGTGATCTTCGTTGTAGGCCAGATGTTCACATATTGCCGATTTTGTGACAGCGTTGTTTTGGATAGCTTTGATATGTTCGTTTAAACGCGTTTTAATACCTCTTTTCGTTTCACCAGTATAAAAAGACCCACAGCTACAGGGAACAGAGTATACACCAGGATTTTGGAGTGGAATTTTGTCCTTAGGCGATCTTAAAAATTGACGAACCTTAGTTGGCGGTTTAAATATGGTTTTAACATCATATTTTTGTAAGATTCGCCCAATTCCATCCGTTATGCCTTTGATATAGGGTAAAAAGGCCCTTTTTTCCAATGCTGGAGGTTGTGAATGTTTCTGTGAGCTGGGTTTGGGTTTCCAGGTTCTCTGTTTGGAGTTGTAGCCATTCTTTTTAAGTGCAATGTCTATATCCTTCAACTCTTGCTTGAGGTGTTCGGGGTCACAAATTTTGTGAGCACGGTTCACAAGAGCCGATACAACCGATGTCAAGTTGGCTGGGTGATGATGTGATGTAGCATGTAAATATCTGTCCGTATGAGTGTCTTTCTGGAACACCGTGTGGCCGATCGAACCATCTTGCTTTCTTATGACTTTAACGTCTAGGAAAGCCAAAGAGTTTTCTTGTTCTCTTTCCATTGTAAATTTAACTTTTTCGTGGATGGAATTAAGATGAATCAGAAAACTTTCTACCTGATTCTCTTTGAGTACGCAGAAGGTGTCATCCACGTACCTTACCCAAATTGTTGGTTTCGTTAAGGATGTTCCTAATGCCAATTCCTCAAAATGTTGCATCCATATGTCTGCAATTATTGGTGCAACAGGTGAACCCATTGCAACACCATCAATTTGTAAACAATATTTACCATTGTATAAGAAATATCCTGATGTAAGGCATATATCAATTAACTCTAATAACTTAGAGTTGTTTTGAGAATTAGACAATTTCGATTTTATAACATTGAGGGTTTCTTCAATTGGAACATTGGTGAATAAGGAGGTAACATCAAAACTAACCATAATTTCATCATGTTTAATGTGAAGGTCTTTGATCATGGACACGTAATGTTCCGAGTTTCTTACTATTGAGTTTGAGTTTTCAATAAGTGGCTTAAGCTTAAAGGTTAATTCTTTAGCCAACAAGTATGTTGGTGAATCTATTTGGCTGATGATGGGTCTTAACGGTACATTTTCTTTATGTACCTTAGGAAGGCCCTAAACTCTTGGTGCTTGCGGACATGACGGTATTAAATTCTGATTTTGTAAAACAGATTTACTGTCATTTACAATCTGTCGAACTGTTTTAAGCACTCTTGATGCTGGATCATACGTTACTTCTTTGTAAGTAAGTTCATCACTTAGCAGAGAAAGGATTTAAGCATCATATTCCTTGGAGTTAAGAATAACTGTGCAGTTTCCTTTATCTGCAGGTAAAACAATAATTTCTTTGTCCTTTCTAAGTTTTTCAAGGGCTTTTCTTTCAAGGAGAGTAATGTTTTGTGCAATCTTTTTGCCTTTCCTAAGCAACACCGATACATCCTATCTTATAGTTTCAGCTGAAATCCTATCTATTTTGTTTCTGCGTATTGATTCTTCAATATTACTTATAATATTTTCAATAGGGACACTTAAAGGTGATGGGGTAAAATTCATACCTTTTGATAAAATTGAAATCATATTTTCATCAAGTATTTTGCTGGAGAAATTCACCACACATTTTGCATCAGCAGACTGGGATTTGTTGTTGTTGTTTTTAACCTTGGCTGAGAGTGAATTAAACTTTTTTGTTTGTTTTTGTGCACACTTTTCGGCAATTCCTTCCGTTTGTTGGTATATTATTGCATCACATAATTGAAAGTCTTTTGCACTCATACGCTGTGATAACACTAAATGCAATTTATATTTGTTTGGATACACAACTTACATCAAAATAACAAAACACAACCTTTGAATATACATTTAGAAATACCGGTATTTTCAGACAAGACATGAGACATGACAATAACTACCCTCGAACAGACTCAAACAGAATATTTAGACAAGACAAAACTTTCAGACAAAACACAAGACAAGACAATTATTTTGAAAACGATACAAGACTAATCCAACGACCAGACGATACTTACTTAGAGACAGACAGAGGGACAAACTACGCTAAGAACAATCAGTCCACGCCCCATCCATCAAACGATCCGTCCTTCAACCGCAGGGTTGATGTTCACAAGTGGGGCATCAAGTTTGATAGATCGGCGAAAGGTTTGTCGGTTGAGAGTTTCCTCTTCAGAGTAGAGACACTACAAAAGACAAACAGGCTGACGAACGACGAGTTGTTCAGAAACTTTCACAATTTGGTGACAGGCCCTGCTGAGCGATGGTTTTGGCAATTTTTGGAGGAGAACCAGAGAGATGATCTTCTCAATTATTTCGACTTAAAAAGGAACCATAAAATCCTTAGGGCAATTATGGATAGGTGTAATAGAGGAGAGTAACAGTGCTTGGAGTTCTAAAGGAATTTTAATGAGACGGGGCAGAAAAAGCAGGCTGTGCTTAAATTCGCTTAAAGTATAAATAAAAGTAAAAAAAAAAAAGTAAATGCTAGAACGAAAAAGTTTGCGTACCCACTTCATCATATAGAGGGAATACTTAGTAGGCTTCAAGATATCAAATTCATCTCCAGTATCGACTTGAAAGATACCTTTTGGCAAATTCCTCTGGAGAGCATATCAAGGAAGAAGACAGCTTTCACAGTCCCTGGTCGACCGTTATACCAATTCACGGTTATACCGTTTGGTTTGCCCAGAGAATGTTTAAGTTAATGGACAAAGTCATTTCCGGTCGTCTCCATTAGAATGTTTTTGTCTATCTTGATGACCTCCTGATTTGTTCTCCAGATTTCGAGACGCAGATTAAGGTACTGGAGGAGGTCGCTTTTTATCTGCGTCAAGCAGGTTTTACAATAAATGTCGAAAAAAGTAGGTTTTGTTTCAAGGAAATCAAATATTTAGGTTACATAGTTGGTGACGGATGCATACGGACTGACAGAGACAAGGTATGGGCGGTCGAAGATTTTCCTATTCCTAAGACCCCCAAGCAGCCCCGTAGGTTCCTTGGCATGACGGGGTGGTATAGGCGATTTATACCAAACTTTGCAACCATCGCAGCTCCTATGACCGATTGCTTAAAGAAGGGACAAACATTTGAAATGACTGACGAAGCACTAACTACATTTCAACTACTCAAAACGAGTTTAGTTACAGCCCCTATACTAACAAATACCGACTTTTCTAAACATTATTCACATCCTGGAGAAACCAGAATGAAGCAGCTGTCCCGTCGTTACTGTTGGTGGCCGGGCATAGATGAGATGATTCACCAAACTGTAAATGAGTGCAACACCTGCCAGCTCAATGCGTCACAACCTTGCAAAGCATTACACCAGCTGGCCAACAACCGAGCATTCCTGGGAACGCATTCACATTGAATATGCCGGTCCTTCCGATAAAAGTATGTAGCTCATCATTGTCGACTCATTCTCGTTGTTTGTATGCAGTCAACAACTGCGAAAGCGACAATTAGTGCCCTTCGTTCTGTGTTTGCACTCGAAGGTTTACCAAAAACCATAGTGTCAGATAATGGCACTCAATTTTCTTTGGCAGAGTTCAAGATTTTTTGTCAAAAGAACGCAATCACGCATCTTACTTCTGCACTTTTCAACCCTGAATTAAACGGTGCGGCAAAACGTATGGTGCGAACGTTGAAAACATCTTTGACCAAGATTTTATGTACTACAGCACGGAGTGAAGATGCCTGTTGAAGATGATGTTGTCACCGTACATTATTATCAGCCCTTTGTCCAGATGCAAACAAAAAGGAGAAAGGTAGTTACCTGTCAACATTTTCTACAGAAAAAAACAGTTTACGTTCGGCAATATCTTAAGAGAACAAAGTGGGTAAAAGTAGTCGTAATCAAACCGTTGGGAAGAAAAATGTATCAAGTAAACACAGTCGTCACCAAAACCAGATGCGTTCCAGATCAGTTTCGAATCTCAAGAATAATAAAGCAATTCCATCGTCACTATTTGAGAGTCCAATGTCTACGCCTGTTATTGAGGTCTCTATCGGTCCAATAAGGGATAGAAGTGGCTTGCAGTTCCCAGGTTCGGAACGTAGATCTAGTTCCATGTTGACAGAAGAGCCTCAGCAGCAAATTTTGACTCAATCAAAATCCAGAAGCTCAAATCGTTTAAGAAATAGAACAATCCGGTTTGGATTTGAATAAGTGTGTTGAGTTTGACAGTTCTACGAAGTAGTCATCAACTTGACAGTGACTAGAGTGACGTCTTTATGTCAACTGAATTTCCGGCAAAACACAAAATGGTTGACTCACTTCTTAATCAGCCGACAACGTGTCCAGTCCTTGTCTACCTCAACCTAACTTGAATTTCTTTTTGCTTAAAGTTTACTAACCTACGTATATTTAAAATTGTTTAATTGAATTAATAAAGTTTACATGAATTTATGTTAAATAAATTCGAGTCATTGCATTACATTAATTACATTAACTTCATTGCATACAATGTGAAGCTTCAATTTCAGATGTAGGGAGTGTGATTTTCCAGATGGACGAAGAGAAAAATGAACGCCCGATAGCATTCATGTCTCAGAAGCTAAATTCCACTCCGCGAAATTACACGGTGACTGAACTTGAATTCTACGCGGCCGTTTTATCAGTAAAGAAGTTCAGAGCCTATTTACTATCATCACCGATCACGCAAATTTGAAATGGTTGATGTCCCAAAAAGACCTTACAGGACGGTTGGCCCGTTGGAGTTTTAAACTTCAGGGTTTCAACTTCATGATCGGGCATAGGAAGGGTGTCCAAAACGTAGTCCCTAATACTCTCTCAAGAGTTCATACGGAAGCGATCACGACCGATAATTCAGCACCAGAAGTTGACTTTAATTCACCGTATTTCTCTTCGGATGAATATGTTGAGTTAAAGCAAATAATAGAACGCGACCAAGACAAACTACCCGATATCTGCATATCAGATGGATTTGTGTACAAACGGACCGAAATTCGAACTGGCGACGCGATACAAGACGACAGAGCATGGAAGCTATGGGTTCCTACGGAGTTGTGCTGAGACTTATTAAAAGCTGCACATGACTCTTTTGCTTCTGGACATGCTGGTATAAATAAGACCCTGTCAAAATTAAGGCAAAAATACTTTTAGCCGGGGATGGCCACCGACGTTCAGAACTGGGTGAGATCATGTGACGTTTGTAAATGCAGCAAATCTGTTAATATAACGTTTCGACCGCCGATGGGGAAACAGACAGTGACGGAACGACCTTTCCAATGCCTATATATTGATTTCCTTGGACCCTTCCCTCGTACCAAGAATCGTAACACACACATTTTTATTGTTCTTGACCATTTGAGTAAGTTTGTGTTTTTTAAAAGCAATAAGAAAAGCAACATCATCTGAGGTAATAAAATTCTTAGAAGAAAGTGTTTTTCATGTTTTTGGTGACCCAGAGTTTATTCATTCTGATAACGGAAAACAGTTCGTATCAGAACTATTAAAAACTGAAATACTTGAAAAGGAAGATAAGCTTGAACTCATTAGAGCAAAAATATTTGACAATTAAAGATTTACAGCACTAGAAGTAGGGACGTGCAATACAAAACAGGACAGGTAGTTTTCCGCAGAAACGTTGAGCAAAGTAATGCTATGGAAAACTATAAAGTTAAGTTTAGGAAAGAAATTTATAAAGTCAATAATTTTAAAACCAGTAGGCAACTCTTTTTATGAAGTAGTTAACTTAAGAGGTGAGAACGTAGGTGTTTTTCATGCGAAAGACCTACACTTTTAGATTAAGCAAAAATGACGCACTCAGATGATGTTCGCTTACGACTGTGTTATTAAATTAATTGAATTTATTTGTTTTATTTACTATTAGTTTGTTTATTTTACATTATTGGCATTTAAACTGTGATATTTTATCTATAAATAAGTTATTTAGTTATTTTTCTGTGATATTTCATACTATAATTTATTTAAATTCATAAATAAGTTTTTCTCACATCTCTGATAGTTTTAATTATGTGTTCGTACTTATGCGTTGTTGTTGCAATCTGCCCTTCTTTATCTCTTTAATTGAACAACTGAAGCACTAATCGTTGATAAAATTATTTACAATCTGATGTATTTTTTTTATACAACTTGGAATGATTTTTCAACAAATTATAGCCAATGATTGAAAGAAAAAAATACATTTAAAAAGATAAATTGTACTTACTCAATTTATCCATCGTATCTGCGTGCAATTTTGTGTTTTGTAGAATTTTTTTTTAGTTTTAAAATTGCATTCTGTCGCAGCCTGACTTACAGTCTGTGCACAGCTAACTGTTTCATCTCTTTTTTGCATAAAATAATATGATATAAAGAGTCAAAATATAGTTTTGGCTAGGGTAGTTAGAGTAGAATCAGAGTGTGACAAAAAGAAAAATATTTTAGTTTAAGTAGGTATTAGTACATTGTTATTTAGGTATTTATTTATTGGAAATAGGTTTTAAGTATTTGTATAACATAAGTATAGAAAAAGGGGGAGATTATATAATATAGAGAGAGATAGGAAATAATTCTCCTGCTAAAATTTTGTTCATAGAAAAATTAATAGCAAAAGTTATCTCGCTCAGATTATAGAGGTAATCATATATATTTAAAACAAAGACTGGAACGGCATTGAGGATTTTATGGCCATATTGAACATTGTTTAAAGAGTTTTATGACAAGCAATATTAAAAAAAAAATCCGAAAGAGATTTTTTTGTGATTAAAATATAAAAAAAACAATACAATAAAAAACGTACCAACTAGTAAATTAAATATTTAAAGAAGAAAAAAAGGTAAAAATGGTAATTATCACAAAAAAAATGTTTGTACCTATAATGTAATTTTATTTTGCTAGGTAATATCGAATCCATAAGAAATATAAGTACTTTTCTTGGAAATCTTTTGATTCCATACGGAATTGAAGCAGAGGTTAGTAATTTGATGGTGAATTTTTTTTTGACGGTTTGATTAATTTTGTTTGTAGGCTTAGGTTTGGCTGTTTTGGAGCTTACGCCTCTGCCATTTTTTTTATTGGATTTTTGTGAACACAGGTTCCACTTTATTTTGCCAAGAGGAAGAAAACCTGGGAAACCTTTTTAAGAACAGAAGAAACATCTTTTTAGTGAAATTTAACATTAGTATAAAAAAAAAGAAAAAAATAAGAAACTAAGAGGAAGAGTGAACAAAAAAAAAAGTGAAATAGTATTAAAAAAAATAAGTGTTAAAATTTTTTTATAGTTAATAATTTTAAGGGAGAAAACAAAAGGTTGTTATAAGAGGACTACAAAGTCCTTCGAACTTCATGGTGCTACCGTCAGAACGAGAAAAAAAAAACCTTAGTGTTTTAATGTTTCTATGAGTACATAAAGGTCTATTATTGGAATAAACAATTTTTTTAACACTTGTTTTTTTTGTATTACTTTTTTTTTATTATTAACATAGATTTAAGTTTTCTTCATTACAAGTTTTTTTTTTATTTAATTGATTCCTTTTTAATTTTTCAATTTTTTTTATATTGTTAATAAATTTGCTTGAAAGATGTGAAGTAAAGTGATTTTTGTATGGCTTATTAAATTCTTAGATATAGGTGTGTGAAGGCCTTGACAGGGCCGTCTTGGGGTGGGATTCGGAAAAAACCAACGGACATTTTTTAGTACGGACATGTGACTGGTAGGTCATATTAGGGGCTACCTTCAAGAATTTCGGCCAAGAAGGTAGCATTTGGAAGTATCCTTCTGATACTTGGGTGCTGGCCAGACCTCGTCAACAACATCAGACGAGCGTCTGGAATTCAGCATGGCGTTATCCAGGGGAGAGAAAAAGTAGGGTGCATTAGGATAAGGGTCTAGTATAGGGTTTTAGATTAAGTTGCAATGAGACTCGTGATTCCTTGCCTCAAATAAATGTTCTTAAAGTAAAACTCATAGAAGAAGCTGATCGAAGAGGACATCAAGAAAATCGATTGGATGACGTAGCATCAGTAAGTCAACAAGCATTTATAGCAAGAACAAATCAAAAGGAGAGAGAGGTGGTGCAAGAAAGAAAAAATAGTTCGAAACATCATAAGAAACCTACAGGCAAGTGCTATAATTGTGGTTTAAGGGGTCATTTCGCGGCAAAGTGCAAAGCAGCCAAAAAACGACAACAGAATCAATCATTTTCATATTCCCTTTCTGCATTACATACACATGTGTTGAATAGCTCAAACTGGTGTATCGACAGTGGAGTGACATCACATATGTGCAGTGATGTGAATTTGTTCAATACAATAGAAAAAGGCACAGAGAGAATACGATTAGCGGGAGAAAAATTTATCGAGGCAACGGGGAAAGGTACGGTCATCAAAACAACAGCTATGTGTAACATAACTTTGAGAGACGTCTTATATGTTAATAATTAAATGTTAGATACTTAAATCTAACTTGTTCGTCTTTGAAAATGAAATTAATTCACTTTTTTATTCGCCCGTCGATAATTTCATGAAATGGCACAAAATGGCCACTAAAATTACACAAGCATGCAAGAGTTATCAAGAAAAAAATAAGTGTGCGGTATGACAGTGTGTAATGTGCCAAAAGAATTTAATTGCAAGGTTTGCATGAAAAGTAAGATTTGTGCTAAATCGTTCCCTCAAGCTAGCCAAACGCACTCTAAAAAATTACTAGAAGTGATTCACACGGACGTGTGTGGTCGAATTAGTAAACCATCAGTTGGAGGCTCCAAATATTTTGTGACATTCATCGACGATTTGTCAAGACACATGTTCGTCTACTTTATGAAGTCTAAAGGTGAGGTTTTCGATAAATTTAAAGTGTTCAAGGCCATGGAGGAGTGTCAAACCGATATGAAAATTAAAGCTTTAAGAAGCGATAATGGTTCAGAGTACGTTAATTCCAATTTTAATAATTTCTTAGATGAGCATGGAATCCAGAGGCAGCTTTCAGTGGCATACACGCTTCAACAAAATGGCGGTGCAGAGCGGGCCAACCGGTTTTTCAGTTTTTTTGATTTTTATTTAATTTTTTTAACGTTTTATTTTACAATTTTAATTTAGTTTGCTTTTTAGATTTAATTTAAATTTTTTTTATTTTTTAAATTTTCTTTTAACTTTTAAATTTGTTGTTCATTCATTTTTAATTTTTTTATATTCTATTTTGATTTTTGATTTGTATTTGATAGAATGATGGAACTAACTTTCCGTCACTAGTCCCAGTAGCTGAGGGTAGACCTCGGAGCTGCTTTGCTATGACGGAAGTTAGTTTCCAAAAAAATTTAAGACATGGTGTTTAGTAAAGCTGGTAGATTATGCTGGCATCAATACCCAGATTCGTGAAGACACCATATAAAGAAAAATAACGATGGAAGAGTCGAAAAAAATTCACGTGGAGTCTTCAAGAGAATCAAAGCAAACTGTCTAGAGCCGGTTTGGAATCAAGCTTTTATTTCAAATCGTTCTAGAAAAGAAAGCAACATTTTTAATTTTTTTTTGTAAATTCATTAAATTAAATTAAAGATTCAATAGAATTAGTTTACAAGTTTTTTTTTCGCCATCTTCTGTTTCCAACGTTTCTTTATTTTCTTTCCAGAGTAGTTGTAAGTTGTAAGCATTTTCTTTTTTTTTTTTTTAATTTTTATACTTAATATTTTTTTTTATATAGATTCAATAATTTGTTTAAAGGGTAATATAGCATAAGTTTGGTTACTAGTAATTTTTTTTTATTATTGTTAATTGCTTTTTTTCGGTTAGTTTTTTTTTAAGTTAGTTTTTATTTTTTTATATTCCTTTTTAATTAATTTAGTTTTCTTTTTACATTTTTCTTAGATTAAAATTTCCCTTCGTTTACGGAAAGATTTACGAAATTAAAAGATGTGTTACTGAGATAGTCGTTAATTTCTCTGACCTTAGTTTTGTGAAAGTCGAAAAAACGAACGAAAATACTAGAGTTCTGGTTAAGACACTCCTGAAATAATAAAAAAAATAGGTGGATGTTAGTTGTCGATCGATCGGATGCTTTCCATATTAAGTGAGGAAGATTAAAGTCTCCAAAAAGAAGTCTTGGGGTTCACTAAGGGTTATAAGTTCATCAGCTGGGTTAATAGCTAGTTCGTATGACTCAATGGGTAGTGCGGGTAGGATGTAGAAGCAGATGACAAAAATTGCTTCACGGGGAAGACTAATTTTTATAGATTCATAGTTTATAATTGATGAGGAAGATTTTGATATGAAATATGAATCAATTGTGTTTTTAACGGCGAGTAATACACCACGACTAGGTGAATCATTTGAGCTTCGGCTTAGATCATCACTGTAAACATTAAATATGGATGGGAACAATTCAAGGTTATTAATGCTAGGTATTAGATTGGTTTCGGTTAGTGCATACATTTCGAAAGGTAGAGCATGGGATTTCTGAAAGATATTATGAGTTTTTGAACAAAGACCTCTTATATTTTGATAATAAAATGTTCTGGGAAGAATTTGGCTTGAAGGGGGAGTCAAAACATTAAAGGACGAAGGAAACAGATCTTGACTTTTTATGTCCTTAGAAAGATTTGTTTCAGTAAGAGCAAAAACCTCATAGGGTAGAGCTTGTGACTTGGAATACACAGAATGTGTTTTAGAGCGAAGACCTCTTACATTTTGGTAATAAAGGGAAAGAAGTCCTTGGAGATTTGTTTTGAGGATATGTTCAGAAGTTCGAGATATTTGTCGTATATCTGCCTTAATGGTATCGGATCAGTAGGCAGACCTTCCTTTTTTATAGACGCTGAGACATAACTTTTCGTTTTACTATCTATGCTCAAATCGTCAGGTTTATCGTGGAGATAGGCTAAGAACAGACGAATGTTGTCCAACAGTTTGTTATCTCTGAGTTTTGAAAGGGCATAGCCGGACTCAGCAGAATCAGCAAGGGTCTGTTGGGTTAGTTTTACATTAGGTGGTAAGAGAGGATCAAAGCAGGGATATGGACGTGAATCTGTAGAAGAAAGAGAAGAGTTAGAGTTTAGAATATGGGAGCTTACAAAGTTAGGGTATTTTGCCCCTGTAGTGAGGTCAAAGCATGCAAATTGAGGAGATTATTGATATTAAAAGAAACACGTTGGTGAGCAAGTTTCGGTGTGTTTGGAGTTTGCTGGTCTTTTGCATTGGATTTTAGGAAAAACAGTCTTGGCCTAGGTTCGGGTATATTTCGAGGCTTATGTTGAGGCTTATTTTGGAGTGTACATTGGTGCTTTGGTTGGGGTCTATTTTGAGTTTTATGGTTTGGTTTGTATTTTATTGTATTAGATGGGGAAAGGTTTATGAATCCTGCTTTTGTAGAAAAAGGTTAAAAAAAGTCGTTTGGCAGGAGGTTTCCCCGATGTAGGTGAAGTCTTGAGAGAGGACAACGGCAAAGCTCCAAAAATGTTAGGAAGACACCCATTTTTAAAGACCAGTTGTGGTCTGGATTCTTGATTTTATTTGTAAAGCCTTTCGATTGGGGCTTGCTATTGGATTTGGGTTTAGGAAAAGGTGGGCTATTGTTCATTGGCGAAAGTTGCATATTTCTGAGCTGAGTGAATCCGTTTGGGTTAAATCTGGATCTTGAAGCACCTTGATGACATCGGTTGACATTCACATAAGTTAAATGCAAATTTACGCATAAAGTAGGTGCGAATCCAGGTCATATCCGCAAATCGAGGTGTGTTTTTAATATGAACGAGGAGTTATTGGACGAATCCAGTTTGCTGAGTCTTCAATTCCAGTCCGATAAATTCCAAGCATGTCCACATTTAATGACCATTTCCACTGCCGAAATTTCTTGAAGTAGTTCAGGAAGATCACAGTCCATGACTTAGGCAGAAAGTATTTTTTCGAAGATTGAAGTATTGTTCCTTTTCAAAATTGGTTGCTTCTGTTCGTGAAGGGCATCATTTAGAAAGAACTCTATTTTCATATTTCATAAATATTTCATACATTTATTGGAAAAGATTTATATAGTAAGATACAACGTCTTTTAAAGTAGTATAAACTTAATTAAGTTTCTAATTTAGATGTGTTGTTGTTTATATTTTGTAAAGTGTTCAACAATTTTTGTTTATTGAAGTTTTAAAAATTCAGACCCTAAAAAAAAAAAAAACATCCATTTTATTATTTTCTAGAATCTAGATGATTTTGAATGCCAGCTGTAATTCTGTCCTGGTTTATTACAGCTGCACATACAGAATAAAGTGTGCAGTGTATGCTTTGAAGCTCAGTAAAAATCTCGGCTAGAGTTTGGTCAGTAATGGGCGTGGGGAGAAGTGGAACGCGGAACGACGAACTTTGCAATTGGATCTCAAAATCTGATCGGAATTGATTTATATTGGTGTTCAAAACTTTTGCTGAAGCATGTAAGGAACTAAGCTTAGATTCCACGTCAGACCAGAGCGATTTAAAAACCGAGGAAAGAGCAATGGATAAGTTGAGCGTAGAGTCAAAAACAATTCTTTTTTTTCGGATTATGCAAAAACGAAAATTGCAGAAAAGAAAATCAAGGGAGTAAACCAAAAACACGCCCGATCGGTTCTGATGCCAAAATATAAGTGAAGGATGTTAAGGTGAAGTGGAAGAGGCACAAGATGACGGGCAAAAGGGCTAACGAGGCGGATAAGATACCATGGTAGGGTGGGTAGAGAGGAGTTCCGCAAACGAGCAAGATATTCGTCAAAAGTCTGGCATGAAACCTTTTTATTGTGCTCTGAAAATGGTCAAGGCTCCACACTCGGTAATAAAGGAGCTCGCAACAAAAATGGCGCCCAACGTGTTTGTTTTCGCTACTGTATAGTAGCGAATCTAAGCATAGACATTTTTTGCCAGTTCAGTTTGTTTTTTTTTCTGTTTTTTGATTTTTATTTGATTTTCTTAACGTTTTTTTACAATTTTAATTTTGTTTGCTTTTTTGATTCAGTTTTAATTTTTTTTATTTTTTAATTTTTTTCTTCAGTAATTTTAATTTTTTTTTATTTTCTTTTGATTTTTAATTTTGATTTGATAGCATGATGGAACTAACTTTCCGTCACTAGTCCCAGTAATTGAGAGTAGACCTCGGTAGTAAGTTTCCAAAAATTTTTAAGACATTGTGTTTAGCGGTACCTGAGTCGTAAAGCTGGTAGATTACACTGGCATCAATGCCCAGATTCGTGAAGACACCATATAAAGAAAAAATAACGATGGAAGATAATCTAAGCAAACTATCTAGAGCCAGTTTGGAATCAAGTTTTTATTTCAAATCGTCTTAGAAAAGAGAGCAACATTTTTAATTTATTTTTGTAAAGTTGATTTAATAGAAGTAGTTTACCAGTTTTATTTTTAATTTTTTTTTGCCTCGTAGAACTTCGCCTGTTCCGACATTTCTTTCTTTCCTTTCCAGAGAAGTTGATTCTCTGAGATATTCGTTAATTTCTCTGACCTAAGCTTTGTGAAAGTCGAAAGAACGAGTTGAAATATTAGAGTTCTGGTTAGATAACTCCTGAAATAACTACAAAAAAATAGGTGGATGATAGTTGTCGATCGTTGAAAGAGAAAGACTATTTAATGATACACTAGAATTCATGGGGTCTGTTGAGATTAATTAGGTCGAGTTGCCTATTCATAAAGTTACAGACACCACTTGCTTGGAAAAAAGTTTAAATCAGCTAATCGATGGATGAAGAGATATTATTTATTGGCAGTTGGATTGCATGCGATAAAATGTGATTCATTTTCGGATGCTTTCCATATTAAGTGCGGAAGATTAAAGTCACCAAAAAGAAGGATTTCATCTTGGGGTTCACTAAGGGTTATGAGTTCATCAACTGCGTTAATAGCTAGTTCGTATGACGCAATGGGTAGTGCGGGTAGGATGTAGAAGGAGATGACAAAAATTGCTTCACGGGGAAGACTAATTTTAATAGAGACATAGTCTATAATCGATGATTAGTATTTTGATATGAAAGATGAACCAATTGTGTTTTTAACGGTGAGTAATACACCACGACTAGGTGAATCATTTCAGCTTCGGTTTAGATCATCACGGTAAACATTAAAATTAGATGGGAACAATTCTAGATTATTAATGGTTTCGGTCAGTGCATAGATTTCGAAAGGTAGAGCATGAGATTTCTGAAAGATATTATGAGTTTTTGAACGAAGACCTCTTACATTTTGATAATAAAATGTTATGGGAAGAATTTGGCTTGAAGGGGGAGTCAAAATATTGAAGGACGAAGGAAAAGGCTCTTGACTTTTAATGTCCTTAGAAAAATTTGTTTCAGTAAGAGCAAAAACGTCATAGGATAGAGCATGTGACTTGGAATACACAGAGTGTTTTGTAGATCGAAGACCTCTTACATTTTGGTAATAAAGGGAAAGAGGTTGGCGGTTGGAGAGAAGTTGGGCAGAGATATTGTTAGGAGCGATAAAATTTACTAGATTCTGATCTTACTCTTTGAAGGTAGGAAATTCTTTTAGAATGAAGAAACGAAGAAAATTCGTAGAGATCTTTGGAGATTTGTTTTGAGGATATATTCAGAAGCTCGTGATATTTGTCGTATATCTGCCTTAATGGTATCTGATCAGTAGCCAGTCCTTCCTTTTTTATAGACGCTGAGACATAACTTTTCGTTTTATCATCTATGCCCAAATCGTCAGGTTTATCGTGGAGATAGGCTAAGAACAGACGAATGTTGTCCAACAGTTTGTTATCTCTGAGTTTGGAAAGGGCATAGCGGGACTCAATAGAATCAGCAAGGGTCTTTTAGGTTAGTTTTACATTAGGTGGTAAGAGAGAATCAAAGCAGGGAGGCGAACGTGAATCTGTAGAAGAAAGAGAAGAGTTAGGGTTTAGAATATGGGAGCTTACAAAGGTAGGGTATTTTGCCCCTATAGTGAGGCCAAAGCATGGAAAGTGAAGAGGTTCGGAAGGATTTGAGGAATTTAAGGGTGAAGAAGGAGAGTCAGGATTGATATTCAACGACACACGTTGGTGAGCAAGTTTCGGTGTGATTCGACTTTGCTGATCTTTCGCATTGGATTTTAGTAAAGACAGTCTTGGCCTAGGTTCGGATTTAGTTTGGGTCTTAAGTTGGGGTGTAAATTGTTGCTTTGGTTGGGGTTTATTTTGAGTTTTAGGTTGTGGTTTTGGTCGGAGTATTGGATGGGGAAAGGTTTGTGAATCCTGCTTTTGTAGAAAAAGGTTAAAAGAAACTCGTTTGGCAGGAGGTTTACCCGATGTAGGTGAATTCTTTTGCTTGAGAGAGGACAACGGCAAAGCGCCAGAAAAGTTAGGGAAGACACCCATTTTTTAAAGACCAGTTGGGGTCTGGATTTTTATTTTTATTTGTAAAGCCTTTTTTTAATTTTTCCTGGTTTCTTACAGTTGCACATACAGTAGAGTGTGCAGTTTATGTTTTAAAGCTCAGTGAAAATCTCGGCTAGCGTTTGGTCAGTAATGGGCGTGGGAGAAGTGGAACGCGGAACCATATTAATGTCTTTCAAGTAAACACTCGCTCTTTTAGTAACACCAATGCAGGAGGGATGATGGAATTTTTCACAGATACCGTTGTATTTAAGTAACTCCGCGGTTACGTCAGCGTTGCTACACATTGGATTGGCACACGACATTAATTCGATAGTTAATTAATGTGGGTCAGTTATAATTTCAACACTCAGCAATTTATACAGGCAGCGGAAAATGAAACTTAATATCAGATCTATGTTGTTCACGAGTATACGGCAAGAAAAATTGAATTTATTATTTTTGTTGTCTTTTGTTTTTTTAATTGTGTCGTGACGCGAGAAATGGGCAAGAACAATTCTTTTTTTTTTCGGATTATGCAAAAACGAAAATTGCAGAAAAGAAAATCAAGGGAGCAAACCAAAAACACGTCCGATCCGTTCTGATGCCAAAATATAAGTGAAGGATGTTTGGGTGAAGTGGAAGAGGCACAAGATGACGGGCAAAAGGGCTATCGAGGCGGATAAGATACCATTGTAGGTAGGGTAGAGAGGAGTTCCGCAAACGAGCAAGATATTCGTCAAAAGTCTGGCATGAAACCTTTTTGTTGTGCTCTGAGAGGGTTCAAGACTCCACCCCCTCCGACGAGCGTGAGACCGGTCAAGCATGCCAACAACGACCCCGTCGGTAACAAAGGAGCTTGTAACAAAAATGGCCCCCAACGTGTTTAGCTTCGCTACTGTAGAGTTGCGAATCTAAGCATAGAAAATTTTTAGCCAATTAGTTTTTTTTCAGTTTTTTGATATTTATTTAATTTTTTTTATCGTTTTTTTTACAATTTTAATTTTGTTTGCTTTTTAGATTCAGTTTTAATTTTTTTAATTTTTTTATTTTTCTTTTAACTTCTAATTTTTTTGTTCAGTAATTTTAAATTTTTTTTCATTTTCTTTTGATTTTTGATTTTGATTTGATAGAATGATGGAACTAATTTTCCGTCACTAGTCACAGTAGCTGAGGGTAGACCTCGGTAAAATAGATTCAATAGAAGTAGTTTACCAGTTTTATTTTTATTTTATTTTTGGTTTGTAGAACTTCGCCATCTTCTGTTTCCGACATTTCTTTCTTTCCTTTGCAGAGTAATTGATGCTCATCCAAACCCATACATGAACAAAATATTTTTTTTTTAAACATTTTTTTATCATTTTGTAAGCATTTTCTTCTTTTGTTTTTTTGTTAATTTTATTCTATTATTCGTTAACGGAAAGATGTACGAAATTAAAAGATGTGTTACTGAGATATTCTTTAATTTCTCTGACCTTAGCTCTGTGAAAGTCGAAAGAACGGGTTGAAATATTAAAGTTCTGGTTAGGACACTCCTGAAATAACTACAAAAAAATAGGTGGATGATAGTTGTCGATCGTTGAAAGGGAAAGAGTACTTAATGATACACTAGAATTCATGGGGTCTGTTGAGATTAATTAGGTCGAGTTGTCTATTCATAAAGTTGCAGACACCACTTGCTTGGAAAAGGCTTATATCAGCTAATCGATGGATGAAGGGATATTCTTTATTGACAGTTGGATTGCATGCGATAAAATGTGATTCATCTACGGATGCTTTCCATATTAAGTGTGGAAGATTAAAGTCACCAAAAAGAAGGATTTCATATTGGGGTTCACTAAGGGTTATGAGTTCATCAACTGCGTTAATAGCTAGTTCGTATGACGCAATGGGTAGTGCGATAGGATGTAGAAGGAGATGACAAAAATTGCTTCACGGGGAAGACTAATTTTAATAGAGACATAGTCTATAATCGATGATGAGGATTTTGATATGAAAGATGAATCAATTGTGTTTTTAACGGTGAGTAATACACCACGACTAGGTGAATCGTTTGAGCTTCGGTTTAGATCATCACGGTAAACATTAAAATTAGAAGGGAACAATTCTAGGTTATTAATGCTAGGTATAAAATTGGTTTCGGTTAGTGCATAGATTTCGAAAGGTAGATCATGAGATTTCTGAAAGATATTATGAGTTTTTTGACGAAGACTTCTTACATTTTGATAATAAAATGTTATGGAAAGAATTTGGCTTAAAGGGGGAGTCAAAACATTGAAGGACGTAGGAAACAGCTCTTGACTTTTAATGTCCTTAGAAAGATTTGTTTAAGTAAGAGCAAAATCGTCATAGGGTAGAGCTTGTGACTTGGAATGCACAGAGTGTGTTTTAGAGCGAAGACCTCTAACATTTTGGTAATAGAGGGAAAGAGGGGGCCAGTGGGAGAGAAGTTGGGCAGAGATATTGCTAGGAGCGATAAAATTTACTAGATTCTGATCTTACTCTTTGGAGTTTGGAGTGTAAATTGGTTCTTTGGTTGGTGTCTATTTTGAGTTTTATGTTGTGATTTTGGTCGGAGTATTGGATGGGGAAAGGTTTATGAATCCTACATTTGCAGAAAAAGGTTAAAAAAAATCGTTTGGCAGGAGGTTTCCCCGATGTAGGTGAAGTCTTTCACTTGAGAGAGGACAACGGCAAAGCGCCAGAAAAGTTAGGGAAGACACCCATTTTTAAAGAACAGTTGTGGTCTGGATTCTTATTTTTATTGCTATTGGATTTGGGTTTAGTAAAAGGTGGGCTATTGTTCATTGGCAAATGTTGCATATTTCCAAGCTGAGTGAATCCGTTTGGGTTAAATCTGGATCTTGAAGCACCTTGATGACATCGGTTGACATTCACATAAGTTAAATGCAAATTTACGCATAAAGTAATTGCAAATCCAGGTCATATCCGCAAATCGAGGTGTGTTTTTTAATATGAACGAGGAGTTATTGGACGAATGCAGTTTGCTGAGTCTTCAATTCCAGTCCGATAAATTCCAAGCATGTCCACATTTAATGACCATTTCCACTGCCGACATTTCTTGAGGTAGTTCAGGAAGATCACAGTCCATGACTTAGGCAGAAAGTATTTTTTCGAAGATTGAAGTATTGCTCCTTTTCAAAATTGGTTGCTTCTGTTCGTGAAGGGCATCATTTAGAAAGAACTCCTTTTCATATTTCATACATATTTCATACATTTATTTGAAAAGATTTATACAGTAAGATACAACGTCTTTTAAAGTAGTATGAACTTAATGAGGTATCTCATTTAGATGTGTTGTTATTTATGTTTTGTAAAGTGTTCAACAATTTTTGTTTATTGAAGTTTTAAAAATTCAGACCCTAAAAAAAAAAAAAAAAACATCCATTTTATTTTCTAGAATCTAGATGATTTTGAATGCCAGCTGTAATTTTTTCCTGGTTTCTTACAGCTGCACATACAGAATAGAGTGTGCCGTGTATGTTTTGAAGCTCAGTGAAAATCTCGGCTAGCGTTTGGTCAGTAATGGGCGTGGGGAGAAGTGGAACGCGGAACGACGAACTTTGCATTTGGATCTCAAAATCTGATCGCAATTGATTTATATTGGTGTTCAAAATTTTGGCTGAAGCATGTGAGGAACTAAGTTTAGATTCCACGTCAGACCAGAGCGATTTAAAAACCGAGGACAGAGCAATGGATAAGTTGAGCGTAGAGTCATGAAGAGAGTTTAAGGATTTGGTGATACTGAATCATTTTTTGAGATTGTTTATTTTTGACAAACACTGCGCAGAGTATTGCTGCGATTGAGAATTAGACTCCTCAACACTTTTAAATAGGACATAAAGTTTTTTGGATAAGTTTAAAATCTTTCTTTGGGTTAAGGAGTTTTCATTGATAAGTGATTCACTAAGGCAATTAATCGCAATCATAATATCACCGATTGAAATGTTCTTGCACTCAGCACAATAAAAAATAAATTTAATAATGTCTTTCAAGTAAACACTCACTCTTTTAGTAACACCAATGCAGGAGGGATGAAGGGATTTGCCACAGATACCGTTGCATTTCAGAACTTCCGCGGTTACATCAGCGTGCCTACATTGGATTGGCACACAACATTATTTCGATAGTTAAGTAATCTCGGTCAGTTATAATTTCAACACCCAGCAATTTATACAGGCCACGGAAAATGAAACTTAATAACAGATCTATATAGGCCACGAGTAGTAGGCAAGAAAAATTGAATTTATTATTACTTCTTTTTTTTTAGTTGTGTCGTGTCGCGAGAAATGGGCAAGAACAATTCTTTTTTTTTCGGATTATGCAAAAACGAAAATTGCAGAAAAGAAAATCAAGGGAGTAAACCAAAAACGATCGGTTCTGATGCCAAAATATAAGTGAAGGATGTTAAGGTGAAGTGGAAGAGGCACAATATGACGGGCAAAAGGGCTAACGAGGCGGATAAGACACCATGGTAGGGTGGGTAGAGAGGAGTTCCGCAAACGAGCAAGATATTCGTCAAAAGTCTGGCATGAAACCTTTTTGTTGTGCTCTGAAAAGGGTCAAGACTCCACCCTTTCTGACGAGCGTGAGGTCGGTCAAGCATGCCAGCAACGACCCCGTCGGTAATAAAGGAGCTCGCAACAAAAATGGCGCCCAACGTGTTTGGTTTCGCTACTGTAGAGTAGCAAATCTAAGCATAGAAATTTTTTGCCAGTTCAGTTTGTTTTTTTTTTCAGTTTTTTGATTTTTATTTGATTTTTTAACGTTTTTTTACAATTTTAATTTTGTTTGCTTTTTTGATTCAGTTTTAATTTTTTTTATTTTTAAATTTTTTTTTAACTTTTAAATTTTTGCTTCAGTAATTTTTATTTTTTTTATTTTCTTTTGATTTTTGATTTTGATTTGATAGCATGATGGAACTAACTTTCCGTCACTATTCCCAGTAGCTGAGAGTAGACCTCGGTAGTAAGTTTCCAAAAAAATTTAAGACATTGTGTTTAGCGGTACCTGAGTCGTAAAGCTGGTAGATTACACTGGCATCAATGCCCAGATTCGTGAAGTATGGTGTCGAAAAAAATAACGATGGAAGAGTCGAAGAAGATTCACGTTGAGTCTTCAAGATAATTTAAGCAAACTATCTAGAGCCAGTTTGGAATCAAGTTTTTATTTCAAATCGTCTTAGAAAAGAGAGCAACATTTTTAATTTTTTTTGTAAAGTTGATTTAATAGAAGTAGTTTACCAGTTTTATTTTTAATTTTTTTTTGCCTCGTAGAACTTCGCCTGTTCCGACATTTCTTTCTTTCCTTTCCAGAGAAGTTGATTCTCTGAGGTATTCGTTAATTTCTCTGACCTTAGCTTTGTGAAAGTCGAAAGAACGAGTTGAAATATTAGAGTACTGGTTAGGACACTCCTGAAATAACTACAAAAAAATAGGTGGATGATAGTTGTCGATGGTTGAAAGAGAAAGAGTATTTAATGATACACTAGAATTCATGGGGTCTGTTGAGATTAATTAGGTCGAGTTGCCCATTCATAAAGTTACAGACACCACTTGCTTGGAAAAAAGTTTAAATCAGCTAATCGATGGATGAAGAGATATTATTTATTGGCAGTTGGATTGCATGCGATAAAATGTGATTCATCTGCGGATGCTTTCCATATTAAGTGCGGAAGATTAAAGTCACCAAAAAGAAGGATTTCATCTTGGGGTTCAATAAGGGTTATGAGTTCATCAACTGCGTTAATAGCTAGTTCGTATGACTCCATGGGTAGTGCGGGTAGGATGTAGAAGGAGATGACAAAAATTGCTTCACGGGGAAGACTAATTTTAATAGAGACATAGTCTATAATCGATGATGAGGATTTTGATATGAAAGATGAATCAATTGTGTTTTTAACGGCGAGTAATACACCACGACTAGGTGAATCATTTGAGCTTCGGCTTAGATCATCACGGTAAACATTAAAATTAGATGGGAACAATTCTAGATTATTAATGGTTTCGGTCAGTGCATAGATTTCGAAAGGTAGAGCATGAGATTTCTGAAAGATATTATGAGTTTTTCACGAAGACCTCTTACATTTTGATAATAAAATGTTATGGAAAAAATTTGGCTTGAAGGGGGAGTCTAAACATTGAAGGACGTAGGAAACAGCTCTTGACTTTTAATGTCCTTAGAAAGATTTGTTTAAGTTAGAGCAAAATCGTCATAGGGTAGAGCTTGTGACTTGGAATGCACAGAGTGTGTTTTAGAGCGAAGACCTCTAACATTTTGGTAATAGAGGGAAAGAGGGGGCCGGTGGGAGAGAAGTTGGGCAGAGATATTGTTAGGAGCGATACAATTTACTAGATTCTGATCTTACTCTTTGGAGTTTGGAGTGTAAATTGGTGCTTTGGTTGGTGTCTATGTTGAGTTTTATGTTGTGGTTTTGGTCGGAGTATTGGATGGGGAAAGGTTTCTGAATCCTGCTTTTGCAGAAAAAGGTTAAAAAAAACTCGTTTGGCAGGAGGTTTCCCCGATGTAGGTGAAGTCTTTCGCTTGAGAGGGGACAACGGCAAAGCGCCAGAAAAGTTAGGGAAGACACCCATTTTTAAAGACCAGTTGTGGTCTGGATTCTTATTTTTATTTGTAAAGCCATTCGATCGGGGCTTGCTATTGGATTTGGGTTTAGGAAAAGGTGGGCTATTATTCATTGGCGAAAGTTGCATATTTCCAAGCTGAGTGAATCCGTTTGGGTTTAATCTGGATCTTGAAGCACCTTGATGACATCGGTTGACATTCACATAAGTTAAATGCAAATTTACGCATAAAGTAGGTGCGAATCCAGGTCATATCCGCAAAACGAGGTGTGTTTTTTAATATGAACGAGGAGTTATTAGACGAATCCAGTTTGCTGAGTCTTCAATTCCAGTCCGATAAATTCCAAGCATGTCCACATTTAATGACCATTTCCACTGCCGAAATTTCTTGAGGTAGTTCAGGAAGACCACAGTCCATGACTTAGGCTGAAATTTTTTTTTCGAAGATTGAAGTATTGTTCCTTTTCAAAATTGGTTGCTTCTGTTCGTGAAGGGCATCATTTAGAAAGAACTCCATTTTTATATTTCATACATATTTCATATATTTATTTGAAAAGATTTATACAGTAAGATACAACGTTTTTAAAGTATTATAAACTTAATTAGGTATCTCATTTAGATGTGTTGTTATTTATGTTTTGTAAAGTGTTCAACAATTTTTGTTTATAGAAGTTTTAAAAATTCAGACCCTAAAAAAAAAAAGAAAAAACATCCATATTATTTTCTAGAATCTAGATGACTTTGAATGCCAGCTGTCATTTTTTCCTGGTTTCTTACAGCTGCACATACAGAATAGAGTGTGCAGTGTATGCTTTGAAGCTCAGTGAAAATCTCGGCTAGCGTTTGGTCAGTAATGGGCGTGGGGAGAAGTGGAACGCGGAACGACGAACTTTGCATTAGGATCTCAAAATCTGATCGCAATTGATTTATATTGGTGTTCAAAACTTTGGCTGAAGCATGTGAGGAACTAAGTTTAGATTCCACGTCAGACCAGAGCGATTTAAAAACCGAGGACAGAGCAATGGATAAGTTGAGCGTAGAGTCATGAAGAGAGTTTAAGGATTTGGTGATACTGAATCATTTTTTGAGATTGTTTATTTTTGACAAACACTGCGCAGAGGATTGCTGCGATTGAGAATTAGACTCCTCAACACTTTGAAATAGGACATACATATTTTTGGATAAGTTTAAAATCTTTTTTTGGGTTAAGGAGTTTTCATTGATAAGTGATTCACTAGGGCATTTAATCGCAATCATAATGTCACAGGTTGAAATGTTCTTGCACTCATCACAATAACAAATAAAGTTATTAATGTCTTTCAAGTAAACACTCACTCTTTTAGTAACACCAATGCAGGAGGGCAGAAGAGATTTGCCACAGATACCTTTGCATTTAAGTAACTCCGCGGTTACGTCAGCGTTGCTACACATTGGATTGACACACGACATTAATTCGATGGTTAAGTAATCTGGGTCAGTTATAATTTCAACACTCAGTAATTTATACAGGCCGCGGAAAATGAAACTTAATAACAGATCTATGTAGTTCACGAGTAGTAGGCAAGAAAAATTGAATTTATTATTATTATTTTTTCTTTTGTTTTTTAATTGTGTCGTGACGCGGGAAATGGGCAAGAACAACGGCAAAGCGCCAGAAAAGTTAGGGAAGAAACAGATTTTTAAAGACCAGTTGTGGTCTGGATTCTTATATTTATTTGTAAAGCCTTTCGATTTTTTTTTTTATATAATTAACGCGCGCACAAGGGATTATGTGTTTCCCTTTTAATGTAGAACACACTGCGCGGGCATTACGAAGATAGGGAGGGGAGAGATAGGAGGTGCCGATTAACATTGGTTTTGAATGTTTGCAGATCAAAATGGCAAGGGAAAATACCCCCGGGTAAACTATTCCAGATTCGTGTCGTTCGGCTAAAAAAAGAATCCCTATATTTCACGGTACGTCCGAAATTAGGCTCAAGGGTGAACTGATGAGCATTCCTTGCGAGACGAGTATTACGGGAGAAACTTTTAAGGGGAGGAATGCAACTGGCTACTTCGAGTGAACATTTTTTGTAAAAGAAACGATAAAATAAGGAAAGACATGAAACATTGCGTCGGTGTTCGAGTGGGGCAATTGTTTCAGCGGCAGTTCTATTACCTATCAATCTTAACGCTCGATTTTGTATTCTATCAAGCAGGTGAAGCGATGTTTGCGAAGCACCTGCCCAGAGGTGGGAGTTATACTCGAGTTTAGGGCGTATAAACGCTTTATAAATTGTAGCCAGATCAGATGGGGAAAAGTACTTCTTACACCGATACAGAAAACCTAAGCACTTTGCAGCATTCTTAGCGATCTCAAATATATGGTCGTTCCAACGGAGGTCGTCGTTGACACACATACCGAGTACTGAGAGCTTTTCGGTTTCTTCGATGTAAGTGCCATTCATGGACAATGGCATTGGGGGAATGTTTAGCTTTAACGACAGAAGACAGCATTGAGTTTTCGAAGCATTAAACTCCACACGATTTCTATTACCCCATTTGACAATGCTGTATAAATCGGAGTTTAATGAGCTTGACATACGGCACCGTTGCAATTGTACGTCCGAAGGCGAAGGACGTGAATTATCGAACGAATATGAAAAGCTGAGGGTAGAGTCGTCAGCAAAACAGTTAAGTGGATTAGAAGTAACAGACAGAAGATCATTTATAAAAATGAGGAAAAGAGTCGGAGACAGAACAGAGCCCTGGGGCACACCAGCATTTATTTTATGGGAATCAGACTTGAATCCGTCCAATACAACTTGTATTGAACGGTCCAGAAGATAGCTTCTAATCCAACGAACAAGAGTATTATCGATCCCAAAAGCACGCATTTTCGATAAGAGAGCTTCATGCCAAACTCTATCAAATGCCTTGGAGATATCAAGAGCAATAATCTTACTTTCACCAAAGCGATGTAAAGATTTGTTCCACTGATCGGTGAGATATGCCATCAGATCACCAGTGGAACGGTTGCTGCGGAAGCCATACTGACGGTCATGGAGAAGCTTACGATCTTCGAGATATTCCTTAAGCTGACGGTTAATCAGTGTTTCCATGACCTTAGAAAGAAGGGATGTCAGTGCTATGGGTCGGTAGGAGGAGGGGGAGGATGGGTCACCTTTCTTAGGGACAGGCTGGACAAATGCTGTTTTCCATCTTCTAGGAAAGATTCCAGAAGAGTAGGAGCGATGGAAAAGCTTACGCAGTGGCTTTGCCAGTGTGGAAGAACACCTCTTCAGAAGAATCGGGGGTATACCATCCGGGCCAGCGGATTTGTGTATATCGAGATCTTTGAGAACTCTTGCTACTGTACGAGTGCGAAAAAAAATGTGTCCCATGGAAAAATTTACATTCTCAAGTACAGGAGGGCCAACGTTGCTTTGAGGCAGTGTGGAGCTGGCAGCGAAATGGGCGGCGAGCAAGTTTGCCTTCTCTGAAGAGTAAACAATTGGTTTGTTATTGTCGATGAGCGTTGGAACCGAAGATGTCGAGGAGTTTTTTATATTTTTTACAAATGACCAAAAATTTTTACTGCCTTTGGGACACTGCAGATTTTTTTGCCGTAATTTTTGGTCATGCAAAAATTTGGTTCTTTCTATAACGGAGTTGCATGAGTTCCTTGCTTGTTTGTGCTTTTTCCGATTTTCCTCTGTAGGGTTGGCTTTGTAAGATCGGAAACTTACTTCTTTGAGCCTGATAGCTTCTTTACACTCAGAATTAAACCAAGACTTTTCTTTAGGTTTGATGCTTTTTACTCTGTTAGGAATAAAAGCACGCATCCCTAGAAGAATCACATTTGTGATCATTTCAGCACTGGCATCAATGTCACTATCGAGGAAGCATAGTGACCAGTTAAAGTTTCGGAAAAAGAAATTCAGGCCGTCCCAGTTGGCTTTCTCGTATTGCCAAACGGTCCTGGTGGGAAGTTTTTCTTTAACTGGATGGGTGGGAATGATGAGAAATTAGCTGAAATGATACAATGGTCTGAAGTGCCAAATGGAGAAGTTACACTAATGGTATATTTATCAGGGTGAGAAGTAAGAAACAAGTCAAGAGTATGGGCTGCTTGCCCAGCAACATCCGGTATACGCGTTGGCACATCGATCAGTTGGGTAAGGTGATGTAACCCGGCAAAGAGCTCGACATACCTTCCTTCGGGTGTTGTCTGACCAGAATAGCGGAGCCAGTTGGAATTGCGTACATTGAAATCGCCCGCAATAACGATTTCAGTGCGAGGACAAAGGGAAACAATTTTCGAGATGGAATCAGACAGTGCATCAAACTCGTTACAAGTCGAATTACTGTCAAGATTTGGACTCCTGTAAATAAAACAATAATGAATGACATGCTTGCGGACAGTGAATTTGAGCCATAAGAAGTTAAAGTCCGTGTTGGAACATTGCCCATATTGGGGAAGGCTCTGGCAAGCAATATCATTCCTAACATAGACCACGAGACCATGATGAGAAAAGAGTAATGGCACCAAGCTATACCCATGTAGAGCAAATTCTGATAAATCAGTATTTGCTCCAACCTGAGTTTCACTTAATGCCAAAACAGCTGGCCTGTGTTGAACAGTGTAGACGTACACGTGAAAGAAATTCTTTCTTAAACCACGAACATTTGAATACACAACACAAAAATCACTTACCATTTAAAAATACTTACATACAAAACACAACTCTGATTAAGTCGAACTGCGCAGTGAAAATCAAAATTAACTTCTGTAATTTTGATTGGGGCTTGCTATTGGATTTGGGTTTAGGAAAAGGTGGCGAAAGTTGCATATTTCCAAGCTGAGTGAATCCGTTTGGGTTAAATCTGGATCTTGAAGCACCTTGATGACATCGGTTGACAGTCACATAAGTTAAATGCAAATTTACGCATAAAGTAGGTGCGAATCCAGGTCATATCCGCAAATCGAGGTGTGTTTTTTAATATGAACAAGGAGTTATTGGACGAATCCAGTTTGCTGAGTCTTCAATTCCAGTCCGATAAATTCCAAGCATGTCCAAATTTAATGACCATTTCCACTGCCGAAATTTCTTGAGGTAGTTCAGGAAGACCACAGTCCATGACTTAGGCAGAATTTTTTTTTTCGAAGATTGAAGTATTGTTCCTTTTCAAAATTGGTTGCTTCTGTTCGTGAAGGGCATCATTTAGAAAGAACTCCATTTTTATATTTCATACATATTTCATATATTTATTTGAAAAGATTTATACAGTAAGATACAACGTTCTTAAAGTATTATAAACTTAATTAGGTATCTCACTTAGATGTGTTGTTATTTATGTTTTGTAAAGTGTTCAACAATTTTTGTTTATTGAAGTTTTGAAAATAAAATACAGACCCTAAAAAAACAAAAGAAAAAACATCCATTTTATTTTCTAGAATCTAGATGACTTTGAATGCCAGCTGTCATTTTTTCCTGGTGTCTTGCAGCTGCACATACAGAATAGAGTGTGCAGTGTATGCTTTGAAGCTCAGTGAAAATCTCGGCTAGCGTTTGGTCAGTAATGGGCGTGGGGAGAAGTGGAACGCGGAACGACGAACTTTGCATTTGGATCTCAAAATCTGATCGCAATTGATTTATATTGGTGTTCAAAACTTTGGCTGAAGCATGTGAGGAACTAAGTTTAGATTCCACGTCAGACCAGAGCGATTTAAAAACCGAGGACAGAGCAATGGATAAGTTGAGCGTAGAGTCATGAAGAGAGTTTAAGGATTTGGTGATACTGAATCATTTTTTGAGATTGTTTATTTTTGACAAACACTGCGCAGAGGATTGCTGCGATTGAGAATAAGACTCCTCAACACTTTTAAATAGGGCATACATTTTTTTGGATAAGTTTAAAATCTTTTTTTGGGTTAAAGAGCTTTCATTGATTAGTGATTCACTAAGGCATTTAATCGCAATCATAATGTCACAGGTTGAAATGTTCTTGCGCTCATCACAATAACAAAAAAAGTTATTAATGTCTTTCAAGTAAATACTCACTCTTTTAGTAACACCAATGCAGGAGGGCAGAAGGGATTTGCCACAGATACCGTTGCATTTAAGTAACTCCGCCGTTACGTCAGCGTTGCTACACATTGGATTGGCACACGACATTAATTCGATAGTTAAGTAATCTGGGTCAGTTACAATTTCAACACTCAGCAATTTATACAGGCCGCGGAAAATGAAACTTAATAACAGATCTATGTAATTCACGAGTAGTAGGCAAGAAAAATTGAATTTATTATTATTTTTTTTCTTTTGTTTTTTAATTGTGTCGTGACGCATGAAATGGGCAAGAACAATTCTTTTTTTTTCGGATTATGCAAAAACGAAAATTGCAGAAAAGAAAATCAAGGGAGCAAACCAAAAACACGTCCGATCCGTTCTGATGCCAAAATATAAGTGAAGGATGTTAAGGTGAAGTGGAAGAGGCACAAGATGACGGGCAAAAGGGCTATCGAGGCGGATAAGATACCATGGTAGGGTGGGTAGAGAGGAGTTCCGCAAACGAGAAAGTTATTCGTCAAAATTCTGGCATGAAACCTTTTTGTTGTGCTCTGAAAAGGGTCAAGACTCCACCCTCTCCGACGAGCGTGAGGTCTTTTTGTAAAGTAGATTCAATAGAAGTAGTCTACCAGTTTTATTTTTTAATTTTTTTGGCTCGTAGAACTTTGCCATCTTCTGTTTCCGACATTTCTTTCTTTTCTTTCCAGAGCAGTTGATTCTCTGAGATATTCGTTAATATCTCTGACCTTAGCTTTGTGAAAGTCGACAAAACGAGTTGAAATATTAGAGTTCTGGTTAGGACACTCCTGAAATAACTACAAAAAAATAGGTAAATGATAGTTGTCGATCGTTGAAAGAGAAAGAGTACTTAATGATACACTAGAATTCATGGGGTCTGTTGAGATTAATTAGGTCGAGTTGTCTATTCATAAAGTTACAGACACCACTTGCTTAGAAAAGGCTTAAATCAGCTTATCGATCGATGAATGATTCTATCACGATGATGATATTCTTAATTGGCAGTTGGATTGCATGCGATAAAATGTGATTCATCTTCGGATGCTTTCCATATTAAGTGAGGAAGATTAAAGTCACCAAAAAGAAAGATTTCATCTTGGGGTTCACTGAGGGTTGTGAGTTTATCAACTGCGTTAATAGCTAGTTCGTATGACTCAATGGGTAGTGCGGGTAGGGTGTAGAAGGAGATGAAAAAAATTGCTTCACGGGGAAGACTAATTTTAATAGAGACATAGTCTATAGTCGATGATGAAGATTTTGATATTATTACAATCCTAAACAGGGCCTTAGGATGCAAGATGACAACATTAACACGATGTGTGATTGATTGACATGTGCCCGCATGAAGCTGTCAAAGACCACGAGAAGCAAAAAAAGAGAGTTTTTTTTGCCGCCAAAATCTTTGATAGGGTTAGAATTCTAAAAAGAAAACTTGCACTGAAATAAAATTGTATTGCTCTTTTTAATTAATTAAATAAATGAATTTGTTGAAATTGTTTGTTCGGTTTCCATTATAATCCGTAACAATTGGTGTCAGATGTGGGGTTCCTGCGAACGACATCTTAAACGAGTCTTAACCACATTGACATTACCTAGTTTTTTTTAATTGAGTAAAATGGCCGAAACTGAAGAAGCTGCGACACATTTCGAACTTTTAATAAAAAAAATAGAAGAACAATCGACTCTTATGGTGGACATGCAAAAGTCAATTGCAGAAATTAGTTCGCGAGTGGCACAAGTAACGGGTGATTTTTTAAGAGCTTGAGAACTTTTTTTTTAAAAAAACGCATAAAATTTGCAAAATCTCATCGGTTCTTTATTCGAAACGTTAGATTGGTTCATGACATTTACTTTTTGAAGATAATTTCATTTAAATGTTGACCGCGGCTGCGTCTTAGGTGGTCCATTCGGAAAGTCCAATTTTGGGCAACTTTTTTGAGCATTTCGGCCGGAATAGCCCGAATTTCTTCGGAAATGTTGTCTTCCAAAGCTGGAATAGTTGCTGGCTTATTTTTGTAGACTTTAGACTTGACGTAGGCCCACAAAAAATAGTCTAAAGGCGTCAAATCGCATGATCTTGGTGGCCAACTTACCGGTCCATTTCTTGAGATGAATTGTTCTCCGAAGTTTTCCCTCAAAATGGCCATAGAATCGCGAGCTGTCTGGCATGTAGCGCCATCTTGTTGAAACCACATGTCAACCAAGTTCAGTTCTTCCATTTTTGGCAACAAAAAGTTTGTTAGCATCGAACGATAGCGATCGCCATTCACCGTAACGTTGCGTCCAACAGCATCTTTGAAAAAATACGGTCCAATGATTCCACCAGCGTACAAACCACACCAAACAGTGCACTTTTCGGGATGCATGGGCAGTTCTTGAACGGCTTCTGGTTGCTCTTCACTCCAAATGCGGCAATTTTGCTTATTTACGTAGCCATTCAACCAGAAATGAGCCTCATCGCTGAACAAAATTTGTCGATAAAAAAGCGGATTTTCACATTTCGAACCGAACACTGATTTTGGTAATAAAATTCAATGATTTGCAAGCGTTGCTCGTTAGTAAGTCTATTTATGATGAAATGTCAAAGCATACTGAGCATCTTTCTCTTTGACACCATGTCTGAAATCCCGCGTGATCTGTCAAATACTAATGCATACAAATTCTAACGAGAATGCAGCCACAGGCACAAACGATTGGGCAATCGATGGCCAGGGTCCAACAACTGTATTTTTATCACCACCGCTCGGTCGATCATCAGACATAGGACCCCCACAGCGAATTAAAGTCCAACCTCGCGAATTTGACGGAAAATCAACTTGGCACACATATCGATTACACTTCGAAACTGTTGCTAGGGTAAATGGTTGGCTTAATGAACATAAAGCAATTTACCTGGCACCATATCTCCAAGGTACTGCCCTAGCTTTCTTTGAAACTCTACCTGTAGATACTCGCGATAATTATTTGCGCCTGGACGCCGCTTAAGCTCAGCGTTTTGGTGACGAGCATGAGCAATACACGTCCCATTGTCAGTTAAGGGGACGAGTGCAGCGGCCAAGGGAATCACTAAGCGAACTGGCTACTGACATTCAACGACTCGCTGATCTTGCATTCCCAAACTGTCCGGAACATGCAAAGCATCGAATTGCACTAGCTCAGTTTGTTGATGGAATTTTTGATTTAGAACTGCAACAGAGGGTGCGTGATTTAGCGCCAGACACATTAGAAAAGGCTCTTTCAATAGCAGTACGTGCCGAAGCAAGCCGTGTTGCTACCCGTTTAAGCCGAAAACAGATCCGAGTTGCAGAGGCTCGTGTTGCTGATGATGATAATTGCAAATTTAATTCCGCTTCGGAAAACGAGAAACGCGCAGCTTAAAGGAGCCTAAGCTGCAGCGAACCAATACGAAGGCTCCCAAAATTTCAACGCCCACATCCAGTCCGTCTGTCTGTAAACCTTTGAAAACTCTAGAACCTAACATCAAAGGTCGAATTAAATTCCTCCACAAAACCAGGTATGGATTCATACGACGTGACGATAACAACGAGACAATCTACATGCCTCGCAGTGAATTTCGTCGCATTCCAAGTCAGATTCATGAAGGTTTAGCAGTTGAATTTGATGTAGAGGAAGCTCGACTCGGCCTCAGGGCAGTCAACATGAGAATTCTCAAAGATCAGGATAAAAACCGCAACGATGCGGGAAACCAGAAACCACTAACTCCAATGGGGGGAGGGGAATTAGTGCAAAAAATAGACACCCTTTTACCAGCTACAGTTTTTATTCGAGGGGAGAATATCCCTAACAACCTCGTTGCTCAAGTAACAGTCAATGAAGTGAAATGCCTTGGTGTTCTTGATACGGGGGCAACCCAAACGATTCTTCACCCTAGGATTGTTGCGAAGATGGTCACCAGTCTGGCGATGAGTGTATCGCATTCTTTAATTCAGACCGTTACCGGAGAAACTATACCCGTAGAAGGCATTCTTGAAATCAACTTGCAAATAGGAACCTTTAAAACGAAACATCCCATGTTTGTAGCGAAGATTTTCGATGACTGCATTATAGGAATGGATTTTCTACGCCAATATTCCTGTGCTATAAATCTGAAGAAAGACCTTTTAACAATTGGTGAAGAAACAATAAGTTTAAGACGTAGCATGCACCAGGAGTTGGTGGCAACCAATCCATCAAGTGTTTTTCTGCCCGCTCTCTCGGACTGCTTAATTCGATTAGTTACTTCAGTACCCGATACTCAAACAGTTGTAGCTACAGCCCTTCCCATCAGAAAAGAGATATCTCTACAACACGCCGTTTACACCGTAACGGAAGGAGGAATATCTGTTTGCGCAATGAATTCATCTGCAGAGGATGTGTGGCTTCCAGAACATTCACCATTGATTCAAATAAACATCGATGCTGAAATCTTTAAATGTCGCACAGGGATTGAAGTTAATAGATCCAAATTATCCGCGGAATTGATGGAAATGGTTGAGAAAAGCGCTTCTATCGTCACAAGTGAACAACTGAAGAGGTTAGAGTTATTTGTTTCCAATAACCAGTTTCTCTTTGCAGATACTAACTCTAAGCATGAATTCAGTTCTTCCACCAAACACCTCATTGACACAGGAACTACAAATCCAATTAAACAACCCCTAAGACAGCTGCCCTTTTCTCGGCGTGCCGAAGCCGAAAGGATGCTGAATGAAATGAAGGTTAAAAATGTTGTGCAACCATCCAAAAGTCCTTGGTGCTCCCCTGTGGTGCTGGTGAGGAAGAAGAATGGGTCTTTGCGGTTTTGCGTAGATTACCGCAAACTAAAAAGTGTGACCAAAAAGGACTCATACCCCTTGCCACGAATAGACCTCACCCTTCAAGCACTCGGAGGTTCAAGTTGGTTCGCTACCTTAGATTTGCAATCCGGATACTGGCAGGTGGAAATGGACGCTAGGGACAAGGAAAAGACCGCTTTTTCCATCGGTACAGGGTTGTACGAATTTAATGTCATGCCGTTTGGCTTAACGAATGCCCCAGCCACTTTTCATCGGCTTATGGATGCGGTATTGCAAGGGATTCCACATACTATCTGCCTAGTTTATCTCGACGACATCATCGTTCATGGTAAAACATTTGACGAGCTTCTTCAAAATTTGGACCACGTATTCATCCGATTGCGTGAAGCAGGTCTTATACTTTCTCCAAAAAAGTGTTGTCTTGCCAAGAACGAAGTTCGCTTCTTGGGACATGTTGTCTCCAGTTTTGGTATTTCACCGGATTGTGAAAAAGTTGCAGCAATTCAGAGGTGGCCTACACCAAAAAACAAGACTGAATTAATGTCGTTTTTAGGGCTTTGCGCTTATTATCGTCGCTTTATCTACAACTTTTCAGCAATCGCAAAGCCTTTAACAACTTTGACTGAAAAGGGACAGCATTATACCTGGACAGACAGCTGTGAAGAAGCTTTCGCACAATTAAAAGAAAAGTTGACCACCTCTCCAATACTTGTCCAACCAACCGAGGATGATCCATTCATTCTTGACACCGATGCCAGCCTGAATGCAAGTGGATCGGTCTTATCGCAGCTGCAAAATGGAGAGGAAAAAGTGATCGAGTACTACAGCAAAATGTTTTCAAAACCGGAACGAAAAGCGTTACACGAAGAGAACTTCTGGCCATCGTTAAAGCTGTATCGCATTTTCAACCATATCTTCTTGGAAGACACTTCCTTTTGCGCACGGATCATAGTTCGCTCTGTTGGCTTATGAATTTTCGTGAGCCTGAAGGACAGATGGCTCGGTGGCTGGAACGACTACAACAATTCAACTTTACTGTACAACATCGCCCTGGCAAGAAACATCTTAACGCAGATGCGTTATCGCGACGCCCATGTGAAGACTCACATTGCAAACATTGTTCACGCTTAGACGAAAAGCAAATAACCATGGTTCGTGCAACGATGATAAACATGGAGATAGCAGATCATCAGAAAAACGACGAGCATATTTTCATTGTGAGCCAATGGGTGAAAGAGCGACGACGACCAGCATTCGACGATATTCAAGGCATGCACCCAAACTTAAAAACTTATTGGGGCATGTTTGATACCCTGCAGTATAAAGATGATACATTATGTCGACTTGTCAGTTCCAACAACGGTGAGTTCTTTCAAGTTTTAATCCCATTTTCTTTGCAGAGCTTCATTCTTAAAGCGATGCATGACAGTCCAACTGGAGGTCACTTTGGCGTTCAAAAGACACTGGAAAATATAAAAACAAGATACTACTGGGTTGGCTGTTCGAAGGATGTGGAACAGTATTGCCAAACTTGTGCTCCATGCCAACAACGAAAAGGACCAGCTACCAGAAACCGAGCTAAGCTCAAGCTCGTTTATGTTGGAGCACCTTTCGAACGCGTGGCTATAGACATTTTGGGACCTCTACCAACTACTTCCTTGGGGAACAAATATGTCTTGGTTTTCGGCGATTATTTTACAAAGTGGCCGGAGGCCATACCTCTGCCTGATCAAACTACCGAAACAGTAGCAGACGCTCTCATCGTTCACATCTTTTCGCGTTTTGGAGTACCTTTTCAACTTCACTCAGATCAGGGCAGAAACTTCGAGTCAGCCGTCTTCAAAGCAACCCTGGAGAAAATGGGTATTGACAAAACGCGAACAACTGCCTTACATCCACAATCAGATGGGATGGTAGAACGTTTTAACCGCACACTACTGGATTACCTCGCCAAATATGTTGCTGAGAATCAAAGAGACTGGGATTTACACCTTCCCTTTTTGCTTCTCGCATATCGAACCGCTGTGCATGAAGCAACAAAGCAGACTCCTGCATTTTTGACTTTTGGCCGAGAACTTCGATTACCGACTGAGTTGTACACTGGACCTCCACCCCATCGCGTAAGCACCATCAACTATGTAGATGCATTAACAAAGCGCTTGGAAACTGCATATACGTTCAACCGAAATCAGATGATGCATAATAGCCGACGTATGAAAGACCGGTACGATATCAAATCTAAGGCTACACCCTTTGCTAAAGGTGACAAAGTTTGGCTTTACGCTCCGAAAAGAAAGAAAGGTTTTTGTCCAAAGCTTCAAAACGATTGGCAAGGTCCATACAATGTATTAGCAAAGCTGGGAGATGTACTTTACAAAATTGTGAAGGCAGGAGGAAACAAAACGAGCGTGGTTCACAGAGATCGCCTGTCGTTATGCCAACTTGCTTTATAGGCTCATATAACCTGTAATTAATATTCGTATTTCCAGTGACTGAGGACAGTCAATTTTTTAAAGGGTGGGCAGTATTACAATCCTAAACAGGGCCTTAGGATGCAAGATGACAACATTAACACGATGTGTGATTGATTGACATATGCCAGCATGAAGCTGTCAAAGACCACGAGAAGCAAAAAAAGAGAGTTTTTTTGCCGCCAAAATCTTTGATAGGGTTAGAATTCCAAAAAGAAAACTTGCACTGAAATAAAATTGTATTGCTCTTTTTAATTAATTAAATAAATGAATTTGTTGAAATTGTTTGTTCGGTTTCCATTATAATCCGTAACAATATGAAAGATGAATCAATTGTGTTTCTAACGGCGAGTAATACACCATGACTAGGTGAATCATTTGAGCTTCGGTTTAGTTCATCACGGTAAACATTAAAATTAGATGGGAACAATTCTAGGTTATTAATGTTAAGTATAAAATTTGTTTCGGTTAGTGCATAGATTTCGAAAGGTAGAGCATGAGATTTCTGAAAGATATTATGAGTTTTTGAACGAAGACCTCTTACGTTTTGATAATAAAATGTTATTGGAAGAATTTGGCTTGAAGGGGGAATGAAAACATTGAAGGACGAAGGAAACAGCTCTTGACTTTTAATGTCATTAGAAAGATTTGTTTCAGTAAGAGCAAAAACGTCATAGGTTAGAGCTTGTGACTTGGAATAAACAGAATGTGTTTTAGATCGATGACCTCTTACATTTTGGTTATAAAGGGAAGAGGTTGGCGGTTGGAGAGAAGTTGGGCAGAGATATTGTTAGGAGCGGTAAAATTTACTAGATTCTCATCTTACTCTTTGAAGGTAGGAAATTCTTTTAGAATGAAGAAACGAACAAAATTCGTAGAGATCTTTGAAAATTTGTTTTGAGGATATGTTCAGAAAGCTCGTGATATTTGTCGTATATCTGCCTTAATGGTATCGGATGAGTAGGCAGTCCTTCCTTTTTCATAGACGCTGAGACATAACTTTTACCATCTATGCACAAATCGTCAGGTTTATCGTGGAGATAGGCTAAGAACAGACGAATGTTGTCCAATAGTTTGTTATCTCTGAGTTTGGAAAGGGCATAGCGGGACTCACTAGAATCAGCAAGGGTCTTTTGGGTTAGTTTTACATTAGGTGGTAAGAGAGGATCAAAGCAGGGAGGCGGACTAGAATCTGTAGAAGAAAGAGAAGAGTTAGAGTTTAGAATATGGGAGCTTACAAAGGTAGGGTATTTTGCCCCTATAGTGAGGCCAAAGCATGGAAATTGAGGAGATTCGGAAGGATTTGAGGAATTTATGGGTGAAGAAGGAGAGTCAGGATTGATATTGAAAGGCACACGTTGGTGAGCAAGTTTCGGTGTGATTGGACTTTGCTGGCCTTTCGCATTAGATTTTATTAAAAACAGTCTTGGCATAGGTTGGGGTTTAGTTTGGGACTTAGGTTGAGGTTTAAGTTCGGGTGTAAATTGGTGCTTTGGTTGGGGTCTATTTTGAGTTTTAGGTTGTGGTTTTGGTCGGAGTATTGGATGAGGAAAGGTTTGTGAATCCTGCGTTTGTAGAAAAAGGTTAAAAGAAACTCGTTTGGCAGGAGGTTTCACCGATGTAGGTGAAGTCTTTCGCTTGAGAGAGGACAACGGCAAAGCGTCAGAAAAGTTAGGGAAGACACCCATTTTTAAGGACCAGTTGGGGTCAGCATTCTTATTTTTATTTGTAAAGACTCTTTTTTATTTTTTTCTGGTTTCTTACAGTTGCACATACAGTAGAGTGTGCAGTTTATGTTTTGGAACTCAGTGAAAATCTCGGCTAGCGTTTGGTCAGTAATGGGTGTGTAGAGAGAAGTGGAACGCGGAACGACGAACCTTGCAATTGGACCTCAACATCTGATCGCAATTGATTTATGTTGGTGTTCATAACTTTGGCTGAAGCATGTTAGGAATTTAGTTTAGATTCCATGTCAGACCAGAGCGATTTTAAAGCAATGGACAAGTCGAGCGTAGAGTCATGAAGAGAGTTTAAGGATTTGGTGATACTGAATCATTTTTTGAGATTGTTTATATTTGACAAACACTGCGCAGAGAATTGCTGCGATTGAGAATTAGAATCCTCAACACTTAAATAGGACATACATTTTTTTTGATAAGTTTAAAGTCTTTTTTTGGGTTAAATAGTTTTTATTGATAAGTGATTCACTACGGCATTCTATCATAATGTCACCGATTGAAATGTTTTTGCACTCATCACAATAAAAAATAAAGTTATTAATGTCTTTTAAGTAAACACTCACTCTTTAAGTAACACCAATGCAGGAGGTCAGAAGGGGTTTGCCACAGATACCCTTGAATTAAAGTAACTCCGCGGTTACGTCAGCGTTGCTACACATTGGATTGGCACACGGCATTAATTCGATAGTTAAATAATCTGGCTCAGTTATAATTTCAACACTCAGCAGTTTATACAGGCCGCGGAAAATGAATATTAATAACAGATCTATGTAGTTCACGAGTAGTAGGCAAAAAAATAAATTTATTATTATTTTTTTTTCTTTTGTTTTTTAATTGTGTCGTGACGCGAGTGATGGGCAAGAACAATTCTTTTTTTTCGGATTATGCAAAAACGAAAATTGCAGAAAAGAAAATCAAGGGAGCAAACCAAAAACACTTCCGATCGGTTCTGATGCCAAAATATAAGTGAAGGATGTTAAGGTGAAGTGGAAGAGGCACAAGATGACGGGCAAAAGGGCTATCGAGGCGGATAAGATACCATGGTAGGGTGGGTAGAGAGGAGTTCCGCAAACGAGAAAGTTATTCGTCAAAATTCTGGCATGAAACCTTTTTGTTGTGCTCTGAAAGGGTCAAGACTCCACCCTCTCCGACGAGCGAGTTACATATATGACACATTCTTCCCCATCAATTTTAGATATCCGGCTAGCGGATACTTTTAATTCAAAACTCTTCATGCAAAATATAATGCAACAATCTGCACATTCCTTCACGGAGCAGACAGTGTAAGAAAATATCTTTGTTGCATGCAAATGGTTATTTTGCTGACAATCATAATTAGATTAAGTTCATCATGAGAAAATAATTGTAAAGATAGAGTTGAGTTGTTTGCTGGCTACGATTAAGAACAGACGTAAAATAAAAATACTTCCTCTTTACTTAAATAATCTTTGTTCGATCTTTTTATTCTTAGAAATTATTTTTTAAAAACGTGATTCCGAAAAGGAAAAAGTTAAATGGCGCAGTCGGTAGGATCCTTTTAAATAAATAAAGAAAGGATCTAGTGATACGAGCTACCTCGAAAAATCGCGAAAATTAAAGAGTGACTAATTATATGAAATAATCTCGAAAATATCGAAAAGATAACGAGAAGGTGAACATTCAAACCAAAATAAAAATCGAAAAAGATAAAATTGTGTTATAGAGTTATACAAATCCATTTATGCAATCAAAGCAAATAATGTAAGTGAACTTTTAAATGAAGTACAAAAAATTAAATACAAAACAGATGAGCTTAAAGAATTTCATAAAGGCAATAAAGCCATAGATTTAAGTAACGTAGATTCTATGATAGTGAATATTATAAAAAATATATGCCAAGGCACTTTGCTTGAAAAAATTTATGAGTTAAACGACGTAGATAAAATATTTGAAATAATGATGACTAGAAGATATGAAGATTCTTGTATAAAAGATGAATTTAAGAAGTGTAATAATCGACCTAGTAGAAACAATAATAACAATTTTTTTAAACATCAAAGTAGTTCAGGTCAAAATAATAGTTATCAAAATAATAGACCCATACAGCAGAATTTTTCACAGACTAGACAGGGTTCAGGCCAAAATCGCTTTCAACAGAACCCATTTTCTAATCAAAATTCATGGCAAAATAGAAATGTAGGTCAAACTCGTTATCCACAGAATAATTTTCATACAAACAGTTACAATTATAACAATAATAGAAACTTAGGTAACTATAATAATTCAAGGCAATTTTATAATAATAACGGAAATTCGGGGCAAAACCGCCTTCAGCAGTATAGAAGTTCAGGGTATTCGGGCCAAAATCGCCAGCAACAGAATATTTCTAACAATGAACAACCAATGTCAATTGGAAACATAGAAAATAATAACGAGGTGAATCATACTGATTTTTTTATCAACTAGCCTCGGATGACCTACCAATTATAGAAATCACAATAAATAATAAAAAATATACCGCTCTTATAGACACAGGCTCTTCACTAAGCATCATTAATGAAAAAAATCAAGATTTTAGTTTTATTAAAATAAAACCCTTAAGCTTCACCACCATAAGCGGTAAAGACATAATTAGTTACGAAGTACATACTCCTACTCCCGAAGAATTTAAATTCCCAGCAAATACAAAAATTAAATGGAAGGTAAAAGACCTACCAAACAGGAGGTACGATTTTCTTATAGGAATAGATCTACTCAATAAATTAAATACTCTCATCGATTTAGAATTAAAAACAGTAAGCTTAAACAATCAAACTTTAAACATAATAGGTAATCCGTACACATACGACGAAATACATACTTTAGAGATGGTAGAAGATAATGTAATTAATAGATTAAAACTTGATTATTTGAATACAGAAGAATACGAAGCCATTTCTAAAATTATAAAAAGATTTAACAAATTATTTTTTTAAAGAAGGTGATAAGTTAACTAGTACCCCAATAATAAAACATGAGATTAAAACAACTACAGATGTTCAAGTTAACGCAAAATTATATAGGTATCCCCCAAAACATGAGCAAGAAGTAAGAAGACAGATATCTGAAATGGAAGAGCAAGGAATAATCCGTAAAAGTAGATCAAAATATTCAAGTCCTTTAATAGTCGTTCCGAAAAAGAATGATAACTCTGGAATTCAAAAGTTTCGTATAGTCATAGACTATAGAAAATTAAATGAAATCACTATAGATGACAAACAACCACTTCCTAATATGGACGCCATATTAGACAAGATGGGAAGGTCAAATTATTTTACAACAATAGATCTTGCCAAAGGCTATTATCAAATATTAGTCAAAGAAGAGGATATTCCAAAAACAGCCTTTGTAACTCCTCAAGGTTTATATGAGTTTGTTAGAATGCCATTCGGCTTAAAGAATGCCCCAGCGACATTCCAAAGGCTAATGAATGAAATTCTAAGAGACTTCATAAATGTTTCATGTGTGGTATATCTAGACGATGTACTTATTTTTAGTACTTCGCTTGAAGAACACATTCGAGCAATAACAGCAATATTTAAAGTTTTAGAAAATACGGAACTAAAAATTCAAATAGATAAATGTAGTTTTATGAAAAAAGAAACGCATTTCTTAGGTCATGTTCTTACCGAAGAAGGATTTAAGCCAAATCCTGATAAAATAAAAGTCATTGAAAATTTGGGATTACCACAAACTCAAAAGCAAATAAAAAGCTTCTTAGGTCTAAGTGGATTTTATAGAAAATTCATAAGAGATTATGCAAAAATTGCACAGCCTATAACAAAATATTTAAAGAAAGATACAATACTAAATACGAAAGATCCAAATTATATAGCAGCTTTCGAGAAACTTAAAAGCCTTATTTGTTCTCATCCTATTCTAAGATTTCCTGATTTTAAAAAACAATTTCAACTGACAACAGACGCTTCGAAATATGCGTTAGGGGCAGTTCTGTCACAGGAAGGGCACCCAGTGTGTTTTGCTTCCAGAACACTTAATAAGCACGAAATCAATTATTCCGCAACGGATAAAGAATTCTTGGCAATAATGTGGTCAACTGGTTATTTTCGACCATACTTGTATGGTAATAAATTCAAAATTTATACGGACCACCAACCAATAAAATATTTACATTCCAAATATAAAGGTAAAGATATGTCTCCTAGACATCAAAGGTGGCTTTTAAAATTAGGAGAATATAATTTTGAGATAGAATACTTAAAAGGAAAGGATAATAAAGTAGCAGATTTTCTTAGTAGAATTGAAATTAATGAAGACGTCAAGTCCGAAGAAGAGAACCAAAGTATGTGTAACAACTTTTCAAAATTGTATGAAGATGATGTTTCAGAAATAGGATTACTATTTAATTTAGAGGAAGATGAAAACAATGAAAATGAAACAACTTTTGCTACCATACATTCCGCAGAAGAAGAATTGCTAGATCACATTCCTATTAAAGAGGAAATTGTGAATAAGTATAAAACTCAAATTATACTTACTAATAACAAAGTCCAGGAAATAGAAATAATACATGGTAAAAGAATAATATATATTGCAGAGTACGATTTTGATAATTTAAGTGATATATTTAGAAGATTCATAAAAAAAGGGTTTATAGGTATATATTCAGAGTTAAACGATAACAAGTATAATGTAGTACAAGAAAAATTGAGGGAATTATTCTCAAACGATAATCAGATAAAGTTTATAAAATGTTCGTACCGAGCACAAGATATAAAATTAGAAACAGAAGCAGTTAAACAAATTTCACTTTATCATGTTAAAGAAAGTTTGCACTCAGGTATACAAGAGACATTTAATGGTATTAAGTATAAAATTTACTACCCAAAACTAATGGAATTAATACAAATCATAATAAATCAATGTGAAGTTTGCCAGCAGGTTAAATACGATAGGAAACCGATTAAGCCAAAGCTTAATTTAACAGAAAACCCGTCAAACCTAAATGAAATTATACATGTAGATACATTCGTAATTCTTAAATGCAGTTTTTTAACTATAATTGATAAATTTTCCAAATTTGGATTTGCCTATTATTTGTCAGACAGAAATCATATAACAATAATAGAAGAACTAGAGAGTCATTTTGCTAAATCAGGAAAACCAAAAAAGATTGTAGCTGATAATGAGTTTAATTCAATTCATATTAAAGAATTTTTACAAAACGAAAATATCGATATTCATTTGACTAAACCCAATTCCCACACCGGAAATTCTGACGTGGAAAGATTTCACAGCACCTTGTTAGAGAAGTGTAGGATTTTAAAATTAAATGCAGTAAACGTTTCAGTTAAAAGACTAGTTCAACAAGCAATTAGAAATTATAATGAAAGAATTCATTCAACAATTAAAACCAATCCAGCTATAGTACAATTTCATAAAATAGAATTCGATAAAATTAGAAATAACTTAGATACGATCAAGAAAAGAAGTATAGAAAAAGCAAACAAAAGAAGAGAATCTTATCAAGAAACAAGATCGACAGGGTTTATAAAAAATTATAAAGCAGTTAGACATAAACATCAACCTAGATTTAGGAAGAGTAAACTCTCTAATATTCATGTCACTAATATAAAAAGACAACCTAAATTTTCAGCTCTTCATGACAATCTTCCTCTTCCTCCTTCTTCTGGTATCACCAGCTAAAGGAAGACTTAATATAAACGAAATAAAGGAACACAACGGATTTACGGAAATAAAATTAAATACTGTTGATTTGATAACAAAAACAGACATTATTATTCACATTATAAATCCAAATGAAATTGTTAACATTCTGGACAACATTTCAATAAATATTAAAGGATTGGATGTAGAACATATAGAAATTATTCAATCCGAACTTAAACATCTTAAATATAAAATACAAACGCTTATTCCAATTGAAAAAAGACATAAAAGAGGGCTCGCAAACATTGTCGGAAGTGCATCTAAATGGTTGTTTGGAACGATGGATGAAGAAGACAGAGTTAGCATAGAAAATCATTTTTTGAATCTTGAAATAAATAATCATAATGCTATAAGCAATATTAATCAACAGGTAGTTATAAACGATCATTTTAACAAAACCTTCCAACAATTAAAAACAGTTTTAGAAAAAGATAGGGCAGTTATACTGGGTCAATTAAATAGTGTAACAAGTAATGTAATCCAGAACAATTTATTTAATGACCAATATTTTAAGCTACAAATTGTAAAAGAAAAAATTGAGCATGTACAAAGTAATATAGCTTCGGCTAGATATGGACAGATAAATCCAAACATGTTAACTGATTTAGAAATACAAAAATATTAAATTGATTTAAATAAAATGAAATATATTAAAATGGGAGTAATTAAATTCAAAGAAAATTTATTGTTATTTGCTATTAAAATTCCCAAAGATTTTGAAAAAATTCAGCTTAAAATTATTTTACCCATTCCAAATTTAATAAAAGAAGAAATTGACAGTCCAAAGGAAGTCGTATTTAAATATAACAATGTAACATATAAATATGAAGAAAATAAATATTTAAATGAACTACAATTAAGTAAAAATTGTGTATACCAAGACAACTGTAAGCTCATAAAGAATAACCAAACTGATATTCTAACTATTGATGATGAAACAATTATTATAAAAAATGCAAACAATCTCAACATAACAGAAAATTGTGACGAAAGAAATTTGAATATAACGGGAAATATTTTAATAAATTTTAATAATTGTGAAATAAGAATTTTAGACCATTATTGGACAAATGTAAAAGAAATATTTCAAGATCGATTTTATTACCCAATGAATAAGACTTTTACAAATTTTAGCAGCAAAATAACCCTAGAAGATATCAAATTTGAAAATGAAAATAACATTCAAAAAATTGAAGAATTGCAGTATCATAAGAATATATCTTATGGAATTAACTTCACGTTAAGTATGTTTTTAATTATTTTAGTTATTTTCAGTTTTATTTTACAAAAGAAAATTAAAGTAAAAATTAATAATAAAATTCAGGAGAATTTAAAACTAAAGGGGGGAGAAGTTACATATATGACACATTCTTCCCCATCAATTTTAGATATCCGGCTAGCGGATACTTTTAATTCAAAACTCTTCATGCAAAATATAATGCAACAATCTGCACATTCCTTCACGGAGCAGACAGTGTAAGAAAATATCTTTGTTGCATGCAAATGGTTATTTTGCTGACAATCATAATTAGATTAAGTTCATCATGAGAAAATAATTGTAAAGATAGAGTTGAGTTGTTTGCTGGCTACGATTAAGAACAGACGTAAAATAAAAATACTTCCTCTTTACTTAAATAATCTTTGTTCGATCTTTTTATTCTTAGAAATTATTTTTTAAAAACGTGATTCCGAAAAGGAAAAAGTTAAATAGCGTGAGGTTTTTTTGTAAAGTAGATTCAATAGAAGTAGTCTACCAGTTTTGTTTTTTAATTTTTTTGGCTCGTAGAACTTTGCCATCTTCTGTTTCCGACATTTCTTTCTTTCCTTTCCAGAGCAGTTGATTCTCTGAGATATTCGTTAATATCTCTGACCTTAGCTTTGTGAAAGTCGACAAAACGAGTTGAAATATTAGAGTTCTGGTTAGGACACTCCTGAAATAACTACAAAAAAATAGGTAAATGATAGTTGTCGATCGTTGAAAGAGAAAGAGTACTTAATGATACACTAGAATTCATGGGGTCTGTTGAGATTAATTAGGTCGAGTTGTCTATTCATAAAGTTACAGACACCACTTGCTTAGAAAAGGCTTAAATCAGCTTATCGATCGATGAATGATTCTATCACGATGATGATATTCTTAATTGGCAGTTGGATTGCATGCGATAAAATGTGATTCATCTTCGGATGCTTTCCATATTAAGTGAGGAAGATTAAAGTCACCAAAAAGAAAGATTTCATCTTGGGGTTCACTGAGGGTTGTGAGTTTATCAACTGCGTTAATAGCTAGTTCGTATGACTCAATGGGTAGTGCGGGTAGGGTGTAGAAGGAGATGAAAAAAATTGCTTCACGGGGAAGACTAATTTTAATAGAGACATAGTCTATAGTCGATGATGAAGATTTTGATATTATTACAATCCTAAACAGGGCCTTAGGATGCAAGATGACAACATTAACACGATGTGTGATTGATTGACATGTGCCCGCATGAAGCTGTCAAAGACCACGAGAAGCAAAAAAAGAGAGTTTTTTTTGCCGCCAAAATCTTTGATAGGGTTAGAATTCTAAAAAGAAAACTTGCACTGAAATAAAATTGTATTGCTCTTTTTAATTAATTAAATAAATGAATTTGTTGAAATTGTTTGTTCGGTTTCCATTATAATCCGTAACAATTGGTGTCAGATGTGGGGTTCCTGCGAACGACATCTTAAACGAGTCTTAACCACATTGACATTACCTAGTTTTTTTTAATTGAGTAAAATGGCCGAAACTGAAGAAGCTGCGACACATTTCGAACTTTTAATAAAAAAAATAGAAGAACAATCGACTCTTATGGTGGACAAGCAAAAGTCAATTGCAAAAATTAGTTCGCGAGTGGCACAAGTAGAAGCCACGCAAAACCAATCATTTATGACACGATTAGATGCATTAGCTAACCTCTCTACTCCCACAGGTAAAGTTCCACCAAATTTAGCGGCACCACGAGGAGCTTCTGATGTTGCGAACACTACATCCAATTATTCAACCTATATCAGTCGAACACGAACTACAAACAGCTTGCTCTACTAGAATAACAGAACGACTACGTAACTCCAACGCACACATTATTTTTCCGCCGTCAATCGAAGACAGACCACTCAATTTTCCACCTGCAAGGTTCTCTTCTACGAGAAATGCAGTCACAGGCACAAACGATTGGGCAATCGATGGCCAGGGTCCAACAACTGTATTTTTATCACCACCGCTCGGTCGATCATCAGACATAGGACCCCCACAGCGAATTAAAGTCCAACCCCGCTAATTTGACGGAAAATCAACTTGGCACACATATCGATTACACTTCGAAACTGTTGCTAGGGTAAATGGTTGGCTTAATGAACATAAAGCAATTTACCTGGCACCATATCTCCAAGGTACTGCCCTAGCTTTCTTTGAAACTCTACCTGTAGATACTCGCGATAATTATTTGCGCCTGGACGCCGCTTAAGCTCAGCGTTTTGGTGACGAGCATGAGCAATACACGTCCCATTGTCAGTTAAGGGGACGAGTGCAGCGGCCAAGGGAATCACTAAGCGAACTGGCTACTGACATTCAACGACTCGCTGATCTTGCATTCCCAGACTGTCCGGAACATGCAAAGCATCGAATTGCACTAGCTCAGTTTGTTGATGGAATTTTTGATTTAGAACTGCAACAGAGGGTGCGTGATTTAGCGCCAGACACATTAGAAAAGGCTCTTTCAATAGCAGTACGTGCCGAAGCAAGCCGTGTTGCTACACGTTTAACCCGAAAACAGATCCGAGTTGCAGAGGCTCGTGTTGCTGATGATGATAATTGCAAATTTAATTCCGCTTCGGAAAACGAGAAACGCGCAGCTTAAAGGAGCCTAAGCTGCAGCGAACCAATACGAAGGCTCCCAAAATTTCAACGCCCACATCCAGTCCGTCTGTCTGTAAACCTTTGAAAACTCTAGAACCTAACATCAAAGGTCGAATTAAATTCCTCCACAAAACCAGGTATGGATTCATACGACGTGACGATAACAACGAGACAATCTACATGCCTCGCAGTGAATTTCGTCGCATTCCAAGTCAGATTCATGAAGGTTTAGCAGTTGAATTTGATGTAGAGGAAGCTCGACTCGGCCTCAGGGCAGTCAACATGAGAATTCTCAAAGATCAGGATAAAAACCGCAACGATGCGGGAAACCAGAAACCACTAACTCCAATGGGGGGAGGGGAATTAGTGCAAAAAATAGACACCCCCTTACCAGCTACAGTTTTTATTCGAGGGGAGAATATCCCTAACAACCTCGTTGCTCAAGTAACAGTCAATGAAGTGAAATGCCTTGGTGTTCTTGATACGAACCCAAACGATTCTTCACCCTAGGATTGTTGCGAAGATGGTCACCAGTCTGGCGATGAGTGTATCGCATTCTTTAATTCAGACCGTTGCCGGAGAAACTATACCCGTAGAAGGCATTCTTGAAATCGACTTGCAAATAGGAACCTTTAAAACGAAACATCCCATGTTTGTAGCGAAGATTTTCGATGACTGCATTATAGGAATGGATTTTCTACGCCAATATTCCTGTGCTATAAATCTGAAGAAAGACCTTTTAACAATTGGTGAAGAAACAATAAGTTTAAGACGTAGCATGCACCAGGAGTTGGTGGCAACCAATCCATCAAGTGTTTTTCTGCCCGCTCTCTCGGACTGCTTAATTCGATTAGTTACTTCACTACCCGATACTCAAACAGTTGTAGCTACAGCCCTTCCCATCAGAAAAGAGATATCTCTACAACACGCCGTTTACACCGTAACGGAAGGAGGAATATCTGTTTGCGCAATGAATTCATCTGCAGAGGATGTGTGGCTTCCAGAACATTCACCATTGATTCAAATAAACATCGATGCTGAAATCTTTAAATGTCGCACAGGGATTGAAGTTAATAGATCCAAATTATCCGCGGAATTGATGGAAATGGTTGAGAAAAGCGCTTCTATCGTCACAAGTGAACAACTGAAGAGGTTAGAGTTATTTGTTTCCAATAACCAGTTTCTCTTTGCAGATACTAACTCTTAGCATGAATTCAGTTCTTCCACCAAACACCTCATTGACACAGGAACTACAAATCCAATTAAACAACCCCTAAGAAAGCTGCCCTTTTCTCGGCGTGCCGAAGCCGAAAGGATGCTGAATGAAATGAAGGTTAAAAATGTTGTGCAACCATCCAAAAGTCCTTGGTGCTCCCCTGTGGTGCTGGTGAGGAAGAAGAATGGGTCTTTGCGGTTTTGCGTAGATTACCGCAAACTAAAGAGTGTGACCAAAAAGGACTCATACCCCTTGCCACGAATAGACCTCACCCTTCAAGCACTCGGAGGTTCAAGTTGGTTCGCTACCTTAGATTTGCAATCCGGATACTGGCAGGTGGAGATGGACGCTAGGGACAAGGAAAAGACCGCTTTTTCCATCGGTACAGGGTTGTACGAATTTAATGTCATGCCGTTTGGCTTAACGAATGCACCAGCCACTTTTCAGCGGCTTATGGATGCGGTATTGCAAGGGATTCCACATACTATCTGCCTAGTTTATCTCGACGACATCATCGTTCATGGTAAAACATTTGACGAGCTTCTTCAAAATTTGGACCACGTATTCATCCGATTGCGTGAAGCAGGTCTTATACTTTCTCCAAAAAAGTGTTGTCTTGCCAAGAACGAAGTTCGCTTCTTGGGACATGTTGTCTCCAGTTTTGGTATTTCACCGGATTGTGAAAAAGTTGCAGCAATTCAGAGGTGGCCTACACCAAAAAACAAGACTGAATTAATGTCGTTTTTGGGGCTTTGCGCTTATTATCGTCGCTTTATCTACAACTTTTCAGCAATCGCAAAGCCTTTAACAACTTTGACTGAAAAGGGACAGCATTATACCTGGACAGACAGCTGTGAAGAAGCTTTCGCACAATTAAAAGAAAAGTTGACCACCTCTCCAATACTTGTCCAACCAACCGAGGATGATCCATTCATTCTTGACACCGATGCCAGCCTGAATGCAAGTGGATCGGTCTTATCGCAGCTGCAAAATGGAGAGGAAAAAGTGATCGAGTACTACAGCAAAATGTTTTCAAAACCGGAACGAAAAGCGTTACACGAAGAGAACTTCTGGCCATCGTTAAAGCTGTATCGCATTTTCAACCATATCTTCTTGGAAGACACTTCCTTTTGCGCACGGATCATAGTTCGCTCTGTTGGCTTATGAATTTTCGTGAGCCTGAAGGACAGATGGCTCGGTGGCTGGAACGACTACAACAATTGAACTTTACTGTACAACATCGCCCTGGCAAGAAACATCTTAACGCAGATGCCTTATCGCGACGCCCATGTGAAGACTCACGTTGCAAACATTGTTCACGCTTAGACGAAAAGCAAATAACCATGGTTCGTGCAACGATGATAAACATGGAGATAGCAGATTATCAGAAAAACGACGAGCATATTTTCATTGTGAGCCAATGGGTGAAAGAGCGACGACGACCAGCATTCGACGATATTCAAGGCATGCACCCAAACTTAAAAACTTATTGGGGCATGTTTGATACCCTGCAGTATAAAGATGATACATTATGTCGACTTGTCAGTTCCAACAACGGTGAGTTCTTTCAAGTTTTAATCCCATTTTCTTTGCAGAGCTTCATTCTTAAAGCGATGCATGACAGTCCAACTGGAGGTCACTTTGGCGTTCAAAAGACACTGGAAAAAATAAAAACTACTACTACTGGGTTGGCTGTTCGAAGGATGTGGAACAGTATTGCCAAACTTGTGCTCCATACCAACAACGAAAAGGACCAGCTTCCAGAAACCGAGCTAAGCTCAAGCTCGTTTATGTTGGAGCACCTTTCGAACGCGTGGCTATAGACATTTTGGGACCTCTACAAACTACTGCCTTGGGGAACAAATATGTCTTGGTTTTCGGCGATTACTTTACAAAGTGGCCGGAGGCCATACCTCTGCCTGATGAAACTACCGAAACAGTAGCAGACGCTCTCATCGTTCACATCTTTTCGCGTTTTGGAGTACCTTTTCAACTTCACTCAGATCAGGGCAGAAACTTCGAGTCAGCCGTCTTCAAAGCCACCCTGGAGAAAATGGGTATTGACAAAACGCGAACAACTGCCTTACATCCACAATCAGATGGGATGGTAGAACGTTTTAACCGCACACTACTGGATTACCTCGCCAAATATGTTGCTGAGAATCAAAGAGACTGGGATTTACACCTTCCCTTTTTTGCTTCTCGCATATCGAACCGCTGTGCATGAAGCAACAAAGCAGACTCCTGCATTTTTGACTTTTGGCCGAGAACTTCGATTACCGACTGAGTTGTACACTGGACCTCCACCCCATCGCGTAAGCACCATCAACTATGTAGATGCATTAACAAAGCGCTTGGAAACTGCATATACGTTCAACCGAAATCAGATGATGCATAATAGCCGACGTATGAAAGACCGGTACGATATCAAATCTAAGGCTACACCCTTTGCTGAAGGTGACAAAGTTTGGCTTTACGCTCCGAAAAGAAAGAAAGGTTTTTGTCCAAAGCTTCAAAACGATTGGCAAGGTCCATACAATGTATTAGCAAAGCTGGGAGATGTACTTTACAAAATTGTGAAGGCAGGAGGAAACAAAACGATCGTGGTTCACAGAGATCGCCTGTCGTTATGCCAACTTGCTTTATATGCTCATATAACCTGTAATTAATATTCGTATTTCCAGTGACTGAGGACAGTCAATTTTTTAAAGGGTGGGCAGTATTACAATCCTAAACAGGGCCTTAGGATGCAAGATGACAACATTAACACGATGTGTGATTGATTGACATATGCCAGCATGAAGCTGTCAAAGACCACGAGAAGCAAAAAAAGAGAGTTTTTTTTTGCCGCCAAAATCTTTGATAGGGTTAGAATTCCAAAAAGAAAACTTGCACTGAAATAAAATTGTATTGCTCTTTTTAATTAATTAAATAAATGAATTTGTTGAAATTGTTTGTTCGGTTTCCATTATAATCCGTAACAATATGAAAGATGAATCAATTGTGTTTCTAACGGCGAGTAATACACCATGACTAGGTGAATCATTTGAGCTTCGGTTTAGAACATCACGGTAAACATTAAAATTAGATGGGAACAATTCTAGGTTATTAATGTTAGGTATAAAATTTGTCAAACTCGTTATCCACAGAATAATTTTCATACAAACAGTTACAATTATAACAATAATAGAAACTTAGGTAACTATAATAATTCAAGGCAATTTTATAATAATAACGGAAATTCGGGGCAAAACCGCCTTCAGCAGTATAGAAGTTCAGGGTATTCGGGCCAAAATCGCCAGCAACAGAATATTTCTAACAATGAACAACCAATGTCAATTGGAAACATAGAAAAAAATAACGAGGTGAATCATACTGATTTTTTTATCAACTAGCCTCGGATGACCTACCAATTATAGAAATCACAATAAATAATAAAAAATATACCGCTCTTATAGACACAGGCTCTTCACTAAGCATCATTAATGAAAAAATTCAAGATTTTAGTTTTATTAAAATAAAACCCTTAAGCTTCACCACCATAAGCGGTAAAGACATAATTAGTTACGAAGTACATACTCCTACTCCCGAAGAATTTAAATTCCCAGCAAATACAAAAATTAAATGGAAGGTAAAAGACCTACCAAACAGGAGGTACGATTTTCTTATAGGAATAGATCTACTCAATAAATTAAATACTCTCATCGATTTAGAATTAAAAACAGTAAGCTTAAACAATCAAACTTTAAACATAATAGGTAATCCGTACACATACGACGAAATACATACTTTAGAGATGGTAGAAGATAATGTAATTAATAGATTAAAACTTGATTATTTGAATACAGAAGAATACGAAGCCATTTCTAAAATTATAAAAAGATTTAACAAATTATTTTTTTAAAGAAGGTGATAAGTTAACTAGTACCCCAATAATAAAACATGAGATTAAAACAACTACAGATGTTCAAGTTAACGCAAAATTATATAGGTATCCCCCAAAACATGAGCAAGAAGTAAGAAGACAGATATCTGAAATGGAAGAGCAAGGAATAATCCGTAAAAGTAGATCAAAATATTCAAGTCCTTTAATAGTCGTTCCGAAAAAGAATGATAACTCTGGAATTCAAAAGTTTCGTATAGTCATAGACTATAGAAAATTAAATGAAATCACTATAGATGACAAACAACCACTTCCTAATATGGACGCCATATTAGACAAGATGGGAAGGTCAAATTATTTTACAACAATAGATCTTGCCAAAGGCTATTATCAAATATTAGTCAAAGAAGAGGATATTCCAAAAACAGCCTTTGTAACTCCTCAAGGTTTATATGAGTTTGTTAGAATGCCATTCGGCTTAAAGAATGCCCCAGCGACATTCCAAAGGCTAATGAATGAAATTCTAAGAGACTTCATAAATGTTTCATGTGTGGTATATCTAGACGATGTACTTATTTTTAGTACTTCGCTTGAAGAACACATTCGAGCAATAACAGCAATATTTAAAGTTTTAGAAAATACGGAACTAAAAATTCAAATAGATAAATGTAGTTTTATGAAAAAAGAAACGCATTTCTTAGGTCATGTTCTTACCGAAGAAGGATTTAAGCCAAATCCTGATAAAATAAAAGTCATTGAAAATTTGGGATTACCACAAACTCAAAAGCAAATAAAAAGCTTCTTAGGTCTAAGTGGATTTTATAGAAAATTCATAAGAGATTATGCAAAAATTGCACAGCCTATAACAAAATATTTAAAGAAAGATACAATACTAAATACGAAAGATCCAAATTATATAGCAGCTTTCGAGAAACTTAAAAGCCTTATTTGTTCTCATCCTATTCTAAGATTTCCTGATTTTAAAAAACAATTTCAACTGACAACAGACGCTTCGAAATATGCGTTAGGGGCAGTTCTGTCACAGGAAGGGCACCCAGTGTGTTTTGCTTCCAGAACACTTAATAAGCACGAAATCAATTATTCCGCAACGGATAAAGAATTCTTGGCAATAATGTGGTCAACTGGTTATTTTCGACCATACTTGTATGGTAATAAATTCAAAATTTATACGGACCACCAACCAATAAAATATTTACATTCCAAATATAAAGGTAAAGATATGTCTCCTAGACATCAAAGGTGGCTTTTAAAATTAGGAGAATATAATTTTGAGATAGAATACTTAAAAGGAAAGGATAATAAAGTAGCAGATTTTCTTAGTAGAATTGAAATTAATGAAGACGTCAAGTCCGAAGAAGAGAACCAAAGTATGTGTAACAACTTTTCAAAATTGTATGAAGATGATGTTTCAGAAATAGGATTACTATTTAATTTAGAGGAAGATGAAAACGATGAAAATGAAACAACTTTTGCTACCATACATTCCGCAGAAGAAGAATTGCTAGATCACATTCCTATTAAAGAGGAAATTGTGAATAAGTATAAAACTCAAATTATACTTACTAATAACAAAGTCCAGGAAATAGAAATAATACATGGTAAAAGAATAATATATATTGCAGAGTACGATTTTGATAATTTAAGTGATATATTTAGAAGATTCATAAAAAAAGGGTTTATAGGTATATATTCAGAGTTAAACGATAACAAGTTTTTTTTTTTTTTTTTTTTTTTTTTTTTATACGTTGCACGCGCACAGGGATTAATGTTTCCCTTTTAATGTTAACACACTGCGCGAGCATAGGAATTTTAGGAAAGGAGGGACAGAAAGTGTCGATTAACATTGGTCTTGAATGCTTCTAGATTATAATGGCAAGGAAAAACCTCGCTGGGTAAGCCATTCCAAATTCGTGTTGTTCGACTAAAAAAAGAATCTCTATATTTAACGGTACGTCCGAAATTGGGCTCAAGGGTGAACTGATGAGCATTCCTTGCAAGGCGAGTATTACGGGTGAAATTTTTAAGGGGAGGAATGCAGCTGGCTACCTCGAGTGAACATTTTTTATAAAAGAAACGATAAAACAAGGAAAGACATGAAATATTGCGTCGATGTTCGAGGGGTGCAATCGTTTCCGAAACAGTTCTATTTCCTATCAATCTTACCGCTCTGTTTTGTATTCTATCGAGCAGGTGTAGAGATGCTTGGGAAGCACCTGCCCAGAGGTGTGAGTTATACTCAAGCTTTGGGCGTATAAACGCTTTATAAATTGTAGCCAGATCAGAAGGGGAAAAAAACTTCTTACACCGATACAGAAAACCCAAGCACTTAGCAGCATTCTTGGCGATCTCAAATATATGGTCATTCCAACGGAGGTCGTCATTGACACACATACCGAGTACTGAGAGCTTTTCGGTTTCTTCGATGCAAGTGCCATTCATGGACAATGGCATGGGGGGAATGTTTAGCTTTAACGACATGAGACAGCATTGAGTTTTCGAAGCATTAAACTCCACACGATTTCTATTACCCCATTTGACAATGCTGTATAAGTCGGAGTTTAATGAACTTATCATACGGTGCCGTTGCGATTGTACATCCGAAGACAAAGGACGTGCATCGTCGAACGAATATGAGAAGCTGAGGGTTGAGTCGTCAGCAAAACAGTTAAGTGGATTAGAAGTAACAGACAAAAGATCATTTATAAAAATGAGGAAAAGAGTTGGAGAAAGAACAGAGCCCTGGGGCACACCAGCATTTATAATATGGAGATCAGACTTGAAACCGTCCAGTACAACTTGCATTGAACGGTCCAGAAGATAACTTCTAATCCAACGAACAAGAGTATCATCGATCCCAAAAGCACGCATTTTCGATAAGAGAGCTTCATGCCAAACTCTATCAAATGCCTTGGAGATATCAAGCGCAATAATCTTACTTTCGCCATAGCGATGTAAAGATTTGTTCCACTGTTCGGTGAGATATGCCATCAAGTCACCAGTGGAACGATTACTGCGAAAGCCATACTGACGGTCATGGAGAAGCTTTCGGTCTTCGAGATATTCCTTGAGCTGACGGTTGATCAGCGTTTCCATGACCTTGGAAAGAATGGACGTAAGTGCTATGGGTATAATGTAGTACAAGAAAAATTGAGGGAATTATTCTCAAACGATAATCAGATAAAGTTTATAAAATGTTCGTACCGAGCACAAGATATAAAATTAGAAACAGAAGCAGTTAAACAAATTTCACTTTATCATGTTAAAGAAAGTTTGCACTCAGGTATACAAGAGACATTTAATGGTATTAAGTATAAAATTTACTACCCAAAACTAATGGAATTAATACAAATCATAATAAATCAATGTGAAGTTTGCCAGCAGGTTAAATACGATAGGAAACCGATTAAGCCAAAGCTTAATTTAACAGAAAACCCGTCAAACCTAAATGAAATTATACATGTAGATACATTCGTAATTCTTAAATGCAGTTTTTTAACTATAATTGATAAATTTTCCAAATTTGGATTTGCCTATTATTTGTCAGACAGAAATCATATAACAATAATAGAAGAACTAGAGAGTCATTTTGCTAAATCAGGAAAACCAAAAAAGATTGTAGCTGATAATGAGTTTAATTCAATTCATATTAAAGAATTTTTACAAAACGAAAATATCGATATTCATTTGACTAAACCCAATTCCCACACCGGAAATTCTGACGTGGAAAGATTTCACAGTACCTTGTTAGAGAAGTGTAGGATTTTAAAATTAAATGCAGTAAACGTTTCAGTTAAATGATTAGTTCAACAAGCAATTAGAAATTATAATGAAAGAATTCATTCAACAATTAAAACCAATCCAGCTATAGTACAATTTCATAAAATAGAATTCGATAAAATTAGAAATAACTTAGATACGATCAAGAAAAGAAGTATAGAAAAAGCAAACAAAAGAAGAGAATCTTATCAAGAAACAAGATCGACAGGGTTTATAAAAAATTATAAAGCAGTTAGACATAAACATCAACCTAGATTTAGGAAGAGTAAACTCTCTAATATTCATGTCACTAATATAAAAAGACAACCTAAATTTTCAGCTCTTCATGACAATCTTCCTCTTCCTCCTTCTTCTGGTATCACCAGCTAAAGGAAGACTTAATATAAACGAAATAAAGGAACACAACGGATTTACGGAAATAAAATTAAATACTGTTGATTTGATAACAAAAACAGACATTATTATTCACATTATAAATCCAAATGAAATTGTTAACATTCTGGACAACATTTCAATAAATATTAAAGGATTGGATGTAGAACATATAGAAATTATTCAATCCGAACTTAAACATCTTAAATATAAAATACAAACGCTTATTCCAATTGAAAAAAGACATAAAAGAGGGCTCGCAAACATTGTCGGAAGTGCATCTAAATGGTTGTTTGGAACGATGGATGAAGAAGACAGAGTTAGCATAGAAAATCATTTTTTGAATCTTGAAATAAATAATCATAATGCTATAAGCAATATTAATCAACAGGTAGTTATAAACGATCATTTTAACAAAACCTTCCAACAATTAAAAACAGTTTTAGAAAAAGATAGGGCAGTTATACTGGGTCAATTAAATAGTGTAACAAGTAATGTAATCCAGAACAATTTATTTAATGACCAATATTTTAAGCTACAAATTGTAAAAGAAAAAATTGAGCATGTACAAAGTAATATAGCTTCGGCTAGATATGGACAGATAAATCCAAACATGTTAACTGATTTAGAAATACAAAAATATTAAATTGATTTAAATAAAATGAAATATATTAAAATGGGAGTAATTAAATTCAAAGAAAATTTATTGTTATTTGCTATTAAAATTCCCAAAGATTTTGAAAAAATTCAGCTTAAAATTATTTTACCCATTCCAAATTTAATAAAAGAAGAAATTGACAGTCCAAAGGAAGTCGTATTTAAATATAACAATGTAACATATAAATATGAAGAAAATAAATATTTAAATGAACTACAATTAAGTAAAAATTGTGTATACCAAGACAACTGTAAGCTCATAAAGAATAACCAAACTGATATTCTAACTATTGATGATGAAACAATTATTATAAAAAATGCAAACAATCTCAACATAACAGAAAATTGTGACGAAAGAAATTTGAATATAACGGGAAATATTTTAATAAATTTTAATAATTGTGAAATAAGAATTTTAGACCATTATTGGACAAATGTAAAAGAAATATTTCAAGATCGATTTTATTACCCAATGAATAAGACTTTTACAAATTTTAGCAGCAAAATAACCCTAGAAGATATCAAATTTGAAAATGAAAATAACATTCAAAAAATTGAAGAATTGCAGTATCATAAGAATATATCTTATGGAATTAACTTCACGTTAAGTATGTTTTTAATTATTTTAGTTATTTTCAGTTTTATTTTACAAAAGAAAATTAAAGTAAAAATTAATAATAAAATTCAGGAGAATTTAAAACTAAAGGGGGGAGAAGTTACATATATGACACATTCTTCCCCATCAATTTTAGATATCCGGCTAGCGGATACTTTTAATTCAAAACTCTTCATGCAAAATATAATGCAACAATCTGCACATTCCTTCACGGAGCAGACAGTGTAAGAAAATATCTTTGTTGCATGCAAATGGTTATTTTGCTGACAATCATAATTAGATTAAGTTCATCATGAGAAAATAATTGTAAAGATAGAGTTGAGTTGTTTGCTGGCTACGATTAAGAACAGACGTAAAATAAAAATACTTCCTCTTTACTTAAATAATCTTTGTTCGATCTTTTTATTCTTAGAAATTATTTTTTAAAAACGTGATTCCGAAAAGGAAAAAGTTAAATAGCGTGAGGTTTTTTTGTAAAGTAGATTCAATAGAAGTAGTCTACCAGTTTTGTTTTTTAATTTTTTTGGCTCGTAGAACTTTGCCATCTTCTGTTTCCGACATTTCTTTCTTTCCTTTCCAGAGCAGTTGATTCTCTGAGATATTCGTTAATATCTCTGACCTTAGCTTTGTGAAAGTCGACAAAACGAGTTGAAATATTAGAGTTCTGGTTAGGACACTCCTGAAATAACTACAAAAAAATAGGTAAATGATAGTTGTCGATCGTTGAAAGAGAAAGAGTACTTAATGATACACTAGAATTCATGGGGTCTGTTGAGATTAATTAGGTCGAGTTGTCTATTCATAAAGTTACAGACACCACTTGCTTAGAAAAGGCTTAAATCAGCTTATCGATCGATGAATGATTCTATCACGATGATGATATTCTTAATTGGCAGTTGGATTGCATGCGATAAAATGTGATTCATCTTCGGATGCTTTCCATATTAAGTGAGGAAGATTAAAGTCACCAAAAAGAAAGATTTCATCTTGGGGTTCACTGAGGGTTGTGAGTTTATCAACTGCGTTAATAGCTAGTTCGTATGACTCAATGGGTAGTGCGGGTAGGGTGTAGAAGGAGATGAAAAAAATTGCTTCACGGGGAAGACTAATTTTAATAGAGACATAGTCTATAGTCGATGATGAAGATTTTGATATTATTACAATCCTAAACAGGGCCTTAGGATGCAAGATGACAACATTAACACGATGTGTGATTGATTGACATGTGCCCGCATGAAGCTGTCAAAGACCACGAGAAGCAAAAAAAGAGAGTTTTTTTTGCCGCCAAAATCTTTGATAGGGTTAGAATTCTAAAAAGAAAACTTGCACTGAAATAAAATTGTATTGCTCTTTTTAATTAATTAAATAAATGAATTTGTTGAAATTGTTTGTTCGGTTTCCGTTATAATCCGTAACAATTGGTGTCAGATGTGGGGTTCCTGCGAACGACATCTTAAACGAGTCTTAACCACATTGACATTACCTAGTTTTTTTTAATTGAGTAAAATGGCCGAAGAAGCTGCGACACATTTCGAACTTTTAATAAAAAAAATAGAAGAACAATCGACTCTTATGGTGGACAAGCAAAAGTCAATTGCAAAAATTAGTTCGCGAGTGGCACAAGTAGAAGCCACGCAAAACCAATCATTTATGACACGATTAGATGCATTAGCTAACCTCTCTACTCCCACAGGTAAAGTTCCACCAAATTTAGCGGCACCACGAGGAGCTTCTGATGTTGCGAACACTACATCCAATTATTCAACCTATATCAGTCGAACACGAACTACAAACAGCTTGCTCTACTAGAATAACAGAACGACTACGTAACTCCAACGCACACATTATTTTTCCGCCGTCAATCGAAGACAGACCACTCAATTTTCCACCTGCAAGGTTCTCTTCTACGAGAAATGCAGCCACAGGCACAAACGATTGGGCAATCGATGGCCAGGGTCCAACAACTGTATTTTTATCACCACCGCTCGGTCGATCATCAGACATAGGACCCCCACAGCGAATTAAAGTCCAACCCCGCTAATTTGACGGAAAATCAACTTGGCACACATATCGATTACACTTCGAAACTGTTGCTAGGGTAAATGGTTGGCTTAATGAACATAAAGCAATTTACCTGGCACCATATCTCCAAGGTACTGCCCTAGCTTTCTTTGAAACTCTACCTGTAGATACTCGCGATAATTATTTGCGCCTGGACGCCGCTTAAGCTCAGCGTTTTGGTGACGAGCATGAGCAATACACGTCCCATTGTCAGTTAAGGGGACGAGTGCAGCGGCCAAGGGAATCACTAAGCGAACTGGCTACTGACATTCAACGACTCGCTGATCTTGCATTCCCAGACTGTCCGGAACATGCAAAGCATCGAATTGCACTAGCTCAGTTTGTTGATGGAATTTTTGATTTAGAACTGCAACAGAGGGTGCGTGATTTAGCGCCAGACACATTAGAAAAGGCTCTTTCAATAGCAGTACGTGCCGAAGCAAGCCGTGTTGCTACACGTTTAAGCCGAAAACAGATCCGAGTTGCAGAGGCTCGTGTTGCTGATGATGATAATTGCAAATTTAATTCCGCTTCGGAAAACGAGAAACGCGCAGCTTAAAGGAGCCTAAGCTGCAGCGAACCAATACGAAGGCTCCCAAAATTTCAACGCCCACATCCAGTCCGTCTGTCTGTAAACCTTTGAAAACTCTAGAACCTAACATCAAAGGTCGAATTAAATTCCTCCACAAAACCAGGTATGGATTCATACGACGTGACGATAACAACGAGACAATCTACATGCCTCGCAGTGAATTTCGTCGCATTCCAAGTCAGATTCATGAAGGTTTAGCAGTTGAATTTGATGTAGAGGAAGCTCGACTCGGCCTCAGGGCAGTCAACATGAGAATTCTCAAAGATCAGGATAAAAACCGCAACGATGCGGGAAACCAGAAACCACTAACTCCAATGGGGGGAGGGGAATTAGTGCAAAAAATAGACACCCCCTTACCAGCTACAGTTTTTATTCGAGGGGAGAATATCCCTAACAACCTCGTTGCTCAAGTAACAGTCAATGAAGTGAAATGCCTTGGTGTTCTTGATACGGGGCAACCCAAACGATTCTTCACCCTAGGATTGTTGCGAAGATGGTCACCAGTCCGGCGATGAGTGTATCGCATTCTTTAATTCAGACCGTTACCGGAGAAACTATACCCGTAGAAGGCATTCTTGAAATCGACTTGCAAATAGGAACCTTTAAAACGAAACATCCCATGTACGTAGCGAAGATTTTCGATGACTGCATTATAGGAATGGATTTTCTTCGCTAATATTCCTGTGCTATAAATCTGAAGAAAGACCTTTCAACAATTGGTGAAGAAACAATAAGTTTAAGACGTACCATGCACCAGGAGTTGGTGGCAACCAATCCGTCAAGTGTTTTTCTGCCCGCTCTCTCGGACTGCTTAATTCGATTAGTTACTTCAGTACCCGATACTCAAACAGTTGTAGCTACAGCCCTTCCCATCAGAAAAGAGATATTTCTACAACACGCCGTTTACACCGTAACGGAAGGAGGAATATCTGTTTGCGCAACGAATTCATCTGCAGAGGATGTGTGGCTTCCAGAACATTCACCATTGATGCAAATAGACATCGACGCTGAAATCTTTAAATGTCGCACAGCGATTGAAGTTAATAGATCCAAATTATCCGCGGAATTGATGGAAATGGTTGAGAAAAGCGCTTCTACCGTCACAAGAGAACAACTGAAGAGGTTAGAGTTATTTGTTTCAAATAACCAGTTTCTCTTTGCAGATTCTAACTCTAAGCATGGATTCAGTTCTTCCACCAAACATCTCATCGACACAGGAACTACAAATCCAATTAAACAACCCCCAAGAAAGCTGCCCTTTTCTCGGCGTGCCGAAGCCGAAAGGATGCTGAATGAAATGAAGGTTAAAAATGTTGTGCAACCATCCAAAAGTCCTTGGTGCTCCCTTGTGGTGCTGGTGAGGAAGAAGAATGGGTCTTTGCGGTTTTGCGTAGATTACCGCAAACTAAATAGTGTGACCAAAAAGGACTCATACCCCTTGCCACGAATAGACCTCACCCTTGAAGCACTCGGAGGTTCAAGTTGGTTCGTTACCTTAGATTTGCAATCCGGATACTGGCAGGTGGAGATGGGCGCTAGGGACAAGGAAAAGACCGCTTTTTCCATCGGTACAGGGCTGTACGAATTTAATGTCATGCCGTTTGGCTTAACGAATGCCCCAGCCACTTTTCAGCGGCTTATGGATGCGGTATTGCAAGGGATTCCACATACTGTCTGCCTAGTTTATCTCGACGACATCATCGTTCATGGTAAAACATTTGACGAGCTTCTTCAAAATTTGGACCACGTATTCATCCGATTGCGTGAAGCAGGTCTTATACTTTCTCCAAAAAAGTGTTGTCTTGCCAAGAACGAAGTTCGCTTCTTGGGACATGTTGTCTCCAGTTTTGGTATTTCACCGGATTGTGAAAAAGTTGCAGCAATTCAGAGGTGGCCTACACCAAAAAACAAGACTGAATTAATGTCGTTTTTGGGGCTTTGCGCTTATTATCGTCGCTTTATCTACAACTTTTCAGCAATCGCAAAGCCTTTAACAACTTTGACTGAAAAGGGACAGCATTATACCTGGACAGACAGCTGTGAAGAAGCTTTCGCACAATTAAAAGAAAAGTTGACCACCTCTCCAATACTTGTCCAACCAACCGAGGATGATCCATTCATTCTTGACACCGATGCCAGCCTGAATGCAAGTGGATCGGTCTTATCGCAGCTTAAAAATGGAGAGGAAAAAGTGATCGAGTACTACAGCAAAATGTTTTCAAAACCGGAACGAAAAGCGTTACACGAAGAGAACTTCTGGCCATCGTTAAAGCTGTATCGCATTTTCAACCATATCTTCTTGGAAGACACTTCCTTTTGCGCACGGATCATAGTTCGCTCTGTTGGCTTATGAATTTTCGTGAGCCTGAAGGACAGATGGCTCGGTGGCTGGAACGACTACAACAATTGAACTTTACTGTACAACATCGCCCTGGCAAGAAACATCTTAACGCAGATGCCTTATCGCGACGCCCATGTGAAGACTCACGTTGCAAACATTGTTCACGCTTAGACGAAAAGCAAATAACCATGGTTCGTGCAACGATGATAAACATGGAGATAGCAGATTATCAGAAAAACGACGAGCATATTTTCATTGTGAGCCAATGGGTGAAAGAGCGACGACGACCAGCATTCGACGATATTCAAGGCATGCACCCAAACTTAAAAACTTATTGGGGCATGTTTGATACCCTGCAGTATAAAGATGATACATTATGTCGACTTGTCAGTTCCAACAACGGTGAGTTCTTTCAAGTTTTAATCCCATTTTCTTTGCAGAGCTTCATTCTTAAAGCGATGCATGACAGTCCAACTGGAGGTCACTTTGGCGTTCAAAAGACACTGGAAAAAATAAAAACTACTACTACTGGGTTGGCTGTTCGAAGGATGTGGAACAGTATTGCCAAACTTGTGCTCCATACCAACAACGAAAAGGACCAGCTTCCAGAAACCGAGCTAAGCTCAAGCTCGTTTATGTTGGAGCACCTTTCGAACGCGTGGCTATAGACATTTTGGGACCTCTACCAACTACTTCCTTGGGGAACAAATATGTCTTGGTTTTCGGCGATTACTTTACAAAGTGGCCGGAGGCCATACCTCTGCCTGATCAAACTACCGAAACAGTAGCAGACGCTCTCATCGTTCACATCTTTTCGCGTTTTGGAGTACCTTTTCAACTTCACTCAGATCAGGGCAGAAACTTCGAGTCAGCCGTCTTCAAAGCAACCCTGGAGAAAATGGGTATTGACAAAACGCGAACAACTGCCTTACATCCACAATCAGATGGGATGGTAGAACGTTTTAACCGCACACTACTGGATTACCTCGCCAAATATGTTGCTGAGAATCAAAGAGACTGGGATTTACACCTTCCCTTTTTTGCTTCTCGCATATCGAACCGCTGTGCATGAAGCAACAAAGCAGACTCCTGCATTTTTGACTTTTGGCCGAGAACTTCGATTACCGACTGAGTTGTACACTGGACCTCCACCCCATCGCGTAAGCACCATCAACTATGTAGATGCATTAACAAAGCGCTTGGAAACTGCATATACGTTCAACCGAAATCAGATGATGCATAATAGCCGACGTATGAAAGACCGGTACGATATCAAATCTAAGGCTACACCCTTTGCTGAAGGTGACAAAGTTTGGCTTTACGCTCCGAAAAGAAAGAAAGGTTTTTGTCCAAAGCTTCAAAACGATTGGCAAGGTCCATACAATGTATTAGCAAAGCTGGGAGATGTACTTTACAAAATTGTGAAGGCAGGAGGAAACAAAACGATCGTGGTTCACAGAGATCGCCTGTCGTTATGCCAACTTGCTTTATATGCTCATATAACCTGTAATTAATATTCGTATTTCCAGTGACTGAGGACAGTCAATTTTTTAAAGGGTGGGCAGTATTACAATCCTAAACAGGGCCTTAGGATGCAAGATGACAACATTAACACGATGTGTGATTGATTGACATATGCCAGCATGAAGCTGTCAAAGACCACGAGAAGCAAAAAAAGAGAGTTTTTTTTTGCCGCCAAAATCTTTGATAGGGTTAGAATTCCAAAAAGAAAACTTGCACTGAAATAAAATTGTATTGCTCTTTTTAATTAATTAAATAAATGAATTTGTTGAAATTGTTTGTTCGGTTTCCATTATAATCCGTAACAATATGAAAGATGAATCAATTGTGTTTCTAACGGCGAGTAATACACCATGACTAGGTGAATCATTTGAGCTTCGGTTTAGATCATCACGGTAAACATTAAAATTAGATGGGAACAATTCTAGGTTATTAATGTTAGGTATAAAATTTGTTTCGGTTAGTGCATAGATTTCGAAAGGTAGAGCATGAGATTTCTGAAAGATATTATGAGTTTTTGAACGAAGACCTCTTACGTTTTGATAATAAAATGTTATTGGAAGAATTTGGCTTGAAGGGGGAATGAAAACATTGAAGGACGAAGGAAACAGCCCTTGACTTTTAATGTCATTAGAAAGATTTGTTTCAGTAAGAGCAAAAACGTCATAGAGTAGAGCTTGTGACTTGGAATAAACAGAATGTGTTTTAGATCGATGACCTCTTACATTTTGGTTATAAAGGGAAGAGGTTGGCGGTTGGAGAGAAGTTGGGCAGAGATATTGTTAGGAGCGATAAAATTTACTAGATTCTCATCTTACTCTTTGAAGGTAGGAAATTCTTTTAGAATGAAGAAACGAACAAAATTCGTAGAGATCTTTGAAAATTTGTTTTGAGGATATGTTCAGAAAGCTCGTGATATTTGTCGTATATCTGCCTTAATGGTATCGGATGAGTAGGCAGTCCTTCCTTTTTCATAGACGCTGAGACATAACTTTTACCATCTATGCACAAATCGTCAGGTTTATCGTGGAGATAGGCTAAGAACAGACGAATGTTGTCCAATAGTTTGTTATCTCTGAGTTTGGAAAGGGCATAGCGGGACTCACTAGAATCAGCAAGGGTCTTTTGGGTTAGTTTTACATTAGGTGGTAAGAGAGGATCAAAGCAGGGAGGCGGACTAGAATCTGCAGAAGAAAGAGAAGAGTTAGAGTTTAGAATATGGGAGCTTACTTACTACTTAGGTAGGGTATTTTGCCCCTATAGTGAGGCCAAATCATGGAAATTGAGGAGATTCGGAAGGATTTGAGGAATTTATGGGTGAAGAAGGAGAGTCAGGATTGATATTGAAAGGCACACGTTGGTGAGCAAGTTTCGGTGTGATTGGAGTTTGCTGGCCTTTCGCATTAGATTTTATTAAAAACAGTCTTGGCATAGGTTGGGGTTTAGTTTGGGACTTAGGTTGAGGTTTAAGTTCGGGTGTAAATTGGTGCTTTGGTTGGGGTCTATTTTGAGTTTTAGGTTGTGGTTTTGGTCGGAGTATTGGATGAGGAAAGGTTTGTGAATCCTGCGTTTGTAGAAAAAGGTTAAAAGAAACTCGTTTGGCAGGAGGTTTCACCGATGTAGGTGAAGTCTTTCGCTTGAGAGAGGACAACGGCAAAGCGTCAGAAAAGTTAGGGAAGACACCCATTTTTAAGGACCAGTTGGGGTCAGCATTCTTATTTTTATTTGTAAAGACTCTTTTTTATTTTTTTCTGGTTTCTTACAGTTGCACATACAGTAGAGTGTGCAGTTTATGTTTTGGAACTCAGTGAAAATCTCGGCTAGCGTTTGGTCAGTAATGGGCGTGGAGAGAAGTGGAACGCGGAACGACGAACCTTGCAATTGGACCTCAAAATCTGATCGCAATTGATTTATATTGGTGTTCATAACTTTGGCTGAAGCATGTTAGGAATTAAGTTTAGATTCCATGTCAGACCAGAGCGATTTTAAAGCAATGGACAAGTCGAGCGTAGAGTCATGAAGAGAGTTTAAGGATTTGGTGATACTGAATCTGCGCAGAGGATTGCTGCGATTGAGAATTATACTCCTCAACACTTTTAAATAGGACATACATTTTTTTTGATAAGTTTAAAGTCTTTTTTTGGGTTAAATAGTTTTTATTGATAAGTGATTCACTACGGCATTCTATCATAATGTCACCGATTGAAATGTTTTTGCACTCATCACAATAAAAAATAAAGTTATTAATGTCTTTCAAGTTAACACTCACTCTTTTAGTAACACAAATGCAGGAGGGCAGAAGGGATTTGCCACAGATACCGTTGAATTAAAGTAACTCCGCGGTTACGTCAGCGTTGCTACACATTGGATTGGCACACGGCATTAATTCGATAGTTAAATAATCTGGCTCAGTTATAATTTCAACACTCAGCAATTTATACAGGCCGCGGAAAATGAAAATTAATAACAGATCTATGTAGTTCACGAGTAGTAGGCAAAAAAAATAAATTTATTATTATTTTTTTTCTTTTGTTTTTTAATTGTGTCGTGACGCGAGTGATGGGCAAGAACAATTCTTTTTTTTCGGATTATGCAAAAACGAAAATTGCAGAAAAGAAAATCAAGGGAGCAAACCAAAAACACTTCCGATCGGTTCTGATGCCAAAATATAAGTGAAGGATGTTAAGGTGAAGTGGAAGAGGCACAAGATGACGGGCAAAAGGGCTATCGAGGCGGATAAGATACCATGGTAGGGTGGGTAGAGAGGAGTTCCGCAAACGAGCAAGATATTCGTCAAAAGTCTGGCATGAAACCTTTTTGTTGTGCTCTGAAAATGGTCAAGACTCCTACCTCTCTGACGAGTGTGAGGTCGGTCAAGCATGCCAGCAACGACCCCGTCGGTTACAAAGGAGCTCGCAACAAAAATGGCGCCCAACGTGTTTAGCTTCGCTACTGTAGAGTAGCGAATCTAAGCATAGAAAATTTTTAGCCAGTTCAGTTTGGTTTTTTTCAATTTTTTGATTTTTATTTAATTTTTTTTATAGTTTTTTTACAATATTAATTTTGTTTGCTTCTTAGATTCAGTTTTATTTTTTTTTATATTTTTATTTTTCTTTTAACTTTTAAATTTTTTCTTCAGTAATTTTTATTTTCTTTTGGTTTTGATTTGATAGCATGATGGAACTAACTTTCCGTCACTTGTCCCAGTAGCTGAGAGTAGACCTCGGTAGTAAGTTTCCAAAAAATTTTAAGACATTGTGTTTAGCGGTACCTGAGTCGTAAAGCTGGTAGATTACACTGGCATCAATGCCCAGATTCGTGAAGTATGGTGTCGAAAAAAATAACGATGGAAGAGTCGAAGAAGATTCACGTTGAGTCTTCAAGATAATTTAAGCAAACTATCTAGAGCCAGTTTGGAATCAAGTCTTTATTTCAAATCGTCTTAGAAAAGAGAGCAACATTTTTAATTTTTTTTTGTAAAGTTGATTTAATAGAAGTAGTTTACCAGTTTTATTTTTAATTTTTTTTTGCCTCGTAGAACTTCGCCTGTTCCGACATTTCTTTCTTTCTTTTCCAGAGAAGTTGATTCTCTGAGATATTCGTTAATTTCTCTGACCTTAGCTTTGTGAAAGTCGAAAGACGAGTTGAAATATTAGAGTTCTGGTTAGGACACTCCTGAAATAACTCCAAAAAAATAGGTGGATGATAGTTGTCGATGGTTGAAAGAGAAAGAGTATTTAATGATACACTAGAATTCATGGGGTCTGTTGAGATTAATTAGGTTGAGTTGCCCATTCATAAAGTTACAGACACCACTTGCTTGGAAAAAAAGTTTAAATCAGCTAATCGATGGATGAAGAGATATTATTTATTGGCAGTTGGATTGCATGCGATAAAATGTGATTCATCTTCGGATGCTTTCCATATTAAGTGCGGAAGATGAAAGTCACCAAAAAGAGGATTTCATCTTGGGGTTCATTGAGGGTTGTGAGTTCATTAACTGCGTTAATAGTTAGTTCGTATGACTCAATAGGTAGTGTGGGTAGGATGTAGAAGCAGATGGCGAAAAATGCTTTACGGGGAACATTTATTTTTATAGAGACATAGTCTATAATCGACGAGGAAAGTTTTGATATGAAAGATGAATCAATTATGTTTTTAACGGCGAGTTATACACTACGACTTTGTGAATCATTTGAGCTTCGGTTTAGATCATCACGGTAAACATTAAAATTAGATGGGAAAATTTATTGGTTATTAATGCTAGGTATTAGATTGGTTTCGGTAAGTGCATATTTTTCGAAAGGTAGAGCATGAGGTTTCTGAAAGATATTATGAGTTTTTGTACGAAGACCTCTTATATTTTGATAATAAAATGTTATGGAAAAAATTTGGCGTGAAGGGGGAGTCTAAACATTGAAGGACGAAGGAAACAGCTCTTGACTTTTAATGTCCTTAGAAAGATTTGTTTGTGTAGGAGCAAAAACGTCATAGGGTAGAGCTTGTGACTAGGAATACACAGAATGTGTTTTAGAGCGAAAACCTCTTACATTTTGGTAATAAAGGGAAGGAGGTTGGCGGTTGGAGAGAAGTTGGGCAGAGATATTGTTAGGGGCGATAAATTATTTTAGAATGTAGAAACGAAGAAAATTCGTAGAGATCTTTGGAGATTTGTTTTGACGATATGTTCAGAAGCTCGTGATATTTGTCGTATATCTGCCTTAATGGTATCGGATCAGTAGCCAGTCCTTACTTTTTTATAGACGCTGAGACATAACTTTTCGTTTTATCATCTAAGCACTAATCGTCAGGTTTATCGTGGAGATAGGCTAAGATCAGACGAATGTTGTCAAACAGTTTGTTATCTCTGAGTTTTGAAAGGGCATAGCCGGACTTAGTAGGATCAGAAAGGGTCTGTTGGGTTAGTTTTACATTAGGTCGTAAGAGAGGATCTGTAGAAGAAAGAGAAGAGTTAGAGTTTAGAATATGGGAGCTTACAAAGTTAGGGTATTTTGCCCCTGTAGTGAGGTCAAAGCATGGAAATTGAGGAGATTGCAGGAGGTTTCCCCGATGAAGCTGAAATCTTTCGCTTGAGAGAGGACAACGGCAAAGCGACAAAAAAGTTAGCGAAGACACCCATTTTTAAAGACCAGTTGTGGTCTGGATTCTTATTTTAATTTATAAAGCCTTTCGATTGGGGCTTGCTATTGGATTTGGGTTTAGGAAAAGGTGGACTATTGTTCATTGGCGAAAGTTGCATATTTCCAAGCTGAGTGAATCCGTTTGGGTTAAATCTGGATCTTGAAGCACCTTGATGACATCGGTTGACATTCACATAAGTTAAATGCAAATTTACGCATAAATTAGTTGCGAATCCAGGTAATATCCGCAAATCGAGGTGTGTTATTTAATATGAACTAGGAGTTATTGGACGAATCCAGTTTGCTGAGTCTTCAATTTCAGTCCGATAAATTCCAAGCATGTCCACATTTTATGACCAAATCCACTTCCGAAGTTTCTTGAGGTAGTTCAGGAAGATCACTGCCCATGGCTTCGGCAGAAAGTATTTCTTCGAAGATTAAAGTATTGTTCCTTTTCAAAATTGGTTGCTTCTGTTCGTGAAGGGCATCCTTTAGAAAGAACTCCATTTTCATATTTCATACATATTTCATACATTTATTTGAAAAGATTTATATAGTAAGATACAACGTTTTTAAAGTATTATAAACTTAATTAGGTATCTCATTTAGATGTGTTGTTATTTATGTTTTGTAAAGTGTTCAACAATTTTTGTTTATTGAAGTTTTAAAAATTCGGACCTTAAAAAAAACAATGTCTTCAAATTTTAGGTTTATGCAGTTAATGTGGAAAAAGCACTTGCAGTCACTACATGAAACTTTGGATTTAGATCCTCTATCAATTTTATCTTTACACACTGGACAATTCATTTTTTAATACAATTTTTTCTTTTTTTTTTTTCTTTTAATTTTGAACTTGACCTGTAGTGAGTATAATGCAAACTTGTAGTTTCTTTAAGAGATATGCGCACCCCACGACTTTCAGAGAGAAACAGGATACCGTTGCATTTAAGTAACTCCGCGGTGACGTCAGTGTTGCTACATTGGATTGGCACACAACATTATTTCGATAGTTAATTAATGTGGGTCAGTTATAATTTCAACACTCAGCAATTTATATAGGCCGCGGAAAATGAAACTTAATAACAGATCTGTATGAAATAAATTGCAATTCCACACACTCAGAGTAATTAGAAGAATAACAAAACCCAAAATGTCCAATTTCAAAAGAATACCAAGGTTTGAATGAAAAAAACTGTAACAAACTTTAAACTTTGAACTTTATTTCAAAAATGCCACTGTATGACCATCTAAGTGCGCAGACCTTACTTGAATGCCATTGTTTTCTTCCTTTGGCAATAAATTAACTCAAAAGCGAGACAACATCACTCATATGGAGCGAGACGGGTATCTGTAGGTTGTTCTGCCGGTGTTGCCAAGGGAATGGAATGTGAATCACGAACATCCTCCCCAGCTGGACGGGTATGTTCAGGATCATCCAAAATCTGGCACAGTTTTTGAATCGGCCTTATGCATTCTCCCTTCTGATGCTTGTTTGTGACGACTCTTGTAAGGCCATCCTTGCCTGGGTGTAGTTTCAAAATCCGACCAAGCGGCCAATATGTTGCTGGTAGATTCTCGTCCTTGATGATGACAACGTCGCCTATGTTGGACGGGAGTTTAAACACCTCGATATGTACAAGTAGAGTATGCAGCTGATCGTAGTAAATAGATTGAGTTCCAATAACTCGACACAAATGTTTCTTGGCAGATTTGACTGCAGCCTCCCACAGACCGCCTTGATGCGGTGCTCTCGGTGTTATGAAGTGCCACTGGGTCCCTTGGTTAGCCAACTGTTGTAGTGTATTAGCACTTCGCCATTCTTTGAGGTCCTCCTGCAAGATTCGATTTGCGCTAACAAATGCGGTTCCATTATCACTGAACAGGTGATAACATGGGCCACGGCGATTCACAAATCGAGTTAATATGTTAATAAAAGCCTCGGCTGAGAGATCTTCGGCCAGTTCAATACAGCCTTTGACGCCATGCAGACAAATATAGCAGCGTAAGTCTTCTTCACAGTACGGACGTTTTTCGAGCCTATCCGAATGTTGTAGGGACCAAAGTAATCCACTCCTGCTATTGAAAATGGTGGAGAAGCCTTAACTCGATTAGAAGGTAACGATGCCATACGTTGCTTAGCCAATGTATGTCGTTGTCTTCTGCAAATAGAGCAATAATGAATAAAATGTTTTACAAGAATACGTACATGAAGTATCCAATATTTTTCTCGAATCGTCTGCATCATGAGTTGTATGCCACGATGGAGTGTTTCAAGATGCGTTTTCTCCACAATAAGCCTAGCCAATGTGCTTTCCTTAGGAAGAACGATTGGGTGCCTTTGCAAGTCGCTCAGCCTTGCATTGTCCAATCTGCCAGACACACGAACAATGTTCTTCATCTGAACATCCAGATACGGAGTCAGTGCAGCCAGTTTGCTAAATGCTGCCACATTATTGTCCTTTTGAAGTTGACCAATCTCTGCTGCAAAGATTGTTTGCTGGACAGCCCTTATGTGCCAGTATAAAGCCTTTTCCATTTTCTCGGCTGTGACGAAGGCTAGTGATCTATATTTGCGATGTGATTTCTTCCAACGTAAGATGTAAGCAGTCGTTCTAAGAACCTTATCAAGCTTGCTGAACTGCTCAATTAAAGGAATGATTATAGTGTCCGTACCCTTCCTAAAATGGGCTTCAATTAGTAGTCTTCTCAACGAACGCACCACGTGAGTTACATATATGACACATTCTTCCCCATCAATTTTAGATATCCGGCTAGCGGATACTTTTAATTCAAAACTCTTCATGCAAAATATAATGCAACAATCTGCACATTCCTTCACGGAGCAGACAGTGTAAGAAAATATCTTTGTTGCATGCAAACGGTTATTTTGCTGACAATCATATTTAGATTAAGTTCATCATGAGAAAATAATTGTAAAGATAGAGTTGAGTTGTTTGCTGGCTACGATTAAGAACAGACGTAAAATAAAAATACTTCCTCTTTACTTACATAATCTTTGTTCGATCTTTTTATTCTTAGAAATTATTTTTTAAAAACGTGATTCCGAAAAGGAAAAAGTTAAATGGCGCAGTCGGTAGGATCCTTTTAAATAAATAAAGAAAGGATCTAGTGATACGAGCTACCTCGAAAAATCGCGAAGATTAAAGAGTGACTAATTATATGAAATAATCTCGAAAATATCGAAAAGATAACGAGAAGGTGAACATTCAAACCAAAATAAAAATCGAAAAAGATAAAATTGTGGTTACGAAAAAAATAGATCAAGAAAAAAAAATCGAAAAGATTAAATTGTGGCTAAGTGAAAATCGACGAAGACAAACTTGCTTAAATAAAGAGAAGTGTTAATGATTACAAGGAGTAAGAAACAAAATAAATTTGACGTAAGCCGAAATTTACACGAAATCGAAATGGAAGAAGCCAACAATGAACTACAGCAACAACAGCAACTGCAGCAGCAACAGCAGCAACAGCAGCAGCAGCATCAACTCCAACAACAACTTAGATTACGAGAACAGCAATTGGAACAGCTAAACAATGCTTTTCAAAATCTACAAACAAGAGAAGCAGCACGGTTAGACCGGGAGAGGGTTCTTCGTGAGGTATCTCATATGACGACATTTACTGGAACCAATGAAGTCACCATTAATAGCTTCGTTAAAAAAATAGAATATTACATTGCTGACGAACTCGACTTAACAACCAAGAAATATATGGTGAGGACCATATACAACGAAAAAATACAAGGCCGAGCAAAAGAAGTGCTGATCAACATAAAAGATCCGGAAAATTGGTATGAGATAAAAAGACAACTAAAACTCCACTTCAAACCAGACACCGAACCATCCGAGTTATACAAATCCATTTATTCAATCAAAGCAAATAATGTAAGTGAACTTTTAAATGAAGTACAAAAAATTAAATACAAAACAGATGAGCTTAAAGAATTTCATAAAGGCAATAAAGCCATAGATTTAAGTAACGTAGATTCTATGATAGTGAATATTATAAAAGATATATGCCAAGGCACTTTGCTTGAAAAAATTTATGAGTTAAACGACGTAGATAAAATATTTGAAATAATGATGACTAGAAGATATGAAGATTCTTGTATAAAAGATGAATTTAAGAAGTGTAATAATCGACCTAGTAGAAACAATAATAACAATTTTTTTAAACATCAAAGTAGTTCAGGTCAAAATAATAGTTATCAAAATAATAGACCCATACAGCAGAATTTTTCACAGACTAGACAGGGTTCAGGCCAAAATCGCTTTCAACAGAACTCATTTTCTAATCAAAATTCATGGCAAAATAGAAATGTAGGTCAAACTCGTTATCCACAGAATAATTTTCATACAAACAGTTACAATTATAACAATAATAGAAACTTAGGAAACTATAATAATTCAAGGCAATTTTATAATAATAACGGAAATTCGGGGCAAAACCGCCTTCAGCAGTATAGAAGTTCAGGGTATTCGGGCCAAAATCGCCAGCAACAGAATATTTCTAACAATGAACAACCAATGTCAATTGGAAACATAGAAAATAATAACGAGGTGAATCATACTGATTTTTTTATCAACTAGCCTCGGATGACCTACCAATTATAGAAATCACAATAAATAATAAAAAATATACCGCTCTTATAGACACAGGCTCTTCACTAAGCATCATTAATGAAAAAATTCAAGATTTTAGTTTTATTAAAATAAAACCCTTAAGCTTCACCACCATAAGCGGTAAAGACATAATTAGTTACGAAGTACATACTCCTACTCCCGAAGAATTTAAATTCCCAGCAAATACAAAAATTAAATGGAAGGTAAAAGACCTACCAAACAGGAGGTACGATTTTCTTATAGGAATAGATCTACTCAATAAATTAAATACTCTCATCGATTTAGAATTAAAAACAATAAGCTTAAACAATCAAACTTTAAACATAATAGGTAATCCGTACACATACGACGAAATACATACTTTAGAGATGGTAGAAGATAATGTAATTAATAGATTAAAACTTGATCATTTGAATACAGAAGAATACGAAGCCATTTCTAAAATTATAAAAAGATTTAACAAATTATTTTTTAAAGAAGGTGATAAGTTAACTAGTACCCCAATAATAAAACATGAGATTAAAACAACTACAGATGTTCAAGTTAACGCAAAATTATATAGGTATCCCCCAAAACATGAGCAAGAAGTAAGAAGACAGATATCTGAAATGGAAGAGCAAGGAATAATCCGTAAAAGTAGATCAAAATATTCAAGTCCTTTAATAGTCGTTCCGAAAAAGAATGATAATTCTGGAATTCAAAAGTTTCGTATAGTCATAGACTATAGAAAATTAAATGAAATCACCATAGATGACAAACAACCACTTCCTAATATGGACGCCATATTAGACAAGATGGGAAGGTCAAATTATTTTACAACAATAGATCTTGCCAAAGGCTATTATCAAATATTAGTCAAAGAAGAGGATATTCCAAAAACAGCCTTTGTAACTCCTCAAGGTTTATATGAGTTTGTTAGAATGCCATTCGGCTTAAAGAATGCCCCAGCGACATTCCAAAGGCTAATGAATGAAATTCTAAGAGACTTCATAAATGTTTCATGTGTGGTATATCTAGACGATGTACTTATTTTTAGTACTTCGCTTGAAGAACACATTCGAGCAATAACAGCAATATTTAAAGTTTTAGAAAATACGGAACTAAAAATTCAAATAGATAAATGTAGCTTTATGAAAAAAGAAACGCATTTCTTAGGTCATGTTCTTACCGAAGAAGGATTTAAGCCAAATCCTGATAAAATAAAAGTCATTGAAAATTTGGGATTACCACAAACTCAAAAGCAAATAAAAAGCTTCTTAGGTCTAAGTGGATTTTATAGAAAATTCATAAGAGACTATGCAAAAATTGCACAGCCTATAACAAAATATTTAAAGAAAGATACAATACTAAATACGAAAGATCCAAATTATATAGCAGCTTTCGAGAAACTTAAAAGCCTTATTTGTTCTCATCCTATTCTAAGATTTCCTGATTTTAAAAAACAATTTCAACTGACAACAGACGCTTCGAAATATGCGTTAGGGGCAGTTCTGTCACAGGAAGGGCACCCAGTGTGTTTTGCTTCCAGAACACTTAATAAGCACGAAATCAATTATTCCGCAACGGATAAGGAATTCTTGGCAATAATGTGGTCAACTGGTTATTTTCGACCATACTTGTATGGTAATAAATTCAAAATTTATACGGACCACCAACCAATAAAATATTTACATTCCAAATATAAAGGTAAAGATATGTCTCCTAGACATCAAAGGTGGCTTTTAAAATTAGGAGAATATAATTTTGAGATAGAATACTTAAAAGGAAAGGATAATAAAGTAGCAGATTTTCTTAGTAGAATTGAAATTAATGAAGACGTCAAGTCCGAAGAAGAGAACCAAAGTATGTGTAACAACTTTTCAAAATTGTATGAAGATGATGTTTCAGAAATAGGATTACTATTTAATTTAGAGGAAGATGAAAACGATGAAAATGAAACAACTTTTGCTACCATACATTCCGCAGAAGAAGAATTGCTAGATCACATTCCTATTAAAGAGGAAATTGTGAATAAGTATAAAACTCAAATTATACTTACTAATAACAAAGTCCAGGAAATAGAAATAATACATGGTAAAAGAATAATATATATTGCAGAGTACGATTTTGATAATTTAAGTGATATATTTAGAAGATTCATAAAAAAAGGGTTTATAGGTATATATTCAGAGTTAAACGATAACAAGTATAATGTAGTACAAGAAAAATTGAGGGAATTATTCTCAAACGATAATCAGATAAAGTTTATAAAATGTTCGTACCGAGCACAAGATATAAAATTAGAAACAGAAGCAGTTAAACAAATTTCACTTTATCATGTTAAAGAAAGTTTGCACTCAGGTATACAAGAGACATTTAATGGTATTAAGTATAAAATTTACTACCCAAAATTAATGGAACTAATACAAATCATAATAAATCAATGTGAAGTTTGCCAGCAGGTTAAATACGATAGGAAACCGATTAAGCCAAAGCTTAATTTAACAGAAAACCCGTCAAACCTAAATGAAATTATACATGTAGATACATTCGTAATTCTTAAATGCAGTTTTTTAACTATAATTGATAAATTTTCCAAATTTGGATTTGCCTATTATTTGTCAGACAGAAATCATATAACAATAATAGAAGAACTAGAGAGTCATTTTGCTAAATCAGGAAAACCAAAAAAGATTGTAGCTGATAATGAGTTTAATTCAATTCATATTAAAGAATTTTTACAAAACGAAAATATCGATATTCATTTGACTAAACCCAATTCCCACACCGGAAATTCTGACGTGGAAAGATTTCACAGCACCTTGTTAGAGAAGTGTAGGATTTTAAAATTAAATGCAGTAAACGTTTCAGTTAAAAGACTAGTTCAACAAGCAATTAGAAATTATAATGAAAGAATTCATTCAACAATTAAAACCAATCCAGCTATAGTACAATTTCATAAAATAGAATTCGATAAAATTAGAAATAACTTAGATACGATCAAGAAAAGAAGTATAGAAAAAGCAAACAAAAGAAGAGAATCTTATCAAGAAACAAGATCGACAGGGTTTATAAAAAATTATAAAGCAGTTAGACATAAACATCAACCTAGATTTAGGAAGAGTAAACTCTCTAATATTCATGTCACTAATATAAAAAGACAACCTAAATTTTCAGCTCTTCATGACAATCTTCCTCTTCCTCCTTCTTCTGGTATCACCAGCTAAAGGAAGACTTAATATAAACGAAATAAAGGAACACAACGGATTTACGGAAATAAAATTAAATACTGTTGATTTGATAACAAAAACAGACATTATTATTCACATTATAAATCCAAATGAAATTGTTAACATTCTGGACAACATTTCAATAAATATTAAAGGATTGGATGTAGAACATATAGAAATTATTCAATCCGAACTTAAACATCTTAAATATAAAATACAAACGCTTATTCCAATTGAAAAAAGACATAAAAGAGGGCTCGCAAACATTGTCGGAAGTGCATCTAAATGGTTGTTTGGAACGATGGATGAAGAAGACAGAGTTAGCATAGAAAATCATTTTTTGAATCTTGAAATAAATAATCATAATGCTATAAGCAATATTAATCAACAGGTAGTTATAAACGATCATTTTAACAAAACCTTCCAACAATTAAAAACAGTTTTAGAAAAAGATAGGGCAGTTATACTGGGTCAATTAAATAGTGTAACAAGTAATGTAATCCAGAACAATTTATTTTATGACCAATATTTTAAGCTACAAATTGTAAAAGAAAAAATTGAGCATGTACAAAGTAATATAGCTTCGGCTAGATATGGACAGATAAATCCAAACATGTTAACTGATTTAGAAATACAAAAATATGAAATTGATTTAAATAAAATGAAATATATTAAAATGGGAGTAATTAAATTCAAAGAAAATTTATTGTTATTTGCTATTAAAATTCCCAAAGATTTTGAAAAAATTCAGCTTAAAATTATTTTACCCATTCCAAATTTAATAAAAGAAGAAATTGACAGTCCAAAGGAAGTCGTATTTAAATATAACAATGTAACATATAAATATGAAGAAAATAAATATTTAAATGAACTACAATTAAGTAAAAATTGTGTATACCAAGACAACTGTAAGCTCATAAAGAATAACCAAACTGATATTCTAACTATTGATGATGAAACAATTATTATAAAAAATGCAAACAATCTCAACATAACACAAAATTGTGACGAAAGAAATTTGAATATAACGGGAAATATTTTAATAAATTTTAATAATTGTGAAATAAGAATTTTAGACCATTATTGGACAAATGTAAAAGAAATATTTCAAGATCGATTTTATTACCCAATGAATAAGACTTTTACAAATTTTAGCAGCAAAATAACCCTAGAAGATATCAAATTTGAAAATGAAAATAACATTCAAAAAATTGAAGAATTGCAGTATCATAAGAATATATCTTATGGAATTAACTTCACGTTAAGTATGTTTTTAATTATTTTAGTTATTTTCAGTTTTATTTTACAAAAGAAAATTAAAGTAAAAATTAATAATAAAATTCAGGAGAATTTAAAACTAAAGGGGGGAGAAGTTACATATATGACACATTCTTCCCCATCAATTTTAGATATCCGGCTAGCGGATACTTTTAATTCAAAACTCTTCATGCAAAATATAATGCAACAATCTGCACATTCCTTCACGGAGCAGACAGTGTAAGAAAATATCTTTGTTGCATGCAAACGGTTATTTTGCTGACAATCATATTTAGATTAAGTTCATCATGAGAAAATAATTGTAAAGATAGAGTTGAGTTGTTTGCTGGCTACGATTAAGAACAGACGTAAAATAAAAATACTTCCTCTTTACTTACATAATCTTTGTTCGATCTTTTTATTCTTAGAAATTATTTTTTAAAAACGTGATTCCGAAAAGGAAAAAGTTAAATCGTGTGCTTTGATTGGTTTAAGTTCAGTCTCCATCTCTGAAACTTCTTGCTCTGTTAGTGTAGTGTCTCCGACAGGAACTAGTTTGTCCGAAATCATTGGGCCCTGCCACCGCAGCGTATGTGTTATAAAGGTATCAACACTTATGCCTCTGCTTGCACAATCTGCTGGATTAGAGTGCGTACGGATATGATACTAGTTTCCAACCTCGGAGTTCTCTTGAATATAGCCGGTTGGCCACATATGGTTTGAGTTGTGTTGGCGGTTTGCGAAGCCAGTTGAGGACAATACTAGAGTCGCTATACATGGTATATGGAACCATATTAAGATCTAAAGCCTGCCGAATAGCCATCATCGACGTAGTAAGTAGTTGGGCAGCGCACAATTCCAACCTTGGTATTGTTACAGCCTTGCTAGGCGCTACCTTGGTCTTAGATGTTACAAGTGTTGATTTATGATATCCCTCGTGGTCGACGGTGCTGAGGTAGATGACAGCCGCGTATGCTTTCATACACGCATCGCAATAGACATGTAGGTGGGGCATCGTATCAACCCTTATTCCAAGTCATCGTGGTATACGAATTCTTTCCAATCTGTTTATATCGCCACGAAATATGAGCCATTCATTGAGCAAATCCTCTGGTAATGGTGTATCCAACGCCAATCCTAACTGCCAAAGCCGCTGAATGAAAAGTAGCCACAATGATAAAAGGTGCCAACATGCCAAGTGGGTCATACAGCCTAGCTATGTCACTGAGAACTTGACGTTTTGTAGTAGATACCGAATCATTGGTCAATTTTACCTTGTAGAACAATTCGTTGGTTATGGGATCCCAATTCAGTCCAAGAACGGTCGTTTCCTTTGCTTGCAATTCAACTTCGTCGGTGAGTGGTGTATTTGTGAGACCAGACAAAACTTCTGCATTATTAGATTGCCACTTGCGTAGGCAATATTGTCCTTGTTTGAGCACTTAATCAACGTCCTTAGCCAATTCAGTTGCAGTTTCTGTAGATGGAGCACTACAGAGGTAGTCATCAATGCAGAAGTCGCGTAAAATGCTTGTCCGAGCGGCCTTTGATCTGTGGGCCGTAGGTAAAGAACAAGCGTTATCCGCGGCACATTGTTGCATCGCACGAACTGCCAAATAAGGTCCACTTGCAGTACCGTAGGTAACGGTGTTCCACTGAAAGATGCACAGTGGTTCAGTAGGAGATTCACGCCATAAAACTTGCTGCCACTGTCTATGTCGGTTGTCGATTAACACTTGCCTAAACATCTTCTCTATATCAGCTGAAAGAGCAACTACAAAACGTCGAAATCGATGGATTATGTTAACCAATAATTCTTGGATAGGCGGACCCACCATTTGGGTATCATTAAGCGAGATGCCTATTGATGTTTCCGCTGAGGCATTAAAAACCACACGAAATTTGACGGTGACTGCATGATGAGGGATGTAATATGACTGTGATGGATTGCCTCTTTGGTCTGAAATTGCAGTCATATGACCAAGTTGAATGTATTTCCTCATAAAAACGATGTACTTATCCCGTAGATCTGGTTTCGTAGCTAGTCTGCGTTCGAGTTGAAGAAATTGTCGTAATGCCAAATTGTGTGAATTACCAAGCCTTGGTGCATTAGTCCTTAATGGTATTTGCAGACTGTAACGGCCCCCAGATTCACGGGTATGTGTAGACATAAATATGTATTCACATAGATCAGCCTTCAAAGTAATGGTCGACCTAGAGTACTCGTCCTCAGCTTCAAAGAGTGTGCGCAAAAAATCATCAATCTCGTGATCATGTTTAGTACACGCCGCCAATGACCTTATGGTAGGTCCTGCATTGAATTGTAGCAGGTCCAAATATTACCCAGACAAGATGAGTTGATTGTGCGAACGGTTCTCCATCCAAACCACGAACAATTCCATTTGTAATTATCTGACCCCAAACGTCTGCTCCAAGCAAAGCATCAATTCTTCCAGTATTGCCAATTGAAGGGTCTGCCAAATGCAAATTGCATAAATGTTGCCAGCAATCATCCGAAATCTTAGATGCAGGTGTCGGTGAAATGATAGTTTCGATTAGGTAGAAGTCTATACTCATGCCAAAGGTATTTTTGAAGTAAGAAGATTGTTGTACAACCGCTCGGCCGCGTGTGTATGTTGATGAACAGCTTCCTACACCTTCTACTTGTATTTCGCATTTGTTCCTGCGAATAGCCAAATTGTTAAAAAAACGTAAACTAATAAAACTAACCTGTGAGCCTGGATCGCATAGTAATCGACACTGATGGAACTGTCCAAAGCCATCAGTTATTCGTGCATATGCCGTTGCCAAAAGAATAAGTCGATCGTTGAAAATTGCAAAAGTTTTTATAGGGCCATCTAGTCAGATGTGATTACGAGGAGCATGACTCTGACTCGTTGACGGTGTAGAAACAGCAGGTGTCACCATTGTGTTAGTCGTAGTGGCTGAGCTGGTTTCAGGTTGTGACACCAAATGCGGTGATGTACGACGACAAAGCAAAGTGTGATGCCTTCCATTACATTGACGGCAATTTTGTGAGCCACATTCCTTTGTTGCATGGCCAGGCTTCAGGCAGTTGTAGCACAGGTTAGAACCCTTGAGTCTCTGGAAACGTTCAGCCACTGGTAGGGCTAAAAGCTGAGGACATCGAATGATGCGGTGTGAAGTACCATTGCAGAATTCGCAATTGCCAGGTGCAATAGCAGCCAAATGTGATTTTACCAAACGATGTGTGTATTTCAGACGAGTGCCAGTTATTTTCTCACCTTGTCTGTCGTTGCGGTCAAAAGCATTCCATCGCAGTACATCGGATGCCAAACTATGAGCTCTCTTCTCGACAAATCCCAGTAAATCGTCAGGTTGGGTATATCATCTGAATTTCTGCTCGTACCCCATGCTTGTTGTGTTGCTACAGGGAGCTTAGATGTGATTATAGGTACTGCTAACGCATCCCAATGATCCACGGGTAATTGCATGACTGTTAATGCACGAAATGATTCTCTTACCGTATCCACCACAGCAAGTAATTATGATGTCAATTCAGTCGATTCTCGTTTCAAGCCAATAAATCTTGAGACATGAATATCGGCCAATTGTTTCTTGTTGTCGTAGCGAAGTTTCAAAGCCTTCCAGACGTCCTCATAGCCACCAGTATACATCCCACCAACCAATGCCACTGCATCACCCTTAACTGCTTCACGAAGTTTTCCAAGCTTGTACGCCTCTGGGAAATCTTGCAAATGTACAAGCGTTTCAAATGCATCCTTGAATGCCAACCAGTTTCGTAGTTTGAAATCAAAGTAGGAACTGGCAACGAATCCAACTTTAAATCCATGGTGGTTGATGATGCTGGTTGTTGGTTGACTGTACCATCATTGCCTAGGTTCGGATTTGTTTGCACCAGGGAAATTAACCTATGAAGTCTTGCAATTGAAGTGTTATACAAATCTTCAATGTCATCCCAAAGTTTTGTATGTGCTTCAATTTCACTAGGTTTGCCAGCATTCATAAGGGTGTCATGAGCAGTCACAAAACGATCGAAATGCAACTGTAATGAATGCATCTCTTGTCGAAGGTCAAATTCGTCGCCAACAAAATCATTTGCTTCTATTTTCGCGGCAATGCGCGTGATTGCATGAGAAGCAGCGGTACGCCTGTTGAGTTCAGCCATTGTTGTAATAGAAACAGTTTTGTCACCTAAAAAACTATCGAAAGATCACCGCCTGATAATGCCGTTATGACGCCACGCCACAATATAACTGTTTTCCACAGTATGTGTAATGATTTTGTCATTCCTCACAGAAGGCACCAAAAATGTATGAAATAAATTGCAATTCCACACACTCAGAGTAATTAGAAGAATAACAAAACCCAAAATGTCCCATTTCAAAAGAATACCAAGGTTTGAATGAAAAAAAATGTAACAAACTTTAAACTTTAAACTTTATTTGAAAAATGCCACTGTATGACCATCTAAGTGCGCAGACCTTAATGCCATTGTTTTCTTCCTTTGGCAATAAATTAACTCAAAAGCGAGACAACATCACTCATATGGAGCGAGACGGGTATCTGTGTCGTGACGCGAGAAATAGGCAAGAACAATTCTTTTTTTCGGATTATGCAAAAACGAAAATTCCAGAAAAGAAAATCAAGGAGCAAACCAAAAACCCGTCGGATCGGTTCTGATGCCAAAATATAAGTGATGGATGTTAGGGTGAAGTGGGGAAGGCACAAGATGACGCGCAAATGGGGTAAAGAGGCAGATAAGATACCATGGTAGGGTGGGTAGAGAGGAGTTCTGCAAACGAGCAAGTTATTCGTCAAAATTCTGGCATGAAACCTTTTTGTTGTTCTCTGAAAAAGGTCAAGACTCCACCCCCTCCGACGAGCGTGAGGATTTTTATTTAATTCTTTAACGTTTTTTTTACAATTTTAATTTTGTTTGCTTTTTTCAGTTTTAATTTTTTTTATTTTTAAATTATCTTTTAACTTTAAAATTTTTTCTTCAGTAATTTTAAGTTTTTTTTTATTTTCTTTTGATTTCGATTTTAATTTCCTACCATGATAGAACTAACTTTCCGTCACTAGTTCCAGGAGCTGAGGGTAGACCTCGGTCCTGCTTTGCGATGACGGAAGTAAGTTTCCAAAAAAATTTAAGACATGGTGTTTAGCGGTCTGAGTCGTAAAGCTAGTAGATTACACTGGCATCAATGCCCAGATTCGTGAACACACCATATAAAGAAAAATAACGATGGAAGAGTCGAAGAAGATTCACGTTGAGTCTTCAAGAGAATCAAAGCAAACTGTCTTGAGCCGGTTTGGAATCAAGTTTTTATTTCAAATAGTCTTAGAAAAGAAAGCAACATATTAAATTTTTTTTTGTGAAGTAGATTCAATAGAAGTAGTGTACTTAATATTTTGTTTTATATAAGGATTCAATAATTTTTAAATAGGGCAAGTAAGGTTAAGTTTGGTTAGTAGTACATTTTTTTATTTTTTTTATTGTTTTTTTTTCAGATAGTTTTTTTTAATTTTGTTTTTATTTTTATTTTCCTTTTTAATTAATTTTTTTTTTGCATTTTTCTTAGATTAAAATTTCGCTTCGTTTACGGAAAGATTTACGAAATTAAAAGATGTGTTACTGAGATATTCGTTAAATTCTCTGACCTTAGCTTTGTGAAAGTCGAAAGAACGAGTTGAAACATTAGAGTTCTGGTTAGGACACTCCTGAAATAACGACAAAAAATAGGTGGATGATAGTTGTCGATCGTTGAAAGAAAAAGAGTACTTAATGATACACTAGAATTCATGGGGTCTGTTGAGATTAATTAGGTCGAGTTGTCTATTCATAAAGTTACAGACACTACTTGCTTGGAAAAGGTTTAAATCAGCTAATCGATGGATGAAGAGATATTATTTATTGGCAGTTGGATTGCATGCGATAAAATGTGATTCATCTTCGGATGCTTTCCATATTAAGTGCGGAAGATTAAAGTCACCAAAAAGAAGGATTTCATCTTGGGGTTCACTAAGGGTTATGAGTTCATCAACTGCGTTAATAGCTAGTTCGATTGACTCAATGCGTAGTGTGGGTAGGATGTAGAAGCAGATTACAAAAATTGTTTTACGGGGAAGACTAATTTTTATAAAGACATAGTCTATAATCGACGAGGAAGATTTTGATATGAAAGATGAATCAATTTTGTTTTTAACGGCGAGTAATACACTACGACTTTGTGAATCATTTGAGCTTAGGTTTAGATCCTCACGGTTAACATTAAAATTAGATGGGAACAATTCTAGGTTATTAATGCTAGGTATAAAATTGGTTTCGATTAGTGCATAGATTTCGAAAGGTAGAGCATGAGATTTCTGAAAGATATTATGAGTTTTTGAACGAAGACTTCTTTCATTTTGATAATAAAATATTATGGAAAGAATTTGGCTTGAAGGGGAAGTGAAAACATTGAAGGACGAAAGAAACAGCTCTTGACTTTTAATGTCCTTAAAAAGATTTGTTTAAGTAAGAGCAAAAACGTCATAGGGAAGAGCTTGTGACTTGGAATACACAGAATGTGTTTTAGATCGAAGACCTCTTACATTTTGGTTAAAAAGGGAAGAGGTTGGCGGTTGGAGAGAAGTTGGGCAGAGATATTGTTAGGAGCGATTAAATTTACTAGATTCTGATCTTACTCTTTGAAGGTAGGAAATTCTTTTAGAATGAAGAAAGGAAAAAAATTCGTAGAGATCTTTGAAAATTTGTTTTGAGGATATGTTCAGAAGCTCGTGATATTTTTCGTATATCTGCCTTAATGGTATCGGATGAGTAGGCCGTTCTTCCTTTTTTATAGACGCTGAGACATAACTTTTCGTTTTATCATCTATGCACAAATCGTCAGGTTTATCGTAGAGATAGGCTAAGAACAGACGAATGTTGTCCAATAGTTTGTTATCTCTGAGTTTGGAAAGGGCATAGCGGGACTCACTAGAATCAGCAAGGGTCTTTTGGGTTAGTTTTACATTAGGTGGTAAGAGAGGATCAAAGCAGGGAGGCGGACGTGAATCTGTAGAAGAAAGAGAAGAGTTAGAGTTTTGAATATGGGAGCTTTCAAAGGAAGGGTATTTTTCCCCTATAGTGAGGTCAAAGCATGGAAATTGAGGAGATTCTGAAGGATTTGAGGAATTTATGGGAGAAGAAGGAGAGTCATTATTGATATTAAAAGACACACGTTGGTGAGCAAGTTTCGGTGTGATTGGAGTTTGCTGGCCTTTCGCATTGGATTTTAGTAAAGACAGTCTTGGCAGGAGTATTGGATTGGGAGAGGTTTATGAATCCTGCTTTTGTAGAAAAAGGTTAAAAGAAACTCGTTTGGCAGGAGGTTTCCCCGATGAAGGTCAAGTCTTTCACTTGAGAGAGGACAACAGCAAAGCGCCAGAAAAGTTAGGGAAGACACCCATTTTTAGAGACCAGTTGGGGTCTAGATTTTTATTTTTATTTGTAAAGACTTTTTTTAATTTTTTCTTGGTTTCTTACAGTTGCACATACAGAAGAGTGTGCAGTTTATGTTTTGAAGCTCAGTGAAAATCTCGGCTAGCGTTTGGTCAGTAATGGGTGTGGGGAGAAGTGGAACGCGGAACGACGAACCTTGCAATTAGATCTCAAAATCTGATCGCAGTTGATTTATATTGGTGTTCATAACTTTGGCTGAAGCATGTTAGGAATTAAGTTTAGATTCCATGTCAGACCAGAGCGATTTTAAAGCAATGGACAAGTCGAGCGAAGAGTCATGAAGAGGGTTTAAAAATTTGGTGATACTGAAATGTTTGTCGAGACTGTTTATTTTTGAGAAACACTGCGCAGAGGATTGTTGCGATTGAGAATTATTATACATTGGATTGGCGCACGACATTAATTCGATAGTTAAGTAACCCGGGTCAGTTATAATTTCAACACTCATCAATTTATACAGGCCGCGGAAAATGAAACTTAATTCACGAGTAGTAGGCAAGAAAAATTGAATTTATTATTATTTTTTTGTATTTTGTTTCTTAATTGTATCGTGACGCGAGAAATGGGCAAGAACAATTCTTTTTTTTCGGATTATGCAAACACGAAAATTGCAGAAAAGAAAATCAAGGGAGCAAACTAAAAACACGTTCGATCGGTTCTGATGCCAAAATATAAGTGAAGGATGTTAGGGTGAAATGGAAGAGGCACAAGATGACGGGCAAAATGGGTATCGAGGTGGATAAGATACCATAGTAGGGTGGGTAGAAAGGAGTTCCGCTAACGAGCAAGATATTCGTCAAAAGTCCGGCATGAAACCTTTTTGTTGTGCTCTGAGAGGGGTCAAGACTCCATCCCCTCCGGCGAGCGTGAGACCAGTCAAGCATGCCAGCAACGACCCCGTCGGTAACAAAGGAGCTCGCAACAAAAATAGCGCCCAACGTGTTTGGTTTCGCTACTGTAGAGTAGCGAATCTAAGCATAGAAATTTTTAGCCAGTTCAGTTTAGTTTTTTTCAGTTTTTTGATTTTTCTTTATTTTTTTTTAACGTTTTTTTTACAGTTTTAATTTTGTTTGCCTTTTAGATTCAGTTTTAATTCTTTTATTTCTTAAATTTTCTTTTAAGTTTAATTTTTTTTGTTCAGTAATTTTTAATTTTTTTTTATTTTATTTTGATTTTAGATTTTGATTTGATAGAATGATGGAACTAACTTTCGGTCACTAGTCCCAGTAGCTCAGGGTGGACCTCGGTGCTGCTTTGCGATGACGGAAGTAAGTTTCCAAAAAAAATTAAGACATGGTGTTTAGCGGTCTGAGTCGTAAAGCTAGTAGATTATGCTGGCATCAATGCCCAGATTCGTGAAGACACCATATAAAGAAAATTAACGATGGAAGAGTCGAAGAAGATTCACGTTGAGTCTTCAAGAGAATCAAAGCAAACTGTCTAGAGCCGGTTTGGAATCAAGTTTTTATTTCAAATCGTCTTAGAAAAGAAAGCAACATATTAAATTTTTTTTTTTGTAAAGTAGATTCAATAGAAGTAGTGTACTTAATATTTTGTTTTATATAAGGATTCAATAATTTTTAAATAGGGCAAGTAAGGTTAAGTTTGGTTAGTAGTACATTTTTTTATTTTTTTTATTGTTTTTTTTTTCAGATAGTTTTTTTTAATTTTGTTTTTATTTTATTTTCCTTTTTAATTAATTTTTTTTTTGCATTTTTCTTAGATTAAAATTTCGCTTCGTTTACGGAAAGATTTACGAAATTAAAAGATGTGTTACTGAGATATTCGTTAAATTCTCTGACCTTAGCTTTGTGAAAGTCGAAAGAACGTGTTGAAATATTAGAGTTCTGGTTAGGACACTCCTGAAATAACGACAAAAAAATAGGTTGATGGTTGTCGATCGTTGAAAGAGAAAAAGTACTTAATGATACACTAGAATTCATGGGGTCTGTTGAGATTAATTAGGTCGAGTTGTCTATTCATAAAGTTACAGACACTACTTGCTTGGAAAAGGTTTAAATCAGCTAATCGATGGATGAAGAGATATTATTTATTGGCAGTTGGATTGCATGCGATAAAATGTGATTCATCTTCGGATGCTTTCCATATTAAGTGCGGAAGATTAAAGTCACCAAAAAGAAGGATTTCATCTTGGGGTTCACTAAGGGTTATGAGTTCATCAACTGCGTTAATAGCTAGTTCGATTGACTCAATGCGTAGTGTGGGTAGGATGTAGAAGCAGATTACAAAAATTGTTTTACGGGGAAGACTAATTTTTATAAAGACATAGTCTATAATCGACGAGGAAGATTTTGATATGAAAGATGAATCAATTTTGTTTTTAACGGCGAGTAATACACTACGACTTTGTGAATCATTTGAGCTTAGGTTTAGATCCTCACGGTTAACATTAAAATTAGATGGGAACAATTCTAGGTTATTAATGCTAGGTATAAAATTGGTTTCGATTAGTGCATAGATTTCGAAAGGTAGAGCATGAGATTTCTGAAAGATATTATGAGTTTTTGAACGAAGACTTCTTTCATTTTGATAATAAAATATTATGGAAAGAATTTGGCTTGAAGGGGAAGTGAAAACATTGAAGGACGAAAGAAACAGCTCTTGACTTTTAATGTCCTTAAAAAGATTTGTTTAAGTAAGAGCAAAAACGTCATAGGGAAGAGCTTGTGACTTGGAATACACAGAATGTGTTTTAGATCGAAGACCTCTTACATTTTGGTTAAAAAGGGAAGAGGTTGGCGGTTGGAGAGAAGTTGGGCAGAGATATTGTTAGGAGCGATTAAATTTACTAGATTCTGATCTTACTCTTTGAAGGTAGGAAATTCTTTTAGAATGAAGAAAGGAAAAAAATTCGTAGAGATCTTTGAAAATTTGTTTTGAGGATATGTTCAGAAGCTCGTGATATTTTTCGTATATCTGCCTTAATGGTATCGGATGAGTAGGCCGTTCTTCCTTTTTTATAGACGCTGAGACATAACTTTTCGTTTTATCATCTATGCACAAATCGTCAGGTTTATCGTAGAGATAGGCTAAGAACAGACGAATGTTGTCCAATAGTTTGTTATCTCTGAGTTTGGAAAGGGCATAGCGGGACTCACTAGAATCAGCAAGGGTCTTTTGGGTTAGTTTTACATTAGGTGGTAAGAGAGGATCAAAGCAGGGAGGCGGACGTGAATCTGTAGAAGAAAGAGAAGAGTTAGAGTTTTGAATATGGGAGCTTTCAAAGGAAGGGTATTTTTCCCCTATAGTGAGGTCAAAGCATGGAAATTGAGGAGATTCTGAAGGATTTGAGGAATTTATGGGAGAAGAAGGAGAGTCATTATTGATATTAAAAGACACACGTTGGTGAGCAAGTTTCGGTGTGATTGGAGTTTGCTGGCCTTTCGCATTGGATTTTAGTAAAGACAGTCTTGGCAGGAGTATTGGATTGGGAGAGGTTTATGAATCCTGCTTTTGTAGAAAAAGGTTAAAAGAAACTCGTTTGGCAGGAGGTTTCCCCGATGAAGGTCAAGTCTTTCACTTGAGAGAGGACAACAGCAAAGCGCCAGAAAAGTTAGGGAAGACACCCATTTTTAGAGACCAGTTGGGGTCTAGATTTTTATTTTTATTTGTAAAGACTTTTTTTAATTTTTTCTTGGTTTCTTACAGTTGCACATACAGAAGAGTGTGCAGTTTATGTTTTGAAGCTCAGTGAAAATCTCGGCTAGCGTTTGGTCAGTAATGGGTGTGGGGAGAAGTGGAACGCGGAACGACGAACCTTGCAATTAGATCTCAAAATCTGATCGCAGTTGATTTATATTGGTGTTCATAACTTTGGCTGAAGCATGTTAGGAATTAAGTTTAGATTCCATGTCAGACCAGAGCGATTTTAAAGCAATGGACAAGTCGAGCGAAGAGTCATGAAGAGGGTTTAAAAATTTGGTGATACTGAAATGTTTGTCGAGACTGTTTATTTTTGAGAAACACTGCGCAGAGGATTGTTGCGATTGAGAATTATTATACATTGGATTGGCGCACGACATTAATTCGATAGTTAAGTAACCCGGGTCAGTTATAATTTCAACACTCATCAATTTATACAGGCCGCGGAAAATGAAACTTAATTCACGAGTAGTAGGCAAGAAAAATTGAATTTATTATTATTTTTTTGTATTTTGTTTCTTAATTGTATCGTGACGCGAGAAATGGGCAAGAACAATTCTTTTTTTTCGGATTATGCAAACACGAAAATTGCAGAAAAGAAAATCAAGGGAGCAAACTAAAAACACGTTCGATCGGTTCTGATGCCAAAATATAAGTGAAGGATGTTAGGGTGAAATGGAAGAGGCACAAGATGACGGGCAAAATGGGTATCGAGGTGGATAAGATACCATAGTAGGGTGGGTAGAAAGGAGTTCCGCTAACGAGCAAGATATTCGTCAAAAGTCCGGCATGAAACCTTTTTGTTGTGCTCTGAGAGGGGTCAAGACTCCATCCCCTCCGGCGAGCGTGAGACCAGTCAAGCATGCCAGCAACGACCCCGTCGGTAACAAAGGAGCTCGCAACAAAAATAGCGCCCAACGTGTTTGGTTTCGCTACTGTAGAGTAGCGAATCTAAGCATAGAAATTTTTAGCCAGTTCAGTTTAGTTTTTTTCAGTTTTTTGATTTTTCTTTATTTTTTTTTAACGTTTTTTTTACAGTTTTAATTTTGTTTGCCTTTTAGATTCAGTTTTAATTCTTTTATTTCTTAAATTTTCTTTTAAGTTTAATTTTTTTTGTTCAGTAATTTTTAATTTTTTTTTATTTTATTTTGATTTTAGATTTTGATTTGATAGAATGATGGAACTAACTTTCGGTCACTAGTCCCAGTAGCTCAGGGTGGACCTCGGTGCTGCTTTGCGATGACGGAAGTAAGTTTCCAAAAAAAATTAAGACATGGTGTTTAGCGGTCTGAGTCGTAAAGCTAGTAGATTATGCTGGCATCAATGCCCAGATTCGTGAAGACACCATATAAAGAAAATTAACGATGGAAGAGTCGAAGAAGATTCACGTTGAGTCTTCAAGAGAATCAAAGCAAACTGTCTAGAGCCGGTTTGGAATCAAGTTTTTATTTCAAATCGTCTTAGAAAAGAAAGCAACATATTAAATTTTTTTTTTTGTAAAGTAGATTCAATAGAAGTAGTGTACTTAATATTTTGTTTTATATAAGGATTCAATAATTTTTAAATAGGGCAAGTAAGGTTAAGTTTGGTTAGTAGTACATTTTTTTATTTTTTTTATTGTTTTTTTTTTCAGATAGTTTTTTTTAATTTTGTTTTTATTTTATTTTCCTTTTTAATTAATTTTTTTTTTGCATTTTTCTTAGATTAAAATTTCGCTTCGTTTACGGAAAGATTTACGAAATTAAAAGATGTGTTACTGAGATATTCGTTAAATTCTCTGACCTTAGCTTTGTGAAAGTCGAAAGAACGTGTTGAAATATTAGAGTTCTGGTTAGGACACTCCTGAAATAACGACAAAAAAATAGGTTGATGGTTGTCGATCGTTGAAAGAGAAAAAGTACTTAATGATACACTAGAATTCATGGGGTCTGTTGAGATTAATTAGGTCGAGTTGTCTATTCATAAAGTTACAGACTTGCTTGGAAAAGGTTTAAATCAGCTAATCGATGGATGAAGAGATATTATTTATTGGCAGTTGGATTGCATGCGATAAAATGTGATTCATCTTCGGATGCTTTCCATATTAAGTGCGGAAAATTAAAGTCACCAAAAAGAAGGATTTCATCTTGGGGTTCACTAAGGGTTATGAGTTCATCAACTACGTTAATAGCTATTCGATTGACTCAATGGGTAGTGTGAGTAGGATGTAGAAGCAGATGACAAAAATTGTTTTACGGGGAAGACTAATTTTTATAAAGACATAGTCTATAATCGACGAGGAAGATTTTGATATGAAAGATGAATCAATTTTGTTTTTAACGGCGAGTAATACACTACGACTTTGTGAATCATTTGAGCTTAGGTTTAGATCCTCACGGTAAACATTAAAATTAGATGGGAAAAATTCTAGGTTATTAATGCTAGGTATAAAATTGGTTTCGATTAGTGCATAGATTTCGAAAGGTAGAGCATGAGATTTCTGAAAGATATTATGAGTTTTTGAACGAAGACTTCTTTCATTTTGATAATAAAATATTATGGAAAGAATTTGGCTTGAAGGGGGAGTGAAAACATTGAAGGACGAAGGAAACAGCTCTTGACTTTTAATGCCCTTAGAAAGATTTGTTTCAGTAAGAGCAAAAACGTCATAGGGTAGAGCTTGTGACTTGGAATACACAAAGTGTGTTTTAGAGCGAAGACCTCTTACATTTTGGTAATAAAGGGAAAGAAATTGTCAGTTGGAGAGTAGTTGAGCAGAGATATTGCTAGGAGGGATAAAATTTATTAGATTCTGATCTTACTTTTTGGAGGTTGGAGTGTAAATTGGTGCTTTGGTTGAGGTCTATTTTGAGTTTTATGTTGTGGTTTTGGTCGGAGTATTGGGTGGGAAAGGTTTATGAATCCTGCTTTTGTAGAAAAAGGTTAAAAGAAACTCGTTTGGCAGGAGGTTTCCCTAATGTAGGTGAAGTCTTTCACTTGAGAGAGGACAACGGCAAAGCGCCAGAAAAGTTAGGGAAGACACCCATTTTTAAAGAACAGTTGTGGTCTGGATTCTTATTTTTATTTGTTAAGCCTTTCGATTGGGGCTTGCTATTGGATTTGGGTTTAGGAAAAGGTTGGCTTTTTTTCATTGGCGAAAGTTGCATATTTCCAAGCTGAGTGAATCCGTTTGGGTTAAATCTGGATCTTGAAGCACCATGATGACATCGGTTGACATTCACATAAGTTAAATGCAAATTGACACATAAAATAGGTGCCAATCTAGGTCATATCCGCAAATCGAGGTGGGTTTTTTTAATATGAATGAGGAGTTATTGGACGAATCCAGTTTGCTGAGTCTTCAATTTCAGTCCGATAAATTCCAAGCATGCCCACATTTAATGACCATTTCCACTGCCGAAGTTTCTTGAGGTAGTTCAGGAAGATCACTTTCCATGACTTCGGCAAAAAGTATTTCTTCGAAGATTGAAGTATTGTTCCTTTTCAAAATTGGTTGCTTCTGTTCGTGAAGGGCATCATTTAGAAAGAACTCCTTTTTATATTTCATACATATTTCATACATTTATTTGAAAAGATTTATATAGTAAGATACAACGTTTTTAAAGTATTATAAACTTAATTAGGTATCTCATTTAGATGTGTTGTTTAGAAAGTGTTCAACAATTTTTGTTTATTGAAGTTTTGAAAATACAGACCCTAAAAAAACAAAAGAAAAAACATCCATATTATTTTCTAGAATCTAGATGACTTTTAATGCCAGCTGTAATTTTTTCCTGGTTTCTTACAGCTGCATATACAGAATAGAATGTGCAGTGTATGCTTTGAAGCTCAGTGAAAATCTCGGCTAGCGTTTGGTCAGTAATGGGCGTGGGGAGAAGTGGAACGCGGAACGACGAACTTTGCATTTGGATCTCAAAATCTGATCGCAATTGATTTATATTGGTGTTCAAAATTTTGGCTGAAGCATGTGAGGAACTAAGTTTAGATTCCACGTCAGACCAGAGCGATTTAAAAACCGAGGACAGAGCAATGGATAAGTTGAGCGTAGAGTCATGAAGAGAGTTTAAGGATTTGGTGATACTGAATCATTTTTTTTGATAAACACTGCGCAGAGGATTGCTGCGATTGAGAATTAGACTCCTCAATACTTTTAAATAGGACATAAATTTTTTTGGATAAGTTTAAAATCTTTTTTTGGGTTAAGGAGTTTTCATTGATAAGTGATTCACTAAGGCATTTAATCGCAATCATAATGTCACAGGTTGAAATGTTCTTGCACTAATCACAATAACAAATAAAGTTATTAATGTCTTTGAAGTAAACACTCACTCTTTTAGTAACACCAATGCAGGAGGGCAGAAGGAATTTGCCACAGATACCATTGCATTTAAGTAACTCCGCGGTTACGTCAGCGTTACTACACATTGGATTGGCACACGACATTAATTCGATAGTTAAGTAATCTGGGTCAGTTATTCCAGTCCGATAAATTCCAAGCATGTCCAAATTTAATGACCATTTCCACTGCCGAAATTTCTTGAGGTAGTTCAGGAAGACCACAGTCCATGACTTAGGCAGAAAGTATTTTTTCGAAGATTGAAGTATTGTTCCTTTTCAAAATTGGTTGCTTCTGTTCGTGAAGGGCATCATTAAGAAAGAACTCCATTTTCATATTTCATACATTTATTTGAAAAGATTTATACAGTAAGATACAACGTTTTTAAAGTATTATAAACTTAATTAGGTATCTCATTTAGATGTGTTGTTATTTATGTTTTGTTAAGTGTTCAACAATTTTTGTTTATTGAAGTTTTAAAAATTCAGACCCTAAAAAAAAAAAAAAAAAACATCCATTTTATTTTCTAGAATCTAGATGATTTTGAATGCCAGCTGTAATTTTTTCCTGGTTTCTTACAGCTGCACATACAGAATAGAGTGTGCAGTGTATGCTTTTAAGCTCAGTGAAAATCTCGGCTAGCGTTTGGTCAGTAATGGGCGTGGGGAGAAGTGGAACGCGGAACGACGAACTTTGCATTTGGATCTCAAAATCTGATCGCAATTGATTTATATTGGTGTTCAAAATTTTGGCTGAAGCATGTGAGGAACTAAGTTTAGATTCCACGTCAGACCAGAGCGATTTAAAAACCGAGGACAGAGCAATGGATAAGTTGAGCGTAGAGTCATGAAGAGTGTTTAAGGATTTGGTGATACTGAATCATTTTTTGAGATTGTTTATTTTTGACAAACACTGCGCAGAGGATTGTTGCGATTGAGAATTAGACTCCTCAACACTTTTAAATAGGACATAAAGTTTTTCGGATAAGTTTAAAATCTTTCTTTGGGTTAAGGAGTTTTCATTGATAAGTGATTCACTAAGGCATTTAATTGCAATCATAATATCACCGATTGAAATGTTCTTGCACTCATCACAATACAAAATAAAGTTATTAATGTCTTTCAAGTATACACTCACTCTTTTAGTAACACCAATGCAGGAGGGATGAAGGGATTTGCCACAGATACCGTTGCATTTAAGTAACTCCGCGGTTACGTCAGCGTTGCTACATTGGATTGGCGCACGACATTATTTCGATAGTTAAGTAATCTCAGTCAGTTATAATTTCAACACTCAGCAATTTATACAGGCCGCGGAAAATGAAACTTAATAACAGATCTATGTAGTTGACGAGTAGTAGGCAAGAAAAATTGAATTTATTATCATAATTTTTTTTTTAAGTTGTATCGTGATGCGAGAAATGGGCAAGAACAATCCTTTTTTTTCGAAATATGCAAAAACGAAAATTGCAGAAAAGAAAATCAAGGGAGCAAACCAAAAATACGTCCGATCGGTTCTGATGCCAAAATATAAGTGGAGGATGTAACAATGAAGTGGGGGAGGCAGAAGATGACAGGCAAAAGGGGTATCGAGGCGGATAAGATACCATGGTAAGGTGGGTAGAGAGGAGTTCCGCAAACGAGCAAGATATTCGTCAAAAGTCTGGCATGAAACCTTTTTGTTGTGCTCTGAAAGGGGTCAAGACTCCACCCTCTCCGACGAGCGTGAGGCCGCTCAAGCATGCCAGCAATGACCCCGTCGGTAAGAAAGGAGCTCGCAAAAAAAAGGTGCCCAACGTGTTTTGTTTCGCTACTGTAGAGTAGCAAATCTAAGCATAGACATTTTTTACCCAGTTCATTTTAGTTTTTTTCAGGTTTTTTGTTTAATTTTTTGATTTAATTTTTTTTAACGTTTTTTACAGTTTTAATTTTGTTTGCCTTTTAGATTCAGTTTTATTTCTTTTATTTTTTTTTTATTTTCTTTTAACTTTTAAATTTTTTGTTCAGAAATTTTTAATTTTTTTTTTTATTTTATTTTGATTTTTGATTTTGATTTGATAGCATGATGGAACTAACTTTCCGTCACTAGTCCAAGTACCTGAGCGTGCTGCTTTGCGATGACGGAAGTTAGTTTCGAAAAAAAACTAAGACATGGTGTTTAGCGGTCTGAGTCGTAAAGCTAGTAGATTATGCTGGCATCAATGCCCAGATTCGTGAACACACCATATAAAAAAAAATAACGATGGAAGAGTCGACGAAGATTCACGTGGAGTCTTCAAGAGAATCAAAGAAACTGTCTAGAGCCGGTTTGGAACCATTTTTTTTTCAAATCGTCGTAGAAAAGAAAGCATAATTTTCAATTTTTTTTTGTTATTGGTTAGTAGTACTTTTTTTTATTTTTTTTTTATTGCTTTTTTTGAGTTAGTTTTTTTTAAGTTTGTTTTTATTTTAATTTGCCTTCTCAATTAATTTATTTTTTTTACATTTTTCTTAGATTAAAATTTCGCTTCGTTTACGGAAAGATTTACGAAATTAAAAGATGTGTTACTCAGATATTCGTTAATATCTCTGACCTTAGCTTTGTGAAAGTCGAAATAACGAATTGAAATATTAGAGTTCTGGTTAGGACACTCCTGAAATAACGACAAAAAATAGGTGGAGAAAGATGATGAGAAATGATGCACTAGAATTCATGGGGTCTGTTGAGATTAATTAGGTCGAGTTTTCTATTCGTAAAGTTACAGACTCCACTTGCTTGGAAAAGGCTTAAATCAGCTAATCGATCGATGAAGAGATATTATTTATTGACAGTTGGATTGCATGCGATAAAATGTGATTCATCTTCGGATGCATTCCATATTAAGTGCGGAAGATTAAAGTCACCAAAAAGAAGGATTTCATCTTGGGGTTCACTAAGGGTTATGAGTTCATCAACTGCGTTAATAGCTAGTTCGATTGACTCAATGGGTAGTGTGGGTAGGATGTAGAAGCAGATTACAAAAATTGTTTTACGGGGAAGACTAATTTTTATAAAGACATAGTCTTTAATCGACGAGGAAGATTTTGATATGAAAGATGAATCAATTTTGTTTTTAACGGCGAGTAATACACTACGACTTTGTGAATCATTTGAGCTTAGGTTTAGATCCTCACGGTAAACATTAAAATTAGATGGGAACAATTCTAGGTTATTAATGCTAGGTATAAAATTGGTTTCGGTTAGTGAATAGATTTCGAAAGGCAGAGCATGAGATTTCTGAAAGATATTATGAGTTTTTGAACGAAGACTTCTTTCATTTTGATAATAAAATGTGATGGCAAGAATTTGGCTTGAAGGGGGAGTCAAAACCTTGAAGAACGATGGAAGCAGCTCTTGACTTTTAATGTCCTTAGAAAGATTTGTTTCAGTAAGAGCAAAAACGTCAAGGGTAGAGCTTGTGACTTGGAATACACAGAGTGTGTTTTAGAGCGAAGACCTCTTACATTTTGTTAATAAAGGGAAAGACGGTGGAGAGAGATATTGTTAGGAGCGATAAAATTTATTAGATTCTGATCTTACTCCTTGAAGGTAGGAAATTCCTTTAGAATGAAGAAACGAAGAAAATTTGTAAAGATTTTTGGAGATTTGTTTTGAGGATATGTTCAGAAGCTCGTGATATTTGTAGTATATTTGCATTAACGGTATCGGATCAGTAGGCAGACTTTCCTTTTATATAGACGCTGAGACATAACTTTTCGTTTTACCATCTATGCACAAATCGTCAGGTTTATCGTGGAGATAGGCTAAGAACAGACGAATGTTGTCCAACAGTTTGTTATCTCTGAGGTTGAAAAGGGCATAGCGGAACTCACTAGAATCAGCAAGGGGCTGTTGGATTAGTTTTACATTAGGTGGTAAGAGAGGATCCAAAGCAGGGAGGTGGACGTGAATTTGTAGAAGAAAGAGAAGAGTTAGAGTTTAGAATATGGGAGCTTACAAAGTTAGGGTATTTTGCCCCTATGGTGAGGTCAAAACATGGACATTGAGGAAATTCTGAAGGATTTGAGGAATTTATGGGTGAAGAAGGAGAGTCAGGATTGCTATTAAAAGACACACGATGGTGAACAAGTTTGTCGAGACTGTTTATTTTTGAGAAACACTGCGCAGAGGATTGTTGCGATTGAGAATTAGACTCCTCAACACTTTTAAATAGGAGATCAATTTTTTGGATGAGTTCAAAATCTTTTTTTGGGTTCAATAGTTTTCATTGATAAGTGATTGACTAAGGCATTTAATCGCAATCATAATGTCACCGATTGAAATGATTCAGATTCAGTTAATTTTTATTTTTTATTTTTGAAATTTTCTTTTAACTTTGAAATTTTTTGTTCAGTAATTTTTTTTTCATTTTCTTTTAATGTTTGATTTTGATTTGATAGCATGATGGAACAAGCTTTCCGTCACTAGTCCCAATAGCTGAGGGTAGACCTCGGTGCTGCTTTGCGATGACGGAAGTTAGTTTCGAAAAAAAATTTAAGACATGGTGTTTAGCGGTCTGAGTCGTAAAGCTGGTAGATTATGCTGGCATCAATGATCAGATTCGTGAAGACACCATATAAAGAAAAATAACGATGGAAGAGTCGAAGCAGATTCACGTTGACACGTTGAGTCTTCAAGAGAATCAAAGCAAACTGTCTAGAGCCGGTTTGGAATCAAGTTTTTATTTCAAATCGTCCTAGAAAAGAAAGCAACATTTTTAATTTCTTTTTGTTAAGTATATTCAATAAAAGTAGTTTACCAGTTTTATTTTTTTTTCTGGCTCGTAGAACTTCGCCATCTTCTGTTTTCGACATTTCTTTCTTTACTTTCCAGAGTAGTTTATTCTCATCCAAATCCATACATGAAAAAATAGTTTTTATTTAATATTTTTTTATCATTTTGTAAGATTTTCTTTTTTTTTTTGTTAATTTCTTCTATTATTTAGCAGGTTTCGATTTTTTTTATTTTTGTATACCTAATATTTTTTTTATATAGATTCAATAATTTTTGTATAGTGTTTTTTTAGTTAGTTTTTTTTTTAAGTTTGTTTTTATTTTAACTTGCCTTCTTAATTTATTAATTTTTTTTATTTTATTTCTATAGAAACGCGTTACTTTTTTTTATTTTTTTTTGATTCGGTTTTACTTATTTAAATTTTTTTAAGTTTTTTTTTAGATTTGATAATTCGTTTTTTTATAGAAAGTTTTTTTTTTATTTTTATTATAACTTTAATTTTGATTAGTGATTAGAATTTAGATCAGTAAGTTTTTTTTAATAAGTCTATATATTTTTATAAGTTACATATTATACCTCATTTTTTTTAAATTTTTTTAGATATAATTGTTTTTTAATACTTTAGTTTGCGTTTATTTTTTTATAAGATTTAACTTTACCTTTTTTTAATTTATTTTAGTGTAGTTAGTATTAAGTATTTTTTTATTTTATTTATTAATTTTAATTTGATTTTGTTTACCTTTTTTCTGATTCTGTTTTCTCTTTTTGGTTTTCTTCATATTTTTTGCTTTTCTTGATTTTCCGCATTTTGTTTTTTTTTGCTCTTCTTAGTTTTCTTTTTCTAATCTTTCGTTGTTGTTCGAACAAGGGAAGAATTTTGCTTATTCTTGATAGGTGTTTTTATTCTTTTTTTTTTTTTGTTTGAGGGGAAGTCTCGGTTTTTTTTTTATTGTTTCAAAGATATATGAGTAATAGTCTTAATAGTCTATAATCGCGTGATAGCAATCTGAACGAAGGAATATTGCAAGAGGATTTTGAAAGTTTTTTTGACTTTATAAACCGTTTGAATTTTAGGATGCATACGACTCGGAGTTTTTATATTCCATAAACATGTCTGACGAGAGTGTCCTTTCTCACCAGGTCGTCAGTGATATAGAGGAAATCGCTGCACCGTCGGGAACTGCTAACGTGCCAATGATGGAAGACTTGGTAAAATCAGCTACGTCTCTTCAAACAAATGGAGCGTTTCATGAGCGAAATTAATGGTAAGCTGGAACGTTTCAGTAATCCCCACTCCGAACAGATTTTCAATTATTTTTACCGGCCTAGTAATCCTCATGTTTCGAGTGGGCCAGGCAACGTATTACCATATATGAATCCATCTCCGAAACCGGACACGGCACGCATTGCACTTTCTGTGGCCTCAAGGGCACAAAGTGTTGTGACTGCACCAGATAAATGCCGCTTGGATAGGTGGAACATAAAGTATGACGGGAGCGACAATATTCCGATATTCTGTCCAATGTCGAAAGGTTGCAAGCTGATTCAAATTATAGCGATGAGCAAATTTGCTCTAATTTTCATACATTGTTCGCTTGAAAAGCCGACAAATGGTTTTGGGCATTTTAAAAAAAATTCCAACCGCCAGCTTGCAACAAATGAAGTCAGCCTTGAAGAAAATCAGCCGCAAAGAGAATGATCTCGAGGTGCACATGTGTCTGCTCACCCGAAAACAGGGATTCAAGGAATCTTTTTATGATTTCTACAGCTCTGTCGTTGGTCTGAATGACCGTTTAGATGAACCATTCAATTCATTAAAGCTGATGAAAATCATCAAAAGTAATGCCCGGGACAAGATCGGAGAGATTTTGTTGGCAGCGAGTGTTACCAGTTTAGAGCAGCTAAGGAATAAAGCCCGAGAAGTGGAAGGTTTCTTAGCTAGGAAAACAGCTTCCAGTAAAACCGTTCAGGAGATCCATTTAGAGGAAGAAACGGAAGTCGAGCCACAGGACGAAGTTGTGGCATTTAGCAGAGCTGGCGGTTACCGACAACCATCTATGTCACTGGTGTGTTGAAATTGTGACAAGCTAGGTCATTCTTTCTTTCAATGCGCGTCACACGAAAGAAAGCTTTTCTGTTTTTTTCTGCGGCGAAAAAGGCGTGAGCACCCCTGAATGTCAAAAACACCAGGGAAACCGCAAAGGGAACGAACAACTCGGGGAGAGTCGGTTTCGAAGCAGCTACCCCGACCAGAGGAAGTAGAAAAAGAAGACGTGATTGAAGGGAGGAATGATCAGAATGTTAGCGTATCAGGGCATTGTTCTGGGAATGTGGAAGGTTCAAGTGATAGGGTCGGTTAGGTTTTAGAAGTTGAGTAGAAGAAGTCCTTTCAAGATTCTCCAACGAGAAGTTCCAATTTCAGAAAGTCATCTTGTAATAGTTTTTATTTTGAAATCTCTTCACGAGATAAAGCAAAACTATTACAGGAGGCGAGCTGAAATTATTGGTCAGCCAATTGTAAGTACGCAAATTAATAAGTGTAGGGAAAGCTAAAAGAAGCGAAAGGACTTTCAGAGACTCATATTCAAGACAATCTTGACTTCCAAAACTGATGGTAGGATGTATGCACAAATAAGGCTGAAAGATGAACTTTTTATAGGTTTGTTGGATAGTGTCTTAGGAAATGTTTGTTTTGGATTCTTAGAGAGAAATCGAATTCAATTACTACCGTACAAGAATGTCGTGCGGACGGCTGATGGGAAATCTCATGATATCGTGAGTTATTGTGAGATCCCAACAACACTTGACGGTATAACGAGGACCATTACTTTCTATGTAGTTCCTAACTTGACGCAAAAGGTTTATCTTGGTATGAACTTCTGGACCGAATTTCACCTAACTCCACAAGTGAAGCAGATAAACAGTAACTACGTGTTTGAGGGAAATAGCGATATTGCAGAGGAAGTCGAATTTATCGATTTAAAGACGATTCAGCGAATCAAGTTGAAGTCGATAAAGCGGCTTTTTCCAAACTTTGCTGAGCTAGGTCTTGGTAGGACGCATACAGAAACCCATATTAAAGACACGATGATTATGCAGTGCCGATTAAATATAAGCATTATCCATTGTCTCCGGTGAAGCAAGCGGAGGTTTACAAGGAATTGTATCGCATGTTAGAGCTTGGGGTGATTGAGGAGAGTAATTCTCCTTGGTGTTCGTCTATTGTGTTGGTTCGGAAACCAGGAAAAGTACGTCTTTGCTAAGATAGTCGTAAGCTCAATAGCAAAACGATTAAAGATGCATATCCGTTGTCACATATCGAAGGTATCATAAGTAGATTGGAAGACACTCACTTCATAACGGGTCTTGATCTTAAAGATGCATTTTGGCAGATAAAGAGTTAAAGCAAAAACGGCATTCGTAGTTCCCGGAAGGCCGCTGTATCATTTCAATGTGATGCCGTTCGGGTTATGCAACGCCGAACAGAGAATGTGTCGTTTATTGCACCAAGTAATTCCTGCTCGGCTCAGACAACATGTTTTCATTTATTTAGATGATCTTTTGATACATACACCGGATCTCGAAAGTCATATTCAAGTATTGACGGACGTGACAACCTACATTCGCAAAGCGAACTTAACCATCAACCTCAATAAGTCCAAGTTCTGCATGCGTGAAATAAAGTTCCTTGGTTACATCGTTGGTCAGGGCACGCTAAAAACCAACCCTAAAAACGTAGACGCGATGGTAAACTTTCCACTTCCTTAAACGGTAAGACAGGTGCGAAGATTTATCGGTATGACAGGTCGGTACAAGCGTTTTTATCAAGAACTATTCAGACCTCGCAGCTCTATTAACTGATTGCCTTTAAAGGCAAAAAGGTTTCGAGTTGACATCTGCAGCCAAGGAAGCGCTTGAAAAATTGAAAGAAGCGCTAGTCTCCGCTCCTGTAATGACTCCTTAGCAAAGATCTAGTTGTATCCGACAAATACATGTACAAAAGAGTTAGATTTAGAAAATATTAGTAGGCTATAGGTCAAAACATTGATGTAATTATTTTACGTGCGACGTTTCGAGCATGTATATGCTCATCATCAGGCTTTTGGACGAAATAAACAAATAAAATACAAAAATACACATAAGTCAACACCAAAAATTGAAAAAAGATGTTGATATAGCAACTTACAAAAATATTTGGACAAAAAAAATAGAAGTCTCCTCGCATCTTACACCTATATGGATAAAAAACAATCTATTAGATTTTTAAAACAATCTAGATTAATTTGAATAACAATTTGAAATTTAAAATATTTAAATTACTTAAAATAAAATGTCGTTACAAATAACACTTCATCAGGGGGTTCACCTATACTTTATCTTATAGTTGGTTATGTGTGGCCTTTTTATAAGCTGGCTGTGTGTGTTGCTTAAATCTTCGCAGTCAGATCTGCGGTAAATGGCATTTTTGTAGTTTATGATGTGCAACATTTCTAGCAACATTCTTTTAGAATAATGTTGCTCCGTCTGTAAAACTTCAACATTTTCAAAGTCTGCCTTATGTTTTTCTTCTAAACAGTGCAGAGCAAGAGCAGTTTTTTGTGCAACTCCATTGTTTACATCAGATTTCTGACCTGCGATTCTACTCTTTAATTTCTGTTTGGAAGTGCCTATATACACGGAAGAGCATGCCACTTCTTTACCTCCCAAACAATTTATTTTGTATATAATATTAGCTTTGTCCATCACCTCTATTTTTCCTTTTGTGTTGGTGAAAACTGGACTTTTAAGAGAATGAGCGGACTTAAATGCAATTCTCGTTTTTGTTTTGTCTCTGATAGGCGCGGCGTTGATGCGGTTAGCGAGATGAGGGATGAACAACATACTCTTGTATTCCACCGTTTTTCTTTCTTTTTCAGCTATGTTTTGTGTTTGAGTTTGCTGTTTATTTTTGATAAGCTTCTCTATGATTGCGGGAGGGAAATAATTTGAGTATAGGGTGTCCCGAATTATATTCTTATTTTTTTGATGAAAAGAAATATCACTCGTTTCGAGAACACGATTGACGAAGTTCTGTGCTGTGTTTATAACTACGTGTTTTGGTTGTTTAGAATGGAAATTTATAAGACGTCCAGACGAACTGGGTTTCTTATACCAATCGAATAACAATTTGATATTACTCCTTATTACTTTGATATCCAAATAGGAATCTCTCCATCCTTCTCAACCTGTACAGTAAATTTTATTTTATGGTTGAAGCCATTTAACGCATTAAGCGCATGTTGTATATGGTCTGACTTTATTACAACGAACAAGTCATCAACATTTTTAGTGATAATTCTTGGTATATTATCGAGCTTAGCTACCACATCATCTAGAAGTGTTTCCATATCAATGTCAGCTAAAATAGGGGAAGCTGGGCTTCCCATTGGAACTCCTTGTTTTTGTTGGTAAATTATCCCACCCGACTCTAAATAATTGTTGTCTATGGCACAGAACCTCAATATTTCTATGAATTTTGTTTTACTTATTTTGGTATATTCCTTTGTTTTCTGCCATTTCTTCGTTATGATATCTAAAATCAAACCAATAGGAATACTAGTAAACAATGATACAACATCAAACGACACCAAGATCTCATTATTCTCCAATTCAAGATCGGAAACTTTAGATATAAAATCTCTTCCGTTTTTGACATTGTATTAGGAGTCCCGGGTGAGATTCTGAAGAATTTTAACCATAAACTTTGAAAGTTCATATCATGGTACATTTATCGATGAACAAATAGGTCTTAACGGGACATTTTCTTTGTGTACTTTTGGAAGACCGTATATTTTTGGGGCGCTCGCTATATATGTTGTCATCCATTGTTTTTCATATTCCGATATATGATTTTGTAAAAATAAATACTTAACAAACTCAATATTTTTACTTTGCAAAGTTGCTGTTGGGTTGTTTTTTAGCACCCTGTATATGTCCCTGCATTTTGCTGATGTAATCAGTTTTATACATTGCTACTGTGACGTTCCCCTTGTCAGCTGGAACAATGTACACATCTTTGTGTTGTTTTAAAAATTTGTTGGTTTCGTTAAGAATTTTATTCAAAAACTTATCAAAGGAAGGCGTGTATTTTATTCTTAATTGACTTTGTAAAATTTCGGTGAAATTCGATCTAGCCATTTCTTGGTCACCCTGTTCTAAACTTTTGATCATTTCTTCTCCGTGTGCAATAACTTTAAACAGCGGGAAATCGCCTTTTATTATAGGCATAACAAACTTTGGTCCCAGTGACAGTAGCCATTGCACATCTGACGGACACACAACGGCAGTGTTGTTCACGAACCATTTGCTGTGAAATGATATGCCCATTTTATATTTAAATTTATCTTTTTAAGCTTCTAATTTATTTTTAATTGGTTTTTTCTTCTCATTGACGATATTGTGTCTGTCTTCCTGAGTATTAAAGAAAAAGCAATATTCTTTGCAAGTCAGTTGATTGGTGATTAAACTTTCCAATTTTTTAGTTTGTGTGGATAAAGTTCTCTTATGTTATTGTTTAAGAGAGATGACTATGTTTAGTAGTTTTTTGTGAAAATGCTCAGTGTCCGTCATAAGCTTATTTTCCAGTTGTTTTTCTTTTTCATGTTCAGAAAATTTAAATATTGTACGCAGGTTATTTGTTATATCGGTAATAAATTTAGGCAATAGGCCAGACTCTCTGCATTTTAAAAGGAATATCAAAGAATTATTGTTTTTTGTGTAAGAGAGAGTTGATTTGCTATAATCCTTTAGTATTCTGCAAGTTTTGGTGTCATAGTTGTACTTATGTAGTTGTAAAATTCCATTGTTGGTTACGACGTGCCCTCCGTTGAATTAATAAATGTTAGTTTTTGTGACCTTTATATTTATCAATTTAGAAAATATTAGTGGGCTATAGGTCAAAACACAGATGTAATTATTTTAAGTGCGACGTTTGATGTTGATATATCAACTTACAAAAATATTTAAGGACAAAAAGAATACAAGTCTCCTCGCATCTTACAGTTATATGTACAAAAAACAATCTAATAGATTAAAAATTTTTTTTTGATTAATCTAGAAGTGTTTCCATAACAATGTCAGCTAAAATAGGGGAAGCTGGGCTTCCCATTGGAACTCCTTGTTTTTGTTGGTAAATTATCCCATCGGCCTCTAAATAATTGTTGTCTATGGCACAGAACCTTAATATTTCTATGAATTTTGTTTTACTTATATTGGTATATTCCTTTATTTTCTGCCATTTCTTCGTTATGATATCTAAAATCAAACCAATAGGAATACTAGTAAACAATGATACAGCATCAAACGACACCAAGATCTCATCATTCTCCAATTCAAGATGGGAAACTTTAGATATAAAATTACTTCCGTTTTTGACATTGGACAGAGCTAATATTATATACAAACTAAATTGTATGGGGGGTAAAGAAGTGGCATGCTCTTCCGTGTATATAGGCACTTCCAAACAGAAATTAAAGAGTAGAATCGCAGGTCATAAATCTGATGTAAACAATGGAGCTGCACAAAAAACCGCTCTTGCTCTGCACTGTTTAGAAGAAAAACTTAAGGCAGACTTTAAAAATGTTGAAGTTTTACAGACGGGGCAACATTATTTTAAAATAATGTTGCTGAAAATGTTGCACATCATAAACCACAAAAATGCCATTTACCGCAGATCTGCGAAAATTTAAGCAACACATACAGCCAGCTTATAAAAAGGCCACACATAACCAACTATAGGATAAAGTATAGGTGAACCCCCTGATGAATTGTTATACCAAATTAATCTAATTTTTTTTTTAAATCTAATTGATTGCTTTTATACATATAAGTGTAAGATGCGAGGAGACTTGTATTCTTTTTGTCCTTAAATATTATTGTAAGTTGATATATCAACATCTTTTTTCAATTTTTGGTGTTGACTTATATATTTATGTATTTTATTTGTTTATTTCGTCCAATAAAAGCCTGATGATGAGCATATACATGCTCGAAACGTCGCACGTAAAATAATTACATCTGTGCTTTGACCTATAGCCCACTAATATTTTCTAAATTGATGAATATAAAGGTCACAAAAACTAACATTTATCAAAAGAGTTATATTTAGAAGTGTAGAACTTGAAAGTTAAGACTCGTTGTGGCGCTAATTTATATCAAACACTTTCACTCACCAAGTCATTGAAATGGCTCATGATTTGAAACTTTGTTGTCATAGTGGCTTCTCCGAGACATATGTTCAAATTCGTGAGAAGTACTATTGGCCAAAAATGACATTAAAACTTATGTGAGTCAGTGTTAGGTATGTAAAACTATAAAAGCGCCTAATAAGATTCTTTGTCCTCCAATTATTAATCAAATAGAAGGTGAATCGAAGTGTTTTAAACAAGCTGGGAGTTTTTGTACGAGACGAGCAAAATCATTGTGATTCCCGTCTTTTAAGCATAGCTTGTGCTTTGAGATCGGATTGTCATGAATCACTCGGTTGTCAACAATATTTTGCAATGTTTGGACAGAATATGATTAACCACCTGGCAAATAAAAATGAAAATGAATAAAACAAGTGATCGGTGATTTTAATGCAAGAACCAGCAATCATCAAACTACCACACTCCGTTACACCAGCAATCCTACTTTAAACAGCGAGGAGAGAAATTCGAAGGACAGTGTATACAATCAAAATGGTACGAAATTACTTGATTGGTTTCAGACGTATGATTTTACTATTTTAAACGGATGTGCAAATGGAGACACCGAAGGGCATTTCACTTTTATTGGAGGACAAGGTAAATCTGTCATTGACTTTTGTGCGGTAAACAATGATTGGAATTATTTAGTATCCAAGTTCGAAGTACAATGTAAGAATTTCTCCGATCACTTGCCTATTATTGTGGAATGGGTAAATGTTGTGTCATCAGAGCAAAGGAACCTCAAACTATTGCCTCGATTAAATTGGAAACAAGATGATCTATTGGTTTATCAAAGCAAGTTGAACGCCAATCTTTCAAGTCTGAGCGAGTTATCTGAGTCAGTTGAAGTACATTCCAATCAACTTATTTTTCGTATAAGAAATTCTTCATCAAAAACCATTACAAATAAGTGCATGAAATTCAAGAATAAGTTGTTTGATAATGATTGTATGAATGCCCGAAGAAAATCATTTGCTATTTTTAAAGTGACGAGAAACTCCAACTTCATCTATCGAGACCTTAGAAATTGGTATCACTTAAACTTGGTCAAACAAAAGACTCGAAAGAGTTTTGGAAAGTGACATAAGAAATCAACGGAACAAATTTTACCATAGGTACAGGAGTATCAGCCGAAATTCTCTCGATCCACTTCAAAAATCTAATTTATGGAAAATCTGGTCTACTTTGTATGTATGCTGAGCCTCTTTCTACTGACGAGATCCTAGAAAGTGAAATAACACTGGATGAAGTTCAAGATGTAATCACTAACGCGAGGAACGGTAAAGCACCTGGTGAAGACAGAATTCCATACGAATTCTTCGAAAACTCTACTCCGGCGTTTATATGTTGACTCAAAACATTCTTCCACAAAGTTTATTTGAAAGAAGATGTACCTTCATCGTTCAAAACTTCTATAATATTCCTGATTTACAGAAAAGGAGATTTGAATAATGTAGAAAATTATCGCGGTATCTCGTGCATGAACGTGCTGGCTAAACTGTTTTGTGGAATACTCGCCAATAGAATAAAAATATGGGTAGAACCGAACAGCATCCTTTTGGAACTTCAAGCTGGATTCAGAAAAGGATACTCAACCGTGGACCATATTTTCACGCTGACATCCATTGTAAGAGCATATCAAGCAAGAAATAAAAAAATATTCGCATTATTCCCCGACTTCAAGTCAGCGTTTGATCTTGTAAATCTTAATGCCCTTTTTTTTACAAACTATCGCAACTAGTTATATCCACAAAGTATATTCATGTTTTGAAGGAGATGTATAGAGACTCAAAAGCAGCTGTTTGGGATGGTTCGCACTACTCACAATGGTTTGAAACAGACTCTGGTGTGAAGTAAGGATGTCCTCTAAGCGCTCTTTTCTTCTCGTTATTTATTAACGATGTTGTAACGCACTTACCAGGAGAAATACGAATTGTTGAAAAGATAGTTATTGTACTTCTATATGCTGATGATATAGTGCTGTTGTCAGAATCACCCGAAAATCTCCAATTCATGATTAATTGCTTAGCCGAGTATTGCAGTAAATGGAGGCTCGTTATTAACACGGACAAATCAAAAGTGGTGTTGTTTTCTAGATCTAACCGGAAAAAAACTCGTGTAGTTGGAATTTTAATGAAAACCGATTAGAGATAGCAGATGAGTACAAATATCTGGGAGTTAAACTAAATAAGACTATTAATTTCTCCAAACACCTTGATGAGAAAGCCAAATCTGCCCAAAGCTTGATTAATCAAACTTGGAAGACCATTTTCACTAACGAACGCATCATATTATCTGCTAAGCATACAATTTTTAGTGCTGTGGTTAAATCGACACTATTTTATGCATCGCAAGTATAGGGTGATAACGAACATGCTGTGATAGAAAAGTTTCATCGTTCTTTTTTGAAAAAAACTGTTTAACCTTCCGCTAAATACACCAAACTATGCGTTATATTTGGAAACGGGTCTTAATAAACTTTACACATCTACCCTTTAGTCGCAGGCGGACTACATTGTTAAGCCACTGTCTTCTCCAAACGATCGTTTATAAAAAAAAAAATGGCTCTATACGAAATGAGGAACAAAGACTGGTGGGCGCTAAGGTGAATAAGCTAAGGACAAGCTTGTAGAGAAGTAGTGTAATGAAGTAAAAGATATCCGAGGCGGACCAATAAAAAAAAGACTAAGTGTTGCTTTAAATGCTGGTTTATTACTGACCCAAATTGCTTTTACATGCTTATCGACTATATCTTCATAGGTCAAACCTACTAAATCTCCTTTTTTTAAGAAAATTGTTTAAATGTTTAAGATATTTTGATTATTCTTTTACAATATCAAAAATAATATATTTAATTTAATAAATTTATTTTGAATATAAATAATTTTTTTTATTTAGCAATAATTTGATTCTAAACTTTATTCGTTAAACATGTTTTTTGGAATTTATTTACACTACATCTCCCTTTTTTAAGAAAAGAAGGATCTAAATTGTTTAAAAATATTAAGATTATTCTTTTACAATATCAAAAATAATTTATTTAATAATATAATATAGTATAAATAATTTTTGTTCACAATAACTTGATATTAACCTTAATTCGTTAAATACTTGTTGAAGATAAAGTTTTTGTTATTTCAAAATTACTGGTTTTGACTTTCTAGACATTTATATATTCAAATTATGTTAATAATACTATGATTTAAACTTAATTTTAGGTTATATTAATAAATGTTATAGTAATAAGATAAAACATAAACTTTTTTTTCTATTATTATCATTATTTAAGGCCTTGAATATTTAAATATTTTTATTTAACTTGTAACACAAATTTTTCTTATACAAATATATTTATTTTAAGTTTAATGTATATTTTATTAATTCTTTTTTATGCTAACGTATATTTTTTCAGTCTTTTCTTGTGTGCCTTAAATCATTTTTTGTCTTTGTCTTATAATTGGCAGTTTTTATTTTCATCAATGCCTACGACTTTATATGGTCCTTTAAATATACTATCTAGCTTATGTCTAGCTGCGTTTTCTTATAAGACTAAATCTCCTTATTTTAATGATATTTCGTTTATATCTTTATTATACTTTATTTGCTGTTTTAATTTTGCATTGTTAATTAGCTTCTGTGCTCTTGCATTTGCAGTTTGTAATCGAAATTTGACTTCCTTTTCATAGGAGTCAAAATTGTAAACGGGGTCTATGATAGTCTTTTCCACACATTCAAAAGTATTTGGAAATTTTCCATAGACTAGCTCGAATGGGGTGTATCCATGAACAGTTGATGGGGTTGTATTATAACAGTATGTGAAAAACTGAATCCAATCATCCCAATCATCTCCCTGTATGGATATGTAAGACCAAACGTACTCGTTGAACGTTCTATGGCTACGTTCCACAGTACCTAAATTCTGGTGGTGGTAAGCCGTTGAAGTCTCTTTTTCGATTTTTAAAAGTTCACATAACTCAGTAAAGAGTTGATTTTTGTACTCAGTTCCTAAGTCTGTTAAATTTTTTTTCATTGGTCTGTACTTTAAAACAAAATTGTCTACGATTGCCTTTGCTACTGTTTTTGCGCTTTTATTTTGCAAAGGTATTGCGATCAAATATTTTGTTAAGTCACAAATTAAGTTTACAGAATATTCGTTTCCATTTATTGTTTGTGGTAAGGGGTCAATCGTGTCAATTACTACGATGTCAAAAGGTTTTTCTGGAGTTGGTGTTATAACTAAAGATTCTCTCGTTTTTCTAAGGTTTTTGTTTAATTGACAAAGGTTGCATGACTTGACGTATTGACATCTTTTGTCATGTTTTTCCATCTTTATTTTAGTTTTATTTTGTTAAGTAACCTCGTGATCCCTAGGTGGCCACCTAACAGGGGGTCATCGTGGTATTTTGTCAGTATTTATCGTTTTTTCTCGTCATCATAAATTACAGTTAGCTTGGAGTTAGAGCAATATTGATATTAGTTAATAGTTTGTTACCGATTTGTTTAAAATCGCTCACCCGGGTGATTTCCAGAATTTATCGTTTAGTGATATTTGGAGTTTCAATATATTTTTATTGACGGCTTTTTCTTGAAGCACTGGAAAGAATTTTTCTAGACAAAAATTTTCATTGGGAATAAAACTATATATCGAAAAACTTTCTATAATTTTTCTCCCATGCATTAAAATGCACTTTTGCTTATTAAATTTTAAATTAACGTATTTTTTAACCTCCTTTGAGTTAAGTACTTCGTATACTATTGGTTTTTTTATGTTTTGAGTTTTGTCAGGGTTTGGAATGTCTTTATTGATAGCATTATTAGCTTTTTTTAATGTCTTGTCTTGTTGTTACTTTTAGTATATTACTTGTATTTAATATTGATTTTATATCATTGAAGTCAATCCTAGATAGCGCGTCGGCAACATAATTTTGTTTACCCGCAAGATACTGTACTATAAAATCGTACTCCTCAAGGTCTAATCTCATTCTGGTAAGTTATGATGATGAGTTTTTTAATGAAAACAGATATGATAATGGTCGATGGTCAGTTTTCACTAAAAATGTTCTTCCGTATACGTATGGTCTACAATGTGATATTGCCCAATATATTGCAGTGAGTTCCTGCTCATTTGTCGATTTATTTATTTCTCCTTTGGTAAAAGATCTCGAAGGATAAGAAACTGGCATAAACGTTCCGTCGTATTCTTCTGTAAGCACTGCACCACATGCATATTTACTTGCATCTGTAATGATGCAAAAATCTTTTTCGAAATTTGGATATTGCAATACTGTTGGACTAAGGAGAGCATTTTTCAAATAAGTGAATGCGGCTTTGCACTCTTCGGCAGTATTCCCTTATCCGTACATCTGTGGCCTAAAAACGTAATTTCGTGGCTAAAAAAATTTGCATTTGTCTGGGTGAAACTTCAAGTTATATTTTCGGCATGTTTTAAACACGTCTGAAGGATTTTGCATCATATGGTTTTCAGAGCAGCCGATTACAACTAAATCGTCCATATATAAAAAGGCTTGGGCTGGTGGTAAACCAGAAAATGCTAATGACATCATTCGCTGAAATGAATTAGGTGCGACTTTCAACCCATATGGAAGAAGTTTAAAACAAAAGGAGCCTTTTTCAGTTGAAAATGAAGTTACGTCTCTTGATTTTTCTTCTAATTCGATTTGGTGAAAACCAGACATTAAATCAAGACACGAAAAGTACTTGGCTGGACCCAGTTGGTCAACTATATCTTCTTTTCTGGGGAGTGGGTACTTATCAGCGGAAAGTTTTTTGATTTATTTGCCTATAATCAACTACTAGGCGCCAGCGTTTTCCGGTTTTGCCAGGTAAATTCTTTTTGGGGACTAAAAGTATCGGACTATTATACTCGGACATTGATGGCTCTATTATCTTATCTGAAAGTAGTTTATCGACTTGTCTGTTTACTTCTTCTCTTTGTGTCTGAGGCGTCCTTTAATTTTTTATATATACCGGAGTTTTTGCTTATAAAAGTTATTTACTGATATACTATCAGTTTCTAATGCAAATACATCTACAAAATCAGAACACAGTTTACTTTATTTTGGTTTAACAAAAGTCGGAAAATTGATTTGGAGTTTTTGCATAATTAGCTCATCATGATCTGCAGTAGTATAAGAAACGGAACAAATATCATAGTCGGACAGATTTTCTGTTTTGATTTTTACATCCTTAATTATAGTTTCATTTTCTGTTAAATTTATCAGATGGACAAATGACTTTCTTTAGAAACGATCGCGTTAGCTATAAATATTCTATGTTCTATTTGTTGGTTAGGATCTTTCGAATAACTTCAGACCTCGCCGGTATAGTTATAGAATTTATACAAGGAGCACCTCACATTGGAAAACATATGTCTTGTGGAAAGTTATAAGGGCGTAGAAGGTCTAGATCCTTACCGTTAAGGTAGTCTAACACACCATTGTATTTTCTAATAAAGTCTATTCCCAGAATGCCATCACATGGGATTGAAAATGCATCTGAAACTATATGAAATACGTACGGAATAAGTATTTCCTCCGCTTTAAGATCGATATCCAAGCTTCCAAAAGTGTTTGTAATACCTTGCCCTATACCACTGATCTGTATAATTTCATCTGTATTGATTAGTTTGTCTACGGTTTTCCTTGATTTTAAAACAGATACGTCTGCGCCTGTGTCAACCAAAAATAAATTATTTTTGTTTAAGTCGTAGCTATTTTGCTCCGACTGGTTGGACAGGATACATAAACCTTTACCAGACCGTAGAGGAATACGAAAGGTTCTTGTACCTTTGTATTTTGCGGTAGTTTATAGAGCGAAGTTATTTTGTGATTATATTATTGCCCCTTACCACTGGTGGGGGGAAGCAATAATAATTAGAACGCTTGACAACCTTTTGATCTTAACTGATAAAAAAATTTTAACTTACAATTATTATTATACACTCATTTTGTTTACTTAGCTAAATTTACAAATATCAAAAAATATACAAAATTACTGTAATACAAATCATTAAAAGAAATATGATAATTTTTTTTTCCATGCACGTTTTGAGCATAATGCTGACTATCGTGAGAAATTTACCTGGAATTTAGTGGAATATTATTTATATAAAAATAAAGCATACAGAGAAGCTATTGCCGTTGTCATTAGTATACAGAGAAGCTGTTGTAGGGTAAAAATTGTTGGTATATGATAATCTGATGGAATAAAATATACATTCTCCACCCGTTGAACTATGTTCGAAACTAAAGCACCATTTCGAAGGTTATATTGTTAGGGTTTTTGTCGTTGAGGTCTTCCTTTTTGCATTCGATGCCCCCCCGGACATGCACTGAGGTTCTGCTGGGCTTCCTTTTGTCTTTAGAGCTTGACATTTCGTGTTTGCAGTAATAGCAGTATGACCACTTCAACAAGCAGATAAGGATTATAAGGGATGTGATTAATGCCACGTCGCTGACCGCAAATTGATGCACATCCTTTTGGTATGTTATAAAAGGCAACGCTTTTGTTATGTTTATGAGTTCACGCTTGAGTTCTTTGTAAGGCAAGGCTTCATAAGATACGGTGGTCAAATTGTCGGGTAGGACATAGCTTGTTAGATTTTCAGCTGGAGAGAGTGAAATCCTAGACACCGTTCTTTGTATGAAATGGCCCCGCAAGGTTATGAAGTCATCTTTAATAATGCAGCCGGGTTGAATTTGCAGAATTCCAGAACCTTCCAAAACGGTTTGTGTTACAGAGCTATTGCAAACTACATTTAGCGTGGTTTTGAACCTTAAGACGTAAATCCATTCGTGTGGCTTGTGCAGTTGGACCCAGTAAAGGCCATCGTTGGCGCTTACAACCTTGCATGCAGGTGATTGTTGACCGGTGTTTAAGAAGTTGATTTCACAGGAGCTTACTGCTGATCCACGTCTGTAAATCGGAAATAGCATAGATGTCTTTCTTCAGTGAGGGAAAAACATCCTTGGAATTCTATTGTTGATAGAGGGTAGTACTGGTCACGGTGCAAGTTGATCGTAATGTACTCAGTAGTGGGTTGTATGGTAAAAAATGACTGCCCGATAAGAAATGGAACCGGAGTAACTTTGAAGAGCTCAAATTCATCAAGACTTAGGAGTAGTAATTCAATTTTGAAGATAATATGCTTATTCAGAACTTTGCCGTGAACGCTCATTAGATGATATAGCTTCGGAATTTCGTCTGGAGCTACTGACTGAAGAAGGTAGGTTTGCTTTTATCTTGGTCAACTCCTGTTTTAACTGAGCAGGTGAAATAAGCTGAGGATTTATTTTACCATGATGATTGTCGATCATTTCATCTATTAATGAAACTTGGGTTTTTTGAAATTGTGAAGAAACTAATAGAAGCTGTAATGCGACTGAATTGAAAAGCTGCCGCAGTCTTTCTTGGTGGTATTCCTGTCTTATGCCATTAATGACTGGTGTGTGAATTTTTTGAGGTTTTCGTCTATCTCTTCAAATCGGTAACTTGTCTCTTGTTCATTTTGTTTGATAATATTTATCGTGGCGTCAATTATTGAGGTCTGATTTTTAATGAGGTTAACCATGTGACCTTCATCTTGTTTTATAGTGTTGATTGTAGCGGACATGTGGTTGACGTATTCATCATCAAGGACCCCAAATAAAGCATTAGCCACATTTCCTACGAACTCTCTGACAGATTGATGTTACGGATAAGAGATCATTATCCTTTTTTACGTCCGCGTTTATTTTGTGGAATTGGAGAAGTGTCTCTTTGCGTGTCTCGTTTTTGTTTGGAAGCAGTTGACAAATTTCTACTAGCTTCTTACTTACTTACTTACTTAGGTGGCGCTACAGTTCGGGACGAACCTGGGCCTCAACCAACATGCCTCTCCAGCCAGCTCGGTCTTTGGCTAGCTGCCTCCAGTTTTGCATTACAAGTTGGTTGAGGTCGTCCTCCACTTGAGCGCGCCACCTAAGGCGAGGTTTTCCTTGACTGCGTCTACCCTTTGAGATGGAATCGAAGATCCTGCGAGCCGGAGCATTGTTGTCCATTCGCTCTACATGACCTAGCCATCTTAAACGTGATATGCGTATTTTTTTGACCAGGTCAATATCGCTGTACAGCTCGTATAGTTCTTGGTTGAACCTTCTCCTCCAAAACCCGTTAACGCAGGTAGGTCCAAAAATTGTTCGAAGAATCTTACGCTCGAAACGACTAAGGATATCATCATCCGCTTTAGTTAGAGTCCATGCCTCGGCACCATAGAGCAGGGCTGAGATGATTAGGGTCTTATACAGAGTCTCCTTTGTCTTTCGAGAGAAGGCTTTGCTTCTCAATTGCCTTCCTAGTCCATAGAAACAGTGATTGGCAAGAGTCATTCTTCGCTTTATTTCTGACGAGATGTTGTTGTCAGATGTTATAGCGGATCCGAGGTACACAAAGTCCCTAACTACCTCAAAGTTGTACCTGTCTATTGTGATGTTTTGTCCAATCCGCCGGTGTTGTGTGTCCCTTTTTGTGGACAGCAGGTATTTCGTTTTGGCCTCATTGACTGCTAGTCCCATGTTAGCCGCTTCAGCTTCAATGCTAGCAAACGTTCCACTGACAGCTCGCCGAGTTCTGCCAATGATGTCTATGTCGTCAGCGTATGCTGGCAATTACACAGACTTGAAAAAAATTGTCCCACTACAATTAACTTGCGAGTTTCTTATAATTTTTTCAAGTATTAAGTTGAAGAAATCGAACGATAGCGCATCACCTTGTCGGAATCCTTTTTTGACGTCAAAAGCTTCTGTGAGGTCAGAACCAACCTTGACGGAGCAGCGAGAGTTCTCCATCGTCATCCTGCACAGTCGCACGAGTTTTGTGGGAATGCCAAAACCTGACATGGCTCTGTATAGCTCGTCTCTATAAATGCTATCGTACGCGGTCTTAAAATCGATAAAGAGGTGGTGGGTATCGATTTGGAATTCTTGGGTGGTTTCTAGGATCTGCCGTAGAGTGAACATTTGATCGATTGTCGACTTTTCTGGTCTGAAACCGCACTGATAAGGGCCAATCAGGTTGCTGACGAAAGGTTTCAGGCGTTCACATAGTACGGCAGAGAGGATCTTGTAGGCGATATTCAGGAGACTTTTTCCTCTATAGTTGGCGCAGTTTAGAGGGTCTCCTTTCTTGTGGATCGGGCAAACGATGCTGAGGTTCCATTCATCAGGCATACTTTCTTCTGACCAAACTGTAGAGATGAGTTGGTGTATGCACTCCACCAGGTCATCTCCGGCCGCTTTAAAAAGTTCGGCGGGTAGTCCGTCGGGTCCAGCAGCTTTGTTGTTTTTTAGTTTAGATATTGCTATCCTTACTTCATTTTGGTCAGGTGGACGGAAGTTTTGTCTGTCATCATCCATGTTGAATGGTTCATTCTGCCTGATAGCGGGATTTTGGCCTTCATCGCCGTTTAACAGTCTGCAGAAATGGTCCTTCCATGTACTCAGCACCGACTGTGACTCTACTACGAGGTTCACATTCCTATCTCTACAGGCTTCTGTGCGGGATTTTTTTCCTTTTCTTTTCCGCACGTTGTTCCTGGAGTAGTATCTCTCAATATCTTCGATCGCGCGCTTCTCATGCTCTCTCTTTTTCTTTTGGAGAAGCCGGTGTTCTTCCCGTCTTTTCTGCTCGTAGAGTTCGCGAGCAGCTCTCGTCTTTCTATGCAGCGTCGCTTTATATGCCTCTTGTTTGGCTGCATGGGCCTGCCTGCATTCGTCATCAAACCAGAGGTTTCGTGGTGGTGGTCTGGTGAAACTTAGCACATCAGTTGCGGCATCTCTGATGGCTTGTTGGCAGTGTTGCCACTGATCTTCGGCACTTGATGCTGGCAGTACTGGATTTCTTGAGAGGTTACGGGATATTCGATCGGCATAGGTTCTGGCGGTTTCTTACGATTTCAGCTTTCCGACGTCATACTTCCTCACAGTATTACTCCGTTGTTGTGGAGTTCGGGTTATTCGTATTTTTATCTTTGCTGCAACAAGGTAGTGATCCGAGTCGATGTTAGCTGCTCGGAAGGTGCGAACATCCAAGATACTGGAGGCGTGTCTTGCATCGATCGCAACGTGATCAATCTGATTGATTCCTTTTTCCGTGGCAGGGTTGTTAACCCCACGCACAACCCCCAACCTGGAGGGCCAGGTCCTTTGATTGGATTCCTTGGACAAAAGGAACCGAAGAATCCGGAGTCAGTAACCCACTTCGATATGAGCGCTGCCGTTGGCCCATTAAGGGTTCATCCGCCACCATCTCTATTTCAATACCCTGACTTGCATTGAATTGTCCTAATGACCTTATCTCCAAATACGTCGAAGTAGCTCATTAGGGTGTCTGCTTCGTTGACTGTTGACGCCACCGTTAGTCCAATTAGTTGGGCTCATCCGCCGTACGTCCTCTTTCTGAGGGGCTCGTGCAAGACTTCTGCGAATCGATCAGAGCAGTCATTAAAGCAAAGCATTATAGTGTTGCTATTTTTTTGTGTTCAACACTCGCGCTTATAAGTTTAGCAGGAATGTCCGGATGGAAAGACCAGTACCCGGTGGTTACCACGGGGTGGTAAAATAAGCACAATTGATGTGTACGATATAGTTGCAGCGACTGTGCATCACCAGTTTGATGCCTTTCAGTGCCTACCCTATTCATACAGCACCCAACCACCTAGCTTGCTTTTTACTATGGGTTATTATCTTGTGGTATTCGGTTCAATAAAGGTCCATGTCATAGTAGGCAATTATATTCCAATTATTTGATGTTATGGCTGAGGTACCAAAATTTTCAAAGTAGATCCCTGGTTGTGACAGAAATGGTTGAATCTTGACTGGAGCACATGCTATCATGGGAGCGAAAATAAATACCAAAAGTAAAGAAAGGGTTGCTGACCCAATTGAAGACTTAAACCTCTTTTTGGGTACCGGACCATCGTCGAGCCTCTGATGGTGGGAATGTACCAAAGTTGCTGAGCCATGATTTGGTGGGTTATCTGTGTTTTCCTTTGATTGACATCATCATCTTGGGTTAAAACTGAAAGTGGAGCAAATCTGTGTATGGCACGACGGAATATTCCAGTAGCTGTCTGCTTATCTGCTACTCAAACCAGGCCATCGTCTCCAGTTATAACGTTAGTAATACGTCCAAGTGGCCATCGCAAGCTTGGTGTGTTGTCTTCTTTGATTATTACCATCATTACTGGCTCTACATTCTGACATCTCTCCTTCTACTAATATCGGTGCTGCAGCTGATTTAAGTAATGACGTGACCATCGGTGCCAGAAGTAATTTTTGATATGATTTACGAGATTCCAGCGAGCAAGTATCCCTGAATCGTCTGGTCCGGCTGCGGGATCAACATTGGTTACGAGAGGTTCTCCGATGAGGAAATGTCCTGGAGTGAGAGCTGTAAGGTCGTTTGGTGAGTCGGACATTGGAGTTATAGGCCTTGAGTTTAAAATGGCTTCAACTTGTGTGGCAGCTGTCTCAAGTTTCTCATAAGTCAATGAAGCTCCTGCCAACATGTGCTGCAGCAGATGCTTCGATGATTTGACCGCAGCTTCCCATAGACCACCAAAATGCGGTGAGCGAGGTTAAATGAAATGAAAGTCACATCCTTTGATGGCGTATGAAGATGTGATTTTCTCTCTCGGATTTCATGAAACCCATTAGATCTGATAGCTGATTTCTGGCACCCAACAAAGTTAGTTGCATTATCGCAGTATATGTTCTTGCAATGGCCCCTTCTCGCCATAAATCGTTTGAGTGCCCCCAGGAAACCTTGCGCCGTTAAGTCAGTTACAAGCTCTAAATGGCAGGCCTTGGTGGAGAAACAGCAGAAGATTGCAATGTAAGATTTTTGAGGCCGCTTGCTTGATCAATGGTCTCGCTGGTTGAATTCGATCTGAAGGCAGATTTCCCATTTATTGTGATAGAAGCTTTGGTGCGGCACGAGCACATTCGACATACTTATGCTTCACTGATCGAGCAAGCGTCTTTCCTTTTACTGCCCTAATGGTCTGCCTAGCAATCGACAGCATAGTTTGTGGCCCAACATGATTGTTGTCCTCGTGAATTTCAACAAATAGCATTTTGGTGAATGGATGATTGTATGGTATTATTATGGGATGATTAGCGTCGTATGGAAAAGGCGATGCTTCTAAACGCCCGTCCACCCGAATCAACCCTTCTTCGTCTAGAAAGGGTGCCAGGCTCTTGTATGGATTTTTATTTGGAACTTGACCCTCGTCCTTCAAATGCTTGATTTCGTTCTTGAATTGGTCTTTTTGCATATGTTTGTAGATGTTTTTTTTTGCTTGACTTAGCTCCACCACTAATAGGGGACCATTTTTAAGCTTGATTTTCGTCATCTTTAACTCTTTAACTTTTTGGTAATTATCAACTTTTGTCTAAGGTTGTGGATGTACCTTAGTATGAAGGCAACTATTCTTTCTGCAAATTTGAAAGAATTTTTATGGTAGAGGGTCATTAAAATTCCTTCTTGATGCGGGGGTGAATCGTGTACAGCGGCTCACACAGATAGATTCTCGTCAATTGGTTTGTATTTAAGTGGCCAAATTGAAGTGGTTCCATTTGGAAACTTTGGCCCGTAGAACCAAATGTTGCAATCTTGAAGTCGTTCAGGTGCTATTCCACGTGACAGCACATGAGACGGATTTTCCTTAGACGGGACGTGGTGCCACTGCTGAGGTATTGTGCTTTGTTGAATACGCGCTACTCAGTTAGCAACAAAATTAGGGTGATGATGAATTAATCCAAGCAAGAACAACTTCTGAGTCTGTCCATAGGAATGTTGCATCATTGTGAATCTTTAGGTCCTTTTGTAAACGAAGCCGGAGTTCAGTAGCAAGGAGAGCGGAACAAAGCTCTAGCCGGGGAATAGTTGCTTGCTGTGCTAGTTTCGTTTGTTTTGATGGTGCTACTCTTGATTTGAAACATAACAATCGCACTGTGATAGTGCCATCACTACTAATGGATCGGACATATACTGCTGCTCCAAAGGCCTTCTCCGAAGCGTCAGCGAACGTGATACTGTGTGTTTTTTGGGCTTTTATGTGCATATATGTGCCTATCAATCTTGATGTTGTTCAGTGATTGTAGGCCTTCCCGATACTTTAGCAATGCTGTCTGCATTTTTTGAGGCAGTGCTGCATCCCAGTTCAGTCCCAGCTTCAATTCCCCTAGTTTCTGGAGAATTTTTTTTGCAACCAATACCACCGGAGCCATGATTCCCAGTGGATCAAACAGGTGAGCGATGTTGGAATATGCGGACCGTTTAGTTGTTCGAAAATTGTCAACCCAGGATGTCTTGACACAGAGTTGGTCAGATTTCGGCATCCACGTCAGCCCCACTGTTTTGATGTGTTCATCCACATTGCTGCTGAAGTCAAGCTCCGTTTCCCTGTCTTCAAGCGGAAAACCCTTTAGGAAAGATGCATGGTTTGCGCACCCCTTCCTTTACTTGAACCCACTTCTTTGCAAAATTGTTTGAAGTTCGAATTGGGTTGTTAGCAACTCGACAATTTTGTCAGACCCAGTTAAAACGTCGTCTTGGCAAAATGCAGAGGTGGTGCCAAGTCACAAGCTCTACCTTATGACGTTTTTGATCTTACTGAAACAAATCTTTCTAAGGACATTAAAAGTCAAGACCTGTTTCCTTCGTTCTTCAATGTTTTGACTCCCCCTTCAAGCCAAACTCTTCCCATAACATTTTATTATCAAAATGTAAGAGGTCTTCTTTCAAAAACTCATAATATCTTACAAATATCTTACAGAAATCTCATGCTCTACCTTTCGAAATCTATGCACTAACCGAAACCAATCTTATACTTAGAATTAATAACCTTGAATTGTTCCCATCTAATTTTAATGTTTACCGTGATGATCTTAACCGAAGCTCAAATGATTCACCTAGTCGTGGTGTATTACTCGCCGTTAAAAACACAATTGATTCATCTTTCATATCAAAATCTTCCTCATCGATTATAGACGATGTCTCTATAAAAATTAGTCTTCCCCTTAAAACAATTTTTGTCATCGGCTTCTACATCCTACCCGCACTACCCATTGAGTCATACGAACAAGCTTTTAACGCAGCTAAAAAACTCATAACCCTTAGTGAACCCCAAGACTTCTTTTTGGTGACTTTATTCTTCCTCATTTAATATGAAAAGCATCCGATCGATCGACAACTATCATCCACCTATTTTTTTGTCATTATTTCAGGAGTCCCCTAACCAGAACTCTAATATTTCAATTCGTTCTTTCGACTTTCTCAAAGCTAAGGTTAGAGAAATTAACGAATGTCTCAGTAACACATGTTTTAATTTCGTGAATGTTTCCGTAAACGAAGTGAAATATTAATCTTAGAAAAATGTAAAAAAATAAATTAATTAATTAAAAAGGAAAATAAAAATGAAAACAAACTTAAAAAAAAACTAACTAAAAAAAGCAATCAAAAAATTAAAAAAATTTACTACTAACCAAACTTATTCTATATTACCCTATACAAAAATTATTGTATCTATATAAAAAAAATATTAAGTATAAAAATTTAAAAAAAATCGAAACCTACTAACTGAAGTTAATAATAGAAGAAATTAACAAACAACAAAAATGCCTACAACTACTCTGTATAGAAGTAAATGTCGGAAACAGAAGATGGAAAAGTTCTACGAGCCAAATAAAAAAATAAAAAAAATAAAACTTGTAAACTACTTCTATTGAATTTACTTTACAAAAAAAAATAAAAATGTTGCTTTCTTTTCTAGGACAATTTGAAATAAAAACTGATTCCAAACCGGCTCTAGACAGTTTGCTTTGATTCTCTTGAAGACTCAACGTGAATCTTCTTCGACTCTTCCATCGTTATTTTTCTTTATATGGTGTTTTCATGAATCTGGGCATTGATGCCAGCATAATCTACCAGCTTTACGACTCAGACCGCTAAACACCATGTCTTAAATTTTTTTGGAAACTAACTTCCGTCATCGCAAAGCAGCACCGAGTTCTACCCTCAGCTACTGGGACTAGTGACGGAAAGTTAGTTCCATCATGCTATCAAATTAAAATCAAAAATCAAAAGAAAATAAAAAAAAAATAAAAATTACTTAACAAAAAATTTTAAAGTTAAAAGAATATAAAAAAATAAAATTAAAATAAACTGAATCTAAAAAGAAAACAAATTTAAATTGTAAAAAAAAAACGTTAAGAAAATTAAATAAAAATAAAAAAACTGAAAAAAACTAAACTGAACTGGCTAAAGATGTCTATGCTTAGATTCGATACTCTACAGTAGCGAAACCAAACACGTTGGGTGCCATTTTTGTTGCGAGCTCCTTTGTTACCGGCGAGGTTGTTGCTGGAATGCTTGACCGGCCTCACGCTCGTCGGAGGGGGTGGAGTCTTGACCCCTTTCAGAGCAACACAAAAAGGTTTCATGCCAGACTTTTGACGAATATCTTGCTCGTTTGCTAAGGTTGTGGATGTACTTTAGTATGAAGGCAACTATTCTTTCTGCAAATTTGAAAGAATTTTTATGGTAGAGGGTCATTAAAATTCCTTCTTGATGCGGGGGTGAATCGTGTACAGCGGCTCACACAGATAGATTCTCGTAAATTGGTTTGTATTTAAGTGGCCAAATTGAAGTGGCTCCATGTGGAAACTTTGGCCCGTAGAACCAAATGTTGCAATCTTGAAGTCGTTCAGGTGCTATTCCACGTGACAGCACATGAGACGGATTTTCCTTAGACGGGACGTGGTGCCACTGCTGAGGTATTGTGCTTTGTTGAATACGCGCTACTCAGTTAGCAACAAAATTAGGGTGATGATGAATTAATCCAAGCAAGAACAACTTCTGAGTCTGTCCATAGGAATGTTGCATCATTGTGAATCTTTAGGTCCTTTTGTAAACGAAGCCGGAGTTCAGTAGCAAGGAGAGCGGAACAAAGCTCTAGCCGGGGAATAGTTGCTTGCTGTGCTAGTTTCGTTTGTTTTGATGGTGCTACTCTTGATTTGAAACATAACAATCGCACTGTGATAGTGCCATCACTACTAATGGATCGGACATATACTGCTGCTCCAAAGGCCTTCTCCGAAGCGTCAGCGAACGTGATACTGTGTTTTTTGGGCTTTTATGTGCATATATGTGCCTATCAATCTTGATGTTGTTCAGTGATTGTAGGCCTTCCCGATACTTTAGCAATGCTGTCTGCATTTCTTGAGGCAGTGCTGCATCCCAGTTCAGTCCCAGCTTCAATTCCCCTAGTTTCTGGAGAAATTTTTTTGCAACCAATACCACCGGAGCCATGATTCCCAGTGGATCAAACAGGTGAGCGATGTTGGAATATGCGGACCGTTTAGTTGTTCGAAAATTGTCAACCCAGGATGTCTTGACACAGAGTTGGTCAGATTTCGGCATCCACGTCAGCCCCACTGTTTTGATGTGTTCATCCACATTGCTGCTGAAGTCAAGCTCCGTTTCCCTGTCTTCAAGCGGAAAACCCTTTAGGAAAGATGCATGGTTTGCGCACCCCTTCCTTTACTTGAACCCACTTCTTTGCAAAATTGTTTTAAGTTCGAATTGGGTTGTTAGCAACTCGACAATTTTGTCAGACCCAGTTAAAACGTCGTCTAGGCAGAATGCAGAGGTGGTGCCAAGTCACAAGCTCTACCTTATGACGTTTTTGATCTTACTGAAACAAATCTTTCTAAGGACATTAAAAGTCAAGACCTGTTTCCTTCGTTCTTCAATGTTTTGACTCCCCCTTCAAGCCAAACTCTTCCCATAACATTTTATTATCAAAATGTAAGAGGTCTTCTTTCAAAAACTCATAATATCTTACAAATATCTTACAGAAATCTCATGCTCTACCTTTCGAAATCTATGCACTAACCGAAACCAATCTTATACTTAGAATTAATAACCTTGAATTGTTCCCATCTAATTTTAATGTTTACCGTGATGATCTTAACCGAAGCTCAAATGATTCACCTAGTCGTGGTTTATTACTCGCCGTTAAAAACACAATTGATTCATCTTTCATATAAAAATCTTCCTCATCGATTATAGACTATGTCTCTATAAAAATTAGTCTTCCCCTTAAAACAATTTTTGTCATCTGCTTCTACATCCTACCCGCACTACCCATTGAGTCATACGAACAAGCTTTTAACGCAGCTAAAAAACTCATAACCCTTAGTGAACCCCAAGACTTCTTTTTGGTGACTTTATTCTTCCTCAATTAATATGAAAAGCATCCGATCGATCGACAACTATCATCCACCTATTTTTTTGTCATTATTTCAGGAGTCCCCTAACCAGAACTCTAATATTTCAATTCGTTCTTTCGACTTTCTCAAAGCTAAGGTTAGAGAAATTAACGAATGTCTCAGTAACACATGTTTTAATTTCGTAAATGTTTCCGTAAACGAAGTGAAATATTAATCTTAGAAAAATGTAAAAAAATAAATTAATTAATTAAAAAGGAAAATAAAAATGAAAACAAACTTAAAAAAAAACTAACTAAAAAAAGCAATAAAAAAATTAAAAAAATTTACTACTAACCAAACTTATTCTATATTACCCTATACAAAAATTATTGTATCTATATAAAAAAAATATTAAGTATAAAAATTTAAAAAAAATCGAAACCTACTAACTGAAGTTAATAATAGAAGAAATTAACAAACAAAAAAAAATGCCTACAACTACTCTGTATAAAAGTAAATGTCGGAAACAGAAGATGGAAAAGTTCTACGAGCCAAATAAAAAAATAAAAAAAATAAAACTTGTAAACTACTTCTATTGAATTTACTTTACAAAAAAAATTAAAAATGTTGCTTTCTTTTCTAGGACAATTTGAAATAAAAACTGATTCCAAACCGGCTCTAGACAGTTTGCTTTGATTCTCTTGAAGACTCAACGTGAATCTTCTTCGACTCTTCCATCGTTATTTTTCTTTATATGGTGTTTTCATGAATCTGGGCATTGATGCCAGCATAATCTACCAGCTTTACGACTCAGACCGCTAAACACCATGTCTTAAATTTTTTTGGAAACTAACTTCCGTCATCGCAAAGCAGCACCGAGTTCTACCCTCAGCTACTGGGACTAGTGACGGAAAGTTAGTTCCATCATGCTATCAAATTAAAATCAAAAATCAAAAGAAAATAAAAAAAAAAATAAAAATTACTGAACAAAAAATTTTAAAGTTAAAAGAATATAAAAAAATAAAATTAAAATAAACTGAATCTAAAAAGAAAACAAATTTAAATTGTAAAAAAAAACGTTAAGAAAATTAAATAAAAACAAAAAACTGAAAAAAACTAAACTGAACTGGCTAAAAATGTCTATGCTTAGATTCGATACTCTACAGTAGCGAAACCAAACACGTTGGGCGCCATTTTTGTTGCGAGCTCCTTTGTTACCGACGAGGTTGTTGCTGGAATGCTTGACCGGCCTCACGCTCGTCGGAGGGGGTGGAGTCTTGACCCCTTTCAGAGCAACACAAAAAGGTTTCATGCCAGACTTTTGACGAATATCTTGCTCGTTTGCGGAACTCCTCTCTATCCACCCTACCATGGTATCTTATTCGCCTCGATACCCCTATTGCCCGTCATCTTCTGCCTCCCCCCCTTAACCCTAACATCCTTCACTTATATTTTGCCATCAGAACCGATAGGACGTATTTTTGGTTTGCTCCCTTCATTTTCTTTTCTGCAATTTTCGTTTTTGCATAGTCCGAAAAAAAAGAAATGTTCTTGCCCATTTCTCGCGTCACGACGCAATAAAATAATAATAATAAAAAAAATAATAATAAATTAAATTTTTCTTGCCTACTGTTCGTGACCTACATAGAACTGTTATTAAGTTTCATTTTCCGCGGCCTGCATTAATTGCTGAGCGTTAAAATTATAACTGACCCACATTACCTAACTATGGAAATAATGTCGTGTGCCAATCCAATGCGTAGCAACGCCGACGTAACCGCGGAGTTACTTAAATGCAACGGTGTCTGTCGCAAATCCCTTCATCCCTCCTGCATTTGTATTACTAAAAGAGCGAGTGCTTACTTGAAAGAAATTAATAACTTTATTTTTTATTGTGATGAGTGCAAGAACATTTCAATCGGTGACATTATGATTGCGATTAAATGCCTTAGTGAATCACTTATCAATGAAAACTATTTAACCCAAAAAAAGATTTTAAACTTATCCAAAAAATTTGATCTTCTATTTAAAAGTGTTGAGGAGTCTAACTCTCAATCGCAACAATCCCCTGCGCAGTGTTTGTCAAAAATAAACAATATCGAAAAAAAACCACCAAATCCTTAAACCCACTTCATAAATCTACGCTCGACTTGTCCATTGGTTTTAAATCGCTCTGGTCTGACATGGAATCTAAACTCAATTTCTTACATGCTTCAGCCAAAGTTATGAACACCAATATAAATCAATTGCGATCAGATTTTGAGATCCAACAGAAGCAACCAATTTTGAAAAGGAACAATACTTCAATCTTCGACGAAATACTTTCTGCCGAAGTCATTGACAGTGATCTTCCTGAACTACCTCAAAAAACTTCGGCAGTAGAAATGGTCGTTAAATGTGGACATACTTGAAAGTTATTGGACTGGAATAAAAGACTCAGCAAACTGGATTCGTCCAATAACTCCTCGTTCATACTAAAAAACACACCCCCGATTTGCGGATAAGACCTGGATTCGTTCCTACTTTATGCGCAAATTTGCATTTAACTTATGTGAGTCTCAACCGATGTCATCAAGGTGCTTCAAGATCCAGATTCAACCCAAACGGATTCACTGAGCTTGGAAATATGCAACTTTCGCCAATGAACAATAGCCCACCTTTTTCTAAACCCAACTCAGATAGCAAGCCCCAATCGAAAGCCTATGAATAAAAATAAGAATCAAGACCACAACTTGTCTTTAAAAATGAATGTCTTCCCTAAATTTTCTGGCGCTTTGCCGTTGTCCTCTCTCAAGCAAAAGCCTTCACCTACATCGGTGAAACCTCCAGCCAAGCGAGTTTCTTTTAACCTTTTTCTACAAAAGCAGGATTCACAAACCTTTCCCCATCCAATACTCCGACAAAAACCACAACCTTAAACTCAAAATAGACCCCAACCAAAGCACCAATTTACACCCAAACAAAGCCTTAACCTCAGCCCCAACCTAAACCCCAAACTATACTCAAACCTAGACAAGGACTGTTTACTAAAATCCAAGGCGAAAGACCAGCAAACTCCAATCACACCGAAACTTGCCCACAAAACGTGTGTCTTTTGATATCAGTCCTGACTCTCCTTCTTCACCCATAAATTCCTCAAATTATTCAGAATCTCCTCAATTTCCGTGCTGTGACTTCTCTACAGGGGCAAAATACCCTAACTTTGTAAGCTCCCATATTATAAACTCTTACTCTTCTCTTTCTTCTACAGATTCACGTCCACCTTCCTAATTTGATCCTCTCTTACAACCTAATGTAAAACAGACCCTTGCGGATTCTTCTGAGTCCTGATATGCCCTTTCTAAACTCAGAGATAACAAACTGTTGGACAACATCCGTCTGTTCTTAGCCTATCTCCACGATAAACCTAACAAAGATGGTAAAACGAAAAGTTATGTCTCAGCGTCTATAAAAAAGGAAGGTCTACCTACTGATCCGATACCATTAAGGCAGGTATACGACAAATATCACCAGCTTCTGAAAATATCCTTAAAACAATTCTCCAAATATCTCTACGAATTTTCTTCGTTTCTCCATTCTAAAAGAATTTCCTACCTTCAAAGAGTAAGATCAGAATCTAGTAAAATGTTTCGCTCCTAACAATATCTCTGCCCCACTACTCTCCACCCTCTTTCCCTTTATTAACAAAATGTAAGAGGTCTTCGCTCTAAAACACACTCTGTGTATTCCAAGTCACAAGCTCTACCCCATGACGTTTTGGCTCTTACTGAAACAAATCTTTCTAAGGACATTAAAAGTCAAGACCTGTTTCCTTCGTCCTTCAATGTTTTCATTCCCCCTTCAAACCAAATTCTTCCCATAACATTTTATTATCAAAATGTAAGAGGTCTTCGTTCAAAAACTCTTAATATCTTTCAGAAATCTCATGCTCTACCTTTCGAAATCTATGCACTGACCGAAACCATTAATAATCTAGAATTGTTCACATCTAATTTTAATGTTAACCGTGATGATCTAAACCGCAGCTAAAATGATTGACCTAGTCGTGGTGTATTACTCGCCGTTAAAAACACAATTGATTCATCTTTCTTATCAAAATCTTCCTCGTCGATTATAGACTATTAAAATTAGTCTTCCCCGTAAACCAATTTTTGTCATCTGCTTCTACATCCTGCCCGCACTACCCATTGAGTCATACGAACTAGCTATTAACGCAGTTGATGAACTCATAACCCTATGTGAACCCCAAATTGAAATCCTTCTTTTTGGTGACTTTAATCTTCCTCACTTAATATGGAAAGCATCCGAAGATGAATCACATTTTATCGCATGCAATCCAACTGAAAATAAAGAATATCTCTTCATCGAGCGATTAGCTGATTTCAGCCTTTTCCAAGCAAGTGGTGTCTTTAACTTTATGAATAATTAATCTCAACAGACCCCATGTATTCTAGTGTATCAGTAAGTACTCTTTCTCTTTCAACGATCGACAACGATAATCCACCATATATAAATAAAAACAAACTTAAAAAAAACTAACTCAAAAAAAAGCAATAAAAAAAATAAAAAAATGTACTACTAACCAAACTTATCTTATATAACCCTATAAAAAATTATTGAATCTATATAAAAAAAATATTAAGTATACAAATTGAAAAAAAAAATCGAAACATGCTAACTGAACTTAATAATAGAATAAAGTTAACAAAAAAAGAAAAGAAGAAAATGCTTACAAAATGATAAAAAATTAAAAAAAAAAAAAAATATTTTTTCATGTATGGTTTTTAATGAGCATCAACTACTCTGCAAAGGAAAGAAAGAAATGTCGGAAACAGAAGATGGCGAAATTCTACAAACCAAAAATAAAATAAAAATAAAACTGGTAAACTACTTCTATTGAATCTACTTTTCTAAAAAAAAATTTAAAATGTTGCTTTCTTTTCTAGGACGATTTGAAATAAAAACTTGATTGCAAACCGGCTCTAGACAGTTTGCTTTGATTCTCTTGAAGACTCAACGTGAATCTCTTTCGACTCTTCCATCGTTATTTTTCTTTAAATGGTGTCTTCATGAATCTGGGCATTGGTGCCAGCATAATCAACCAGCTTTACGACTTAGACCGCTAAACACCATGTCTTAATTTTTTTGGAAACTAACTTCCGTCATCGCAAAGCTGCACCGATGTCTACCCTCAGCTACTGGGTCTTATGACGGAAAGTTATTTCCATCATGGTATCAAATCAAAATCAAAATAAAATAAAAAAAAAGTTAAAATTACTGAACAACAAATTTAAAAGTTAAAAGAAAATAAAAAATAAAAAAAATGTAAACTGAATCTAAAAAGCAAACAAATTTAAATTGTAAAAAAAAACGTTAAGAAAATTAAATAAAATTAAAAAAAGTAAACTGAACTGGCTAAAAATGTCTATGCTTAGATTCGCTACTCTACAGTAGCGAAACCAAACAAGTTGGGCGCCATTTTTGTTGCGAGCTCCTTTGTTACCGACGGGGTCGTTGCTGGCATGCTTGTTCTTGCCCATTTCTCGCGTCACGACGTAATAAAATAATAATAATAAAAAAAAATAATAATAAATTCAATTTTTCTTGCCTACTGCTCGTGACCTACATAGAACTGATATTAAGTTTCATTTTCCGCGGCCTGCATAAATTGCTGAGCGTTGAAATTATTACTTAACTATCGAAATAATGTCATGTGCCAATCCAATGTGTAGCAACGCTGACGTAACCGCGGAATTACTTAAATGCAACTGTATCTATCGCAAATCTTTTCATCCCTCCTGCATTTGTATTACTAAAAGAGTGAGTGTTAACTTGAAAGACATTAATAACTTTATTTTTTATTGTGATGAGTGCAAAAACATTTCAATCGGTGGCATTATGATTGCGATTAAATGCCTAGTGAATCAGTTATCAAAGAAAACTCCTTAACCCAAAAAAAGATTTTAAACTTATTCAAAAAAATTTATATCCTATTTTAAAGTGTTGAGGAGTCTAATTCTCAATCGCAGCAATCCTCTGCGCAGTGTTTGTCAAAAATAAACAATCTCAAAAAATGATTCAGTATCACCAAATCCTTAAACTCTCTTCATGACTCTACGCTCAACTAATCCATTGCTCTGTCCTCGGTTTTTAAATCGCTCTGGTCTGACGTGGAATCTAAGCTTAGTTTCTCACATGCTTCAGCCAAAGTTTTGAACACCAATATAAATCAATTGCGATCAGATTTTGAGATCCAATTGCAAAGTTCGACGTTCCGCGTTCCACTTCTCCCCACGCCCATTACTGACCAAACGCTAGCCGAGATTTTCACTGAGCTTCAAAGCATACACTGCACACTCTATTCTGTATGTGCTGTAAGAAACCAGGAAAAAATTACAGCTGGCATTCAAAATCATCTAGATTCTAGAAAATAAAATGGATGTTTTTTTTTATTTTTTATTTTAGGCTCTGAATTCTTAAAACTTCAATAAACAAAAATTGTTGAACACTTTACAAAACATAAATAACAACACATCTAAATGAGATACCTAATTAAGTTTATACTACTTTAAAAGACGTTGTATCTTACTGTATAAATCTTTTCAAATAAATGTATGAAATATGTATGAAATATGAAAATGGAGTTCTTTCTAAATGATGCCCTTCACGAACAGAAGTAACCAATTTTGAAAAGGAACAATACTTCAATCTTCGAAAAAATACTTCCTTCCTAAGTCATGGTCTGTGATCTTCCTGAACTACCTCAAGAAATTTCGGCAGTGGAAATGGTCATTAAATGTGGACATGCTTTTTTTTTTTTTTTTTTTTTTTTTTTATAATTTACACGCGCGAAAGGGGTTTGTGTGTACCCTTAAAATGTTTAAACACCGCACGTGCATTAGGGAAATGAGGAGGGATAAAAGAGGAGATACCGATGCACATTAGTTTTAAAGTTCTGCATATCAAAATGGGAGGGAAAAACAGAGCCTGGCAAAGCATTCCACATTCGTGTGGTACGACTAAAGAAGGAATCTCTATACTTAACAGTACGTCCGAAGTTAGGCTCAAGGGTAAACTGATGGGCATTCCTAGCAGTTCGAGTATTAAGGGTTGAATCGTTTCAGGGGAGGAATACAGCTGGCTATTTTGCTAGAGCATTGTTTGTAAAAATAACGATAAAATAACGAAAGGCACGAAACATTTCGGTGGTGCTCAAGAGATGTAAACGTTTCTGTTATTGTTCGGTCGCCTATCATTTTCAAAGCTCTTTTTTGAATTCTATCTAGAAAACTCAAGTGGGTTATAGGAGCACCTGCCCAAATATGGGAATTATACTCGAGTTTCGGTCGAATATATGCTTTTTATACTGTAGCCAGATCAGACGGGGTGAAGAACTTCTTGCATCTTCGAAGAAAACTCCGTTATTGAAAGAACCAAATTTTTGCATGACCAAAAATTACGTCAAAAACTTCTGCAGTGTCCCAAAGGCAGTAAAAATTTTTGGTCATTTGTAAAAAAATATTAAAAACTCCTCAACATCTTTGGTTCCAACGCTCATCGACAATAACAAACCAATTGTTTACTCTTCCGAGAAGGCAAACTTGCTCGCCGCCCATTTCGCTGCCAGCTCCACGCTGCCGCATAGCAACGTTGCCCCTCCTGCACTTGAGAATGTAAATTTTTCCATGGGACAGATTTTTTTCCGCACTCGTACAGTAGCAAGAGTTCTCAAAGATCTCGATATACACAAGTCCGCTGGCCCGGATGGTATACCCCCGATTCTTCTGAAGAGGTGTTCTTCCACACTGGCAAAGCTACTGCGTAAGCTTTTCCATCGCTCCTACTCTTCTGGAATCTTTCCAAGAAGATGGAAAACAGCATTTGTCCAGCCTGTCCCTAAGAAAGGTGACCCATCCCCCCCCCTCCTCCTACCGACCCATAGCACTGACATCCCTTCTTTCTAAGGTCATGGAAACACTGATTAACCGTCAGCTTAAGGAATATCTTGAAGATCGTAAGCTTATCCATGACCGTCAGTATGGCTTCCGCAGCAACCGTTCCACTGGTGATCTGATGGCATATCTCACCGAACAGTGGAACAAATCTTTACATCGCTTTGGTGAAAGTAAGATTATTGCTCTTGATATCTCCAAGGCATTTGATAGAGTTTGGCATGAAGCTCTCGTATCGAAAATGCGTGCTTTTGGGATCGATAATACTCTTGTTCGTTGGATTAGAAGCTATCTTCTGGACCGTTCAATACAAGTTGTATTGGACGGATTCAAGTTTAATTCCCATAAAATAAATGCTGGTGTGCCCCAGGGCTCTGTTCTGTCTCCGACTCTTTTCCTCATTTTTATAAATGATCTTCTGTCTGTAACTTCTAATCCGCTTAACTGTTTTGCTGACGACTCTACCCTCAGCTTTTCATATTTGTTCGATAATTCACGTCCTTCGCCTTCGGACGTCCAATTGCAACGGTGCCGTATGTCAAGCTCATTAAACTCCGATTTATACAGCATTGTCAAATGGGGTAATAGGAATCGTGTGGAGTTTAATGCTTCGAAAACTCAATGTTGTCTTCTGTCGTTAAAGCTTAACATTAACCCAATGCCATTGTCCATGAATGGCACTTACATCGAAGAAACCGAAAAGCTCTCAGTACTCGGTATGTGTGTCAACGACGACCTCCGTTGGAACGACCATATATTTGAGATCGCTAAAAATGCTGCTTAGGTTTTCTGTATCGGTGTAAGAAGTATTTTCCCCATCTGATCTGGCTACAATTTATAAAGCGTTTAAACGCCCTAAACTAGAGTATAACTCCCACCTCTGGGCAGATGCTTCGCAAACATCGCTTCGCCTGCTTGATAGAATACAAAATCGAGCGTTAAGATTGATAGGAAATAGAACTGCCGCTGAAACAATTACCCCACTCGAACACCGACGCAATGTTTCATGTCTTTCCTTATTTTATCGCTTCTTTTACAAAAAATGTTCACTCGAAGTAGCCAGTTGCATTCTTCCCCTTAAAAGTTTCTCCCGTTATACTCGTCTCGCAAGGAATGCTCATCAGTTCACCCTGGAGCCCAATTTCGGACGTACCGTGAAATATAGAGATTCTTTTTTTAGCCGTACAACACGATTTTGGAATGGTTTACCCGGCGAGATTTTCCCTTGCCATTTCAATATGCAAACATTCAAAACCAATGTTAATCGACACCTCCTATCTCTCCCCTCCTTATCTTCCTAATGTTTGCGCAGTGTGTTACATTAAAAGGGAAACAAATAGTCCCTTGTGCGCGCGTTAATTATAAAAAAAAAAAAAACACCTCGCAGCATTCTTTGCGATGTCAAATATGTGGTCATTCCACAGAAGGTGGTCTGTAATGCACATACCGAGAACTGAGAAGTGTTCTGTTTCTTCAATGCAAGTTCCGCTCATGGATAGTGGCATTGGAGGTATGTTTTGCTTTAACGACAAAAGACAACATTGAGTTTTAGAAGCATTAAATTCTACGCGATTTCTTATTCCCCATTGTACACTGCTGTCAAGATCAGAATTTAATGAACTTTTCATACGCTGCCGTTGCAGTTCAACATCCGAAGAACATGGATGTGAATCTGGAAACGAATATGAAAAGCTGAGAGTACTGTCGTCAGCAAAACAATTGATTGGATTAGTTGTTTCAGATAATAAGTCATTGATAAATATAAGGAAAAGAGTCGGAGACAAAACAGAGCCCTGGGGCACACCAGCATTTATTTTGTGAATATCAGATTTAAAACCGTCCAATACAATTTGCATTGAGCGGTTCGAAAGATAGTTACTAATCCAACGAAGAAGAGATTCATCGAGTCCAAATGAACGCATTTTCGATAAAAGGGCTTGATGCCAAACTCTATCAAATGCCTTAGAAATATCAAGTGCAATAATTTTGCTTTCCCCAAAACGATGGAGAGATTGGTTCCACTTTTCAGTGAGATATACCATCAAAACTACAGTGGACCTGTTGCTACGAAAGCCGTACTGCCGGTCATTAAGAAGCTTTCGTTCTTCGATATATTTCTTAAGCTGAAAATTAATCAGCGTTTCCATGACCTTAGAAAGAAGGGACGTTAGTGCAATTGGTCGGTAGTCTAGGGTGCAGAAGATTCGCCTTTTTTGGGGATAGGCTGGACAAATGCTGTTTTCCATGCACTCGGAAAGAGTCCAGAGGAATAGGACCGATGAAAAAGCTTACGCAAAGGTTTTGCCAGCGTTGAAGAACACCTCTTCGGAACAATAGCGAGGATACAATCCGGGCCAGCGGATTTATTTATGTTGAGATCTTTTAATACTCTTGCGACTGAACGAGTGCGAAAGAAGATTGGTCCCATAAAATCATTTACTCTCTCGAGTACAGGAGGAGTTCTGACACCTGCGGCCAGTGTTGAGTTTGACGCGAATTGGGCAGCAAGCAGATCTGCTTTTTCTTGAGAACTGACAGCAGAAGTATCGTTGAAGACGAGCGTAGGAACTGACGATGACGAAGAATTCTGTACTTTTTTTAAAATGACCAAACATTTTTACTGCCTTTGGGACATTGCAGTATTTTTTGCCGAATTTTTTGTTCATGTAAAAATTTGGTTTTTCGAATATGAACATTGCAGGCCTTTCTAGCTTGCTGAAACTTTTTCCGGTTTTCCTCTGAGATGTTGGCTTTGTAACAACGGAAACTTACATTTCTTAACCTGATAACCTCTCTACAGCTCGAATCAAACCATGAGTTTTCCTTAGTTTTGGTACTCTTCGACCTGTTTGGGATAAAATTTCTCATTCCTAAAAGAATTAAATTTGTAACCATGTCTGCGCTGGAATCAATGTCACTATCGAGGAAGCATAGTGACCAGTTAAAGGTCCTGAAATAGTTATTGAGGTCGTCCCAGTTGGCTTTCTCGTATTGCCAAACGGTTCTCCTTGGGTTTTTTTCTTTAACTGAATTGAGTTGGCACGAGAAATTTGCAGAGATGACACAATGGTCAGATGTGCCTAGAGGCGATAATACACGAATTGTGCATTTATCAGGATCGGAGGTAAGAAACAAGTCTAGAGTGCTGGGGATTTGACCTGCAATGTCAGGAATTCGGGTTGGCTCATCAACGAGCTGAGTAAGATGGTTTAACTCAGCGAAAATCTCAACATACCTTCCTTCGGGTGTTGTCTGGCCAGAAAAGCGAAGCCAACTGGAATTGTGTACATTGAAATCGCCCGTAATAACGATTTCAGTGTGAGGGTAACGGGAAACAATTCCTTGAATGGAGGCAGACAAAGCATCAAATTCGTTAGAAGTTGAAACTCTGTCTAAATTTGGGCTTCTATAAAGGAAACATATATGTGATGCGCTTATTAATCGTTAATTTTAACCAAATGAAATGGAATTCCATGTTTACATATAGACCGAATTGTGGTTGAAGTTGATATGCAACATCATTTCTTATGTAAACGGCGAGGCCATGTTTGGCAAAGAATAAACGTACAAGTGAATACCCATGCAAGGAAAATTCCGAATGATCGGTATTTTCCCCAACTTGTGTTTCACTAAGTGCCAATACAGCTGGTCTGTTTATCACAGAGTGGACATAGGCAGCATAGAAATTTTTCCTAAGTCCACGAATGTTTGCATAGTAGACTATGAAATCACCTACCATTCTAAAACACAGAACTAAAAAGAACTAAGACGGACAATTACCTATAATCAATACACCACTAAATCCCAATTTGAGCTTTTCAATACAAATTATTAACAGTGTTATACCTTGACAATAAAATGTATTTGATCCGCTCCTGGTCATTTAGGGAGCATTAATTAATCTATCCGATAACGATTAGACTTGTTCATTCGGATTTACCGCAATGTTCAAGTAAAATCGTCTGTGAGTGAGATAAGGAAAGAAAAAGTTGGAAGGAATGCTTACTGCGAGTATTTTTTCGTTGGTGGGTATTCGTTTTTTATTTGCATGATGTGATGCCTTTCTGTTGTAGCATCAAATAAATTTTCACAAAACGGGCACTAAATGTTGTCGGTTCGCGCCCGAGATGGATATATATATATTTTTTTTTTTTTTGTATTTTTTTTTTAAAGAACGCCTAGGCAGCAGCACTCCGCGGCTTCACTTTCTCACCATGCACCCGTTTGGTGACTTCGACGGGCAGATCGACACTGAATTTTTCGGACTGGAGTTGAAGACTCAGCAAACTGGATTCGTCTAATGACCCCTCGTTCATATTAAAAAAACACACCTCGATTTGCGGATATGACCTGGATTGGCACCTATTTAATGCGTAAATTTGCAATTAACTTATGTGAATGTCAACCGATGTCATCAAGGTGCTTCAAGATCCAGATTTAACCCAAACGGGTTCACTCAGCTTGGAAATATGCAACTTTTGTCAATGAACAATAGCCCACCTTTTCCTAAACCCAAATCCAATAGCAAGCCCCAATTGAAAGGCTTTACAAATAAAAATAAGAATCCAGACCACAACTTGTCTTTAAAAATGGGTGTCTTCCCTAACTTTTCTGGCGCTTTGCCGTTGTCCTCTCTCTAGCAAAAGACTTCACCTACATCGGTGAAACCTCCTGCCAAACGAGTTCCTTTTAACCTTTTTCTACAAAAGCAGGATTCACAAACCTTTCCCCACCCAATACTCCGACCAAAACCACAACATAAAACTCAAAATAGACCCCAACCAAAGCACCAATTTACACCCCAAACTAAGCCTCAACCTAAGCCCCAACCTAGACCAAGACTGTTTTTACTTAAATCCAATGCGAAAGACAAGCAAACTCCAATCACACCGAAACTTACCCACCAACGTGTGTCTTTTGATATCAATTCTGACTCTCCTTCTTCACCCACAAATTGCTCGAATTATTCAGAATCTCCTCAATTTCCGTGCTTTAACTTCACTACAGGGGCAAAATACCCTAACTTTGTAAGCTCCCATATTCTAAACTCTAACTGTTCTCTTTCTTCTACAGATTCACGTCCACCTTCCTAATTTGATCCTTTCTTACCACCTAATGTAAAACTAACCCAACAGACCCTTGCGGATTCTTCTGAGTCCTGCTATGCCCTTTCCAAACTCAGAGATAACAAACTGTTGGACAACATTCGTCTGTTCTTAGCCTATCTCCACGAAAAACCTGACGATTTGTGCGTAGATATTAAAACGAAAAATTATGTCTCAGCGTCTATAAAGAAGGAAGGACTACCAACTGATCCGATACCATTAAGGCAGATATACGACAAATATCACGAGCTTCTGAACATATCCTCAAAACAAATCTTCAAAGATCTCTACCCCTTTTCTTCATTTTAAAGAATTTCCTACCTTCAAAGAGTACGATCAGAATCTAGTAAATTTTATCGCTCCTAACAATATCTCGGCCCAACTTCTCTCCAACCACCACCCTCTTTCCCTTTATTACCAAAATATAAGAGGTCTTTGCTCTAAAACACACTCTGTGTATACCAAGTCAGAAGCTCTACCCTATGACGTTTTTGCTCTTACTGAAACAAATCTTTCTAAGGACATTAAAAGTCAAGAGCTGTTTCCTTCGTCCTTAAATGTTTTGACTCCCACTTCAAGCCAAATTCTTCCAATCACATTTTATTATCAAATTGTAAGAGACCTTTGTTCAAAATCTCATAATATCATTCAGAAATCTCATGCTCTGTCTTTCGAAATCTATTCACAAACAGAAACTAAATATTATACCTAGAATTAATAACCTAGAATTGTTCCTATATAATTTTAATATTTACCGTGATGATCTAAACTGCAGCTAAATGATTGACCTAGTCGTGGTGTATTACTCGCCGTTAAAAACACATTTGATTCATCTTTCATATCAAAATCTTCCTCGTCGATTATAGACTATAAAAATTAGTGTTCCCCGTAGAGCAATTTTTGTCACCTGCTTCTACATCCTACCCATTGAGTCATACGAACTAGCTATTAACGCAGTTGCTGAAGTGAACCCCAAGTTGAAATCCTTCTTTTTGGTGACTTTAATCTTCCTCACTTCAATATGGAAAGCATCCGAAGATGAATCACATTTTATCGCATGCAATCCAACTGAAAATAAAGAATATCTCTTCATCGAGCGATTAGCTGATTTCAGCCTTTTCCAAGCAAGTGGTGTCTTTAACTTTATGAATAATTAATCTCAACAGACCCCATGAATTCTAGTGTATCATTAAGTACTCCTTTTCTTTCGACGATCGACAACGATAATCCACCTATTTTTTTGTCGTTATTTCAGGAGTGTCCTAACCAGAACTCTAATATTTCAATTAGTTCTTTCGACTTTCTCAAAGCTAAGGTCAGAGAAATTAACGAATATCTCAGTAACACATCTTCAAATTTCGTATATATTTCCGTAAACGAAGCGAAATTTTATTCTAAGAAAAATGTAAAAAAAAAATAAATTAATTAAAAAGGAAAATAAAAAAAAAATTACCTAAAAAAAAGGAATAAAAAAAATAAAAAAATGTACTACTAACCAAACTTATCGTATATTACCCAATAAAAAATTATTGAATCTATATAAAAAAAATATTTAGTATGCAAATTTAAAAAAAATCGAAACATGTTAACTGAACTTAATAATATAATAAAATTTACAAAAAAAGAAAAGAAGAAAATGCTTACAAAATGATACAAAATGTAAAAAAAAAAAAATATTTTTTCATGTATGGATTTGGATGAGCATCAACTACTCTGCAAAGGAAAGAAAGAAATGTCGAAAACAGAAGATGGCGAAGTTCTACAAATAAAAAATAAAATAAAAATAAAACTGATAAAATACTTCTATTGAATCTACTTTACCAAACAAAAATTAAAAATGTTGCTTTCTTTTCTAGGACGATTTGAAATAAAAACTTGATTGCAAACCGGCTCTAGACAGTTTGCTTTGATTCTCTTGAAGATTCAACGTGAAACTTCTTCGACTCTTCCATCGTTATTTTTCTTTATATGGTGTCTTCACGAATCTGGGCATTGATGCCAGCATAATCTACCAGCTTTACGACTCAGACCGCTAAACACCATGTCTTAAATTTTTTTGGAAACTAACTTCCTTCATCGCAAAGCAGCACCGATGTCTACCCTCAGCTACTGGGTATTATGACGGAAAGTTAGTTCCATCATGCTATCAAATCAAAATCAAAAAAAAATTTAAAAAAAAAATAAAAATTACTGAACAAAAAATTTAAAAGTTAAAAGAAAATAAAAAAAATTAAAAAAAACCTTAAGAAAATTAAATAAAAATAAAAAAAACCGAAAAAAAAACTAAACTGAACTGGCTAAAATGTCTATGCTTAGATTCGCTACACTACAGTAGCGAAACCAAACACGTTAAGCGCCTTTTTTGTTGCGAGCTCGTTTGTTACCGACGGGGTCGTTGCTGGCATGCTTGACTGGCCTCACGCTCGTCGGAGGGGGTGGATTCCTGACCCCTTTCAGAGCACAACAAAAAGGTTTCATGCCAGACTTTTGACGAATATCTTGCTCGTTTTGCGGAAGTCCTCTCTATCCACCCTACCATGGTATCTTATTCGCCTCGATACCCCTATTGCCCGTCATCTTCTGCCTCCCCCCCTTAACCCTAACATCCTTCACTTATATTTTGGCATCAGAACCGATCGGACGTATTTTTGGTTTGCTCCCTTGATTTTATTTTCTGCCATTTTCGTTTTTGCATAATCCGAAAAAAAGAGAATTGTTCCTGCCCATTTCTCGCGTCACGACACAATACAAAAAAATAAAAGTAATAATAAATTCAAGTGAATCACTTATCAATGAAAACTATTTATTAAAATGTCGAGGAGTCTAATTCTCAATCGCAACAATCCTCTACGCAGTGTTTGTTCAAAAATAAACAATCTCGATAAACAATTTAGTACCACCAAATCCTTAAACCCTCTTCATAACTTTACGCTCGACTTTTCCATTGCTTTGTCCTCGGGCTTTAAATCGCTCTGGTCTGACATGGAATCTAAACTTAATTCCTTACATGCTTCAGCCAAAGCTATGAACACCAATATAAATCAATTGCGATCAGATTTTGAGATCCAATTGCCAAGTTCAACGTTCCACATTCCACTTCTCCCCACAACCTTTACTGGCCAAACACTAGCCGAGATTTTCACTGAGCTTCAAAACATAAACTGCACACTCTACAGTATGTGCAGCTGTAAGGAACCAGGAAAATATTAAAAAAAAAGTCTACAAATAAATATAAGAATCCAGACCCAAACTGGTCTTTAAAAATGGGTGTCTTCCCTAACTTTTCTGGCGCTTTGCCGTTGTCCTCTCTCAAGCGAAAGATTTCATCTACATCGGTGAAGCCTCCTGCCAAACGAGTTTTTTTAACCTTTTTCTACAAAAGCAGGATTCACAAACCTGTCCCCATCCAAAACTCCGACCAAAACCACAACCTAAAACTTAAAATAGACCCCAACCAAAGCACCAATTTACACCCGAAACTAAGCCTCAACCTAAGCCCCAAACTATTCCCCAACTTAGACCAAGACTGTCTTTACTAAAATCCAATGCAAAAGACCAGCAAACTCCAATCACACCGAAACTTGCTCACCAACGTGTGTCTTTTAATAGCAATCCTGACTCTCCTTCTTCACCCATAAATTCCTCAAATCCTTCAGAATCTCCTCAATGTCCATGTTTTGACCTCACCATAGGGGCAAAATACCCTAACTTTGTAAGCTCCCATATTCTAAACTCTAACTCTTCTCTTTCTTCTACAAATTCACGTCCACCTCCCTGCTTTGATCTTCTCTTACCACCTAATGTAAAACTAACCCAACAGCCCCTTGCTGATTCTAGTGAGTTCCGTTATGCCCTTTTCAACCTCAGAGATAACAAACTGTTGGACAACATTCGTCTGTTCTTAGCCTATCTCCACGATAAACCTGACGATTTGTGCATAGATGGTAAAACGAAAAGTTATGTCTCAGCGTCTATATAAAAGGAAAGTCTGCCTACTGATCCGATACCGTTAAGGCAAATATACGACAAATATCACGAGCTTCTGAACATATCCTCAAAACAAATCTCCAAAAATCTTTACAAATTTTCTTCGTTTCTTCATTCTAAAGGAATTTCCTACCTTCAAGGAGTAAGATCAGAATTTAATAAATTTTATCGCTCCTAACAATATCTCTCTCCACCGTCTTTCCCTTTATTAACAAAATGTAAGAGGTCTTCGCTCTAAAACACACTCTGTGTATTCCAAGTCACAAGCCTTGACGTTTTTGCTCTTACTGAAACAAATCTTTCTAAGGACATTAAATGTCAAGAGCTGCTTCCATCGTCCTTCAATGTTTTGACTCCCCCTTCAAGCCAAATTCTTCCCATCACATTTTATTATCAAATTGTAAGAGGTCTTTTTTCAAAAACTCATAATATCTTTCAGAAATCTCATGCTCTGCCTTTCGAAATCTATTCACTAACCGAAACCAATCTTATACCTAGCATTAATAACCTAGAATTGTTCCCATCTAATTTTAATGTTTACCGTGATGATCTAAGCCGAAGCTCAAATGATTCACCTAGTCGTGGTGTATTACTCGCCGTTAAAAACACAATTGATTCATCTTTCATATCAAAATCTTCCTCGTCGATTATAGACTATAAAAAAGCATCCGAAGATGAATCAGATTTTATCGCATGCAATCCAACTGCCAATAAATAACAGCTCTTCATCCATCGATTAGCTGATTGAAACCTTTTCCAAGCAAGTGGTGTCTGTAACTTTATGAATAGGCAACTCGACTTAATTAATCTCAACAGACCCCATGTATTCTAGTGTATCATTAAGTACTCCTTCTCTTTCAACGATCGACAACTATCATCCACCTATTTTTTTGTCGTTATTTCAGGAGTGCCCTAACCAGAACTCTAATATTTCAATTCCTTCTTTCGACTTTCACAGAGCTAAGGTCAGAGAAATTAACGAATATCTCAGTAACACATCTTTTAATTTCGTAAATCTTTCCGTAAAGGAAGCGAAATTTTAGTCTAAGAAAAATGTAAAAAATTTGAATTATAAAGGAAAATAAAAATAAAAACTAACTTAAAAAAAAAAATAAAAAAAAGCAATACAAAATAAAAAAAAAATTACTACTAACCAAACTTATCCTATACTACCCTATAAAAAACTTATTGAATCTATATAAAAAAAATATTAAGTATAAAAATAAAAAAAATAAAAAAAAAAACAAAACCTGGTAACTGAAGCTAATAAATAGAAGAAATAAACAAAAAAAAAAAGAAAATGCTTACAAAATGATAAAAAATGATTAAAAAAAAATATTTGTTCATGTATGGATTTGGATGAGCATCAACTACTCTGCAAAGGAAAGAAAAAAATGTCGGAAACAGAAGATGGCGAAGTTCTGCAAACCAAAAATAAAATAAAAAATAAAACTGGTAAACTACTTCTATTGAATCTACTTTACCAAAAAAAAATTTGCTTTCTTTTCTAGTACGATTTGAAATAAAAAACTTGATTACAAACCGGCTCTAGACAGTTTGCTTTGACTCTCTTGAAGACTCAACGTGAATCTTCTTCGACTCTTCCATCGTTATTTTTCTTTATATGGTGTCTTCAGGAATCTGGGCATTGATGCCAGCATAATCTACCAGCTTTACGACTCAGACCGCTAAACACCATGTCTTAAAGTTTTTTGGAAACTAACTTCCGTCATCGCAACGCAGCACCGATGTCTACCCTCAGCTACTGGGTCTTAGTTAGTTAGTTAGTTAGTTAGTTCCATCATGCTATCAAATCAAAATCAAAATAAAATAAAAAAAAATAAAAATTACTGAACAAAAAATTTAAAAGTTAAAAGAAAATAAAAAAATTAAAACTGAATGTAAAAAGCAAACAAATTTAAATTGTAAAAAAAACCTTAAGAAAATTAAATAAAAATAAAAAACTGAAAAAAACTAAACTGAACTGGCTAAAATGTCTATGCTTAGATTCGCTACTCTACAGTAGCGAAACCAAACACGTTGGCCTATTTAAAAGTGTTGAGGAGTCTAATTCTCAATCGCAACAATCCTCTACGCAGTGTTTGTCAAAAATAAACAATCTCGAAAACAATTCAGTACCACCAAATCCTTAAACCCTCTTCATAACTCTACGCTCGACTTATCCATTGCTCTGTCCTCGGGCTTTAAATCGCTCTGGTCTGACATGGAATCTAAACTTAATTCCTTACATGCTTCAGCCAAAGTTATTAACACCAATATAAATCAATTGCGATCAGATTTTGAGATCCAATTGTAAAGTTCGACGTTCCACGTTCCACTTCTCCCCACAACCTTTACTGACCAAACACTAGCCGAGATTTTCACTGAGTTTCAAAACATAAACTACACACTCTACAGTATGTGCAGCTGTAAGAAACCAGGAAAAAATTAAAAAAAGTCTTTACAAATAAATATAAGAATCCAGACCCCAACTGGTTTTTAAAAATGGGTGTCTACCCTAACTTTTCTGGCGCTTTACAGTTGTACTCTCTCAAGCGAAAGATTTCATCTACATCGGTGAAGCCTCCTGCCAAACGAGTTTTTTTTTAACCTTTTTCTACAAAAGCAGGATTCACAAACCTATCCCAATCCAATACTCCGACCAAAACCACAACCTAAAACTTAAAATAGACCCCAACCAAAGCAACAATTTACACCCGAAACTAAGCCTCAACCTAAGCCCCAAACTATTCCCCAACCTAGACCTAGACTGTCTTTACTAAAATCCAATGCAAAAGACCAGCAAACTCCAATCACACCGAAACTTGCTCACCAACGTGTGTCTTTTAATAGCAATCCTGACTCTCCTTCTTCACCCATAAATTCCTCAAATCCTTCAGAATCTCCTCAATGTCCATGTTTTGACCTCACCATAGGGGCAAAATACCCTAACTTTGTAATCTCCCATATTCTAAACTCTAACTCTTCTCTTTCTTCTACAAATTCACGTCCACCTCCCTGCTTTGATCCTCTCTTACCACCTAATGTAAAACTAACCCAACAGCCCCTTGCTGATTCTAGTGAGTTCCGCTATGCCCTTTTCAACCTCAGAGATAACAAACTGTTGGACAACATTCGTCTGTTCTTAGCCTATCTCCACGATAAACCTGACGATTTGTGCATAGATGGTAAAACGAAAAGTTATGTCTCAGCGTCTATATAAAAGGAAAGTCTGCCTACTGATCCGATACCGTTAAGGCAAATATACGACAAATATCACGAGCTTCTGAACATATCCTCAAAACAAATCTCCAAAAATCTTTACAAATTTTATTCGTTTCTTCATTCTAAAGGAATTTCCTACCTTCAAGGAGTAAGATCAGAATCTTATAAATTTTATCGCTTTTAACAATATCTCTCTCCACCGTCTTTCTCTTTATTAACAAAATGTAAGAGGTCTTCGCTCTAAAACACACTCTGTGTATTCCAAGTCACAAGCTCTACCCTTGACGTTTTTGCTCTTACTGAAACAAATCTTTCTAAGGACATTAAAAGTCAAGAGCTGCTTCCATCGTCCTTCAAGGTTTTGACTCCCCCTTCAAGCCAAATTCTTTCCATCACATTTTATTATCAAATTATAAGAGGTCTTCTTTCAAAAACTCATAATATCTTTCAGAAATCTCATGCTCTGCCTCTCGAAATCTATTCACTAACCGAAACCAATCTTATACCTAGCATTAATAACCTAGAATTGTTCCCATCTAATTTTAATGTTTACCGTGATGATCTAAGCCGAAGCTCAAATGATTCACCTAGTCGTGGTGTATTACTCGCCGTTAAAAACACAATTGATTCATCTTTCATATCAAAATCTTCCTCGTCGATTATAGACTATAAAAAAGCATCCGAAGATGAATCAGATTTTATCGCATGCAATCCAACTGCCAATAAATAATATCTTTTCATCCATCGATTAGCTGATTTAAACCTTTTCAAGCAAGTGGTGTCTGTAACTTTATGAATAGACAACTCGACCTAATTAATCTCAGCAGACCCCATGTATTCTAGTGTATCATTAAGAACTCTTCCCTTTCAACGATCGACAACTCTCATCCACCTATTTTTTTGTAGTTATTTCAGTAGTGTCCTAACCAGAACTCTAATATTTCAATTCTTTCTTTCGACTTTCACAGAGCTAAGGTCAGAGAAATTAACGAATATCTCAGTAACACATCTTTTTATTTTGTAAATCTTTCCGTAAAGGAAGCGAAATTTTAGTCTAAGAAAAATGTAAAAAAAATGAATTAAAAAGGAAAATAAAAATAAAAACAAACTTAAAAAAAAAAATCAAATAAAGCAATAAAAAAAAAATTACTACTAACCAAACTTGTCCTATACTACCCTATTAAAAACTTATTGAATCTATATAAAAAAAATATTAAGTATAAAAATAAACAAAAAACAAAACCTGGTAACTGAAGTTAATAAATAGAAGAAATAAACAAAAAAAAAAGAAAATGCTTACAAAATGATAAAAAAATGTTTAAAAAAAAAATATTTGTTCATGTATGGATTTGGATGAGCATCAACTACTCTGCAAATGAAAGAAATAAATGTCGGAAACAGAAGATGACGAAGTTCTGCAAACCAAAAATAAAATAAAAAATAAAACTTCTATTGAATCTACTTTACCAAAAAAAATTAAAAATTTTGCTTTCTTTTCTAGGCTGATTTTAAATAAAAACTTGATTCCAAACCGGCTCTAGACAGTTTGCTTTGCTTCTCTTGAAGACTCAACGTGAATCTTCTTCGACTCTTCCATCGTTTTTTTTCTTTCCATCATGCTATCAAATCAAAATCAAAAGAAAAAAAAAAAGAAAAATTACTGAACAAAAAATTAAAAAATTAAAAGAAAATAAAAAAAAATAAAAAAAAATAAAACTGAATCTAAAAAGCAAACAAATTTAGATTGAAAAAAAAACCTTAAGAAAATTAAATAAAAATAAAAAAACTGAAAAAAACTAAACTGAACTGGCTAAAATGTCTATGCTTAGATTCGCTACTCTACAGTAGCGAAACCAAACACGTTGGGCGCCATTTTTGTTGCGAGCTCCTCTGTTACCGACGGAGTCACTGCATGCTAGTCGGAGGGGGTGGAGTCTTGACCCCTTTCAGAGCACAACAAAAAGGTTTCATGCCAGGCTTTAGACGAATATCTTGCTCGTTTGCGGAACTCCTCCCTATCCACCCTACCATAGTATCTTATCCGCCTCGATACCCCTATTGCCCGTCATCTTCTGCCTCTCCCACTTCACCCTAACATCTTTCACTTATATTTTGGCATCAGAACCGATCGGACGTATTTTTGGTTTGCTCCCTTCATTTTCTTTTTGCAATTTTCGTTTTTGCATAATCCGAAAAAAAAGAATTGTTCTAGCCCATTTCTCGCGTCACGACGCAATAAAATAATAATAATAAAAAAATATAATAATAAATTAAATTTTTCTTGCCTACTGCTCGTGGCCTACATAGAACTGTTATTAAGTTTCATTTTCCGCGGCCTGCATAAATTGCTGAGCGTTGAAATTATAACTGACCCACATTACTTAACTATCGAAATAATGTCGTGTGCCAATCCAATGTGTAGCAACGCTGACGTAACCGCGGAGTTACTTAAATGCAACGGTATCTGTCGCAAATCCCTTCATCCTTCCTGCATTTGTATTACTAAAAGAGCGAGTGTTTATTTCAAAGACATTAATTACTTTATTTTTTATTGTGCAAAAACATTTCAATCGGTGACATTATGATTGCGATTAAATGCCTTAGTGAATCACTTATCAATGAAAACTATTTAGCCCAAAAAAAGATTTTAAAATTATCCAAAAAAATTGATCTCCCATTTAAAAGTGTTGAGGAGTCTAATTCTCAATCTCAACAATCCTCTGCGCTGTGTTAGTCAAAAATAAACAATCTCGAAAAACAATTCAGTACCACCAAATCCTTAAACCCACTTCATGACTCTACGCTCAACTTATCCATTGCTCTGTCCTCGGGTTTTAAATCGCTCTGGTCTGACATGGAATCTAAACTTAATTCCCCACATGCTTCAGCCAAAGTTATGAACACCAATATAAATCAATTGCGATCAGATTTTGAGATCCAACAGAAGCAACCAATTTTTAAAAGGAACAATACTTCAATCTACGACGAAATACTTTCTGCCGAAGTCATGGACAGTGATCTTCCTGAAACTAACTCAAGAAACTTCTTAGAAGTTAAGAAGAAGAAACTGTTTAGAAGTTATCGGACTGTAATAAAAGACTCAGCAAACTGGATTCGTGCAATACCTCCTCGTTCATATTAAAAAAAACACACCTCGATTTGCGGATGTGACCTGGATTCGCTCCTTCTTTATGCGCAAATTTGCATTTAACTTATGTGAATGTCAACCGATGTCATCAAGGTGCTTCAAGATCCAGATTCAACCCAAAGGGATTCACACAGCTTGAAAATATGCAACTTTCGCCAATGAACAATAGCCCACCTTTTTCTAAACCCAACTCAGATAGCAAGCCCCAATCGAAAGTCTTTACGAATAAAAATAAGAATCCAGACCACAACTTGTCTTTAAAAATGGATGTCTTCCCTAACTTTTCTGGCGCTTTGCCGTTGTCCTCTCTCAAGCAAAAGACTTCACCTACATCGGTGAAACCTCATGCCAAACGAGTTCCTTTTAACCTTTTTCCACAAAAGCAGGATTCACAAACCTTTCCCCATTCAATACTCCGACCAAAACCACAACCTAAAAGACAAAATAGACCCCAACCAAAGCACCAATTTACACCCCAAACTAAGCCTCAACCTAAGCCCCAACCTATACCAAGACTGTTTTTACTTAAATCCAATGCGAAAGACAAGCAAACTCCAATCACACCGAAACTTACCCACCAACGTGTGTCTTTTGATATCAATTCTGACTCTCCTTCTTCACCCACAAATTGCTCGAATTATTCAGAATCTCCTCAATTTCCGTGCTTTAACTTCACTACAGGGGCAAAATACCCTAACTTTGTAAGCTCCCAAATTCTAAACTCTAACTGTTCTCTTTCTTCTACAGATTCACGTCCACCTTCCTAATTTGATCCTCTCTTACCACCTAATGTAAAACGAACCCAACAGACCCTTGCGGATTCTTCTTAATCCTACTATGCCCTTTCCAAACTCAGAGATAACAAACTGTTGGACAACATTCGTCTGTTCTTAGCCTATCTCCACGATAAACCTGACGATTTGTGCGTAGATATTAAAACGAAAAGTTATGTTTCAGCGTCTATAAAGAAGGAAGGACTGCCAACTGATCCGATACCATTAAGGCAGATATACGACAAATATCACGAGCTTCTGAACTTATCTTCAAAAAAAATCTACAAAGATCTCTACCCCTTTTCTTCATTTTAAAGAATTTCCTACCTTCAAAGAGTAAGATCAGAATCTCATAAATTTTATCGCTCCTAACAATATCTCTGCCCAACTTCTCTCCAACCACCACCCTCTTTCCCTTTATTACCAAAATATAAGAGTTCTTTGCTCTAAAACACACTCTGTGTATACCAAGTCAGAAGCTCTACCCTATGACGTTTTTGCTCTTACTGAAACAAATCTTTCTAAGGACATTAAAAGTCAAGAGCTGTTTCCTTCGTCCTTAAATGTTTTGACTCCCACTTCAAGCCAAATTCTTCCAATCACATTTTATTATCAAATTGTAAGAGACCTTTGTTCAAAATCTCATAATATCATTCAGAAATCTCATGCTCTGTCTTTCGAAATCTATTCACAAACAGAAACTAAATATTATACCTAGAATTAATAACCTAGAATTGTTCCTATATAATTTTAATATTTACCGTGATGATCTAAACCGCAGCTAAATGATTGACCTAGTCGTGGTGTATTACTCGCCGTTAAAAACACATTTGATTCATCTTTCATATCGAAATCTTCCTCGTCGATTATAGACTATAAAAATTAGTGTTCCCCGTACAGCAATTTTTGTCACCTGCTTCTACATCCTACCCATTGAGTCATACGAACTAGCTATTAACGCAGTTGATGAAGTGAACCCCAAGTTGAAATCCTTCTTTTTGGTGACTTTAATCTTCCTCACTTAATATGGCAAGCATCCGAAGATGAATCACATTTTATCGCATGCAATCCAACTGAAAATAAAAAATATCTCTTCATCGAGCGATTAGCTGATTTCAGCCTTTTCCAAGCAAGTGGTGTCTTTAACTTTATGAATTATTAATCTCAACAGACCCCATGAATTCTAGTGTATCATTAAGTACTCCTTTTCTTTCGACGATCGACAACGATAATCCACCTATTTTTTTGTCGTTATTTCAGGAGTGGCCTAACCAGAACTCTAATATTTCAATTAGTTCTTTCGACTTTCTCAAAGCTAAGGTCAGAGAAATTAACGAATATCTCAGTAACACATCTTTAAAATTCGTAAATATTTCCGTAAATGAAGCGAAATTTCTAAGAAAAAAATAAATAAATATATTTCTAAGAAAAATGTAAAAAAAAATAAATTAGTTAAAAAGGAAAATAAAAACAAAAAAAACTAACTCAAAAAAAGCAATAAAAAAAATGAAAAGATGTACTACTAACCAAACTTATCGTATATTACCCAATAAAAAATTATTGAATCTATATAACAAAAATATTAAGTATTCAAATTTAAAAAAAACCAAACATGCTAACTGAAATTAATAATATAATAAAATTAACAAAAAAAGAAAAAAAAGAAAATGCTTACAAAATGATTAACAATGTAAAAAAAAAAAATATTTTTTCATGTATGGATTTGGATGAGCATCAACTACTCTGCAAAGGAAAGAAAGAAATGTCGAAAACAGAAGATGGCGAAGTTCCACAAACAAAAAATAAAATACAAATAAAACTGGTAAACTACTTCTATTGAATCTACTTTACCAAAAAAAAAAATAAAAGTGTTGCTTTCTTTTCTAGGACGATTTGAAATAAAAACTTGATTGCAAACCGGCTCTAGACAGTTTGCTTTGATTCTCTTGAAGACTCAACGTGAAACTTCTTCGACTCTTCCATCGTTATTTTTCTTTATATGGTGTCTTCACGAATCTGGGCATTGATGCCAGCATAATCTACCAGCTTTACGACTCAGACCGCTAAACACCGTGTCTTATTTTTTTTTGGAAACTAACTTCCGTCATCGAAAAGTAGCACCGATGTCTACCCTCAGCTACTGGGTCTTATGACGGAAAGTTAGTTCCATCATGCTACCAAATCAAAATAAAAAATTAAAATAAAAAAAAAATAAAAATTACTGAACAAAAAATTTAAAAGTTAAAAGAAAATAAAAAAAATAAAAAAATTAAAACTGAATGTAAAAAGCAAACAAATTTAAATTGTAAAAAAAACCTTAAGAAAATTAAATAAAAATAAAAAAACTGAAAAAAACTAGACTGAACTGGCTTAAATGTCTATGCTTAGATTCGCTACTCTACAGTAGCGAAAACAAACACGTTGGGCGCCATTTTTGTTGCGAGCTCCTTTGTTACCGACGGGGTCGATGCTGGCATGCTTGACCGGCCTTATGCTCGTCGGAGAGGGTGGAGTCTTGACCCCTTTCAGAGCACAACAAAAAGGTTTCATGCCAGACTTTTGACGAATATCTTGCTAGTTTGCGGAACTCCTCTCTATCCACCCTACCATGGTATCTTATTCGCCTCGATACACCTTTCGCCACTCATCTTCTGCCTCCCCCACTTCACAATAACATCCTTCCCTTATATTTTGGCATCAGAACCGATCGGACGTATTTTTGGTCTGCTCCCTTGATTTTATTTTCTGCCATTTTCGTTTTTGCATAATCGTAAAAAAAAGAATTGTTCCTGCCCATCTCTCGCTTCACGACACAATAAAAAAAAATAATAATAATAATTAATTCAAGTGAATCACTTAACAATGAATACTATTTAACCCAAAAAAAGATTTTAAACTTACCAAAAAATTGATCTCCTATTTAAAAGTGTTGAGGAGTCTAATTCTCAATCGCAACAATCCTCTACGCAGTGTTTGTCAAAAAAAAACAATCTCGAAAAACAATTCAGTACCACCAAGTCCTTAAACCCTCTTCATAACTCTACGCTCGACTTATCCATTGCTCTGTCCTCGGGCTTTAAATCGCTCTGGTCTGACATGGAATCTAAATTTAATTCCTTACATGCTTCAGCCAAAGTTATGAACACCAATATAAATCAATTGCGATCAGATTTTGAGATCCAATTGCAAATTTCGTCATTCCACGTTCCACTTCTTCCCACGCCCATTACTGACCAAACGCTAGCCGAGATTTTCACTGAGCTTCAAAACATAAACTGCACACTCTACAGTATGTGCAGCTGCAAGAAACCAGGAAAAAATTAAAAAAAAGTCTTTACAAATAAATATAAGAATCCAGACCCCAACTGGTCTTTAAAACTGGGTATCTTCTCTAACTTTTTCTAGCGCTTTGCCGTTGTCCTCTCTCAAGCGAAAGATTTCATCTACATCGGTGAAGCCTCCTGCCAAACGAGTATCTTTTAACCTTTTTCTACAAAAGCAGGATTCACAAACCTATCCCCATCCAATACTCCGACTAAAACCACAACCTAAAACTTAAAATAGACCCCAACCAAAGTACCAATTTACACCCGAAACTAAGCCTCAACCTAAGCCCCAAACTATACCCCTACCTAGACCAAGTCTGTCTTTACTAAAATCCAATGCGAAAGACCAGCAAACTCCAATCACACCGAAACTTGCTCACCAACGTGTGTCTTTTAATAGCAATCCTGACTCTCCTTCTTCACCCATTAATTCCTCAAATCCTTCAGAATCTCCTCAATGTCCACTCCGACCAAAACCACAACCTAAAACTTAAAATAGACCCCAACCAAAGCACCAATTTACACACGAAACTAAGCCTCAACCTAAGCCCCAAACTATACCCCTACCTAGACCAAGTCTGTCTTTACTAAAATCCAATGCGAAAGACCAGCAAACTCCAATCACACCGAAACTTGCTCACCAACGTGGGTCTTTTAATAGCAACCCTGACTCTCCTTCTTTACCCATAAATTCCTCAAATCCTTCAGAATCTCCTCAATGTCCATGTTTTGACCTCACCACAGGGGCAAAATACCCTAACTTTGTAAGCTCCCATATTCTAAACTCTAACTCTTCTCTTTCTTCTACAAATTCACGTCCACCTCCCTGCTTTGATCCTCTCTTACCACCTAATGTAAAACTAACCCAACAGCCCCTTGCTGATTCTAGTGAGTTCCGCTATGCCCTTTTCAAACTCAGAGATAACAAACTGTTGGACAACATTCGTCTGTTCTTAGCCTATCTCCACGATAAACCTGACGATTTGTGCATAGATGGTAAAACGAAAAGTTATGTCTCAGCGTCTTTAAAAAAGGAAAGTCTGCCTACTGATCCGATATCATTAAGGCAGATATACGACAAATATCACGAGCTTCTGAACATATCCTCAAAACAAATCTCCAAAAATCTCTACGAATATTCTTGGTTTCTTCATTCTAAAGGAATTTCCTACTTTCAAAGAGTAAGATCAGAATCTAATAAATTTTATCGCTCCTAGCAATATCTCTCTCCACCGTCTTTCCCTTTATTAACAAAATGTAAGAGGTCTTCGCTCTAAAACACACTCTGTGTATTCCAAGTCACAAGCTCTACCCTGACCTTTTTTCTCTTACTGAAACAAATCTTTCTAAGAACATTAAAAGTCAAGAGCTGCTTCCATCGTCCTTCAATGTTTTGACTCTTCCTTCAAGCCAAATTCTTCCCATCACATTTTATTATCAAATTGTAAGAGGTCTTTTTTCAAAAACTCATAATATCTTTCAGAAATCTCATGCTCTGCCTCTCGAAATCTATTCACTAACCGAAACCAATCTTATACCTAGCATTAATAACCTAGAATTGTTCCCATCTAATTTTAATGTTTACCGTGATGATCTAAGCCGAAGCTCAAATGATTCACCTAGTCGTGGTGTATTACTCGCCGTTAAAAACACAATTGATTCATCTTTCATATCAAAATCTTCCTCGTCGATTATAGACTATAAAAAAGCATCCGAAGATGAATCAGATTTTATCGCATGCAATCCAACTGCCAATAAATAATATCTTTTCATCCATCGATTAGCTGATTTAAACCTTTTCAAGCAAGTGGTGTCTGTAACTTTATGAATAGACAACTCGACCTAATTAATCTCAGCAGACCCCATGTATTCTAGTGTATCATTAAGTACTCCTTCTCTTTCAACGATCGACAACTATCATCCACCTATTTTTTTGTCGTTATTTCAGGAGTGTCCTAACCAGAACTCTAATATTTCAATTCTTTCTTTCGACTTTCACAGAGCTAAGGTCAGAGAAATTAACGAATATCTCAGTAACACATCTTTTTATTTTGTAAATCTTTCCGTAAAGGAAGCGAAATTTTAGTCTAAGAAAAATGTAAAAAAAAAATGAATTAAAAAGGAAAATAAAAATAGAAACAAACTTAAAAAAAAATAAATCAAAAAAAGCAATAAAAAAAAAAAAATACAACTAACCAAACTTATCCTATACTACCTTATAAAAAACTTATTGAATCTATATAAAAAAAAATATTAAGTATAACAATTTAAAAAAAACAAAACCCGGTAACTGAAGTTAATAAATAGAAGAAATTAACAAAAAAAAAAGAAAATGCTTACAAAATGATAAAAAATGTTTTAAAAAAAATATTTGTTCATGTATGGATTTGGATGAGCATCAACTACTCTGCAAAGGAAAGAAAGAAATGTCGGAAACAGAAGATGGCCAAGTTCTGCAAACCAAAAATAAAATAAAAAATAAAACTGGTAAACTACTTTTATTGAATCTACTTTACCAAAAAAAATTAAAAATGTTGCTTTCTTTTCTAAGACGATTTGAAATAAAAACTTGATTGCAAACCGGCTCTAGACAGTTTGCTTTGATTCTCTTGAAGACTCAACGTGAATCTTCTTCGACTCTTCCATCGTTATTTTTCTTTATATGGTGTCTTCAGGAATCTGGGCATTGATGCCAGCATAATCTACCAGCTTAACGACTCAGACCGCTAAACACCATGTCTTAAATTTTTTTGGAAACTAACTTCCGTCATCGCAAAGCAGCACCGAGTTCTGCCCTCAGCTACTGGGACTTATGATGGAAAGTTTGTTCCATCATGCTATCAAATCAAAATCAAAAATCAAAAGAAAATTAAAAAAAAAAATAAAAATTACTGAACAAAAAATTAATAAGTTAAAAGAAAATCTAAAAAATAAATAAAATTAAAACTGAATCCAAAAAGCAACAAAAAAAATTAAAATTGTAAAAAAGACGTTAAAAAAAATTAATAAAAATAAAAAAAACAACTGAACTGGCTAAAAATGTCTATGCTTAGATTCCCTTTTTTACCGACGGGGTCGTTCCTGGCATGCTTGCCCGACCTCGTGCTCGTCGGAGGGGGTGGAATCTTGACCCCTTTCAGGGCAGATAAGGAGGTTTTTTTGCCTGCCTACTACTCGTGACCTACATAGATCTGTTATTAAGTTTCATTTTCCGCGGCCTGTATATATTGCTGAGTGTTGAAATTATAACTGACCCACATTACTTAACTATCGAAATAATGTCGTGTGCCGATCCAATGTGTAGCAACGCTAACGTAACCGCGGAGTTACTTAAATGCAACAGTATCTGTGGCAAATCCCTTCATCCCTCCTGTATTGGTATTACTAAAAGAGCGAGTGTTTACTTGAAAGACATTAATAACTTTATTTTTAATTGTGATGAGTGTAAGAACATTTCAATCGTTGACATTATGATTACGATTAAATGCCTTAGTGAATCACTTATCAATGAAAACTATTTAACCCAAAAAAAAAAAAAAATTTTAAACTTACCCAAAAAATTTGATCTCCCATTTAAAAGTGTTGAGGAGTCTAATTCTCAATCGCAACAACCCTCTGCGCAGTGTTTGTCAAAAATAAATAATCTCGAAAAACAATTCAGTACCACCAAATCCTTAAACCCTCTTCATGACGTTCGACTTGTCCATTTCTCTGTTCTCGGGCCTTAAATCGCTTTGGTCTGACATGGAATCTAAATTTAATTCCTTACATGCTTCAGCCAAAGTTATGAACACCAATATAAATCAATTGCGATCAGATTTTGAGATCCAATTGCAAATTTCGTCATTCCACGTTCCACTTCTCCCCACGCCCATTACTGACCAAACGCTAGCCGAGATTTTTACTGAGCTTCAAAACATATACTGCACACTTTCTACTGTATGTGAAGCTGTTAGAAACCAGGAAAAATGACAGCTGGCATTTAAAATCATCTAGAAAATAAAATGAGGTTCTTCCTAAATAATGCCCTTCACGAAAAGAAGCAACCAATTTTGAAAAGGAACTATACTTCAATCTTCGACGAAGTACTTTCTACCGAAAACATGGACAGTCATCTTCCTGAACTTCCTCAAAAAACTTCGGCAGAGAAAATAGTCATTCAAGGTGGACATGCTTGGAATTTATCGGACTGGAATAAAAGACTCAGCAAACTTGATTCGTCCAATAGCTCCTCGTTCATATTAAAAAACACACCTCGATTTGCGGATGTGACCTGGATTCGCACCTACTTTATTCCTTTATTTGCATTTAACTTATGTGAATGTCAACCGATGTCATCAAGGTACTTCAAGATCCAGATTCAACCCAAACGGATTCACTCAGCTTGGAAATATACAACTTTCATCAATGAACAATAGCCCAACTTTTCCTAAACCCAAATCAATAGAAAGGCCCAATTGAAAGTCTTTACAAATAAAAATAAGAATCCAGACCACAACTCGTCTTTAAAAATGGTTGCCTTCCCTAACTTTTCTGGCGCTTTGCCGTTGTCCTCTCTCAAGCGAAAGACTTCACCTACATCGGTGGAACCTCCTGCCAAACGAGTTCCTTTTAACCTTTTTCTACAAAAGCAGGATTCACAAACCTTTCCCCATACAATACTCCGACCAAAACCACAACCTAAAACACAAAATAGACCCCAACCAAAGCACCAATTTACACCCCAAACTAAGCCTCAACCTAAGCCCCAAACTAAACCCCAACCTAGGCCAAGACTGTCTTTACTAAAATCCAATGCGAAAGACGAGCAAATTCCAATCACACCGAAACTTGCTCACCAATGCGTGTCTTTTAATATCAATTCTGATTCTCCTTCTTCACCCATAAATTTCTCACATCCTTCAGAATCTCCTGAATTTCCATTCTTTGACCTCACTACAGGAGCAAAATACCCTAACTTTGTAAGCTCCCATATTAAAAACTCTAACTCTTCTCTTTCTTCTACAAATTCACCACCAAATGTAAAACTAACCACCACACAATGTTTAACTAACCCAACAGACCCTTGCTGATTCTACTGAGTCCCGCTATGCTCTTTCCAAACTCAGAGATAACAAACTGTTTGACAACATTCGTCTGTTCTTAGTCTAGATGGTAAAACGAAACATTATGTCTCAGCGTCTATAAAAAAGAAGGTCTGCCTACTGATCCGATACCATTAAGGCATATATACGACAAATATCACGAGCTTCTGAACATATGCTCAAAACACATCTCCAAAGATCTCTTCACCTTTTCTTCGTTTTGTCATTCTAAAAGAATTTTCTACCTTCAAAGAGTGAGATCAGAATCTAGTAAATTTTATCGCATCTAACAATATCTCTGCCCAACTTCTCTCCAACCACCACCCTCTTTCCCTTTATTACCAAAATGTAAAATGTCTTCGGTCTAATATACACTCTGTGTATTCCAAATCACAAGCTCTACCATATGACGTTTTTGCTCTTACTGAAACAAATCTTTCTAAGGAAATTAAAAGTCAAGAGCTGTTTTCCTCGTCCTTCAATTTTTTGACTCCCCCTTCAAGTTAAATTCTTCCCATAACATTTTATAATCAAAATTTAAGAGGTTTTCGTTCAAAAACTCATAATATCTTACAAATATCTTACAGAAATCTCATGCTCTTCCTATCGAAATCTATGCACTAACCGAAACCAATCTTATACCTAGCAATAATAACCTAGACTTGTTCTCATCTAATTTTAATGTTTACCGTGATGATCTTAACCGAAGCTCAAATGATTGACTTCGTCGTGGTGTAACAAAAACGCCGTTAAAAAACACAATTGATTCATCGTTCATATCAAAATCTTCCTCGTCGATTATAGACTAGAAAAAATAGTCTTCCCCGTAAAGCAATTTTTGTCTTCTGTTTCTACATCCTACCCACACTACCCATTGAGCCATACGAACTAGCTACTAACGCAGTTGATGAACTCATAACCCTTAGTGAACCCCAAAATGAAATCCTTCTTTTTGGTGACTTTAATCTTCCTCACTTAATATGGAAAGCATCCGAAGATGAATCACATTTTATCGCATGCAATCCAACTGCCAATAAAGAATATCTCTTCCTCGATCGATTAGCTGATTTAAGCCTTTTCCAAGCAAGTGATGTCTGTAACTTTATGAATAGACAAGTCGACCTAATTAGGTCAACGGCCTTGGCTCCGATAAAGCATCGCTTCCCGTGAGATCAGCGAAATCAAGCATCGTTGCGCGTGGTTAGTAGAAAGATGGGGGACCGTCTGAAAACCAACTGCGTGCTGTTGACATGTGTTATGTGTTTTCTGTTTTCCGTTCTCCTTCTGTCTTCTCTTCTGTCCTGTATCAATGTCGTCTTGTGTGTTGTCTTTGTAATTGTCTGAGCCGATGGCCTCAGTAGCCAGTGCTCTTAAATGTGTGTACTTCGTAGATTTATCTACGGAGTAGATTAAAATGTAATGTAATGTAATTAATCTCAACAGGCCCCATGAGTTCTAGTGTATCATTAAGTACTCTTCCTCTTTCAACGATCGAAAACTATCATCCACCTATTTTTTTTTGTCGTTATTTTAGGAGTGTCCTAACCAGAACTCTAATATTTCAATTCGTTCTTTCAACTTTCACAAAGCTAAGTCCAGAGAAATTAACAATTATCTCAGTAACACATCTTTTAATTTCGTAAATCTTTCCGTAAACGAAGCCATTAGTAAATTCTATAGAGAAATATACAATTCCATTTCTCTCTACGCACCAACCAAGAAATGGGCAGGAACAATACTTTTTTTTTGGGTTTTGCAAAAACGAAAATTGCAGAAAAGAAAATGACGGGAGCAAACCAAAAATACGTCCGATCGGTTCTGATGCCAAAATATAAGTGAAGGATGTTAGGGTGAAGTGGGGGAGGCAGAAGATGACGGGCAGTAGGGGTATCGAGGCGGATAAGATACCATGGTAGGGTGGGTAGATAGGACTTCCGCAAACGAGCAAGATATTCGTCAAAAGTCTGGCATAAACCTTTTTGTTGTGCTCTGAAAGGGGTCAAGACTTTACCCCCTCCGACGAGCGTGAGGCCGTTCAAGCATGCCAGCAAAGAACCCGTCGGTAACAAAGGAGCTCGCAAAAAAAATGGCGCCCAACGTGTTTGGTTTCGCTACTGTAGAGTAGCGAATCTAAGCATAGACATTTTTAGCCAGTTCAGTTTAGTTTTTTTTTTATTTAATTTTCTCAGCGTTTTTTTTACAATTTAAATTTGTTTGCTGTTTAGATTCAGTTTAATTTTTTTTATTTTTTTATTTTCTTTTAACTTTTAAATTTTTTGTTCAGTAATTTTTATTTTTTTTATTTTCTTTTGATTTTTGATTTTGATTTGATAGCATGATGGAACTAACTTTCCGTCACTAGTCCCAGTAGCTGAGGGTAGAACTCGGTGGTGCTTTGCGATGACGGAAGTTAGTTTCCAAAAAAATTTAAGAAATGGTGTTTAGCGGTCTGAGTCGTAAAGCTGGTAGATTATGCTGGCATCAATGCCCAGATTCGTGAAAACACCATATACGTGTTCGACTTAATCAGAGTTGTGTTTTTGTATGTAAGTATTTTTAAATGGTAAGTGATTTTTGTGTCGTGTATTCAAATGTTCGTGGTTTAAGAAAGAATTTCTTTCACGTGTACGTCTACACTGTTCAACACAGGCCAGCTGTTTTGGCATTAAGTGAAACTCAGGTTGGAGTAAATACTGATTTATCAGAATTTGCTCTACATGGGTATAGCTTGGTGCCATTACTCTTTTCCCATCATGGTCTCGTGGTCTATGTTAGGAATGTTATTGCTTGCCAGAGCCTTCCCCAATATGGGCAATGTTCCAACACGGACTTTAGCTTCTTATGGCTCAAATTCACTGTCCGCAAGCATGTCATTCATTATTGTTTTATTTACAGGAGTCCAAATCTTGACAGTAATTCGACTTGTAACGAGTTTGATGCACTGTCTGATTCCATCTCGAATCTCCCTTTGTCCTCGCACTGAAATCGTTATTGCGGGCGATTTCTAATCGATGTGCCAACGCGTATACCGGATGTTGCTGGGCAAACCGCCCATACTCTTGACTTGTTTCTTACTTCTCACCCTGATAAATATACCATTAGTGTAACTTCTCCATTTGGCAATTCAGACCATTGTGTTATTTCAGCTAATTTCTCATCCTCCACCCATCCAGTTAAAGAAAAACTTCCCACCAGGACCGTTTGGCAATACGAGAAAGCCAACTGGGACGGCCTAAATATCTTTTTCCGAAATTTTAACTGGTCACTATGCTTCCTCGATAGTGACATTGATGTCAGTGCTGAAATGATCACAAATGTGATTCTTCTAGGGATGCGTGCTTTTATTCCTAACAGAGTAAAAACCATCAAACCTAAAGAAAAGTCTTGGTTTAATTCTGAGTGTAAAGAAGCTATCAGGCTCAAAGAAGTAAGTTTCCCATCTAACAAAGCCAGCCCTACAGAGGAAAATTGGAAAAAGCACAACAAGCAAGGAACTCATGCAACTCCGTTATTGAAAGAACCAAATTTTTGCATGACCAAAAATTACGGCAAAAAATTCTGCAGTGTCCCAAAGGCAGTAAAATTTTTTGGTCATTTGTAAAAAATATTAAAAACTCCTCAACATCTTCGGTTCCAACGCTCATCGACAGTAACAAACCAATTGTTTACTCTTCAGAGAAGGCAAACTTGCTCGCCGCCCATTTCGCTGCCAGCTCCACGCTGCCGCATAGCGACGTGGCCCCTCCTGTACTTGAGAATGTAAATTTTTCCATGGGACAGATTTTTTTCCGCACTCGTACAGTATAGCAACAACATAGCAAGCGTTCTCAAAGATCTCGATATACACAAATCCGCTGGCCCGGATGGTATACCTTCGATTCTTCTGAAGAGGTGTTCTTCCACACTGGCAAAGCGACTGCGTAAGCTTTTCCATCGCTCCTACTCTTCTGGAATCTTTCCTAGAAGATGGAAAACAGCATTTGTCCAGCCTGTTCCTAAGAAAGGTGACCCATCCTCCCCCTCCTCCTACCGACCCATAGCACTGACATCCCTTCTTTCTAAGGTCATGGAAACACTGATTAACCGTCAGCTTAAGGAATATCTCGAAGATCGAAAGCTTCTCCATGACCGTCAGTACGGCTTCCGCAGCAACCGTTCCACTGGTGATCTGATGGCATATCTCACCGAACAGTGGAACAAATCTTTACATCGCTTTGGTGAAAGTAAGATTATTGCTCTTGATATCTCCAAGGCATTTGACAGAGTTTGGCATGAAGCTCTTTTATCGAAAATGCGTGCTTTTGGGATCGATGATACACTTGTTCGTTGGATTAGAAGCTATCTTCTGGACCGTTCAATACAAGTTGTATTGGACAGATTCAAGTCTGATTCGCACAAAATAAATGCTGGTGTGCCCCAGGGCTCTGTTCTGTCTCCGACTCTTTTCTTGATTTTTATAAACGATCTTCTGTCTGTTACTTCTAATCCACTTAACTGTTTTGCTGATGACTCTACCCTCAGCTTTTCATATTCGTTCGATAATTCACGTCACAAGGCGAACCTTCGGACGTACAATTACAACGGTGCCATATGTCAAGCTCATTAAACTCCGATTTATACAGCATTGTCAAATGGGGTAATAGAAATCGTGTGGAGTTTAATGCTTCGAAAACTCAATGCTGTCTTCTGTCGTTAAAGCTAAACATTCCCCCAATGCCATTGTCCATGAATGGCACTTACATCGAAGAAACCGAAAAGCTCTCAGTACTCGGTATGTGTGTCAACGACGACCTCCGTTGGAACGACCATATATTTGAGATCGCTAAAAATGCTGCTTAGGTTTTTTGTATCGGTGTAAGAAGTATTTTCCCCATCTGATCTGGCTACAATTTATAAAGCGTTTAAACGCCCTAAACTAGAGTATAACTCCCACCTCTGGGCAGATGCTTCGCAAACATCGCTTCGCCTGCTTGATAGAATACAAAATCGAGCGTTAAGATTGATAGGAAATAGAACTGCCGCTGAAACAATTACCCCACTCGAACACCGACGCAATGTTTCATGTCTTTCCTTATTTTATCGCTTCTTTTACAAAAAATGTTCACTCGAAGTAGCCAGTTGCATTCCTCCCCTTAAAAGTTTCTCCCGTTATACTCGTCTCGCAAGGAATGCTCACCCTGGAGCCCAATTTCGGACGTACCGTGAAATATGGGGATTCTTTTTTTAGCCGAATAATAGTTTACCCGGCGGGTTTTTCCCTTGCCATTTTGATCTGCTAACATTCAAAACTAATCGGCACCTCCTATCTCTCCCCTTCCTATCTTCGTAATGCCCGCGCAGTGTGTTCTACATTAAAAGAGAAACACATTATCCCTTGTGCGCGCGTTAATTATAAAAAAAAAAGAAAAATAACGATGGAAGAGTCGAAGAAGATTCACGTTGAGTCTTCAAGAGAATCAAAGCAAACTGTCTAGAGCCGGTTTGGAATCAGTTTTTATTTCAAATCGTCCTAAAAAAGAAAGCAAAATTTTTAAATTTTTTTGGAAAGTAAAGTCAATAGAAGTAGTTTACAAGTTTTATTTTTATATTTTTTTCTAGCTCGTAGAACTCCGACATTTATTTCTATACAGAGTAGTTGTAAGCATTTTTTTTTTTTTTTTTTTTGTTAATTTCTTCTATTGTTAACTTTAGTTAGTAGGTTTCGATTTTTTTTAATTTTTATACTTAATATTTTTTTTATATAGATTCAATAATTTTTGTATAGGGTTATATAGGATAAGTTTGGTTAGTAGTACATTAGGTGAATCATTTGAGCTTCGGTTTAGATCATCACGGTAAACATTAAAATTAGATGGGAACAATTCTAGGTTATTAATTCTAGGTATAAGATTGGTTTCGGTTAGTGCATGAGATTTCTGTAAGATACTATGAGTTTTTGAAAGAAGACCTCTTACATTTTGATAATAAAATGTTATGGGAAGAATTAAGCTTGAAGGGGGAGTGAAAACATTGAAGGACGAAGGAAACAGCTCTTGACTTTTAATGTCCTTAGAAAGATTTGTTTCAGTAAGAGAAAAAACGTCATAGGGTAGAGCTTGTGACTTGGAATACACAGAATGTGTTTTAGAGCGAAGACCTCTTACATTTTGGTAATAAAAGGAAAGAGGGTGGCGGTTGGAGAGAAGTTGGGCAGAGATATTGGAAGGAGCAAAACATTTTACTAGATTCTGATCTTACTCTTTGAAGGTAGGAAATTCTTTTAGAATGAAGAAACGAAGAAAATTCGTAGAGATCTTTGGAGACTTGTTTTGAGGATATTTTCAGAAGCTCGTGATATTTGTCGTATATCTGCCTTAATGGTATCGGATCAGTAGGCAGACCTTCCTTTTTTATAGACGCTGAGACATAACTTTTCGTTTCACCATCTATGTTAGGTTTATGGTGGAGATAGGTTAAGAACAGACGAATGTTGTCCAACAGTTTGTTATCTCTGAGTTTGGAAAGGGCATAGCGGGACTCAGTAAAATCCGCAAGGGTTTGTTGGGTTAGTTTTACATTAGCTAGTAAGAGAAGATCAAAGCAGGGAGGTAGACGTGAATCTGTTGAAGAAAGAGAAGAGTTAGGATGTAGAATATGGGAGCTTACAAAGTTAGTGTATTTTGCCACTGTAGTGAAGTCAAAGCATGGAAATTGAGGAGATTCTGAATAATTTGAGGAATTTATGGGTGAAGAAGGAGAGTCAGGATTGATATTACAAGACACACGTGGGTGAGCAAGTTTCGGTGTTATTGGAGTTTGCTGGTCTTTCGCATTGGATTTTAGTACACAGTCCTTGTCAAGAATGGAGTATAGTTTGGGGCTTAGGTTGGGGCTTAGGTTGGAGCCTAGGTTGGGGTCTATTTTGAGTTTTAGGTTGTGGTTTTTGTCGGAGTATTGGATGGGGAAAGGTTTCTGAATCCTGGTTTTGTAGAAAAAGGTTTAAAGAAACTCGTTTGGCAGGAGGTTTGACCGATGTAGGTGAAGTCTTTCGCTTGAGAGGGGACAAAGGTAAAGCGCCAGAAAAGTTAGGGAAGACATCCATTTTTTAAGACCATTTAGGGTCTGGATTCTTATTTTTATTCGTAAAGACTTTCGATTGGCGCTTGCTATTGGAGTGGGGTTTAAGAAAAGGTAGGCTATTGTTCATTGGCGAAAGTTGCATATTTCCAAGCTGTGTGAATCCCTTTGGGTTGAATCTGGATCTTGAAGCACCTTGATGACATCGGTTGACATTCACATAAGTTAAATGCAAATTTGCGCATAAAGAAGGAGCGAATCCAGGTCACATCCGCAAATCGAGGTGTGTTTTTTTCAATATGAACGAGGAGGTATTGCACGAATCCAGTTTGCTGAGTCTTTTATTACAGTCCGATAACTTCCAAACATGTCTACATTTAATGACCATTTCCACTGCCGAAGTTTCTTGAGGTAGTTCAGGAAGATCACTGTCAATGACTTCGGCAGAAAGTATTTCGTCGAAGATTGAAGTATTGTTCCTTTTCAAAATTGGTTGCTTCTGTTGGATCTCAAAATCTGATCGCAATTGATTTATATTGGTGTTCATAACTTTAGCTAAAGCATGTAAGAAATTGAGTTTAGATTCCATGTCAGACCAGAGCGATTTAAAACTAATGGACAAGTCGAGCGTAGATTTATGAAGTGGCTTTAAGGATTTGGTGGTACTGAAATGTTTTTCGAGATTGTTTATTTTTGACAAAGACTGCGCAGAGGATTGTTGCGATTGAGAATTAGACTCCTCAACACTTTTAAATATTAGATCAATTTTTTTAGATAAGTTTAAAATCTTTTTTTGGGTTAAATAGTTTTCATTGATAAGTGATTCACTAAGGCATTTAATCGCAATCATAATGTCACCGATTTAAATGTTCTTGCACTCATCACAATAAAAAATAAAGTTATTAATGTCTTTCAAGTAAGCACTCGCTCTTTAAGTAATACCAATGCAGGAGGAATGAAGGGATTTGCCACAGATACCGTTGCATTTAAGTAACGTGGTTACGTCAGCGTTGCTACACATTGAATTGGCATACGACATTATTTCGATAGTTAAGTAATGTGGGTCAGTTATAATTTCAACGCTCAGCAATTTATACAGGCCGCGAAAAATGAAATTTAATAACAGATCTATGCAGGGCATGAGCAGTAGGCAAGAAAAATTGAATTAATTATTATTATTATTATTATTTTATTGTGTCGTGATGCGAGAAATGGGCAAGAACAATTCTTTTATTTTTGGATTATGCAAAAACGAAAATTGCAGAAAAGCATGCCAGCAACGACCCGTCGGTAACAAAAAACCTCGCAACAAAAATGGCGCCCAACGTGTTTGGTTTCGCTACTGTAGAGTAGCGAATCTAAGCATAGACATTTTTAGCCAGTTCAGTTGTTTTTTTTCTGTTTTTTTGATTTTTTATTTATTTTTTTTAACTTTTTTTTTTTATTTAAATTTGATTGCTTTTTAGATTCACTTTTAATTTTTTTTATTTCTTAAATTTTCTTTTAACTTTTAAATTTTTTGTTCAGTAATTTAAATTTTTTTTATTTTCTTTTGATTTTTGATTTTGATTTGAAAGCATGATGGAACTAACTTTCCGTCACTAGTCCCAATAGCTGAGGGTAGAACTCGGTGCTGCTTTGCGATGACGGAAGTTAGTTTCCAAAAAAAATTAAGACATAGTGTTTAGCGGTCAATCAGATTGATCACGTTGCGATCGATGCAAGACACGCCTCCAGTATCTTGGATGTTCGCACCTTCCAAGCAGCTAACATCGACTCGGATCACTGCCTTGTTGCAGCAAAGGTAAGAATGCGAATAACCCGAACTCCACAACAACGGAGTAATACTGTGAGGAAGTATGACGTCGGAAAGCTGCAATCGCAAGAAACCGCCAGAACCTATGCCGATCGAATATCCCGTTACCTCTCAAAAAATCCAATACCGCCAGCATCAAGTGCCGAAGATCAGTGGCAACACTTCCAACAAGCCATCAGAGATGCCGCAACTGATGTGCTAGGTTTCACCAGACCACCACCACGAAACCTCTGGTTTGATGACGAATGCAGGCAGGCCCATGCAGCCAAACAAGAGGCATATAAAGCGACGCTGCCAAGAAAGACGAGAGCTGCTCGCGAGCTTTACGAGCAGAAAAGACGGGAAGAACACCGCCTTCTCCAAAAGAAAAAGAGAGAGCATGAGAAGCGCGCGATCGAAGATATTGAGAGATGCTACTCCAGGAACAACGTGCGGAAGTTTTACCAAAAGGTAAAAAGAACATGCCAAGGAAAAAAATCCCGCACAGAAGCCTGTAGAGATAGGAATGGAAACCTCGTAGTAGAGTCACAGTCGGTGCTGAGTACATGGAAGGACCATTTCTGCAGACTGTTAAACGGCGATGAAGGCCAAAATCCCGCTGTCAGGCAGAATGAACCATTCAACATGGATGATGACAGACAAAACTTCCGTCCACCTGACCAAAATGAAGTAAGGATAGCAATATCTAAACTCAAAAACAACAAAGCTGCTGGACCCGACGGACTACCCGCCGAACTTTTTAAAGCGGCCGGAGATGACCTGGTGGAGTGCATACACCAACTCATCTCTAAAGTTTGGTCAGAAGAAAGTATGCCTGATGAATGGAACCTCAGCATCGTTTGCCCGATCCACAAGAAAGGAGACCCCCTAAACTGCGCCAACTATAGAGGAATAAGTCTCCTGAATATCGCCTACGAGATCCTCTCTGCCGTACTATGTGAACGCCTGAAACCTTTCGTCAGCAACTTGATTGGCCCCTATCAGTGTGGTTTTAGACCAGGAAAGTCCACAATCGATCAAATATTCACTCTACGGCAGATCCTGGAAACCACCCAAGAATTCCAAATCGATACCCACCACCTCTTTATCGATTTTAAGGCCGCGTACGATAGCATTTATAGAGACGAGCTATACAGAGCCATGTCAGGTTTTGGCATTCCCACAAAACTCGTCCGACTGTGCAGGATGACGATGGAGAACTCTCGCTGCTCCGTCAAGGTTGGTTCTGACCTCACAGAAGCTTTTGACGTCAAAAAAGGATTCCGACAAGGTTATGCGCTATCGTGCGATTTCTTCAACTTAATACTTGAAAAAATTATAAGAAACTCGCAAGTCAATTGTAGTGGGACAATTTTTTTCAAGTCTGTGCAATTGCTAGCATACGCTGACGACATAGGCATCATTGGCAGAACTCGGCGAGCTGTCACTGGAACGTTTGCTAGCATTGAAGCTGAAGCGGCTAAGATGGGACTAGCAGTCAATGAGGCCAAAACGAAGTACCTGCTGTCCACAAAAAGGGACACACAACACCGGCGGATTGGACAAAACATCACAATAGACAGGTACAACTTTGAGGTAGTTAGGGACTTTGTATACCTCGGATCCGCTATAACATCTGACAACAACATCTCGTCAGAAATAAAGCGAAGAATTACTCTTGCCAATCGCTGTTTCTATGGGCTAGGAAGGCAATTGAGTAGCAAAGCCCTCTCTCGAAAGACAAAGGAGACTCTGTATAAGACCCTAATCATCCCAGTCCTGCTCTATGGCACCGAGGCATGGACTCTATCTAAAGCGGATGAAGATATCCTTAGTCGTTTCGAGCGTAAGATTCTTCGGAAGATTTTTGGCCCTATCTGCGTTAACGGGCTTTGGAGGAGAAGGTTCAACCAAGAACTATACGAGCTGTATAGCGACATTGACCTGGTCAAAAAAATACGCATATCACGTTTAAGATGGCTAGGTCATGTAGAGCGAATGGACAACAATGCTCCGGCTCGCAGGATCTTCGATTCCATCCCAGAGGGTAGACGCAGTCAAGGAAGACCTTGCCTTAGGTGGCCCGCTCAAGTGGAGGACGACCTCAACCAACTTGGAGTGCAAAACTGGAGGCAGCTAGCCAAAGACCGAGTTGGCTGGAGAGGCATGTTGGTTGAGGCCCAGGTTCGTCCCGAACTGTAGCGCCACCTAAGTAAGTAAGTAAGCTTAGCGGTCTGAGTCGTAAAGCTGGTAGATTATGCTGGCATCAATGCTAAGATTCGTGAAAACACCATATAAAGAAAAATAAAGATGGAAGAGTCGAAGAAGATTCACGTTGAGTCTTCAAGAGAATCAAAGCAAACTGTCTAGAGCCGGTTTGGAATCAAGTTTTTATTTCAAATCGTCCTAGAAAAGAAAGCAACATTTTAAATTTTTTTGTAAAGTAGATTCAATAGAAGTAGTTTACAAGTTTTATTTTTTTATTTTTGTTTGGCTCGTAGAACTTCGCCATCTTCTGTTTCCGACATTTTTTTTTTCCTTTCCAGAGTAGTTGTAAGTTGTAAGCATTTTCTTTTTTTTTTGTTAATTTCTTCTATTATTAACTTCAGTTAGTAGGTTTCGATTTTTTTTGAAATTTTTGTACTTAATATTTTTTTTATATAGATTCAATAATTATTGTATAGGGTAATATAGGATAAGTTTGGTTAGTAATACATTTTTTTTATTTTTTTTATTGCTTTTTTTAGTTGGTTTTTTTAAGTTTGTTTTTGTTTTTATTTTCCTTTTTAATTAATTAATTTATTTTTTTACATTTTTCTAAGATTAATATTTCACTTCGTTTACGGAAACATTTACGCAATTAAAAGATGTGTTACTGAGATATTCGTTAATTTCTCTAACCTCAGCTTTGTGAAAGTCGAAAGAACGAATTTAAATATTAGAGTTCTGGTTAGGACACTCCTGAAATAACGACAAAAAAATAGGTGGATGATAGTTTTCGTTCGATCGGATGCTTTCCATATTAAGTGAGGAAGATTAAAGTCACCAAAAAGAAGTTTTGGGGTCACTAAGGGTTATGAGTTCATCAGCTGTGTTAATAGCTTGTTCGTATGACTCAATGGGTAGTGCGGGTAAGATGTAGAAGCAGATGACAATGTTTTGCTGGCGACTCTACCTTCAACTTTTCATATTCGTCCTTCGCCTTCGAACGTACAATTGCAACGGTACCGTATGTCAAGCTCATTAAACTCCGATTTATACAGCATTGCCAAATGGGGTAATAAGAAGCGTGTGGAGGTTAATGCTTCGAAAACTCAATGCTGTCTTCTGTCGTTAAAGCTTAACATACCCCCAATGCCATTGTCCATGAATGGCACTTGTATCGAAGAAACAGAACAGCTCTCAGTACTCGGAATGTGTGTCAATGACGACCCCCGTTGGAACGACCATATTTTTCAGATCGTTTAGAATCCTGCTAAGTGCTTAGGTGTAAGAAGTATTTTTTTTCCTTCTGATTTGGCTACAACTTATAACGCGTTTATACGCCCTAAACTCGAGTATAACTCCCACCTCTGGGCACGTCCTTCGCAAACATCGCTTCACCTTCTCGAATGAATACAAAATCGAGCATTAAGATTGATAGGAAATAGAACTGCCGTTGAAACAATAGCCCCTCTCGAACGCCGACGCAATATTTCATGTCTTTTATCGTTTAATTTATAAAAAATGTTCACTCGAAGTAGCCAGCTGCATTCCTCCCCTTAAAAGTTTCTCCCGTAATACTCGTCTCGCAAGGAATGCTCATCAGTTCACCCTTGAGCAATATATCGGACGTACTATGAAATATAGGCATTCTTTTTTTAGCCGAACAACACGAATTTTGAAAAGTTTACCCGATGAGATTTTCCCTTGCCATTTTGATCTGCTAGCATTCAAAATTAATATTAATCGACACTTCCTATCCTTCCGCTCCCTATCTACCTAATGCCCTCTCAGTGTGCTCTACATTAAAAGGGATACAAAAAGTCTCTTGTGCGCGCGTTAATTATAAAAAAATTGTTCTTTTAATATGTTTTTGTAAAACGATCAAAGGTCGAAAGTAGCTTTTAAAAGTTTCACCACAACATACTATGCATATTTGAGCTTCGATTGAACCAAACCATAGTAAATCGTTTAAAGAAGTTTTCTACAACAAAGATTTCTTAGATGGTACATTACATAAGTGGCAGAATGCAAATATTTTTTAAGAGACAAAATATGAGCTTGCCAATGCATTTTACTAACAATGGTTAACCTTATATTCTTGAAATCAGTAGCACTTTCAATTATAAAATAATTATATGAACAGTTCACATCATTATTAAAAGTTTGTGTTTGGTTTGCTATTGAGCAAGTATAAAAACTCAACAAAAACTTTTTGCAGTCCCAGCTATGCTGAATAAGTTTTGGAGCAGAGGTTAGTTGAAAAACATAACTTTAATATTTTCACTTATAACAAGTTTGTGCATTTCAAACCAATGTCTTATAGAATCTAAGTCATGATTGATGTCCGCAGCCAAATCCAAAACATCAGCAAAACCATTAACTTTTCCTTTTAAGTTTAAAATAAATAAAGAGTTTAAATAAATTAAAAACAATATTGGACCAAGAACAGAGCCTTGAGGCACTCCGATATTACTATAAAGTTTTTCATTAAATGTTTCTCCAATTTTCACAGATTGGTTTCTACCTTCAAGATAAGAAGCAAACCATTTCAAAATAAACCCCCTGAAGCCAATTTGTTCTAACTTCCTTAGCAAGAAATCATGATCTACGGTATCAAAGCTTTTTTAATATCAATATACAAAGCAGCAGTAGGTTTTATAATTATTATTGCTTTTATATATATGAGTAGAAAAGTTAAGTAGATCATCTTCAGTAGATTTTTTTTGGATTTTCATTTTTACTACTTTTTCAAAAATTTTAGAAAAAAACTGGGAGGAGCGAGATAGGTGTATAATTACTGATACTTTTTTTTTCGACATGTATCTTTATCTTTATTCATTCTTATTCATTCTTATAACTTAATACAAAATTTATTATTAACATTATTTCATATACTAAAAACAGTAACACTAACATTTTAAAAATTTTAATTTACATTATCTAAAAGCAAGAGGAATCAAGAAGCTTTTTCTGTCACCTTTTTTAAAAATGGGAGTTACCTCCGCTCTTGTTAAGCTTGCTGGCAACTGACCACTAAAAAAATACTCTTATTGAGAATATGTGTTAAAACAGCTTCTATGTTTAGGAAAACGTTTTTAATGAAATTACGAGAAAAATTATTTTAAGTAAATGAATCCGATGTATCCATATATATATATATATAGTTTTGTAAGCCTCGTAAGATGAAATAGATTCAAAGTAAAAAACTATTTGAAAAAACCTTTCGTTAAAGCAATTATCATTGCAAGTGTACCAGATATTGTTGATGCCAGCTTCAGAAATAGTATCTAAGGCTGTTTTAGTAAAAAATTCATTAAATAATTTAGCAATTGCAGACTGGTCAACAACATTCGAGTTTGCATGAATAAAATTAACTGACCAATCTGTATGTTAACAAACGTATCAAAAGCTAAAGAGGGATCAGATTCAGTATAGACGTCTAGCAAACTTCCTCGAATCAAACTCGAATTCAACAGAGTGAAATTTGTCCTAGTTGGTGTCTTAAAAGAGTCTGCTCTTGTAGTTAGACATTTTTTTGCACCCATAAAATAAAAAAAAGAAAAAGTCATGCAATGATCTGAAATCTTTAATTCAGATATTGAGGGATACATTTGCCTTGAGATCAAGTCAGGCAAAAATATGATCAATGCAGGTCTTAGACTGCAAAAAGTTTTTAGCATTATGATCATTAAGAATGAGAGAAAGCTCTTCAATAATTCAATAAAAACATCTTCACTCATAAAATTAAATCTATAAAGAAATAAAAAGAGAAGTTTGATTGAATTAATAGTGAGAGAATTCTTAAGCATATCGCAACTCAATAAATCAAAGCTTGAATACTCACACTCAACTCCTTCTATAATATACACAGCATTTCCACCTGACGAATAAGAATTATTACACTTTGCATACATCTTATTACCGCGAATATTAGAAAAATGCTTTTTCATGCTCGTAAATCCATATTTCAGTTAGAAAAATTAAATCAGGCTTATTAAGGAATAACTCAAAATGAACCAGAAACAACTCAAAATTCTTTCTTAAGCCTCTTATGTTTTGTTAAACAGTAAAAAAGTTATTTTTATAACTATCTGCATTAAAAACACTTTTATGAAATTCACTACCAAATTGTCAAACAAAAGTAATTAACGAAGAAACATTAAAATCTATAAAATAAAAATTATTTTCCATATTTAAATTATTTTATTAAGATTTTCAAATGAAGATATAATAAACGTTTAACCTCCTTCATGTTTTTTCATTAAAATTAATCTTTTTAAATCCATAAGTACGAATAACTTTTATCTTTTGTAATTTGTCTAGCTTTGTTGAATAAAATTTTATTTATACTTGTAAGCATTTCATTTAATATTGACTTCTTCTTTTGATATTCACTTTGTTTTGCAATTAATTAACCTTAAGCTGCAAAGTGCGATTATCCTCTTGAAGCATATTAATATGAAATAATGCATCTCAATTCATGTTTTAAGAGAAATAATCTCTTTGTTCATAGACAAAATCTCTCTGTGAACTACTTCCAGATTGATAGGTTGAATGTGATCGGTAGCAGCAGCAGTAGGCATTGAGCTGATGTCGATAGGTAAGTGATGGACATTATAATGTGCTTGAGCGTGGATTTTGCTGATGAGCATGGCGGCGGTGGGATGAAGTGTTGGATGCTATTGTTGGCTTCTAAATTCAGCTTTGAACAACTTTGGTTGAGAATATGAAAAACTGTGTGCGATGGCACTACATTTGAAGTGAAAGTCTCTTATATCATCAGTGCACACTTTTAATGGTCAAATCCTCATACGCACAACTAACCGGAAAAACCCAACAGCCATTCACAACATCGATGATCTGAGGAATGCCGTCGGACCTGACAATAATTATGATTTGAATTTTCACGGTACTTAAAATTGCTATTATTGTGCAAGAATTTGTATTTTTGTTCACTGTTTTCTTTTTACTTTGTTTTCTTTTTTTCTGTCGCAATTCGATTTTTCTCTTTATTTGTTCTTATTTTATGTTCAAGTTGTTTCAATTCAAAACATTTATCTCTTTTTCTTCCTTCTTATTGCAAGTTTTATTAATGTTTACAAAATTATGTGTTCGATTATAGCCTCATTTTCTACTTTCTTATCTGTTAATGGGTAGCAACAATGATGCTGGCTTTCACAGCATAAACGAACAAAACTAATTTTTACTTAATATTTGCATATTTGCCACATTAACGCTCAAAGTCTTGTTAACTAATTTGATGAGGTTAAAATGATATTTGAAGATAGTTTAGTTGACATTATTTGTGTCTGAGACATCGTTTTATCCAGAGTAGAGTTGTAACCTTTTTGCACTTAAGGTTTTAAAAAACTTTACAGAGCAGATCGAACTCGTACAACCGGAGGTGGCGTTGGTATTTTGTTCAAAAACAATATAGAATCAATTCATGTTAAGTGCTCTGATGGCACAGAAGTATGTGATTATTATTGTATTGATATATTACAGGGTGATAATAAATGCAGTATCAGAACCATTTATATGCCACCTTGCATTGCAAATTCAAATCTGATTACACCAATTATAGAAGATATGTGTAGTCGTGTACCCAAACTAATTGTTTGTGGTGATCTAAATATTAATATTCTTTAAAGTTCATCTAATTGTTCTAAAACATCAATAAATTCTCTGGGACTATCTTTTGTAAATCATACTGAACCAACTCATTTTTCGCCAGGTTGTGCACCATCACTGCTTGATGTATTTCTTTTTAGTGATGTCAATTCTGTTAAATGTTCAAGTCAATTATCTGTTCCTGTTTTTTCTTATCATGACCTTGTCTTCCCTACCTTCGATGTACATCTTGAGAATAAAGCACAACAGTCGTTTCAGTTTCGTGACTTTCGTAATGTCAATTGCTTATTTTGAGATTCTTCACTAATCAACTTACACTCAATGTATACAACATCTAACGTTAATAATCAAATTGAACTTTTTAACATAACTATTGACTATCTTTTTAATAAATAGGTACCTATTAACACGTGAGTCATAAAATCACAAGTTTGTCCTTGGCTTTCCTGAGATTCTTAACGCAATTAAAACTAGACATATCTCATACCGCCGTTGGAAACGATTTCGATGCACAGAAATCTTTTCCCAATACAAATCATCCCGCAATCTGGTAACAAGATTAATAAAATCCGCCAATTATAATTATTAAAATAATAGGTTTAACTCCGACCGTTCCTCCAAATTTTTTTGGAAAGAAGTTTAGAATATTGGTTTAAAAAAAGCATACCTCAGTTTTGATGATGACTTAAAAAGTAAGTTTTTACCTGCCCCTTTTCAACTGAACATTATGCGACTTGCTCAACCAGCAAACGATAGACAGGAAACATTTTCCTTATGTGCAGTAGATGAATACCAAGTAGGAAAAGCAATATTCTCTATTAAATCGAAATAAACTGGTCTAGACAATATTCACTCCGACTTTATTAAAATACTTCTTCCTTTTATACTCTCTCACACAACACACCTCTTTAATACAATAATTAGGACCTGGACCCTGGAAAATATTCAAAATTAACCCCTATACCTAAGCCAGGTAAGAAGAACGAGTACATACCTTTTTTCCATCTAAAGTTTTCGAAATGATCATAAGTAACCAAATGAAAGCATATATTAACGAAAAACGCCTTCTTAATCCTTTACAGTAAGGTTACAGCTTTATTTCAGCACTTCTAAAGGTGTCTGAGGATGTAAGGCTAGCTTAAGACAATAGCAATATAACTGTGATATCTTTACTTTACTTTTCAAAAACATTTGATTGCGTTGACTTCAATCTTCTCTGTGATAAGCTGAAAACGTATTTTAATTTCTCTGACACAACTTAAAATCTTATTTGTTTATTTTTTTATTGTTTTTTATTTTTTTTATTATTTATATATTTGACAATTCGCTCTCAAGCAGTATCGTGTAATAATAAACTGTCCTCGTATCTTTCCGTTAATACTGTTGTTCCACAAGGATCAATACTGGGACCTTTACTGTTTTCTTTGTTGATAAATAATTTGCCATTTGTTTTGTCATATTGTCAATATCATATCTACGCGGATGTCCAACTATACACTTCTTTAATTATGGGGTAGATGACGATGCGTTAGCTAAAATGAACCAAAACTTGCAATCCATATACAACTGGTCAACCAGAAATGGACTCAAACTGAATCCTGAAAAAACAAAAGCCATCCCGATTGCTAAAAATAAACTTAATGTTGAAAACATTCCGCCCTTACTTTTTAAATAAATGTCCAATTGAATTTGTGTCCCACGCCAGAAATTTTGGTATAATATTCAACGACAGACTGACGTGGGATAATCATACTAACTCAGTAATTGCTAAAATGTATGGTTCACTCAGAGGCTTATCTGTTTACCAAAGATGTAGAATTAAAACTCGCTAAATCACTTATCTTAATCATAGTATCATATGGATGTGATCCTGACTCCCAGTCACTTCAGAGCTTAAGGTTGCCATCAATGCTACTGCACGATTCCTTTTTAATTTTCGCAGATATGATCATCTTTTGTCTTATACTCGTAAGCTTTTAGCAAGTACATAACTTGGAAGTCTTCTTCAAATATCGATGTTGTTCTTTTTTCTCTAAATTAATTGTTAACAAGACTCCTCACTATCCTTTTAATAAACTTAACTTTTGTTCGTCTCGTCGTAACATTCTTCTACGCTCCTCGATGTTTACTTAATTGACATTACGAAGGCAATTTTTCGTTTATGCTGTCAGACTGTGGAATAATCTTCCCAGTCGTCTGAAGTCAAGAATCGAACACAGAAAATTTCATGAACTTTACTTTGAGCACATCTCAAAATTAAATAGAACATACTTCATTATTTAAATATATTCATTTTAGTTTTATATATAATTTTTTTTATTTTATGTTTCGTATTGCGACTTTAAAGTTTTAATTTTTTAATTCCTTTAATTTATTAGTAATTTTTTATTTTTATTTTTGTTCAAATTAAATAAGCTTTTATTTGCTTTGATTTGTTTAGTTTAAAATACCTGTTTTTTTTACTCTTTTTTTAATTCAAATAATTTGTAATTATGTTTGTATTTAACTATCCTGTACAGTACATTTTTAAAGTTAAAGTTAAGTTCGTTGTACAGATGATTGATATGATGATAAATATCAAATTATCAAATATCGAAGGCGGGAGTGGAATTGTGGCTGAGGGATTGAGGAACTTCTAATTTGTGTCGGCGGCGAGTAACGAAGAGAATTTCTTCTCTTTTTATTACACAATGGACAACTGAATGGTTAATTATTTTTTGATTAAATAATCTTTATCCACTGGTGACAATTTAACACAATTCAAATTGAAGAAAGTCTTACAATACTGGCAGTAAATTCTTGCTTCCCGGGTTCCACTTTCAGATTACATATACAATACATGTTTAAAGTTTAAGATGTAAAATAAAGAATGAACAATTCTCGGCCGGAGTGTACACAACGTAAGGTTCGAAACTACTTCAAATTCATGCTCCGCTACCCTGATCGTTGGACCAACACGTTTGCATTAGAATACGAACACACTAATAATATTATTTATATGTAAGATTTCTATGGGAAATTTATTTATTTATTTATTTATTTATTTATTTATTTATTTATTTATTTGACTATAGCTATAGATACATAATTGATCACAGTTATTTGGATTATACAAATAATATTACATTTACATAATTAGTGACAATTTAAATTGAATAAAATTATAATTGGTTTAAATGTCAATGAAGTAAGATTAAAATCTACGAAGGAATTATAATTATTGAACTGTTTACATAAGAGAGAGAACGGTTCATTATTTAAGTAGTTTAAAATAGTTTCATGTGTTCGCAAAATTTTATAATTTTGACATGGACGAAATGGCACATTTAATTTTATTAAGGAAAGCAAATAAGGAGAATTAATATTACCGTTTAAAAGTTTAAATATGAATGCAGCATTGAGTGATGACCTCCTATCCTCGAGCGTATTAAGACCAATCAGTAAAAGTCGCGAACGATATGGTGGAAGATGGTGATGATTATGCCAGTTAAGATGACGGGGAGAAAATAATAGAAACTGTTTTTGAATGGATTCAATGCGGGCAATGTGACAGGAGTAATATGGGCACCAAACTCGGCAACCATATTCCAAGATCGAACGAACCAGTCCAACAAACAGGCTCTTTGTCACATAAGGGTCGTTGAATTCTTTTGACCATCGTTTAATCATTCCTAGACGAACAGAAGCTTTTGCAGTTATAGAGTCGATGTGCATTCTGAAGTCTAATTTTGAATCAAATATTACTCCCAAGTCTATAAAATAATTAACTCTTTCAAGTTTTGAATTATTTATAGAGTATTCATTAAAGAAAACATTTTTAATTCTAGCGAAGGTCATTACTTTGCATTTCTTAGAGTTCAGTGTGAGATCATTCTTATTTCACCATTCCTGCAAATGATCAATATCAGATTGCAGTTGAAGGTAATCAGCATTATTTTTATATGAATATGAAATTTAGCATCGTCAGAGATGTATATCACAGTATTTTATCACAGAGGGTAAATCATTTATAAAAATTACGAATAACAGTGGTCCCAGGTGGCTTCTTTGAGGCACGCCAGACTTGACATCTATTGCGTTAGATAAATGAGACTTGAACTTAACATATTGAGTACGAGATGATTAATAACTTAGTTTTGGGGACCAGCCGAAAAGTGAAAGTTTTCTAACAAGCAGCTGATGATTAAGTTGATCGAAGGCTTTGGAGAAGTCAGTGTATATTACATCTGTTTGATGACCATTCATGAATCCTTTTGTTATCCATGATGTAATTTCCAACACATTTGTAATGGTAGATTTGCCCTTGACGAATCCATGCTGTCTGTCCGATAGATGCGATTTTACACCATGTATCAACTCATGGACTATTATAGATTCCATCATCTTGGGAATAACGCTGAGTTTTGCTATACCTCGGTAGTCACGCATGTTGCATCGGCTTCCTGATTTAAAAAGTGGAATTATAAATGAAGACTTCCAAGCATGCGGGAAAACGGAAGACAACAAAGATAGGTTAAACAAATAACATAAAGCACTAGCCAAGGAATGACAGCAGTTTATTAAAACACAGGAAGGAACATTATCAGGTCCAGTAGAAAATGAATATGCTAGCTTCTTTATTGCACTTGTCACATCGTTTTCTTGAATAAATGGCAAGTCATATGTAATGCTCATGTTAGAGGTAATTTGATGCAGCCCAGCCAACCTATTATTACATTTGTAGATGCCTTTAAACATTTCTGCGAACATATCACAGATCATTACCCCATCATTTGAAGAAATTTGGTCCAAATTCATATAGGACGGGAATTCAGCTATTTTTCTCTTATTTTTAACAAATTTCCAAAAAGATGAAGGATTCCGTAAAAGGTTAGCTTTCATAGATATTATGTAGTTTTTATATGCAGCCCTTGATTTGACTTGGAATTCTCTTCTTATTCTGCTGAACTTGAATTTGAGCTTGTTGTGAAGTTTTTTTTTGTTTTTTGTTTTTAAGCCTTTTAAGGAAAGGTGTGAGCCAAGGAACACAATTATCAACAATTTTGATGCGGCGAACAGGTATTGTTTTCAAAAAGCTGTTGTACAATATTTTATAGAAAGTATCAGTTGCTTTACTAGCATCCATATTAAAAAAGACACTATCCCAGTGAAATTGAGAAAGTTCCATATTGAGTTTTTCAAAATCAGTTTTCTTGAAGTCAAATTCATAGCCATGATCGTATTGACTAGCACAAACGGAGGTCGGCATTTCCATTAAAACTTCAAAGCAAGGGTGAAATCTAACATCATCCAATAAAGGGCATGATCTTTGCACCGTTAAGCCATTAACATCATCCGTAAACACGAGGTCGAGAAAATTACATCTTTCATTTTTAAACGGGTTAACTTGATGTAAGGCTAAAGAGCACATTGAGTCCACAAAAGAAATACTCGTTTCTGATGTCAACGATGTAGGTGACAAAAATTTGCCATCTTCTTAAGAACGTCCCATTCAATGTCTGGTAAATTAAAATCACCAACAAAATGTAACCCATCATTGGGATTCATCAGGGAAACGATGTACTTAATGTTTATAACACATTGATCGTAAAGTTCACAATGCATTTTTGGTGGAATGTAGACACAGACTATAAAAAGTTGGAAAGTTTTCAGGAGAGTTGTAACACATACATATATTGAGGGCATAGAGACAATTTTACAGTTGTAGCAATTTCTAATGGGAATTAGAACTCCACCACCAGACTTTTTACTGCTAGTTAAGGAAGACCGATCTGACCAAAATATTTGGTACGAACTACATAGTATTTCATTGTCCACAATTGACTTATCTAACCATGTTTCAGTAAAAAGTATTGCATCATAAACCCAAGACTTGAAGCAAACATTGATTTTAGCTTTGTCTTCAATCTTCCAATATTTTGGTAGAACATTGAGAAATAACTCATTGAGTATTTCGTACATTTGACCTCTTTTTGGCTACAGTAGGTCGCTTCCGAAAAGGGTGAACTATTGATTTTACCTGCCAGAATTTCTCATCAATTTAAAAATATCATTATAACGCTTTACATCAATAATGAAGGAGGAGTAGTTCCGATCTGCGTTCAGCTTCATTTTGCGAATGTTAAGACAAGATGAGTCTAAATTTGGTGATTTTTTTAGTAAATAAGACCATATCATTGACTCACTTGTTGTTTGTGGAAAATTTGAAATAAAAATTGGCAATGGTCTTTCCATAGCAACGAGATCAAATTCCTCTGCGGTTCTTTCTCCCCCCACTGCGAAAGTTGAGGGCAACAGTTCAATACCATCAGATAAGGATCCTGCCGGGTCAGAAATCTTCTCATCCGTAATGGAAGCTATTGAGGAAACCGGTGGGCTGCCAGTAAACTCATCATTGGATTGAACTGTTGGGTGTTTCTGAGGTTTTTTTGATACGGCTACCAATTTATCGTTCTCAGCTTGGGGTTTCGGACCTGAACGGAGAGTTCTAGGTTGCAACAAAGATGGTGACGACGAAGATTTCTCCAAGACTTGAGGTTCCCGGTGATTATTTTGTTGCTGAAGAATTTTTTCCGTTGGGTTCTTACATCGATCCGATAGACTTTCATTTGAAAGCGGTAAAGGCGTCAGCAAAATCAATGGTACTTGAACTTCAGGATTTATTTGCGGACTTTTAATGGCCTTAAAACTTTCACTCATTCTTTCTGACGATAAAACATCGAAATCGAATAACTTTTGAATATCCGAAAATATTGTGGAGACATTGTTGAATAATTTTTGGAGTTTAAGGACTTTCTAATGTTATTTATCCACCGAGATTTTGTCACGCTTAGTACAAAAGTACCGTAGGCCAGCTACAGAAGTGAATTTATCAGCATCCTTACCTTTAATGCCTAAGTATGCATTTAGCATGAACTAGTTGCAAACATACGGCACAAGAAACTTTTACATCACTAGAAGTTTTTTTACAGACTAGACAGCTTTAGGAATCCATATTCAAAATACGAGGGGCGTTTTACGTGAGCTACACAAAAAAAAATATAATAATAACAAAAAAAAAAAAAAAGTTGGCAACCATTTAAATGGTTCCATATAACATGTAACGAGGTCAAATTATACTGAAAACAGACAAAATGGCTTACGTTTAAAGATATTGGTTAGGTTGCTGGGCAAATGCCTCAAAATCTGTGCCTTTTGTTATTATTGATAAACTTTTTGAAGGACTTTCAGTTTTAGTTTTTACATGATTAGTATCAGCTACGAAACTCATGGACATCCGCTATTTTAAATCTGCGAAATAATAAAACTAAAAAAGAATTCTTCAATTATCTATCCATTTACTAATTTCAGAATTATCATGCTCCTTTCGTCTCTGTATATTTGAGCAATGAACTGGATTAACAACTGAAAAAAAAATGTTCATTTAAAATAAAATGTTTCGTGTAGACTTACAGTACCACCTACCCATGCTGTTTGTTGCTTGAAATATTTGTTTAGTAGGAGTCTCCGGTTTTCTACTTAAAAACAAAATTTTAATAAAACTTTTAAGACACCAACATTATTCTCACCTTCTTCTTTTATCACAAAATTATCAGACGGGTGCATTTTCAGATCTTTGCTAAATTTAAAATACTCTGCACAATGCTGGCATTTGTTGCTCTTTTGTGATTATTCAGATCTCTTGAATTGGCAAATGTTAAATTACAAGCCTTTGGAACAATTAAACTACTATTAGCAAATTTTTTAATAAAAGAAATTTTTCAACTTACATCACATGGAGCACCCACACTAACAGCGGTACGTAGTTTGTCGTTTTTTCTGATGATTGCTTATTGAAAGAAAGAGGGTCGTGCAATTTGTCCGTGTGAATTTTGAGAACGTATGATTTTTCAAATAATTTTCCACAGATTTTACAGTGATTTTTGTATTGACAAATTAGTTCGTGCAATTTGAGAGATGTGCGCCTATTGAAAGCATGATACAAAATTCAAATTGATTCATAATTAATTCTGGAATTGAATGATCAATTGGCAAGAGTTATTCGTTGTTTGATTTCAGCCCCTGCTGTTGTTTTCTGAGTTAATAGATACACAAACTCCCTAACTACTTTAAAGTTATGTATGTATTTCGTAATGTTTTGTCTAAATCGTCAATGAAGGTTGTCTCTTTTTGATGACAGCATATATACTTGGTGTTACAACTGAAATAATCTCTACTTTACCAATAATTTTTCCAAAAACTACAAACTTTTTTCATTTTTCCAATTATTCAACTTTAGACGGTTTTCCCAAGATTAATTATTTCTAAAAGCCGAACTTTTAAATAATTCACGAGTCTATAGGTATTCTCGTAATAAGTTTATCTCACTAGCATGGCGCGTGCTGTATCAGGTGCGTTGCTATTACTTTTTCTTATAAAACTTTATCCCATGAAAATACGATGACCACAAAAAATAAAGAATAAAGACTTCCAAAAACTCAGAACTCATCCACAAATCGTAACAGATGCCGCATGCAATAGTGAATAATATTTTACTCTCAATATCTCTCTCTTTGTCCTTTCTTGCATATTTATTCCTCCAACTCGGAACACTTAAAATCAACTCTCCATTAGAACATCTTTTTACTTATACAAGTAGAAAAAAAGTTTTTTTTTTTAATTTAAAGCTTCTTTACTTCAAAACAATTGTTACCGAAAACCCGGTCGTAATTGCTATTTCTCCTCCTTGGCTGGATGCGAGTCTGTAATACATTATTCTCCAGCAAGCGGTTATAAACTCCCCCTGACTCATTCAGAAGTAATCAGCGCACCACTAGAACTGCTATTGGCCAAAGGACGGCCCCAATAAAATTCTTTCTAACCTCGCCGATGATATTGCTAAAGTTCATGTCCTTTTCGGACTCCAAAAGCTCTCCACTAACGGTGAATCTGTGAGTAGCCGATAAATTAATGCAAGACGTGGTTTCAATAATGATGATGACCGTTGCTGCATATTGTACCAACAAAAAAAAATCAAAGCAAAACGTGTTTATTGGCAAATTAGGTATGTATAAGTATGTATGTCTTTATTCTTAAACGATGTCGGTCGAAGTGAAGTAATTATTACCTACAGATTTTATTTCATTTGCCAAAATTATAACAAAAGTGAAATTAGTTTATTCGATGCATCCTGCATTAAAATAAATACCTTTGCTTATTATATTTGATGAAAAATATTTGGAGTTTTATTGATATCTTTCACCAAACAACGTGGATATCATAACTGTTAATCAAAATAATACCTATTCCTCTAAACTAAACATCTACCAGTTTAACATTTTTGCGATTTTGAGTTCCAATGACGTTTAAAATATCGTGTCACAATATAATAATTATAATAATATAATATAAAAATTCATAGACCCTGCAGTCTTGTTCAAAATGTTGAACTAATAAAAACATCACTATTATCAAAATAAAACATACTTAACAATTTCCTATACTTTTTGTCTCCCGACACACACTTAACGTAAGATTTATATTCAAGATTCAATACACAAAACCCTAACAGGTACGAGCAACCACACCACTACTACATTATATCAGGTATTTTTTTCAATTTCTTACATCCTACTCAAAAAAACGTTGTAGTTACTTAAATCAAGTGTATTGTGTATCCGCATGAAGCGCAATGGGTTCCGTGCGTTACTAACAAAGTGTATCAGCGCTGCGTTACACATGTCTAATCGTAGGTTGTATTGGATTTCAGTAGCTGCGCGAGTGTTTCTTTCTCCATATTATTATCGGCTACTTCAAATTAATGCTCAGCTACCCTGATCGTTGGACAACACATTGCATTAGAATACGAACAAACTAATAATAATTTCTGTACGTAAGATATCTATGTGAAAGGAGTCGAGTTCCATTGCTTTTAAATACTTCTTAGTACGTAGAACATAACGCATTCTACTACCCAGGCACAGGCGGTAGTGTCTAAAAGGCCCTAAAGGGTTTTCTTGAGAGCTGGGGGATTTCCTTAAATCTCAGTATTAACTCTTTAAAGTCGGCTTTTTTCAGCCTATTTCGTTTCTGTGTATTTGAGTTATTAACTGGAATAACTACTGAAAACAATTAATTTTCATTTAAAATAAAATGTTTTGTGAAGACTTAGAGTACCACCTACCCATGCTGTTTGTTGCTTAAAATATTTGTTTAGTAGGAGTGTCTGGTTCGTTCTCTACAATAAAACAAAATTTAAATAAAACTTTAAGGACACCAACATTACTCTCACCTTCTTCTTTTATCACAAGATTATCAGACTGGTGCATTTTCAAATATTTGCTCAATGTAAAATACCCTCCACAATACTGTTTGTTATGCTTTTTTTGTGATTATTCAGATCTCTTGAATTGGAAAATGTTAAATTACAAACCTTTGAAAAAATAACACTAATTTAGCAGCTTTTTTTGTAGAAAACTTCCTTTTCAACGTACATCACATCGAGCACCCTAACAGCGGTACGTGGTGGTCGACCTCCTGGCCGTTTTTCTGATGGTTCTTTATTGAGAGAAAGAGGGTTATGCAATTTGTCCGTGTGAATTTTGAAAGCGTATGCTGTTACAAATGGCCACAGATCTTACAGTGATTTTTATATTGACAATTTAGTTTGTGCAGTTTGAGGAATGTGTGGCTTTTGAAAAACATGCTACAAAAGTCAAATTGATTCGTAATTAGTTCTGGAATTGAAGCATTGATTGGCAAGAGTTGTTTTTTGTTTGATTTCAGCGCTGGTGTTGTTTTCTTAGTTAATAGGTACACAAAGTCCCTAACTACTTTAAAGTTATGGCTGCTTATCCTAATGTTTTGTCCAAATCGTCGATGTGGGGTGTCTCTTCTTAATGCCAGCTTATAAGTTAATAATAATAATATTATATTTCCCAAATTCCCATGCTTCAACCTGCACCTCTTATTTTCCCACGTTCTCCCACATTCTTATGCCACCACCAGCACCTTACTTATTTTCCCACATTTCCCGCTTCCTGCACACGCTAGTACTCTTCTTACAATAATTGTCAATGTCAAATTATATTTAATTTTGTGTAATTTAAGATAGGCTTGCAAAGTCAATCGTAACAAATGGATTAAATGCTTTGTAAGCAAAAATAGAATTAAGAAAACATTTTATATAAAAATCAGTTTTAAACAGAACTCCAAAGACAAAAGGTCTTTTATTCACTGGCGCCCAACTATAAAATTTGATTAGTATTGTGTGTTCCGAAAATCTTTGTATAAAGAAAATAGAGCAAATAATAAATCACAAAAACATAGAAGAACCCACAGAAGAACCCACAGGAGATCCCACAGAAAAACCAACAGTAAAACCCACAGAAGATGCAGATAAAGTTATTCATTGTGTAACTATTTATTTTTTTTAAATTTTTATAAAATTTGTGTGTTACATATACATTAAGTATAATTATTCATTATTAATTTGGTGACTTAGAATTATTGTGTATAAAAAATGACTGAAATCACTCAAACAATAGCATCAGCCGTGCGAGTAACTGTCGAAGCAGCTTGTGAGATAATGGTCAGAAGAATGGCGGATTTAGGAGTAGAAAATAAAACAAATAATGATAGGTTAAATGAAAGAATTTTCGAGCTTTCGGAAAAATGAAATTCCATTGAATTACCTCAAACAGTTGTTGCTTACCAACCCATTTCTGTCGCGACACCCGAAATAATATGCCAAATACCACTCGATGTTGAAATCTCTGCCGGATTTTAGCGGTGAACATGCAAGATACATTTCGTGGCGTTAAGCGGCCACGACCGCAATAGCACTTTTTGATCCATATAATGGATCTGAGAGATACTATCAAGCCGTTGCAATAATTAGGAACAAAGTTATCGGATCTGCCGATCTAATTTTATCGTCATTCAACACAGTTCTTAATTTTGAGGCAATAATTTCTCGCCTTGATAATACATATTCTGACAAACACCCACTACACGTACTTGAAAATCAGATGAGCATTTTATGTCAAGGACATTTGTCGATCTCTGAGTACTACGACAAGATAGAAAAAACATCTTACGTCAATCAACACAGGTACGAATTTGCAAGAGCATATGATAAAAACGTATCATATGCTAGTACTAGTGCTTTTCCAAGAAGCAACCCTCATTATAAACGTGTTGTTCAAGCAAAACCCCAAGCCCAAGTTTCCTTGACAGATAACCAGCAGAAACAAAACTGTCAATCAGATCCATACGATCATATGAGCGTTGATAACTAGTCAATATACCGACGCAGTAAAAGGTCACAAATTCGACCAGCAGCGGTGCCAGAGGGTAGTAACAAACAGACTACCAGGCAACAGCCGCAAACCTTTGAGTACAGGGCATCAAAGCGCTCACTCGAGTCCGGCAAGGCACCACTACCGAAAGCCCAGAGAATTAATTTTCTAGACAAATACGAAGATGATTATGAAAACCTCGCTGAGGAATATGAAGATCAGATTAATTTTTTAGAATAAAGTCGGCTTTACCATTTGTTGAAAAGAAACTCAATGGCAAAACTGTATTGAGAATCCTAGTAGACAATGGTACTGCCAAAAACTATTCCCCAATTTAAAGTAATTCCAAACAGTAACATTTTTAAGGTTAAGTCCCATCACGGTAAAACAAAGTAACTCAAAAATATAAAATACAATTTTGTGGTATAATAACTGAGTTTTTTATCCTTCCCCAATTAGAAACCTTCGATGCGATTATAGGGTATAATTTTCTCGCGCAGATAAAAGCTCAAATTGATAAAAAACATTCTTTGTTTTATGAAAATGGGAAAATGGACATCAAATTTTTAGAATGCGAACAGGTAAATAATTTAGAAATTGATATGAAAACAATTCCTGATACCGTCAAAAATGAATTTAAGGAATTAATCGAAGATTTTTCAGAAGTGTTCGCTCAACCGGATGAGAGATTACCTTTTAATACAAACATAAAAGCAACCATTAGGACGTTAGATTCAGAACCAATATATCCCAAACCAAGACCATACAATATGGCAGCAATTCCTTTTGTAAATGAAGAAATTAAGAGATTGCTAAATGATGGAATAATTCGGCCATCACATTCCCCTTACAACAATCGCATATTGGTAGTAGGGGAAAAAGGCATTAATGAAGACGGTACTCCCAAATCTAGGTTAGTGTTTGACTATAGAAAGTTAAATGAACGCATTATACCAGATCGGTATCCCATTCCAGAAAGTTCGGTAATCTTATCAAATTTAGATTCTTTACAACAATAGATCTAAAATCCGGCTTCCATCAAAATCTACTAGAAAAAAAGGACCGGAAAAAACTGCTTTCTCTATAAATAATGGAAAGTATGAGTTCTGTTGATTACCTTTCGGCTTGAAAAATGCTCCCAGCATTTTTCAGCGAACAATAAACAACATATTGCGAGACGACATAGGCAAATGTTGTCATGTGTATATAGATGACGTAATCATTTTTTCGGAGACAGAAAGAGATCATTTAGAAGACATAAGAAAAATATTTTCTAAGCTTTTCAACGCTAACATGCGAAATTCTCTAGAAAAATGTAAATTTTTTAAGCATGAAATTGAATTTTTAGGATTTCTTGTCTCTGGAGACGGCTTTAAAACCTGTCCAAATAAAGTCAAAGACATTGTAGACTTAGAAGTGCCAAAAACACTTCATTCACTAAGATCTTTTCTTGGTCTTGCTGGTTATTACCGTCGCTTCGTTAAAGACTATGCTCAAATAACCAAACCGTAAACAAAATATCTAAGGGGAGAAAACGGAAACATAGGAACGAATAAGTTTAAGAACATCAAAATTAATGTGAATCCTGAGGCTATATGTGCCTTTAATAGAATAAAGAACATTTTAGCCTCAGAAGATGCGTTACTATTTTACCCCGACTTTCAAAAGCCCTTGGACTTGACTACCGATGCTTCATCACAAGCATTAGGCGCCGTTCTTTCTCAAGGTGGTAGACCTATCACAATGATATCTCGAACTTTAAGTAAATCCGAAGAAACTTTCGCTACGAATGAACGTGAAATGCTAGCAATAGTTTGGGCATTTCAATCTTTGTGAAATTATCTATATGGTGCCCCCGATATTCACATTTATACAGATCGCCAACCACTCACGTTTGCGATATCCGAAAAAAATCCCAATACCAAACTGAATAGCATTCATTATGAACCTCCGGAGAAACTGTTCATAGCGAGGAATCTCTAACAAAAGTAATGCCTTCAGTAGAAAATCCCAAAAATTGTTTCAAAAATAAAATCTTTATCAGCCAAGGTTCTGAGAAAAGCAAGAAAGTCAAGGATTTAGACAATGGAATCTATTGTGACATTGAAACATTAGGAAAAGTACAAAATGACCTCATGATTGCTTTCCCCAAAGTAAAAATTAAATATGCAAAAAAACTTGTTCAAGGTGTGTGTAACACACACGATCAAGAGGAACTTATCATCGATCGATCTTAAGCTCGCAGAGGCCGGACGTCGAGGTGCGCGCACAAATAATTAAGGAAGAGTCAAAAAAAATTATTGCGCATTGTTATCGCGAGTGTTTTTAAAAAAAATTATAAATACACACTCGTTAGAGAAACCGAAAAAAAACCCTCGCGTGATCTGTAAAGAATAAAATAATATCCACTCACGTCGTTGGAGGAAAGAAAAAGATGCCCACTCGCGCTGTGGAAAAATAAAAAATAAATAAAACGCATTCGCATAGAAAATTATCCTCTTATCTGTCCCAAGACCTTCGTGCTTAACTGCCTCTTTCTTACAGTAGGTAGGCATCGTATGACCATCTAATGCTTGCGGTTAATGGATAAGGGCATCTGAGTTTGTGTTATTGTGCTGAATACCTTACCCAACTGATCGATGTGCCAACGCGTATACCGGATGTTGCTGGGCAAGCCGCCCATACTCTTGACTTGTTTCTTACTTCTCACCCTGATAAATAAACCATTAGTGTAACTTCTCCATTTTGCACTTCAGACCATTGTAGCATTTCAGCTAATTTCTCATCCTCCACCCATCCAGTTAAAGAAAAACTTCCCACCAGGACCGTTTGGCAATACAAGAAAGCCAACTGGGACGGCCTGAATATTTTTTTCCGAAACTTTACCTGGTCACTATGCTTCCTCGATAGTGACATTGATGCCAGTGCTGAAATGATCACAAATGTGATTCTTCTAGGGATGCGTGCTTTTATTCCTAACAGAGTAAAAAGCATGAAGCCTAAAGAAAAGTCCTGGTTTAATTCTGAGTGTAAGGAAGCTATCAGGATCAAAGAAGTACGTTTCTGATCCTACAAAGCCAACCCTACAGAGGAAAATCGGAAAAAGCACAACAAGCAAGGAACTTATGCAACTCCATTATTGAAAGAACCAAATTTTTGCATGACCAAAAATTACGGCAAACAAAATTTGCAGTGTCCCAAAGGCAGTAAAAATTTTTGGTCATTTTTAAAAAATATTAAAAACTCCTCAGCATCTTCGGTTCCTACGCTCATCGACAATAACAAACCAATTGTTTACTCTTCAGAGAAGGCAAACTTGTTCGCCGCCCATTTCGCTGCCAGCTCCACGCTGCCTAACAGCAACGTTGCCCCTCCTGTACTTGAGAATGTAAATTTTTCCTTGGGACAGAATTTTTCCGCACTCGTACAATAGCCAGAGTTCTCAAAGATCTCGATGTACACAAATCCGCTGGCCCGAATAATATACCATCGATTATTCTGAAGAGGTGTTCTTCCAAACTGGCAAAGCCACTGTGTAAGCTTTTCCATCGCTCCTACTCTTCTGGAATCTTTCCTAGAAGATGGAAAACACAGCATTTGTCCAGCCTGTCCCTAAGAAAGGTGACCCATCCTCCCCCTCCTCCTACCGACCCATAGCACTAACATCCTTCTTTCTAAGGTCATGGAAACACTGATTAACCGTCAGCTTAAGGAATATCTCGAAGATCGAAAGCTTCTCCATGACCGTCAGTATGGCTTCCGCAGCAACCGTTCCACTGGTGATCTGATGGCATATCTCACCGAACAGTGGAACAAATGTTTACATCGCTTTGGGAAAATAAGATTATTGCTCTTGATATCTCCAAGGCATTTGATAGAGTTTGGCATGAATCTCTCTTATCGAAAATGCGTGCTTTTGGGATCGATAATACTCTTGTTCGTAGGATTAGAAGCTATCTTCTGGACTGTCCAATACAAGTTGTATTGGACGGATTCAAGTCTGATTCCCATAAAATAAATGCCGGTGTGCTCCAAGGCTCTGTTCTGTCTCCGACTCTTTTCCTCATTTTTATAAATGATCTTCTGTCTGTTACTTCTAATCCACCTAACTGTTTTGCTGACGACTCTACCCTCAGCTTTTCATATTCGTTCGATAATTCACGTCCTTCGCCTTCGGACGTACAATTGCAACGGTGCCGTATGTCAAGCTCATTAATCTCCGATTTATACAGCATTGTCAAATGGGGTAATAGAAATCGTGTGGAGTTTAATGCTTCGAAAACTCAATGTCTGTCTTCTGTCGTTAAAGCTAAACATTCCCCCAATGCCATTGTCCATGAATGGCACTTACATCGAAGAAACCGAAAAGCTCTCAGTACTCGGTATGTGTGTCAACGACGACCTCCGTTGGAACGGCCAGCTCCACGCTGCCGCATAGCGACGTTGCCCCTCCTGTACTTGAGAATGTAAATTTTTCCATGGGACAGATTTTTTTCCGCACTCGTACAGCATAGCAACAACATAGCAAGCGTTCTCAAAGATCTCGATATACACAAATCCGCTGGCCCGGATGGTATTCCCCCGATTCTTCTGAAGAGGTGTTCTTCCACACTGGCAAAGCCACTGCGTAAGCTTTTCCATCGCTCCTACTCTTCTGGAATCTTTCCTAGAAGATGGAAAACAGCATTTGTCCAGCCTGTCCCTAAGAAAGGTGACCCATCCTCCCCCTCCTCCTACCGACCCATAGCACTGACATCCCTTCTTTCTAAGGTCATGGAAACACTGATTAACCGTCAGCTTAAGGAATATCTCGAAGATCGAAAGCTTCTCCATGATCGTCAGTACGGCTTCCGCAGCAACCGTTCCACTGGTGATCTGATGGCATATCTCACCGAACAGTGGAACAAATCTTTACATCGGTTTGGTGAAAGTAAGATTATTGCTCTTGATATCTCCAAGGCATTTGACAGAGTTTGGCATGAAGCTCTTTTATCGAAAATGCGTGCTTTTGGGATCGATGATACACTTGTTCGTTGGATTAGAAGCTATCTTCTGGACCGTTCAATACAAGTTGTATTGGACGGATTCAAGTCTGATTCGCACAAAATAAATGCTGGTGTGCCCCAGGGCTCTGTTCTGTCTCCGACTCTTTTCTTGATTTTTATAAACGATCTTCTGTCTGTTACTTCTAATCCACTTAACTGTTTTGCTGACGACTCTACCCTCAGCTTTTCATATTCGTTCGATAATTCACGTCACAAGCCGAACCTTCGGACGTACAATTACAACGGTGCCATATGTCAAGCTCATTAAACTCCGATTTATACAGCATTGTCAAATGGGGTAATAGAAATCGTGTGGAGTTTAATGCTTCGAAAACTCAATGCTGTCTTCTGTCGTTAAAGCTAAACATTCCCCCAATGCCATTGTCCATGAATGGCACTTACATCGAAGAAACCGAAAAGCACTCAGTACTCGGTATGTGTGTCAACGACGACCTCCGTTGGAACGACCATATATTTGAGATCGCTAAAAATGCTGCTTAGGTTTTCTGTATCGGTGTAAGAAGTATTTTCCCCATCTGATCTGGCTACAATTTATAAAGCGTTTATACGCCCGAAACTAGAGTATAACTCCCACCTCTGGGCAGGTGCTTCGCAAACATCGCTTCGCCTGCTTGATAGAATACAAAATCGAGCGTTAAGATTGATAGGAAATAGAACTGCCGCTGAAACAATTACCCCACTCGAACACCGACGCAATGTTTCATGTCTTTCCTTATTTTATCGCTTCTTTTACAAAAAATGTTCACTCGAAGTAGCCAGTTGCATTCCTCCCCTTAAAAGTTTCTCCCGTTATACTCGTCTCGCAAGGAATGCTCACCCTGGAGCCCAATTTCGGACGTACCGTGAAATATAGGGATTCTTTTTTTAGCCGAACAACACGAATTTGTAATAGTTTACCCGGCGGGATTTTCCCTTGCCATTTTGATCTGCTAACATTCAAAACTAATCGGCTACTCCTATCTCTCCCCTCCCTATCTTCGTAATGCCCGCGCAGTGTGTTCTACATTAAAAGAGAAACACATTATCCCTTGTGCGCGCGTTAATTATAAAAAAAAAAGAAAAATAACGATGGAAGAGTCGAAGAAGATTCACGTTGAGTCTTCAAGAGAATCAAAGCAAACTGTCTAGAGCCGGTTTGGAATCAGTTTTTATTTCAAATCGTCCTAAAAAAGAAAGCAACATTTTTAAATTTTTTTGGAAAGTAAATTCAATAGAAGTAGTTTGAAAGTTTTATTTTTTTATTTTTTTCTAGCTCGTAGAACTTCGTCATCTTCTGTTTCCGACATTTATTTCTATACAGAGTAGTTGTAAGCATTTTTTTTTTTTTTTTTTTGTTAATTTCTTCTATTGTTAACTTTAGTTAGTAGGTTTCGATTTTTTTTTAATTTTTATACTTAATATTTTTTTTATATAGATTCAATAATTTTTGTATAGGGTTATATAGGATAAGTTTGGTTAGTAGTACATTAGGTGAATCCTTTGAGCTTCGGTTTAGATCATCACGGTAAACATTAAAATTAGATGGGAACAATTCTAGGTTATTAATTCTAGGTATAAGATTGGTTTCGGTTATTGCATGAGATTTCTGTAAGATATTATGAGTTTTTGAAAGAAGACCTCTTACATTTTGATAATAAAATGTTATGGGAAGAATCAAGCTTGAAGGGGGAGTGAAAACATTGAAGGACGAAGGAAACAGCTCTTGACTTTTAATGTCCTTAGAAAGATTTGTTTCAGTAAGAGCAAAAACGTCATAGGGTAGAGCTTGTGACTTGGAATACACAGAATGTGTTTTAGAGCGAAGACCTCTTACATTTTGGTAATAAAAGGAAAGAGGGTGGCGGTTGGAGAGAAGTTGGGCAGAGATATTGGAAGGAGCAAAACATTTTACTAGATTCTGATCTTACTCTTTGAAGGTAGGAAATTCTTTTAGAATGAAGAAACGAAGAAAATTCGTAGAGATCTTTGTAGACTTGTTTTGAGGATATTTTCAGAAGCTCGTGATATTTGTCGTATATCTGCCTTAATGGTATCGGATCAGTAGGCAGACCTTCCTTTTTTATAGACGCTGAGACATAACTTTTCGTTTCACCATCTATGTTAGGTTTATCGTGGAGATAGGTTAAGAACAGACGAATGTTGTCCAACAGTTTGTTATCTCTGAGTTTAAATCCGCAAGGGTCTGTTGGGTTAGTTTTACATTAGCTAGTAAGAGAAGATCAAAGCAGGGAGGTGGACGTGAATCTGTTGAAGAAAGAGAAGAGTTAGGGTGTAGAATATGGGAGCTTACAAAGTTAGTGTATTTTGCCACTGTAGTGAAGCCAAAGCATGGAAATTGAGGAGATTCTGAATAATTTGAGGAATTTATGGGTGAAGAAGGAGAGTCAGGATTGATATTACAAGACACACGTGGGTGAGCAAGTTTCGGTGTGATTGGAGTTTGCTGGTCTTTCGCATTGGATTTTAGTAAACAGTCCTTGTCAAGAATGGAGTATAGTTTGGGGCTTATGTTGGGGCTTAGGTTGGGGCTTAGGTTGGAGCTTAGGTTGAGGCTTAGTCTGGGTGTAAATTGGTGCTTAGGTTGGGGTCTATTTTGAGTTCTAGGTTGTGGTTTTTGTCGGAGTATTGGATGGGGAAAGGTTTCTGAATCCTGCTTTTGTAGAAAAAGGTTTAAAGAAACTCGTTTGGCAGGAGGTTTGACCGATGTAGGTGAAGTCTTTCGCTTGAGAGGGGACAAAGGTAAAGCGCCAGAAAAGTTAGGGAAGACATCCATTTTTTAAGACCATTTGGGGTCTGGATTGTTATTTTTATTCGTAAAGACTTTCGATTGGCGCTTGCTATTGGAGTGGGGTTTAAGAAAAGGTAGGCTATTGTTCATTGGCGAAAGTTGCATATTTCCAAGCTGTGTGAATCCCTTTGGGTTGAATCTGGATCTTGAAGCACCTTGATGACATCGGTTGACATTCACATAAGTTAAATGCAAATTTGCGCATAGAGTAGGAGCGAATCCAGGTCTTATCCGCAAATCGAGCGTGTGCTTTTTAATATAAAAGAGGAGTTATTGGACGAATCCACTTTGCTGAGTCTTTTATTCCAGTCCGATAACTTCCAAACATGTCTACATTTAATGACCATTTCTACTGCCGAAGTTTTTTGAGGTAGTTCAGGAAGATCACTGTCAATGACTTCGGCAGAAAGTATTTCGTCGAAGATTGAAGTATTGTTCCTTTTCAAAATTGGTTGCTTCTGTTGGATCTCAAAATCTGATCGCAATTGATTTATATTGGTGTTCATAACTTTGGCTAAAGCATGTAAGAAATTGAGTTTAGATTCCATGTCAGACCAGAGCGATTTAAAACTAATGGACAAGTCGAGCGTAGATTTATGAAGTGGCTTTAAGGATTTGGTGGTACTGAAATGTTTTTCGAGATTGTTTATTTTTGACAAAGACTGCGCAGAGGATTGTTGCGATTGAGAATTAGACTCCTCAACACTTTTAAATATTAGATCAAATTTTTTAGATAAGTTTAAAATCTTTTTTTGGGTTAAATAGTTTTCATTGATAAGTGATTCACTAAGGCATTTAATCGCAATCATAATGTCACCGATTTAAATGTTCTTGCACTCATCAAAATAAAAAATAAAGTTATTAATGTCTTTCAAGTAAGCACTCGCTCTTTAAGTAATACCAATGCAGGAGGAATGAAGGGATTTGCCACAGATACCGTTGCATTTAAGTAACTCCGCGGTTACGTCAGCGTTGCTACACATTGAATTGGCATACGACATTATTTCGATAGTTAAGTAATGTGGGTCAGTTATAATTTCAACGCTCAGCAATTTATACAGGCCGCGAAAAATGAAATTTAATAACAGATCTATGCAGGGCATGAGCAGTAGGCAAGAAAAATTGAATTAATTATTATTATTATTATTATTTTATTGTGTCGTGACGCGAGAAATGGGCAAGAACAATTCTTTTTTTTTTTCGGATTATGCAAAAACGAAAATTGCAGAAAAGCATGCCAGCAACGACCCCGTCGGTAACAAAAAACCTCGCAACAAAAATGGCGCCCAACGTGTTTGGTTTCGCTACTGTAGAGTAGCGAATCTAAGCATAGACATTTTTAGCCAGTTCAGTTGTTTTTTTCTGTTTTTTTGATTTTTATTTATTTTTTTTTACTTTTTTTATTTAAATTTGATTGCTTTTTAGATTCACTTTTAATTTTTTTTATTTCTTAAATTTTCTTTTAACTTTTAAATTTTTTGTTCAGTAATTTAAATTTTTTTATTTTCTTTTGATTTTTGATTTTGATTTGAAAGCATGATGGAAGTAACTTTCCGTCACTAGTCCCAATAGCTGAGGGTAGAACTCGGTGCTGCTTTGCGATGACGGAAGTTAGTATCCAAAAAAAATTAAGACATAGTGTTTAGCGGTCAATCAGATGCAAGACACGCCTCCAGTATCTTGGATGTTCGCACCTTCCGAGCAGCTAACATCGACTCGGATCACTACCTTGTTGCAGCAAAGGTAAGAATGCGAATAACCCGAACTCCACAACAACGGAGTAATACTGTGAGGAAGTATGACGTCGGAAAGCTGTAATCGCAAGAAACCGCCAGAACCTATGCCGATCGAATATCCCGTAACCTCTCAAGAAATCCAATACCGCCAGCATCAAGTGCCGAAGATCAGTGGCAACACTTCCAACAAGCCATCAGAGATGCCGCAACTGATGTGCTAGGTTTCACCAGACCACCACCACGAAACCTCTGGTTTGATGACGAATGCAGGCAGGCCCATGCAGCCAAACAAGAGGCATATAAAGCGACGCTGCCAAGAAAGACGAGAGCTGCTCGCGAGCTTTACGAGCAGAAAAGACGGGAAGAACACCGCCTTCTCCAAAAGAAAAAGAGAGAGCATGAGAAGCGCGCGATCGAAGATATTGAGAGATGCTACTTCAGGAACAACGTGCGGAAGTTTTACCAAAAGGTAAAAAGAACATGCCAAGGAAAAAAATCCCGCACAGAAGCCTGTAGAGATAGGAATGGAAACCTCGTAGTAGAGTCACAGTCGGTGCTGAGTACATGGAAGGACCATTTCTGCAGACTGTTAAAAGGCGATGAAGGCCAAAATCCCCCTGTCAGGCAGAATGAACCATTCAACATGGATGATGATAGACAAAACTTCCGTCCACCTGACCAAAATGAAGTAAGGATAGCAATATCTAAACTCAAAAACAACAAAGCTGCTGGACCCGACGGACTACCCGCCGAACTTTTTAAAGCGGCCGGAGATGACCTGGTGGAGTGCATACACCAACTCATCTCTAAAGTTTGGTCAGAGAAAGTATGCCTGATGAATGGAACCTCAGCATCGTTTGCCCGATCCACAAGAAAGGAGACCCCCTAAACTGCGCCAACTATAGAGGAATAAGTCTCCTGAATATCGCCTACGAGATCCTCTCTGCCGTACTATGTGAACGCCTGAAGCCTTTCGTCAGCAACTTGATTGGCCCCTATCAGTGTGGTTTTAGACCAGGAAAGTCCACAATCGATCAAATATTCACTCTACGGCAGATCCTGGAAACCACCCAAGAATTCCAAATCGATACCCACCACCTCTTTATCGATTTTAAGGCCGCGTACGATAGCATTTATAGAGACGAGCTATACAGAGCCATGTCAGGTTTTGGCATTCCCACAAAACTCGTCCGACTGTGCAGGATGACGATGGAGAACTCTCGCTGCTCCGTCAAGGTTGGTTCTGACCTCACAGAAGCTTTTGACGTCAAAAAAGGATTCCGACAAGGTTATGCGCTATCGTGCGATTTCTTCAACTTAATACTTGAAAAAATTATAAGAAACTCGCAAGTCAATTGTAGTGGGACAATTTTTTTCAAGTCTGTGCAATTGCTAGCATACGCTGACGACATAGGCATCATTGGCAGAACTCGGCGAGCTGTCACTGGAACGTTTGCTAGCATTGAAGCTGAAGCGGCTAAGATGGGACTAGCAGTCAATGAGGCCAAAACGAAGTACCTGCTGTCCACAAAAAGGGACACACAACACCGGCGGATTGGACAAAACATCACAATAGACAGGTACAACTTTGAGGTAGTTAGGGACTTTGTATACCTCGGATCCGCTATAACATCTGACAACAACATCTCGTCAGAAATAAAGCGAAGAATTACTCTTGCCAATCGCTGTTTCTATGGGCTAGGAAGGCAATTGAGTAGCAAAGCCCTCTCTCGAAAGACAAAGGAGACTCTGTATAAGACCCTAATCATCCCAGTCCTGCTCTATGGCACCGAGGCATGGACTCTATCTAAAGCGGATGAAGATATCCTTAGTCGTTTCGAGCGTAAGATTCTTCGGAAGATTTTTGGCCCTATCTGCGTTAACGGGCTTTGGAGGAGAAGGTTCAACCAAGAACTATACGAGCTGTATAGCGACATTGACCTGGTCAAAAAAATACGCATATCACGTTTAAGATGGCTAGGTCATGTAGAGCGAATGGACAACAATGCTCCGGCTCGCAGGATCTTCGATTCCATCCCAGAGGGTAGACGCAGTCAAGGAAGACCTTGCCTTAGGTGGCCCGCTCAAGTGGAGGACGACCTCAACCAACTTGGAGTGCAAAACTGGAGGCAGCTAGCCAAAGACCGAGTTGGCTGGAGAGGCATGTTGGTTGAGGCCCAGGTTCGTCCCGAACTGTAGCGCCACCTAAGTAAGTAAGTAAGCTTAGCGGTCTGAGTCGTAAAGCTGGTAGATTATGCTGGCATCAATGCTAAGATTCGTGAAAACACCATATAAAGAAAAATAAAGATGGAAGAGTCGAAGAAGATTCACGTTGAGTCTTCAAGAGAATCAAAGCAAACTGTCTAGAGCCGGTTTGGAATCAAGTTTTTATTTCAAATCGTCCTAGAAAAGAAAGCAACATTTTAAATTTTTTTGTAAAGTAGATTCAATAGAAGTAGTTTACAAGTTTTATTTTTTTATTTTTGTTTGGCTCGTAGAACTTCGCCATCTTCTGTTTCCGACATTTTTTTTTTCCTTTCCAGAGTAGTTGTAAGTTGTAAGCATTTTCTTTTTTTTTTGTTAATTTCTTCTATTATTAACTTCAGTTAGTAGGTTTCGATTTTTTTTGAAATTTTTGTACTTAATATTTTTTTTATATAGATTCAATAATTATTGTATAGGGTAATATAGGATAAGTTTGGTTAGTAATACATTTTTTTTATTTTTTTTATTGCTTTTTTTAGTTGGTTTTTTTAAGTTTGTTTTTATTTTTATTTTCCTTTTTAATTAATTAATTTATTTTTTTACATTTTTCTAAGATTAATATTTCACTTCGTATACGGAAACATCTACGCAATTAAAAGATGTGTTACTGAGATATTCGTTAATTTCTCTAACCTGAGCTTTGTGAAAGTCGAAAGAACGAATTTAAATATTAGAGTTCTGGTTAGGACACTCCTGAAATAACGACAAAAAAATAGGTGGATGATAGTTTTCGTTCGATCGGATGCTTTCCATATTAAGTGAGGAAGATTAAAGTCACCAAAAAGAAGTTTTGGGGTCACTAAGGGTTATGAGTTCATCAGCTGTGTTAATAGCTTGTTCGTATGACTCAATGGGTAGTGCGGGTAAGATGTAGAAGCAGATGACAATGTTTTGCTGGCGACTCTACCTTCAACTTTTCATATTCGTCCTTCGCCTTCGAACGTACAATTGCAACGGTACCGTATGTCAAGCTCATTAAACTCCGATTTATACAGCATTGCCAAATGGGGTAATAAGAAGCGTGTGGAGGTTAATGCTTCGAAAACTCAATGCTGTCTTCTGTCGTTAAAGCTTAACATACCCCCAATGCCATTGTCCATGAATGGCACTTGCATCGAAGAAACAGAACAGCTCTCAGTACTCGGAATGTGTGTCAACGACGACCCCCGTTGGAACGACCATATTTTTCAGATCGTTTAGAATCCTGCTAAGTGCTTAGGTGTAAGAAGTATTTTTTTTCCTTCTGATTTGGCTACAACTTATAACGCGTTTATACGCCCTAAACTCGAGTATAACTCCCACCTCTGGGCACGTCCTTCGCAAACATCGCTTCACCTTCTCGAATGAATACAAAATCGAGCATTAAGATTGATAGGAAATAGAACTGCCGTTGAAAGAATAGCCCCTCTCGAACGCCGACGCAATATTTCATGTCTTTTATCGTTTAATTTATAAAAAATGTTCACTCGAAGTAGCCAGCTGCATTCCTCCCCTTAAAAGTTTCTCCCGTAATACTCGTCTCGCAAGGAATGCTCATCAGTTCACCCTTGAGCAATATATCGGACGTACTATGAAATATAGGCATTCTTTTTTTAGCCGAACAACACGAATTTTGAAAAGTTTACCCGATGAGATTTTCCCTTGCCATTTTGATCTGCTAGCATTCAAAATTAATATTAATCGACACTTCCTATCCTTCCGCTCCCTATCTACCTAATGCCCTCTCAGTGTGCTCTACATTAAAAGGGATACAAAAAGTCTCTTGTGCGCGCGTTAATTATAAAAAAATTGTTCTTTTAATATGTTTTTGTAAAACGATCAAAGGTCGAAAGTAGCTTTTAAAAGTTTCACCACAACATACTATGCATATTGGAGCTTCGATTGAACCAAACCATAGTAAATCGTTTAAAAAAGTTTTCTACAACAAAGATTTCTTAGATGGTACATTACATAAGTGGCAGAATGCAATGTTTCTCCAATTTTCACAGATTGGTTTCTACTTTCAAGATAAGAAGCAAACCATTTCAAAATAAACCCCCTGAAGCCAATTTGTTCTAACTTCCTTAGCAAGATATCATGATCTACGGTATCAAAGCTTTTTTAATATCAATATACAAAGCAGCAGTAGGTTTTATAATTATTATTGCTTTTATATATATGAGTAGAAAAGTTAAGTAGATCATCTTCAGTAGATTTTTTTTGGATTCTCATTTTTACTACTTTTTCAAAAATTTTAGAAAAAAACTGGGAGGAGCGAGATAGGTGTATAATTACTGATACTTTTTTTCGACATCTACTTACTTACTTTACTTAGGTGGCGCTACAGTTCGGGACGAACCTGGGCCTCAACCAACATGCCTCTCCAGCCAACTCGGTCTTTGGCTAGCTGCCTCCAGTTTTGCACTCCAAGTTGGTTGAGGTCGTCCTCCACTTGAGCGCGCCACCTAAGGCGAGGTCTTCCTTGACTGCGTCTACCCTCTGGGATGGAATCGAAGATCCTGCGAGCCGGAGCATTGTTGTCCATTCGCTCTACATGACCTAGCCATCTTAAACGTGATATGCGTATTTTTTTGACCAGGTCAATGTCGCTGTACAGCTCGTATAGTTCTTGGTTGAACCTTCTCCTCCAAAGCCCGTTAACGCAGATAGGGCCAAAAATCTTCCGAAGAATCTTACGCTCGAAACGACTAAGGATATCTTCATCCGCTTTAGATAGAGTCCATGCCTCGGTGCCATAGAGCAGGACTGGGATGATTAGGGTCTTATACAGAGTCTCCTTTGTCTTTCGAGAGAGGGCTTTGCTACTCAATTGCCTTCCTAGCCCATAGAAACAGCGATTGGCAAGAGTAATTCTTCGCTTTATTTCTGACGAGATGTTGTTGTCAGATGTTATAGCGGATCCGAGGTATACAAAGTCCCTAACTACCTCAAAGTTGTACCTGTCTATTGTGATGTTTTGTCCAATCCGCCGGTGTTGTGTGTCCCTTTTTGTGGACAGCAGGTACTTCGGTTTGGCCTCATTGACTGCTAGTCCCATCTTAGCCGCTTCAGCTTCAATGCTAGCAAACGTTCCAGTGACAGCTCGCCGAGTTCTGCCAATGATGTCTATGTCGTCAGCGTATGCTAGCAATTGCACAGACTTGAAAAAAATTGTCCCACTACAATTGACTTGCGAGTTTCTTATAATTTTTTCAAGTATTAAGTTGAAGAAATCGCACGATAGCGCATCACCTTGTCGGAATCCTTTTTTGACGTCAAAAGCTTCTGTGAGGTCAGAACCAACCTTGACGGAGCAGCGAGAGTTCTCCATCGTCATCCTGCACAGTCGGACGAGTTTTGTGGGAATGCCAAAACCTGACATGGCTCTGTATAGCTCGTCTCTATAAATGCTATCGTACGCGGCCTTAAAATCGATAAAGAGGTGGTGGGTATCGATTTGGAATTCTTGGGTGGTTTCCAGGATCTGCCGTAGCGTGAACATTTGATCGATTGTGGACTTTCCTGGTCTGAAACCACACTGATAGGGGCCAATCAGGTTGCTGACAAAAGGTTTCAGGCGCTCACATAGTACGGCAGAGAGGATCTTGTAGGCGATATTCAGGAGACTTATTCCTCTATAGTTGGCGCAGTTTTGAGGGTCTCCTTTCTTGTGAATCGGGCAAACGATGCTGAGGTTCCATTCATCAGGCATACTTTCTTCTGACCAAACTTTAGAGATGAGTTGGTGTATGCACTCCACCAGGTCATCTCCGGCCGCTTTAAAAAGTTCGGCGGGTAATCCGTCGGGTCCAGCAGCTTTGTTGTTTTTGAGTTTAGATATTGCTATCCTTACTTCATTTTGGCCAGGTGGACGGAAGTTTTGTCTGTCATCATCCATGTTGAATGGTTCATTCTGCCTGACAGCGGGATTTTGGCCTTCATCGCCGTTTAACAGTCTGCAGAAATGGTCCTTCCATGTACTCAGCACCGACTGTGACTCTACTACGAGGTTTCCATTCCTATCTCTACAGGCTTCTGTGCGGGATTTTTTTCCTTGGCATGTTCTTTTTACCTTTTGGTAAAACTTCCGCACGTTGTTCCTGGAGTAGCATCTCTCAATATCTTCGATCACGCGCTTCTCATGCTCTCTTTTTTTCTTTTGGAGAAGCCGGTGTTGTTCCCGTCTTTTCTGCTCGTAAAGCTCGCGAGCAGCTCTCGTCTTTCTTTGCAGCGTCGCTTTATATGCCTCTTGTTTGGCTGCATGGGCCTGCCTGCATTCGTCATCAAACCAGAGGTTTCGTGGTGGTGGTCTGGTGAAACCTAGCACATCAGTTGCGGCATCTCTGATGGCTTGTTGGCAGTGTTGCCACTGATCTTCGGCACTTGATGCTGGCGGTACTGGATTTCTTGAGAGGTTACGGGATATTCGATCGGCATAGGTTCTGGCGGTTTCTTGCGATTGCAGCTTTCCGACGTCATACTTCCTCACAGTATTACTCCGTTGTTGTGGAGTTCGGGTTATTCGCATTCTTACCTTTGCTGCAACAAGGTAGTGATCCGAGTCGATGTTAGCTGCTCGGAAGGTGCGAACATCCAAGATACTGGAGGCGTGTCTTGCATCGATCGCAACGTGATCAATCTGATTGACGGTTCTTTGATCTGGGTGTCGCCAAGTCCCTTTGTGTATATCGAGATGAGGAAACCGTGTGCTTGCAATGGTGACGTTATGTGCCGCTGCGAAGTCAATTAGCCTAAGTCCGTTTTCAGACGTTGTGTCGTGTAGGCTATGTTTTCCGACAGACCTACCAAAGATTTCCTCTTTACCTATTTTGGCATTAAAATCGCCTAGTACGATCTTAACGTCGTATTTAGGGCATTGCTCATAGGTTTTTTCGAGGAGCTCATAGAAGTCATCCTTGGTGGCGTCATCTTTGTCCTCTGTGGGGGCATGAGCGCATATTAGGCTAATGTTGGCGAATTTAGCCTTGATACGGATTGTCACAAGTCGCTCACTTACGTGTCAAAAGCCCAAGACTTCTTGCCTAAGTCTACCGCTTATGACGAATCCGCACCCAAATAAACGCTGTGGTCTTCTTGCGCAATCACCGTAGTACACGTCATAGTTTTTCATCCTCCTTTTGCCCGGCCCATTCCATCGCACTTCCTGGATGGCAGTAATTCCTGCTCTGTAGCAGTCTAGGGCCTCCGCTAAGTTTGGATGCATGTGGTCTGTTAAGAGTTCTAACATTCCACGTGCAGATCCGAAGGTCGTTGTCCTTGATTCGTTTTTCCGGGTCGTCAACAGTAAATCCGTCCTTTTCCGAGGCTATTGGTCGCTTCGCAACTTTTTCTTTTTTCCGTGGCAGGGTTGTTAACCCCACGCACAACCCCCAACCTGGAGGGCCAGGTCCTTTGTTGGATTCCTTGGACAAAAGGAACCGGAGAATCCGGAGTCAGTAACCCACTTCGGGGATATGAGCGCTGCCGTTGGCCCATTAAAGGTTCATCCGCCACCATCTCTATTTCAATGCCCTGACTTGCATTGAATTGTCCTAATGACCTTATCTCCAAATACGTCGAAGTAGCTCATTAGGGCGTCTGCTTCGTTGACTGTTGACGCCACCGTTGGTCCAATTGGTTGGGCTCATCCGCCGTACGTCCTCTTTCTGAGGGGCTCGTGCAAGACTTCTGCGAATCGATCAGAACAGTCATTAAAGCAGAGCATTATAGTGTTGCTATTTTTTTGTGTTCAACACTCGCGCTTATAAGTTTAGCAGGAATGTCCGGGTGGACAGACCAGTACCCGGTGGTTACCGCGGGGAGGTAAAATAAGCACAATTGATGTGTACGATATAGTTGCAGCGACTGTGCATCACCAGTTTGATGCCTTTCAGTGCCTACCCTATTCATACAGCACCCAACCACCAGACATGTATCTTTATCTTTATTCATTCTTATTCATTCTTATAACTTAATACAAAATTTATTATTAACATTATTTCATATACTAAAAACAGTAACACTAACATTTTAAAAATTTTAATTTACATTATCTAAAAGCAAGAGGAATCAAGAAGCTTTTTCTGTCACCTTTTTTAAAAATGGGAGTTACCTCCGCTCTTGTTAAGCTTGCTGGCAACTGACCACTAAAAAAATACTATTATTGAGAATATGTGTTAAAACAGCTTCTATGTTTAGGAAAACGTTTTTAATGAAATTACGAGAAAAATTATTTTAAGTAAATGAATCCGATGTATCCAAAGCCTTTATAGTTTTGTAAGCCTCATAAGATGAAATAGATTCAAAGTAAAAAACTATTTGAAAAAAACCTTTCGTAAAAGCAATTATCATTGCAAGTGTACCAGATATTGTTGATGCCAGCTTCAGAAATAGTATCTAAGGCTGTTTTAGTAAAAAATTCATTAAATAATTTAGCAATGGCAGACTGGTCAACAACATTCGAGTTTGCATGAATAAAATTAACTGACCAATCTGTATGTTAACAAACGTATCAAAAGCTAAAGAGGGATCAGATTCAGTATAGACGTCTAGCAAACTTCCTCGAATCAAACTCGAATTCAACAGAGTGAAATTTGTCCTAGTTGGTGTCTTAAAAGAGTCTGCTCTTGTAGTTAGACATTTTTTTGCACCCATAAAATAAAAAAAAGAAAAAGTCATGCAATGATCTGAAATCTTCAATTCAGATATTGAGCTAATGAGGGATACATTTGCCTTGAGATCAAGTCAGGCAAAAATATGATCAATGCAGGTCTTAGACTGCAAAAAGTTTTTAGCATTATGATCATTAAGAATGAGAGAAAGCTCTTCAATAATTCAATAAAAACATCTTCACTCATAAAATTAAATCTATAAAGAAATAAAAAGAGAAGTTTGATTGAATTAATAGTGAGAGAATTCTTAAGCATATCGCAACTCAATAAATCAAAGCTTGAATACTCACACTCAACTCCTTCTATAATATACACAGCATTTCCACCTGACGAATAAGAATTATTACACTTTGCATACATCTTATTACCGCGAATATTAGAAAAATGCTTTTTCATGCTCGTAAATCCATATTTCAGTTAGAAAAATTAAATCAGGCTTATTAAGGAATAACTCAAAATGAACCAGAAACAACTCAAAATTCTTTCTTAAGCCTCTTATGTTTTGTTAAACGGTAAAAAAGTTATTTTTATAACTATCTGCATTAAAAACACTTTTATGAAATTCACTACCAAATTGTCAAACAAAAGTAATTAACGAAGAAACATTAAAATCTATAAAATAAAAATTATTTTCCATATTTAAATTATTTTATTAAGATTTTCAAATGAAGATATAATAAACGTTTAACCTCCTTCATGTTTTTTCATTAAAATTAATCTTTTTAAATCCATAAGTACGAATAACTTTTATCTTTTGTAATTTGTCTAGCTTTGTTGAATAAAATTTTATTTATACTTGTAAGCATTTCATTTAATATTGACTTCTTCTTTTGATATTCACTTTGTTTTGCAATTAATTAACCTTAAGCTGCAAAGTGCGATTATCCTCTTGAAGCATATTAATATGAAATAATGCATCTCAATTCATGTTTTAAGAGAAATAATCTCTTTGTTCATAGACAAAATCTCTCTGTGAACTACTTCCAGATTGATAGGTTGAATGTGATCGGTAGCAGCAGCAGTAGGCATTGAGCTGATGTCGATAGGTAAGTGATGGACATTATAATGTGCTTGAGCGTGGATTTTGCTGATGAGCATGGCGGCGGTGGGATGAAGTGTTGGATGCTATTGTTGGCTTCTAAATTCAGCTTTGAACAACTTTGGTTGAGAATATGAAAAACTGTGTGCGATGGCACTACATTTGAAGTGAAAGTCTCTTATATCATCAGTGCACACTTTTAATGGTCAAATCCTCATACGCACAACTAACCGGAAAAACCCAACAGCCATTCACAACATCGATGATCTGAGGAATGCCGTCGGACCTGACAATAATTATGATTTGAATTTTCACGGTACTTAAAATTGCTATTATTGTGCAAGAATTTGTATTTTTGTTCACTGTTTTCTTTTTACTTTGTTTTCTTTTTTTCTGTCGCAATTCGATTTTTCTCTTTATTTGTTCTTATTTTATGTTCAAGTTGTTTCAATTCAAAACATTTATCTCTTTTTCTTCCTTCTTATTGCAAGTTTTATTAATGTTTACAAAATTATGTGTTCGATTATAGCCTCATTTTCTACTTTCTTATCTGTTAATGGGTAGCAACAATGATGCTGGCTTTCACAGCATAAACGAACAAAACTAATTTTTACTTAATATTTGCATATTTGCCACATTAACGCTCAAAGTCTTGTTAACTAATTTGATGAGGTTAAAATGATATTTGAAGATAGTTTAGTTGACATTATTTGTGTCTGAGACATCGTTTTATCCAGAGTAGAGTTGTAACCTTTTTGCACTTAAGGTCTTAAAAAACTTTACAGAGCAGTTCGAACTCGTACAACCGGAGGTGGCGTTGGTATTTTGTTCAAAAACAATATAGAATCAATTCATGTTAAGTGCTCTGATGGCACAGAAGTATTCGATTATTATTGTATTGATATATTACAGGGTGATAATAAATGCAGTATCAGAACCATTTATATGCCACCTTGCATTGCAAATTCAAATCTGATTACACCAATTATAGAAGATATGTGTAGTCGTGTACCCAAACTAATTGTTTGTGGTGATCTAAATATTAATATTCTTTAAAGTTCATCTAATTGTTCTAAAACATCAATAAATTCTCTGGGACTATCTTTTGTAAATCATACTGAACCAACTCATTTTTCGCCAGGTTGTGCACCATCACTGCTTGATGTATTTCTTGTTAGTGATGTCAATTCTGTTAAATGTTCAAGTCAATTATCTGTTCCTGTTTTTTCTTATCATGACCTTGTCTTCCCTACCTTCGATGTACATCTTGAGAATAAAGCACCACAGTCGTTTCAGTTTCGTGACATTCGTAATGTCAATTGCTTATTTAGAGATTCTTCACTAATCAACTTACACTCAATGTATACAACATCTAACGTTAATAATCAAATTGAACTTTTTAACATAACTATTGACTATCTTTTTAATAAATAGGTACCTATTAACACGTGAGTCATAAAATCACAAGTTTGTCCTTGGCTTTCCTGAGATTCTTAACGCAATTAAAACTAGACATATCTCATACCGCCGTTGGAAACGATTTCGATGCACAGAAATCTTTTCCCAATACAAATCATCCCGCAATCTGGTAACAAGATTAATAAAATCCGCCAATTATAATTATTAAAATAATAGGTTTAACTCCGACCGTTCCTCCAAATTTTTTTGGAAAGAAGTTTAGAATATTGGTTTAAAAAAAGCATACCTCAGTTTTGATGATGACTTAAAAAGTAAGTTTTTACCTGCCCCTTTTCAACTGAACATTATGCGACTTGCTCAACCAGCAAACGATAGACAGGACACATTTTCCTTATGTGCAGTAGATGAATACCAAGTAGGAAAAGCAATATTCTCTATTAAATCGAAATAAACTGGTCTAGACAATATTCACTCCGACTTTATTAAAATACTTCTTCCTTTTATACTCTCTCACACAACACACCTCTTTAATACAATAATTAGGACCTGGACCCTGGAAAATATTCGAAATTAACCCCTATACCTAAGCCAGGTAAGAAGAACGAGTACATACCTTTTTTCCATCTAAAGTTTTCGAAATGATCATAAGTAATCAAATGAAAGCATATATTAACGAAAAACGCCTTCTTAATCCTTTACAGTAAGGTTACAGCTTTATTTCAGCACTTCTAAAGGTGTCTGAGGATGTAAGGCTAGCTTAAGACAATAGCAATATAACTGTGATATCTTTACTTTACTTTTCAAAAACATTTGATTGCGTTGACTTCAATCTTCTCTGTGATAAGCTGAAAACGTATTTTAATTTCTCTGACACAACTTAAAATCTTATTTGTTTATTTTTTTATTTTTTTTTATTTTTTTTATTATTTATATATTTGACAATTCGCTCTCAAGCAGTATCGTGTAATAATAAACTGTCCTCGTATCTTTCCGTTAATACTGTTGTTCCACAAGGATCAATACTGGGACCTTTACTGTTTTCTTTGTTGATAAATAATTTGCCATTTGTTTTGTCATATTGTCAATATCATATCTACGCGGATGTCCAACTATACACTTCTTTAATTATGGGGTAGATGACGATGCGTTAGCTAAAATGAACCAAAACTTGCAATCCATATACAACTGGTCAACCAGAAATGGACTCAAACTGAATCCTGAAAAAACAAAAGCCATCCCGATTGCTAAAAATAAACTTAATGTTGAAAACATTCCGCCCTTACTTTTTAAATAAATGTCCAATTGAATTTGTGTCCCACGCCAGAAATTTTGGTATAATATTCAACGACAGACTGACGTGGGATAATCATACTAACTCAGTAATTGCTAAAATGTATGGTTCACTCAGAGGCTTATCTGTTTACCAAAGATGTAGAATTAAAACTCGCTAAATCACTTATCTTAATCATAGTATCATATGGATGTGATCCTGACTCCCAGTCACTTCAAAGCTTAAGGTTGCCATCAATGCTACTGCACGATTCCTTTTTAATTTTCGCAGATATGATCATGTTTTGTCTTATACTCGTAAGCTTTTAGCAAGTACATAACTTGGAAGTCTTCTTCAAATATCGATGTTGTTCTTTTTTCTCTAAATTAATTGTTAACAAGACTCCTCACTATCCTTTTAATAAACTTAACTTTTGTTCGTCTCGTCGTAACATTCTTCTACGCTCCTCGATGTTTACTTAATTGACATTACGAAGGCAATTTTTCGTTTATGCTGTCAGACTGTGGAATAATCTTCCAGTCGTCTGAAGTCAAGAATCGAACACAGAAAATTTCATGAACTTTACTTTGAGCACATCTCAAAATTAAATAGAACATACTTCATTACTTAAATATATTCATTTTTGTTTTATATAATTTTTTTTATTTTATGTTTCGTATTGCGACTTTAAAGTTTTAATTTTTTAATTCCTTTAATTTATTAGTAATTTTTTATTTTTATTTTTGTTCAAATTAAATAAGCTTTTATTTGCTTTGATTTGTTTAGTTTAAAATACCTGTTTTTTTTACTCTTTTTTTAATTCAAATAATTTGTAATTATGTTTGTATTTAACTATCCTGTACAGTACATTTTTAAAGTTAAAGTTAAGTTCGTTGTACAGATGATTGATATGATGATAAATATCAAAGTATCAAATATCGAAGGCGGGAGTGGAATTGTGGCTGAGGGATTGAGGAACTTCTAATTTGTGTCGGCGGCGAGTAACGAAGAGAATTTCTTCTCTTTTTATTACACAATGGACAACTGAATGGTTAATTATTTTTTGATTAAATAATCTTTATCCACTGGTGACAATTTAAAACAATTCAAATTGAAGAAAGTCTTACAATACTGGCAGTAAATTCTTGCTTCCCGGGTTCCACTTTCAGGTTACATATACAATACATATTTAAAGTTTAAGATGTAAAATAAAGAATGAACAATTCTCGGCCGGAGTGTACACAACGTAAGGTTCGAAACTACTTCAAATTCATGCTCCGCTACCCTGATCGTTGGACCAACACGTTTGCATTAGAATACGAACACACTAATAATATTATTTATATGTAAGATTTCTATGGGAAATTTATTTATTTATTTATTTATTTATTTATTTGACTATAGCTATAGATACATAATTGATCACAGTTATTTGGATTATACAAATAATATTACATTTACATAATTAGTGACAATTTAAATTGAATAAAAGTATAATTGGTTTAAATTTCAATGAAGTAAGATTAAAATCTACGAAGGAATTATAATTATTGAACTGTTTACATAAGAGAGAGAACGGTTCATTATTTAAGTAGTTTAAAGTAGTTTCATGTGTTCGCAAAATTTTATAATTTTGACTTGGACGGAATGGCACATTTAATTTTATAAAGGAAAGCAAATAAGGAGAATTTATATCACCGTTTAAAAGTTTAAATATGAATGCAGCATTGAGTGATGACCTCCTATCCTCGAGCGTATTAAGACCAATCAGTAAAAGTCGCGAACGATATGGTGGAAGATGGTGATGATTATCCCAGTTAAGATGACGGGGAGAAAATAATAGAAACTGTTTTTGAATGGATTCAATGCGGGCAATGTGACAGGAGTAATATGGGCACCAAACTCGGCAACCATATTCCAAGATCGAACGAACCAGTCCAACAAACAGGCTCTTTGTCACATAAGGGTCGTTGAATTCTTTTGACCATCGTTTAATCATTCCTAGACGAACAGAAGCTTTTGCAGTTATAGAGTCGATGTGCATTCTGAAGTCTAATTTTGAATCAAATATTACTCCCAAGTCTATAAAATAATTAACTCTTTCAAGTTTTGAATTATTTATAGAGTATTTATTAAAGAAAACATTTTTAACTCTAGCGAAGGTCATTACTTTGCATTTCTTAGAGTTCAGTGTGAGATCATTCTTATTACACCATTCCTGCAAATGATCAATATCAGATTGCAGTTGAAGGTAATCAGCATTATTTTTATATGAATATGAAATTTTCGCATCGTCAGCATAGAGATGTATATCACAGTATTTTATCACAGAGGGTAAATCATTTATAAAAATTACGAATAACAGTGGTCCCAGGTGGCTTCCTTGAGGCACGCCAGATTTGACATCTATTGCGTTGGATAAATGAGACTTGAACTTAACATATTGAGTACGAGATGATAAATAACTTGCAATCCATTGCACAAGTTTTGGGGACCAGCCGAAAAGTGAAAGTTTTCTAACAAGCAGCTGATGATTAAGTTGATCGAAGGCTTTGGAGAAGTCAGTGTATATTACATCTGTTTGATGACCATTCATGAATCCTTTTGTTATCCATGATGTAATTTCCAACACATTTGTAATGGTAGATTTGCCCTTGACGAATCCATGCTGTCTGTCCGATAGATGCGATTTTACACCATGTATCAACTCATGGACTATTATAGATTCCATCATCTTGGGAATAACGCTGAGTTTTGCTATACCTCGGTAGTCACGCATGTTGCATCGGCTTTCTGATTTAAAAAGTGGAATTATAAATGAAGACTTCCAAGCATGCGGGAAAACGGAAGACGACAAAGATAGGTTTAACAAATAACATAAAGCACTAGCCAAGGAATGACAGCAGTTTATTAAAACACAGGAAGGAACATTATCAGGTCCAGTAGAAAATGAATATATTAGCTTCTTTATTGCACTTGTCACATCGTTTTCTTGAATAAATGGCAAGTCATATGTAATGCTCATGTTAGAGGTAATTTGATGCAGCCCAGCCAACCCATTATTACATATGTAGATGCCTTTAAACATTTCTGCAAACATATCACAGATCATTACCCCATCATTTGAAGAAATTTGGTCCAAATTCATATAGGACGGGAATTCAGCTATTTTTCTCTTATTTTTAACAAATTTCCAAAAAGATGAAGGATTCCGTAAAAGGTTAGCTTTCATAGATATTATGTAGTTTTTATATGCAGCCCTTGATTTGACTTGGAATTCTCTTCTTATTCTGCTGAACTTGAATTTGAGCTTGTTGTGAAGTTTTTTTTTGTTTTTTGTTTTTAAGCCTTTTAAGGAAAGGTGTGAGCCAAGGAACACAATTATCAACAATTTTGATGCGGCGAACAGGTATTGTTTTCAAAAAGCTGTTGTACAATATTTTATAGAAAGTATCAGTTGCTTTACTAGCATCCATATTAAAAAAGACACTATCCCAGTGAAATTGAGAAAGTTCCATATTGAGTTTTTCAAAATCAGTTTTCTTGAAGTCAAATTCATAGCCATGATCGTATTGACTAGCACAAACGGAGGTCGGCATTTCCATTAAAACTTCAAAGCAAGGGTGAAATCTAACATCATCCAATAAAGGGCATGATCTTTGCACCGTTAAGCCATTAACATCATCCGTAAACACGAGGTCGAGAAAATTACATCTTTCATTTTTAAACGGGTTAACTTGATGTAAGGCTAAAGAGCACATTGAGTCCACAAAAGAAATACTCGTTTCTGATGTCAACGATGTAGGTGACAAAAATTTGCCATCTTCTTAAGAACGTCCCATTCAATGTCTGGTAAATTAAAATCACCAACAAAATGTAACCCATCATTGGGATTCATCAGGGAAACGATGTACTTAATGTTTATAACACATTGATCGTAAAGTTCACAATGCATTTTTGGTGGAATGTAGACACAGACTATAAAAAGTTGGAAAGTTTTCAGGAGAGTTGTAACACATACATATATTGAGGGCATAGAGACAATTTTACAGTTGTAGCAATTTCTAATGGGAATTAGAACTCCACCACCAGACTTTTTACTGCTAGTTAAGGAAGACCGATCTGACCAAAATATTTGGTACGAACTACATAGTATTTCATTGTCCAAAATTGACTTATCTAACCATGTTTCAGTAAAAAGTATTGCATCATAAACCCAAGACTTGAAGAAAACATTGATTTTAGTTTTGTCTTCAATCCTCCAATATTTTGGTAGAACATTGAGAAATAACTCATTGAGTATTTCGTAAATTTGACCTCTTTTTGGCTACAGTAGGTCGCTTCCGAAAAGGGTGAACTATTGGTTTTACCTGCCAGAATTTCTCATCAATTTAAAAATATCATTATTACGCTTTACATCAATAATGAAGGAGGAGTAGTTCCGATCTGCGTTCAGCTTCATTTTGCGAATGTTAAGACAAGATGAGTCTAAATTTGGTGATTTTTTTAGTAAATAAGACCATATCATTGACTCACTTGTTGTTTGTGGAAAATTTGAAATAAAAATTGGAAATGGTCTTTCCATAGCAACGAGATCAAATTCCTCTGCGGTTCTTTCTCCCCCCACTGCGAAAGTTGAGGGCAACAGTTCAATACCATCAGATAAGGATCCTGCCGGGTCAGAAATCCTCTCATCCGTAATGGAAGCTATTGAGGAAACCGGTGGGCTGCCAGTAAACTCATCATTGGATTGAACTGTTGGTTGTTTCTGAGGTTTTTTTGATACGGCTACCAATTTATCGTTCTCAGCTTGGAGTTTCGGACCTGAACGGAGAGTTCTAGGTTGCAACAAAGATGGTGACGACGAAGATTTCTCCAAGACTTGAGGTTCCCGGTGATTATTTTGTTGCTGAAGAATTTTTTCCGTTGGGTTCTTACATCGATCCGATCGACTTTCATTTGAAAGCGGTGAAGGCGTCAGCAAAATCAATGGTACTTGAACTTCAGGATTTATTTGCGGACTTTAAATGGCCTTAAAACTTTCACTCATTCTTTCAGACGATAAAACATCGAAATCGAATAACTTTTGAATATCCGAAAATATTGTTGGAGACATTGTTGAATAATTTTTGGAGTTTAAGGACTTTCTAATGTAATTTATCCACCGAGATTTTGTCACGTTTAGTACAAAAGTACCGTAGGCCAGCTACAGAAGTGAATTTATCAGCATCCTTACCTTTAATGCCTAAGTATGCATTTAGCATGAACTAGTTGCAAACATACGGCACAAGAAACTTTTACATCACTAGAAGTTTTTTTACAGACTAGACAGCTTAAGGAATCCATATTCAAAATACGAGGGGGCGTTTTACGTGAGCTACACAAAAAAAAATATAATAATAACAAAAAAAAAAAAGTTGGCAACCATTTAAATGGTTCCATATAACATGTAACGAGGTCAAATTATACTGAAAACAGACAAAATGGCTTACGTTTAAAGATATTGGTTAGGTTGCTTGTCGATCTCTGAGTACTACGACAAGATAGAAAAAACATCTTACGTCAATCAACACAGGTACGAATTTGCAAAAGCATATGATAAAAACGTATCATATGCTAGTACTAGTGCTTTTCAAAGAAGCAACCCTCATTATAAACGTGTTGTTCAAGCAAAACCCCAAGCCCAAGTTTCCTTGACAGATAACCAGCAGAAACAAAACTGTCAATCAGATCCATACGATCATATGAGCGTTGATAACTAGTCAATATACCGACGCAGTAAAAGGTCACAAATTCGACCAGCAGCGGTGCCAGAGGGTAGTAACAAACAGACTACCAGGCAACAGCCGCAAACCTTTGAGTACAGGGCATCAAAGCGCTCACTCGAGTCCGGCAAGGCACCACTACCGAAAGCCCAGAGAATTAATTTTCTAGACGAATACGAAGATGATTATGAAAACCTCGCTGAGGAATATGAAGATCAGATTAATTTTTTAGAATAAAGTCGGCTTTACCATTTGTTGAAAAGAAACTCAATGGCAAAACTGTATTGAGAATCCTAGTAGACAATGGTACTGCCAAAAACTATTCCCCAATTTAAAGTAATTCCAAACAGTAACATTTTTAAGGTTAAGTCCCATCAAGGTAAAACAAAGTACCTCAAAAATATAAAATACAATTTTGTGGTATAATAACTGAGTTTTTTATCCTTCCCCAATTAGAAACCTTCGATGCGATTATAGGGTATAATTTTCTCGCGCAGATAAAAGCTCAAATTGATAAAAAACATTCTTTGTTTTATGAAAATGGGAAAATGGACATCAAATTTTTAGAATGCGAACAGGTAAATAATTTAGAAATTGATATGAAAACAATTCCTGATACCGTCAAAAATGAATTTAAGGAATTAATCGAAGATTTTTCAGAAGTGTTCGCTCAACCGGATGAGAGATTACCTTTTAATACAAACATAAAAGCAACCATTAGGACGTTAGATTCAGAACCAATATATTCCAAACCAAGACCATACAATATGGCAGCAATTCCTTTTGTAAATGAGGAAATTAAGAGATTGCTAAATGATGGAATAATTTGGCCATCACATTCCCCTTACAACAATCGCATATTGGTAGTAGGGGAAAAGGCATTAATGAAGACGGTACTCCCAAATCTAGGTTAGTGTTTGACTATAGAAAGTCAAATGAACGCATTATACCAGATCGGTATCCCATTCCAGAAAGTTCAGTAATCTTATCAAATTTAGATTCTTTACAACAATAGATCTAAAATCCGGCTTCCATCAAAATCTACTAGAAAAAAAGGACCGGAAAAAACTGCTTTCTCTATAAATAATGGAAAGTATGAGTTCTGTTGATTACCTTTCGGCTTGAAAAATGCTCCCAGCATTTTTCAGCGAACAATAAACAACATATTGCGAGACGACATAGGCAAATGTTGTCATGTGTATATAGATGACGTAATCATTTTTTCGGAGACAGAAAGAGATCATTTAGAAGACATAAGAAAAATATTTTCTAAGCTTTTCAACGCTAACATGCGAAATTCTCTAGAAAAATGTAAATTTTTTAAGCATGAAATTAAATTTTTAGGATTTCTTGTCTCTGGAGACGGCTTTAAAACCTGTCCAAATAAAGTCAAAGACATTGTAGACTTAGAAGTGCCAAAAACACTTCATTCACTTAGATCTTTTCTTGGTCTTGCTGGTTATTACCGTCGCATCGTTAAAGACTATGCTCAAATACCAAACCGTAAACAAAATATCTAAGGGGAGAAAACGGAAACATAGGAACGAATAAGTCTAAGAACATCAAAATTAATCTGAATCCTGAGGCTATATGTGCCTTTAATAGAATAAAAAACATTTTAGCCTCAGAAGATGCGTTACTATTTTACCCCGACTTTCAAAAGCCCTTAAACTTGACTACCGATGCTTCATCACAAGCATTAGGCGCCGTTCTTTCTCAAGGTGGTAGACCTATCACAATGATATCTCGAACTTTAAGTAAATCCGAAGAAACTTTCGCTACGAATGAACGTGAAATGCTAGCAATAGTTTGGGCATTTCAATCTTTGTGAAATTATCTATATGGTGCCCCCGATATTCACATTTATACAGATCGCCAACCACTCACGTTTGCGATATCCGAAAAAAATCCTAATACCAAACTGAATAGCATTCATTATGAACCTCCGGAGAAACTGTTCATAGCGAGGAATCTCTAACAAAAGTAATGCCTTCAGTAGAAAATCCCAAAAATTGTTTCAAAAATAAAATCTTTATCAGCCAAGGTTCTGAGAAAAGCAAGAAAGTCAAGGATTTAGACAATGGAATCTATTGTGACATTGAAACATTAGGAAAAGTACAAAATGACCTCATGATTGCTTTCCCCAAAGTAAAAATTAAATATGCAAAAAAACTTGTTCAAGGTGTGTGTAACACACACGATCAAGAGGAAATTATCATCGATCGATCTTAAGCTCGCAGAGGCCGGACGTCGAGGTGCGCGCACAAATAATTAAGGAAGAGTCAAAAAAAATTATTGCGCATTGTTATCGCGAGTGTTTTTAAAAAAAATTATAAATACACACTCGTTAGAGAAACCGAAAAAAAACCCTCGCGTGATCTGTTAAGAATAAAATAATATCCACTCACGTCGTTGGAGGAAAGAAAAAGATGCCCACTCGCGCTGTGGAAAAATAAAAAATAAATAAAACGCATTCGCATAGCAAATTATCCTCTTATCTGTCCCAAGACCTTCGTGCTTAACTGCCTCTTTCTTACAGTAGGTAGGCATCGTATGACCATCTAATGCTTGCGGTTAATGGATAAGGGCATCTGAGTTTGTGTTATTGTGCTGAATACCTTACCCAACTGATCGATGTGCCAACGCGTATACCGGATGTTGCTGGGCAAGCCGCCCATACTCTTGACTTGTTTCTTACTTCTCACCCTGATAAATAAACCATTAGTGTAACTTCTCCATTTTGCACTTCAGACCATTGTAGCATTTCAGCTAATTTCTCATCCTCCACCCATCCAGTTAAAGAAAAACTTCCCACCAGGACCGTTTGGCAATACAAGAAAGCCAACTGGGACGGCCTGAATATTTTTTCCCGAAACTTTACCTGGTCACTATGCTTCCTCGATAGTGACATTGATGCCAGTGCTGAAATGATCACAAATGTGATTCTTCTAGGGATGCGTGCTTTTATTCCTAACAGAGTAAAAAGCATGAAGCCTAAAGAAAAGTCCTGGTTTAATTCTGAGTGTAAGGAAGCTATCAGGCTCAAAGAAGTACGTTTCTGATCCTACAAAGCCAACCCTACAGAGGAAAATCGGAAAAAGCACAACAAGCAAGGAACTTATGCAACTCCATTATTGAAAGAACCAAATTTTTGCATGACCAAAAATTACGGCAAACAAAATGTGCAGTGTCCCAAAGGCAGTAAAAATGTTTGGTCATTTTTAAAAAATATTAAAAACTCCTCAGCATCTTCGGTTCCTACGCTCATCGACAATAACAAACCAATTGTTTACTCTTCAGAGAAGGCAAACTTGTTCGCCGCCCATTTCGCTGCCACCTCCACGCTGCCTAACAGCAACGTTGCCCCTCCTGTACTTGAGAATGTAAATTTTTCCTTGGGACAGAATTTTTCCGCACTCGTACAATAGCCAGAGTTCTCAAAGATCTCGATGTACACAATAATTCGATGGCCCGAATAATATACCATCGATTATTCTGAAGAGGTGTTCTTCCAAACTGGCAAAGCCACTGTGTAAGCTTTTCCATCGCTCCTACTCTTCTGGAATCTTTCCTAGAAGATGGAAAAGCATTTGTCCAGCCTGTCCCTAAGAAAGGTGACCCATCCTCCCCCTCCTCCTACCGACCCATAGCACTAACATCCTTCTTTCTAAGGTCATGGAAACACTGATTAACCGTCAGCTTAAGGAATATCTCGAAGATCGAAAGCTTCTCCATGACCGTCAGTATGGCTTCCGCAGCAACCGTTCCACTGGTGATCTGATGGCATATCTCACCGAACAGTGGAACAAATCTCTACATCGCTTTGGGAAAGTAAGATTATTGCTCTTGATATCTCCAAGGCATTTGATAGAGTTTGGCATGAATCTCTCTTATCGAAAATGCGTGCTTTTGGGATCGATAATACTCTTGTTCGTAGGATTAGAAGCTATCTTCTGTACTGTCCAATACAAGTTGTATTGGACGGATTCAAGTCTGATTCCCATAAAATAAATGCCGGTGTGCTCCAGGGCTCTGTTCTGTCTCCGACTCTTTTCCTCATTTTTATAAATGATCTTCTGTCTGTTACTTCTAATCCACCTAACTGTTTTGCTGACGACTCTACCCTCAGCTTTTCATATTCGTTCGATAATTCACGTCCTTCGCCTTCGGACGTACAATTGCAACGGTGCCGTATGTCAAGCTCATTAAACTCCGATTTATACAGCATTGTTAAATGAGGTAATAGGAATCGTGTGGAGTTTAATGCTTCGAAAACTCAATGCTGTCTTCTGTCGTTAAAGCTAAACATACCCACAATGCCTATATCCATGAATGGCACTAACATCGAAGAAACCGAAAAGCTCTCAGTACTCGGTATGTGTGTCAAGGACGACCTCCGTTGGAAAGACCATATATTTGAGATCGCTAAGAATGCTGCTAGGTGCTTAGGTTTTCTGTATCGGTGTAAGAAGTATTTTTCACCATCTAAGCTGGCTATAACCTATAAAGCGTTTATACGCCCTAAACTCGAGTACAACTCCTTCCTCTGGGCAGGTACTTCGCAAACATCACTACACCTGCTTGATAGAATACAAAATCGAGCGTTAAGGTTGATAGGAAATAGAACTGCCGCTGAAACAATAGCCCCTCTCGAACACCGACGCAATGTTTCATTTCTTTCCTTATTTTATCGTTTCTTTTACAAAAAATGTTCATTCGAAGTAGCCAGTAGCGTTCCTCCCCTTAAAAGTTTCTCCCGTAATACTCGTCTTGCAAGGAATGCTCATCAGTTGTCCCTTGAGACCAATTTCGGAGGTACCATGAAATATAGGGATTCTTTTTTTAGCCGAAGGACACGAATTTGGAATAGTTTACCCGGCGAGATTTTCCCTTGCCATTTTGATCTGCAAACATTCAAAACCAATGTAAATCGACATCTGCTATCTTCCTAATGCCCGCGCAGTGTGTTACATTAAAAGGGAAAAAAGTAGTAGTTTTGCGCGCGTTAATTATAAAAAAACAAGCATAACAGAGCACATATAGTACCAAAAAAGAACTTCAAACAAATAATCTCAGAATACTATTTTCCAAATCTTATGAAGCTATGTAACACATACGCATCTAAATGTAAAATTTGTAAAGAAAATAAATATCAGCGTAGACCAGCGATCGTAGACATCCGATCGGTGTAACACCAATTGTCACGTTTGTAGGAGATATTTTGCATTTAGATATTTACAATACTGGTCGAAAGTATTTTATAACATTATAAAACATATTCCATCCAAAAAACTATTAAGGCTGATTTAGGTACAGCTGTTTTAATTGAAGAAAGACAAGCTCACAAAAATAATCTGAGACACAATATGGCTAGGCACAGCAAAAATTGTTGATTACTCTTCAGCGTTATTCATTCCTATTCTTGCAGAAGTTGCCATTTACGAAAACCATCTCTACCTTAAAACAGAAATATATTAAATGAAATCAAAAACGAAAGATGCAAAAAAATACTGCATAAGGACATGATTGTCGATCTTAAGCTCATAGAGGCCGGACGTCAGGTCGAGGTGCGCGCAGAAATAATTACACAAAAGCCAAAAAAAAAAATTATTATTGCGCATTGTTATCGCGAGTGATAAAAAAATAATATTACACACTCGTTTGAGAAATTGGCAAAAACCCCTCGCGTGTGCTGTAAAGAAAAAAACAATATCCACTCGTGTCGTTGGAAGACGATAAGAAGCCCATTCGCGCTGTGGAAGAAAAAAAAAAATAATACACACTTGCATAACAAATCAAATTATCCTCCTATCTGTCCCAACCCTTTGTGCTTAGCTTAACTGCCTCTTTCTTATCTACTGTAGGCATCGTATGCTTGCGGTAAATGGATAAGGGCATCTGAGTTTGTCCTATTGTGCTGAATATTTAAATTGATTTTTTGTATGCAAGCTGTCTTATGGGCATAACACCTAAGACAGTTTGTTTATTACAGAGATTAATTTGGATTTTCACTGCATGGTTCGACTTAGTCAGAATTGTGTTTTGTGTGTAAGTATTTTGAAATGGTAAGTGATTTTTGTGTCGTGTATTCCAATGTTCGTGGTATAAGAAAGAATTTCTTTCACCTGTACGTCTACTCTGTTCAATACAGGCCAGCTGTTTTGGCATTAAGTGAAACCCAGGTTGGAGTAAATACTGATTTATCAGAGTTTGCTCTACATGGGTATAGCTTGGTGCCATTACTCTTTTCCCATCATGGTCTCGTGGTCTATGTTAGGAATGATATTGCTTGCCAGAGCCTTCCCCAATATGGGCAATGTTCCAACACGGACTTTAACTTCTTGTGGCTCAAATTCACTGTCCGCAAGCATGTCATTCATTATTGTTTTATTTACAGGAGTCCAAATCTCGACAGCAATTCCACTTGTAACGAGTTTGATGCGCTGTCTGATTCCATCTCGAAAATTGTTTCTCTTTGTCCTCGCGCTGAAATCGTTATTACGGGCGATTTCAATGTACACAATTCCAATTGGCTCCGCTATTCTGGTCAGACAACACCCGAAGGAAGGTATGTCGAGCTCTTTGCCGGGTTACATCACCTTACCCAACTGATCGATGTGCCAACGCGTATACCGGATGTTGCTGGGCAAGCCGCCCATACTCTTGACTTGTTTCTTACTTCTCACCCTGATAAATATACCATTAGTGTAACTTCTCCATTTGGCACTTCAGACCATTGTGTTATTTCAGCTAATTTCTCATCCTCCACCCATCCAGTTAAAGAAAAACTTCCCACCAGGACCGTTTGGCAATACGAGAAAGCCAACTGGGACGGCCTGAATATTTTTTTCCGAAACTTTAACTGGTCACTATGCTTCCTCGATAGTGACATTGATGCCAGTGCTGAAATGATCACAAATGTGATTCTTCTAGGGATGCGTGCTTTTATTCCTAACAGAGTAAAAAGCATCAAACCTAAAGAAAAGTCTTGGTTTAATTCTGAGTGTAAAGAAGCTATCAGGCTCAAAGAAGTAAGTTTCCGTTCTTACAAAGCCAACCCTACAGAGGAAAATCGGAAAAGGCACAAACAAGCAAGAAACTCATGCAACTCCGTTATTGAAAGAACCAAATTTTTGCATGACCAAAAATTACGGCAAAAAATTCTGCAGTGTCCCAAAGGCAGTAAAAATTTTTGGTCATTTGTAAAAAATATTAAAAACTCCTCAACATCTTCGGTTCCAACGCTCATCGACAGTAACAAACCAATTGTTTACTCTTCAGAGAAGGCAAACTTGCTCGCCGCCCATTTCGCTGCTAGCTCCACGCTGCCGCATAGCAACGTTGCCCCTCCTGTACTTGAGAATGTAATTTTTTCCATGGGACAGATTTTTTTCCGCACTCGTACAGTAGCAAGAGTTCTCAAAGATCTCGATATACACAAATCCGCTGGCCCGGATGGTATACCCCCGATTCTTCTGAAGAGGTGTTCTTCCACACTGGCAAAGCCACTGCGTAAGCTTTTCCATCGCTCCTACTCTTCTGGAATCTTTCCTAGAAGATGGAAAACAGCATTTGTCCAGCCTGTCCCTAAGAAAGGTGACCCATCCTCCCCCTCCTCCTACCGACCCATAGCACTGACATCCCTTCTTTCTAAGGTCATGGAAACACTGATTAACCGTCAGCTTAAGGAATATCTCGAAGATCGTAAGCTTCTCCATGACCGTCAGTATGGCTTCCGCAGCAACCGTTCCACTGGTGATCTGATGGCATGTCTCACCGAACAGTGGAACAAATCTTTACATCGCTTTGGTGAAAGTAAGATTATTGCTCTTGATATCTCCAAGGCATTTGATAGAGTTTGGCATGAAGCTCTCTTATCGAAAATGCGTGCTTTTGGGATCGATAATACTCTTGTTCGTTGGATTAGAAGCTATCTTCTGGACCGTTCAATACAAGTTGTATTGGACGGATTCAAGTCTGATTCCCATAAAATAAATTCTGGTGTGCCCCAGGGCTCTGTTCTATCTCCGACTCTTTTCCTCATTTTTATAAATGATCTTCTGTCTGTTACTTCTAATCCACTTAACTGTTTTGCTGACGACTCTACCCTCAGCTTTTCACATTCGTTCGATAATTCACGTCCTTCGCCTTCGGACGTACAATTGCAACGGTGCCGTATGTCAAGCTCATTAAACTCCGATTTATACAGCATTGTCAAATGGGGTAATAGAAATCGTGTGGAGTTTAATGCTTCGAAAACTCAATGCTGTCTTCTGTCGTTAAAGCTTAACATTCCCCCAATGCCATTGTCCATGAATGGCACTTACATTGAAGAAACCGAAAAGCTCTCAGTACTCGGTATGTGTGTCAACGACGACCTCCGTTGGAACGACCATATATTTGAAATCGCTAAGAATGCTGCTAAGTGCTTAGGTTTTCTGTATCGGTGTAAGAAGTATTTTTCCCCATCTGATCTGGCTACAATTTATAAAGCGTTTATACGCCCTAAACTCGAGTATAACTCCCACCTGTGGGCAGGTGCTTCACAAACATCGCTTCACCTGCTTGATAGAATACAAAATCGAGCGTTAAGATTGATAGGAAATAGAACTGCCGCTGAAACAATTGCCCCTCTCGAACACCGACGCAATGTTTCATGTCTTTCCTTATTTTATCGTTTCTTTTATAAAAAATGTTCACTCGAGGTAGCCAGCTGCATTCCTCCCCTTAAAAGTTTTGCCCGTAATACTCGTCTTGCTAGGAATGCCCATCAGTTCACCCTTGAGCCCAATTTCGGACGTACCGTTAAATATAGGGATTCTTTTTTTAGCCGTACAACACGACTTTGGAATGGTTTACCCGGCGAGATTTTCCCTTGCCATTTCAATTTGCAAACATTCAAAACCAATGTTAATCGACACCTCCTATCTCTCCCCTCCCTATCTTCCTAATGCCCGCGCAGTGTGTTACATTAAAAGGGAAATAAATAGTCCCTTGTGCGCGCGTTAATTATAAAAAAAAAAAAAAAAAAAAAAAATGAAATTGAACGTTTGTTAACATTACAAACCCCTTCCATGAGAAAGAGATGACCAATAGATTTTTTAGGCTCCGCAATCAAATTTATTGCTGGTACGCCTATTCATGCAGATATAGAACTGCTAAAAACCCAAGAAGACGAACTAACTCGGGCTAAAAACAGACAGATTGAAATAAACACGCAATTCCAGGAAAAAATAGACGAGATAACTGATATTATAAATACATAAAATATAAACGAAATTAATAAACCTAATCCGGCTAATAACTCATTCTTGCAAAAAATAATATTTTAAACCCCCTAATTCTTAGCACAGATGAAATAGATATAATTAAGATAAAAGAAAATGTTGTAACTGATTTAAGATGGAAAACACAGCATTTGTCCAGCCTGTCCCTAAGAAAGGTGACCCATCCTCCCCCTCCTCCTACCGACCCATAGCACTAACATCCTTCTTTCTAAGGTCATGGAAACACTGATTAACCGTCAGCTTAAGGAATATCTCGAAGATCGAAAGCTTCTCCATGACCGTCAGTATGGCTTCCGCAGCGACCGTTCCACTGGTGATCTGATGGCATATCTCACCAAACAGTGGAACAAATCTTTACATCGCTTTGGAAAAGTAAGATTATTGCTCTTGATATCTCCAAGGCATTTGATAGAGTTTGGCATGAATCTCTCTTATCGAAAATGCGTGCTTTTGGGATCGATAATACTCTTCTTCGTAGGATTAGAAGCTATCTTCTGGACTGTCCAATACAAGTTGTATTGGACGGATTCAAGTCTGATTCCCATAAAATAAATGCCGGTGTGCTCCAGGGCTCTGTTCTGTCTCCGACTCTTTTCCTCATTTTTATAAATGATCTTCTGTCTGTTACTTCTAATCCACCTAACTGTTTTGCTGACGACTCTACCCTCAGCTTTTCATATTCGTTCGATAATTCACGTTCTTCGCCTTCGGACGTACAATTGCAACGGTGCCGTATGTCAAGCTCATTAAACTCCGATTTATACAGCATTGTTAAATGAGGTAATAGGAATCGTGTGGAGTTTAATGCTTCGAAAACTCAATGCTGTCTTCTGTCGTTAAAGCTAAACATACCCACAATGCCTATATCCATGAATGGCACTAACATCGAAGAAACCGAAAAGCTCTCAGTACTCGGTATGTGTGTCAAGGACGACCTCCGTTGGAAAGACCATATATTTGAGATCGCTAAGAATGGTGCTAGGTGCTTAGGTTTTCTGTATCGGTGTAAGAAGTATTTTTCCCCATCTGACCTGGCTACAACCTATAAAGCGTTTATATGCCCTAAACTCGAGTACAACTCCTACCTCTGGGCAGGTACTTCGCAAACATCACTACACCTGCTTGATAGAATACAAAATCGAGCGTTAAGATTGATAGGAAATAGAACTGCCGCTGAAACAATAGCCCCTCTCGAACACCGACGCAATGTTTCATTTCTTTCCTTATTTTATCGTTTCTTTTACAAAAAATGTTCATTCGAAGTAGCCAGTAGCGTTCCTCCCCTTAAAAGTTTCTCCCGTAATACTCGTCTCGCAAGGAATGCTCATCAGTTGTCCCTTGAGACCAATTTCGGAGGTACCATGAAATATAGGGATTCTTTTTTTAGCCGAAGGACACGAATTTGGAATAGTTTACCCGGCGAGATTTTCCCTTGCCATTTTGATCTGCAAACATTCAAAACCAATGTAAATCGACACTTCCTATCTTCCTAATGCCCGCGCAGTGTGTTACATTAAAAGGGAAAAAAGTAGTCCCTTGTGCGCGCGTTAATTATAAAAAAAAACAAGCATAACAGAGCACATATAGGACCAAAAAAGAACTTCAAACAAATAATCTCAGAATACTATTTTCCAAATATTATGAAGCTATGTAACACATAATCATCTAAATGTAAAATTTGTAAAGAAAATAAATATCAGCGTAGACCAGCGCAACATCCGATCGGTGCAACACCAATTGTCACGTTTGTAGGAGATATTTTGCATTTAGATATTAACAATACTGGTCGAAAGTATTTTATAACATTATAAAACATATTCCATCCAAAAAACTATTAAGGCTGATTTAGGTACAGCTGTTGTAATTGAAGAAAGACAAGCTCACAAAAATAATCTGAGACACAATATGGCTAGGCACAGCAAAAATTGTTGATTACTCTTCAGTGTTATTCATTTCTATTCTTGCAGAAGTTGCCATTTACGAAAACCATCTCTACCTTAAAACAGAAATATATTAAATGAAATCAAAAACGAAAGATGCAGAAAAATACTGCATAAGGACATAAATGAAATTGAACGTTTGTTAACATTACAAAGACCTTCCATGAGAAAGAGATGACCAATAGATTTTTTAGGCTCCGCAATCAAATTTATTGCTGGTACGCCTATTCATGCAGATATAGAACTGCTAAAAACCCAAGAAGACGAACTAACCCGCGCTAAAAACAGACAGATTGAAATAAACACGCAATTCCAGGAAAAAATAGACGAGATAACTGATATTATAAATACATAAAATATAAACGAAATTAATAAACCTAATCCGGCTAATAACTATGACGAATTAAGTGCAGTTTTGTCACAAAGAAATAGGATAATAATAAATAATTTAAGAAATAACATTTATTCTCTCATTCTTGCCAAAAATAATATTGTAAACCCCCTAATTCTTAGCATAGATGAAATAGATATAATTAAGATAAAAGAAAATTTCTCATCCTCCACCCATCCAGTTAAAGAAAAACTTCCCACCAGGACCGTTTGGCAATACAAGAAAGCCAACTGAGACGGCCTGAATATTTTTTTCCGAAACTTTACCTGGTCACTATGCTTCCTCGATAGTGACATTGATGCCAGTGCTGAAATGATCACAAATGTGATTCTTCTAGGGATGCGTGCTTTTATTCCTAACAGAGTAAAAAGCATGAAGCCTAAAGAAAAGTCCTGGTTTAATTCTGAGTGTAAGGAAGCTATCAGGCTCAAAGAAGTACGTTTCTGATCCTACAAAGCCAACCCTACAGAGGAAAATCGGAAAAAGCACAACAAGCAAGGAACTTATGCAACTCCATTATTGAAAGAACCAAATTTTTGCATGACCAAAAATTACGGCAAACAAAATGTGCAGTGTCCCAAAGGCAGTAAAAATTTTTGGTCATTTTTAAAAAATATTAAAAACTCCTCAGCATCTTCGGTTCCTACGCTCATCGACAATAACAAACCAATTGTTTACTCTTCAGAGAAGGCAAACTTGTTCGCCGCCCATTTCGCTGCCAGCTCCACGCTGCCTAACAGCAACGTTGCCCCTCCTGTAATTGAGAATGTAAATTTTTCCATGGGACAGAATTTTTCCGCACTCGTACAATAGCCAGAGTTCTCAAAGATCTCGATGTACACAAATCCGCTGGCCCGAATAATATACCCCCGATTATTCTGAAGAGGTGTTCTTCCAAACTGGCAAAGCCACTGTGTAAACTTTTCCATCGCTCCTACTCTTCTGGAATCTTTCCTAGAAGATGGAAAACACAGCATTTGTCCAGCCTGTCCCTAAGAAAGGTGACCCATCCTCCCCCTCCTCCTACCGACCCATAGCACTAACATCCTTCTTTCTAAGGTCATGGAAACACTGATTAACCGTCAGCTTAAGGAATATCTCGAAGATCGAAAGCTTCTCCATGACAGTCAGTATGGCTTCCGCAGCAACCGTTCCACTGGTGATCTGATGGCATATCTCACCGAACAGTGGAACAAATCTCTACATCGCTTTGGGAAAGTAAGATTATTGCTCTTGATATCTCCAAGGCATTTGATAGAGTTTGGCATGAATCTCTCTTATCGAAAATGCGTGCTTTTGGGATCGATAATACTCTTGTTCGTAGGATTAGAAGCTATCTTCTGTACTGTCCAATACAAGTTGTATTGGACGGATTCAAGTCTGATTCCCATAAAATAAATGCCGGTGTGCTCCAGGGCTCTGTTCTGTCTCCGACTCTTTTCCTCATTTTTATAAATGATCTTCTGTCTGTTACTTCTAATCCACCTAACTGTTTTGCTGACGACTCTACCCTCAGCTTTTCATATTCGTTCGATAATTCACGTCCTTCGCCTTCGGACGTACAATTGCAACGGTGCCGTATGTCAAGCTCATTAAACTCCGATTTATACAGCATTGTTAAATGAGGTAATAGGAATCGTGTGGAGTTTAATGCTTCGAAAACTCAATGCTGTCTTCTGTCGTTAAAGCTAAACATACCCACAATGCCTATATCCATGAATGGCACTAACATCGAAGAAACCGAAAAGCTCTCAGTACTCGGTATGTGTGTCAAGGACGACCTCCGTTGGAAAGACCATATATTTGAGATCGCTAAGAATGCTGCTAGGTGCTTAGGTTTTCTGTATCGGTGTAAGAAGTATTTTTCACCATCTGAGCTGGCTACAACCTATAAAGCGTTTATACGCCCTAAACTCGAGTACAACTCCTTCCTCTGGGCAGGTACTTCGCAAACATCACTACACCTGCTTGATAGAATACAAAATCGAGCGTTAAGATTGATAGGAAATAGAACTGCCGCTGAAACAATAGCCCCTCTCGAACACCGACGCAATGTTTCATTTCTTTCCTTATTTTATCGTTTCTTTTACAAAAAATGTTCATTCGAAGTAGCCAGTAGCGTTCCTCCCCTTAAAAGTTTCTCCCGTAATACTCGTCTTGCAAGGAATGCTCATCAGTTGTCCCTTGAGACCAATTTCGGAGGTACCATGAAATATAGGGATTCTTTTTTTAGCCGAAGGACACGAATTTGGAATAGTTTACCCGGCGAGATTTTCCCTTGCCATTTTGATCTGCAAACATTCAAAACCAATGTAAATCGACATCTCCTATCTTCCTAATGCCCGCGCAGTGTGTTACATTAAAAGGGAAAAAAGTAGTCCCTTTCGCGCGCGTTAATTATAAAAAAAACAAGCATAACAGAGCACATATAGTACCAAAAAAGAACTTCAAACAAATAATCTCAGAATACTATTTTCCAAATCTTATGAAGCTATGTAACACATACGCATCTAAATGTAAAATTTGTAAAGAAAATAAATATCAGCGTAGACCAGCGATCGTAGACATCCGATCGGTGTAACACCAATTGTCACGTTTGTAGGAGATATTTTGCATTTAGATATTTACAATACTGGTCGAAAGTATTTTATAACATTATAAAACATATTCCATCCAAAAAACTATTAAGGCTGATTTAGGTACAGCTGTTTTAATTGAAGAAAGACAAGCTCACAAAAATAATCTGAGACACAATATGGCTAGGCACAGCAAAAATTGTTGATTACTCTTCAGCGTTATTCATTCCTATTCTTGCCGAAGTTGCCATTTACGAAAACCATCTCTACCTTAAAACAGAAATATATTAAATGAAATCAAAAACGAAAGATGCAAAAAAATACTGCATAAGGACATAAATGAAATTGAACGCTTGTTAACATTACAAACCCCTTCCATGAGAAAGAGATGACCAATAGATTTTTTAGGCTCCGCAATCAAATTTATTGCTGGTACGCCTATTCATGCAGATATAGAACTGCTAAAAACCCAAGAAGACGAACTAACTCGGGCTAAAAACAGACAGATTGAAATAAACACGCAATTCCAGGAAAAAATAGACGAGATAACTGATATTATAAATACATAAAATATAAACGAAATTAATAAACCTAATCCGGCTAATAACTCATTCTTGCAAAAAATAATATTTTAAACCCCCTAATTCTTAGCACAGATGAAATAGATATAATTAAGATAAAAGAAAATGTTGTAACTGATTTAAGATGGAAAACACAGCATTTGTCCAGCCTGTCCCTAAGAAAGGTGACCCATCCTCCCCCTCCTCCTACCGACCCATAGCACTAACATCCTTCTTTCTAAGGTCATGGAAACACTGATTAACCGTCAGCTTAAGGAATATCTCGAAGATCGAAAGCTTCTCCATGACCGTCAGTATGGCTTCCGCAGCGACCGTTCCACTGGTGATCTGATGGCATATCTCACCGAACAGTGGAACAAATCTTTACATCGCTTTGGAAAAGTAAGATTATTGCTCTTGATATCTCCAAGGCATTTGATAGAGTTTGGCATGAATCTCTCTTATCGAAAATGCGTGCTTTTGGGATCGATAATACTCTTCTTCGTAGGATTAGAAGCTATCTTCTGGACTGTCCAATACAAGTTGTATTGGACGGATTCAAGTCTGATTTCCATAAAATAAATGCCGGTGTGCTCCAGGGCTCTGTTCTGTCTCCGACTCTTTTCCTCATTTTTATAAATGATCTTCTGTCTGTTACTTCTAATCCACCTAACTGTTTTGCTGACGACTCTACCCTCAGCTTTTCATATTCGTTCGATAATTCACGTTCTTCGCCTTCGGACGTACAATTGCAACGGTGCCGTATGTCAAGCTCATTAAACTCCGATTTATACAGCATTGTTAAATGAGGTAATAGGAATCGTGTGGAGTTTAATGCTTCGAAAACTCAATGCTGTCTTCTGTCGTTAAAGCTAAACATACCCACAATGCCTATATCCATGAATGGAACTAACATCGAAGAAACCGAAAAGCTCTCAGTACTCGGTATGTGTGTCAAGGACGACCTCCGTTGGAAAGACCATATATTTGAGATCGCTAAGAATGCTGCTAGGTGCTTAGGTTTTCTGTATCGGTGTAAGAAGTATTTTTCCCCATCTGACCTGGCTACAACCTATAAAGCGTTTATATGCCCTAAACTCAAGTACAACTCTTACCTCTGGGCAGGTACTTCGCAAACATCACTACACCTGCTTGATAGAATACAAAATCGAGCGTTAAGATTGATAGGAAATAGAACTGCCGCTGAAACAATAGCCCCTCTCGAACACCGACGCAATGTTTCATTTCTTTCCTTATTTTATCGTTTCTTTTACAAAAAAATGTTCATTCGAAGTAGCCAGTAGCGTTCCTCCCCTTAAAAGTTTTTCCCGTAATACTCGTCTCGCAAGGAATGCTCATTAGTTGTCCCTTGAGACCAATTTCGGAGGTACCATGAAATATAGGGATTCTTTTTTTAGCCGAAGGACACGAATTTGGAATAGTTTACCCGGCGAGATTTTCCCTTGCCATTTTGATCTGCAAACATTCAAAACCAATGTAAATCGACATTTCCTATCTTCCTAATGCCCGCGCAGTGTGTTACATTAAAAGGGAAAAAAGTAGTCCCTTGTGCGCGCGTTAATTATAAAAAAAACAAGCATAACAGAGCACATATAGGACCAAAAAAGAACTTCAAACAAATAATCTCAGAATACTATTTTCCAAATATTATGAAGCTATGTAACACATACGCATCTAAATGTAAAATTTGTAAGGAAAATAAATATCAGCGTAGACCAGCGCAACATCCGATCGGTGCAACACCAATTGTCACGTTTGTAGGAGATATTTTGCATTTAGATATTTACAATACTGGTCGAAAGTATTTTATAACATTATAAAACATATTCCATCCAAAAAACTATTAAGGCTGATTTAGGTACAGCTGTTTTAATTGAAGAAAGACAAGCTCACAAAAATAATCTGAGACACAATATGGCTAGGCACAGCAAAAATTGTTGATTACTCTTCAGTGTTATTCATTCCTATTCTTGCAGAAGTTGCCATTTACGAAAACCATCTCTACCTTAAAACAGAAATATATTAAATGAAATAATAATAATAATAAATGTAGTGCCCCGTGGCGTAGTGGTTAGTGTGTCGGACTGCTAAGCGAATGAGCCTGGGTTCGAATCCAGCTCATAGCCATCTTCTTTTCCGGGGTACTGCCTCTTGCGAGGAACTGACAAAACCTCCAAGAGTAAAATTTGTCTCGAAAAAGTGCATCTCATGTAGCCGTTCGGACTCGGCGGTAAACTGTAGGTCCCTTCCATTCTTGCAGATTATCAACACACACACAGGAATGGTTGAGAGTATAAGTCACTAGGCCTTGGCTCCTTCAGGAGCTGTCGCGCCAATAAATTTATTTATTTATTTTATTAAATGAAATCAAAAACGAAAGATGCAGAAAAATACTGCATAAGGACATAAATGAAATTGAACGTTTGTTAACATTACAAAGACCTTCCATGAGAAAGAGATGACCAATAGATTTTTTAGGCTCCGCAATCAAATTTATTGCTGGTACGCCTATTCATGCAGATATAGAACTGCTAAAAACCCAAGAAGACGAACTAACCCGCGCTATAAAATAAATAAACACGCAATTCCAGGAAAAAATAGACGAGATAACTGATATTATAAATACATAAAATATAAACGAAATTAATAAACCTAATCCGGCTAATAACTATGACGAATTAAATGCAGTTTTGTCACAAAGAAATAGGATAATAATAAATAATTTAAGAAATAACATTTATTCTCTCATTCTTGCCAAAAATAATATTGTAAACCCCCTAATTCTTAGCACAGATGAAATAGATATAATTAAGATAAAAGAAAATGTTTTAACTGATTTAAGCGATTTGTTAAATATTGCCGATGTAAAAATGTATTACCAATATAATTCTTTAGTTTATTTAATTAAGATTCCAAAAGCTCAAGAAATATGTAAACTATTTGAAATTATTCCTGTAATTCATCACAACAAAATTATAGATTTAAGTTCGAATATTTCAGCAATTTGTAAAAAAATTCAATATCCCTTAAGTACTTGCAAGAAAGCTCCCTTATATTCCTATTGTGAAACAGATTCCCAAAATCCCTGCCTTTCCCAACTCCTTAATAATAACACGGCAAACTGCCCCACAACTCATGCTACCGACATCAAAAAGATCGAAGTCGTAAGAAGTGGACTTATCGTAGCCAGGGACGAGAACATAACTATAGAAGAAAAAGGCCAGCGTATCGTCCGGAATGGAACCTTCCTAATAACATACGATGATAAAATTACTACCAATGGCAAACAATTTTTCACAGAAAAGTCTATAGAAGTAAATCACCTACCAGCACCAAAACAAACTATTTTGAATGAAGTCGTCTTCAACGAAAAAAATACGCTTCCGCACTTACCCAAGCTGCACATCATCAACGACCAAAAAATAAAAGAATTTTCGATTACGCTCGAGACAAGGAAATGGATGTAATATGGCACTATAGCTATACTTGCAATTGTGATTTTTGTGCTGCTTTACGTAAAAATTAAGCCGAAAACTGTTAAAATTACAACAAAAACATACAATGTTTCATCAGCATTAGACGAAGATATTTTAAAATTACGCGTTATAAACATCATGAACGAGGACGTCCAGTCTTAAGGATGGGAGGAGTTAATAATAATAATATTATATATCCCAAATTCCCATACTTCCACCTGCACCTCTTATTTTTTCACGTTCTACCACATTCTTATGCCACCACCAATACTTATTTTCCCACATTTCCCGCTTCCTGCACACGCTAGTACTCTTCTTACAATAATTATCAATGTCAAATTATATTTAATTTTATTTAATTTAAGATAGGCTTGCAAAGTGAATCGTAACAAATGGATTAAATGCTTTGTAAGGATAAATAGAATTAAGAAAAACATATTAAATAAAAAACAGTTTTAAACAGAACTCCAAAACAAAAGGGGTTTTATTTACTTATATACTTGATTTTACAACCGAAATAATTTCCACTTTACCAATAACTTTTCCAAAACTAAAAAAATGCTCCCAGCATTTTTCAGCGAACAATAAACAACATATTGCGAGACGACATAGGCAAATGTTGTCATGTGTGTATAGATGACGTAATCATTTTTTCGGAGACAGAAAGAGATCATTTTGAAGACATAAGAAAAATATTTTCTAAGCTTTTCAACGCAAACATGCGAAATTCTCTAGAAAAATGTAATTTTTTTAAGCATGAAATTGAATTTTTAGGATTTCTTGTCTCTGAAGACGATGTAGACTTAGATGTGCCAAAAACACTTCATTCACTAAGATCTTTTCTTGGTCTTGCTGGTTATTACCGTCGCTTCGTTAAAGACTATGCTCAAATAACCAAACCGTAAACAAAATATCTAAGGGGAGAAAACGGAAACATAGGAACGAATAAGTCTAAGACCATCAAAATTAATCTGAATCCTGAGGTTATATGTGCCTTTAATAGAATAAAGAACATTTTTGCCTCAGAAGATGCGTTTCTATTTTACCCCGACTTTCAAAAGCCCTTGGAACTGACTACCGATGCTTCATCACAAGCATTAGGCGCCGTTCTTTCTCAAGGTGGTAGACCTATCACAATGATATCTCGAACTTTAAGTAAATCCGAAGAAACTTTCGCTACGAATGAACGTGAAATGCTAGCAATAGTTTGGGCATTGCAATCTTTGAGAAATTATCTATATGGTGCCCCCGATATTCACATTTATACAGATCGTCAACCACTCACGTTTGCGATTTCCGAAAAAAAATCCTAATACCAAACTAAATAGCATTCATTATGAACCTCCGGAGAAACTGTTCATAGCGAGGAATCTCTAACAAAAGTAATGCCTTCAGTAGAAAATCCCAAAAATTGTTTCAAAAATAAAATCTTTATCAGCCAAGGTTCAGAGAAAATCAAGAAAGTTAAAATTCTTTTCCAAAAACAGGTAAGACATACAAGAACAATCAGTTCCATTTGAGAACTTATCGAAATAATGCGTGATGTTCTTCACACGGATTTAGTCAATGGAATCTATTGTGACATTGAAACATTAGGAAAAGTACAAAATGACCTCATGATTGCTTTCCCCAAAGTAAAAATTAAATATGCAAAAAAACTTGTTCAAGGTGTGTGTAACACGCACGATCAAGAGGAACTTATCATCGATCGATCTTAAGCTCGCAGAGGCCGGACGTCGAGGTGCGCGCACAAATAATTAAGGAAAAGTCAAAAAAAAATTATTGCGCATTGTTATCGCGAGTGTTTTAAAAAAAATTATAAATACACACTCGTTAGAGAAACCGAAAACAAACCCTCGCGTGATCTGTTAAGAATAAAATAATATCCACTCACTTCGTTGGAGGAAAGAAAAAGATGCCCACTCGCGCTGTGGAAAAAAAATAAATAAAACGCATTCGCATAGCAAATTATCCTCTTATCTGTCCCAAGACCTTCGTGCTTAACTGCCTCTTTCTTACAGTAGGTAGGCATCGTATGACCATCTAATGCTTGCGGTAAATGGATAAGGGCATCTGAGTTTGTGTTATTGTGCTGAATACCTTACCCAACTGATCGATGTGCCAACGCGTATACCGGATGTTGCTGGGCAAACCGCCCATACTCTTGACTTGTTTCTTACTTCTCACCCTGATAAATATACCATTAGTGTAACTTCTCCATTTTGCACTTCAGACCATTGTATCATTTCAGCTAATTTCTCATCCTCCACCCATCCAGTTAAAGAAAAACTTCCCACCAGGACCGTTTGGCAATACAAGAAAGCCAACTGGGACGGCCTGAATATTTTTTTCCGAAACTTTACCTGGTCACTATGCTTCCTCGATAGTGACATTGATGTCAGTGCTGAAATGATCACAAATGTGATTCTTCTAGGGATTCGTGCTTTTATTCCTAACAGAGTAAAAAGCATGAAGCCTAAAGAAAAGTCCTGGTTTAATTCTGAGTGTAAAGAAGCTATCAGGCTCAAAGAAGTACGTTTCTGATCCTACAAATCCAACCCTACATAGGAAAATCGGAAAAAGCACAACAAGCAAGGAACTTATGCAACTCCGTTATTGAAAGAACCAAATTTTTGCATGACCAAAAATTACGGCAAAAAAAATTTGCAGTGTCCCAAAGGCAGTAAAAATTTTTGGTCATTTGTAAAAAAATATTAAAAATCCTCAGCATCTTCGGTTCCTAGGCTCATCGACAATAACAAACCAATTGTTTACTCTTCAGAGAAGGCAAACTTCGCCGCCCATTTCGCTGCCAGCTCCACGCTGCCTAACAGCAACGTTGCCCCTGTACTTGAGAATGTAAATTTTTCCATGGGACAGATTTTTTCCGCACTCGTACAGTAGCCAGAGTTCTCAAAGATCTCGATATACACAAATCCGCTGGCCCGAATGGTATACCCCCGATTATTCTGAAGAGGTGTTCTTCCAAACTGGCAAAGCCACTGCGTAAGCTTTTCCATCGCTCCTACTCTTCTGGAATCTTTCCTAGAAGATGGAAAACACAGCATTTGTCCAGCTTGTCCCTAAGAAAGGTGACCCATCCTCCCCCTCCTCCTACCGACCCATAGCACTAACATCCTTCTTTCTAAGGTCATGGAAACACTGATTAACCGTCAGCTTAAGGAATATCTCGAAGATCGAAAGCTTCTCCATGACCGTCAGTATGGCTTCCGCAGCAACCGTTCCACTGGTGATCTGATGGCATATCTCACCGAACAGTGGAAAGAATCCTTACATCGCTTTGGGAAAGTAAGATTATTGCTCTTGATATCTCCAAGGCATTTGATAGAGTTTGGCATGAATCTCTCTTATCGAAAATGCGTGCTTTTGGGATCGATAATACTCTTGTTCGTAGGATTAGAAGCTATCTTCTGAACTGTCCAATACAAGTTGTATTGGACGGATTCAAGTCTGATTCCCATAAAATAAATACTGGTGTGCTCCAGGGCTCTGTTCTGTCTCCGACTCTTTTCCTCATTTTTATAAATGATCTTCTGTCTGTTACTTCTAATCCACTTAACTATTTTGCTGACGACTCTACCCTCAGCTTTTCATATTCGTTCGATAATTCACGTCCTTCGCCTTAGGACGTACAATTGCAACGGTGCCGTATGTCAAGCTCATTAAACTCCGATTTATACAGCATTGTTAAATGAGGTAATAGGAATCGTGCGGAGTTTAATGCTTCGAAAACTCAATGCTGTCTTCTGTCGTTAAAGCTTAACATACCCACAATGCCTATATCCATGAATGGCACTAACATCGAAGAAACCGAAAAGCTCTCAGTACTCGGTATGTGTGTCAAGGACGACCTCCGTTGGAAAGACCATATATTTGAGATCGCTAAGAATGCTGCTAGGTGCTTAGGTTTTCTGTATCGGTGTAAATAGTATTTTTCCCCATCTGACCTGGCTACAACCTATAAAGCGTTTATACGCCCTAAACTCGAGTACAACTCCTACCTCTGGGCAGGTACTTCGCAAACATCACTACACCTGCTTGATAGAATACAAAATCGAGCGTTAAGATTGATAGGAAATATAACCGAAACTTTACCTGGTCACTATGCTTCCTCGATAGTGACATTGATGTCAGTGCTGAAATGATCACAAATGTGATTCTTCTAGGGATTCGTGCTTTTATTCCTAACAGAGTTAAAAGCATGAAGCCTAAAGAAAAGTCCTGGTTTAATTCTGAGTGTAAAGAAGCTATCAGGCTCAAAGAAGTACGTTTCTGATCCTACAAATCCAACCCTACATAGGAAAATCGGAAAAAGCACAACAAGCAAGGAACTTATGCAACTCCGTTATTGAAAGAACCAAATTTTTGCATGACCAAAAATTACGGCAAAAAAAATTTGCAGTGTCCCAAAGGCAGTAAAAATTTTTGGTCATTTGTAAAAAAATATTAAAAACTCCTCAGCATCTTCGGTTCCTAGGCTCATCGACAATAACAAACCAATTTTTTACTCTTCAGAGAAGGCAAACTTCGCCGCCCATTTCGCTGCCAGCTCCACGCTGCCTAACAGCAACGTTGCCCCTGTACTTGAGAATGTAAATTTTTCCATGGGACAGATTTTTTCCGTACTCGTACAGTAGCCAGAGTTCTCAAAGATCTCGATATACACAAATCCGCTGGCCCGAATGGTATACCCCCGATTATTCTGAAGAGGTGTTCTTCCAAACTGGCAAAGCCACTGCGTAAGCTTTTCCATCGCTCCTACTCTTCTGGAATCTTTCCTAGAAGATGGAAAACACAGCATTTGTCCAGCTTGTCCCTAAGAAAGGTGACCCATCCTCCCCCTCCTCCTACCGACCCATAGCACTAACATCCTTCTTTCTAAGGTCATGGAAACACTGATTAACCGTCAGCTTAAGGAATATCTCGAAGATCGAAAGCTTCTCCATGACCGTCAGTATGGCTTCCGCAGCAACCGTTCCACTGGTGATCTGATGGCATATCTCACCGAACAGTGGAAAGAATCCTTACATCGCTTTGGGAAAGTAAGATTATTGCTCTTGATATCTCCAAGGCATTTGATAGAGTTTGGCATGAATCTCTCTTATCGAAAATGCGTGCTTTTGGGATCGATAATACTCTTGTTCGTAGAATTAGAAGCTATCTTCTGAACTGTCCAATACAAGTTGTATTGGACGGATTCAAGTCTGATTCCCATAAAATAAATACTGGTGTGCTCCAGGGCTCTGTTCTGTCTCCGACTCTTTTCCTCATTTTTATAAATGATCTTCTGTCTGTTACTTCTAATCCACTTAACTATTTTGCTGACGACTCTACCCTCAGCTTTTCATATTCGTTCGATAATTCACGTCCTTCGCCTTAGGACGCACAATTGCAACGGTGCCGTATGTCAAGCTCATTAAACTCCGATTTATACAGCATTGTTAAATGAGGTAATAGGAATCGTGTGGAGTTTAATGCTTCGAAAATTCAATGCTGTCTTCTGTCGTTAAAGCTAAACATACCCCCAATGCCATTGTCCATGAATGGCACTAACATCGAAGAAACCGAAAAGCTCTCAGTACTCGGTATGTGTGTCAAGGACGACCTCCGTTGGAAAGACCATATATTTGAGATCGCTAAGAATGCTGCTAGGTGCTTAGGTTTTCTGTATCGGTGTAAATAGTATTTTTCCCCATCTGACCTGGCTACAACCTATAAAGCGTTTATACGCCCTAAACTCGAGTACAACTCCTACCTCTGGGCAGGTACTTCGCAAACATCACTACACCTGCTTGATAGAATACAAAATCGAGCGTTAAGATTGATAGGAAATATAACTGCCGCTGAAACAATAGCCCCTCTCGAACACCGACGCAATGTTTCATTTCTTTCCTTATTTTATCGTTTCTTTTACAAAAAATGTTCATTCGAAGTAGCCAGTAGCGTTCCTCCCCTTAAAAGTTTCTCCCGTAATACTCGTCTCGCAAGGAATGTTCATCAGTTGTCCCTTGAGACTAATTTCGGAGGTACCATGAAATATAGGGATTCTTTTTTTAGCCGAAGGACACGAATTTGGAATAGTTTACCCGGCGAGCAAACATTCAAAACCAATGTAAATCGACATTTCCTATCTTCCTAATGCCCGCGCAGTGTGTTACATTAAAAGGGAAAAAAGTAGTCCCTTGTGCGCGCGTTAATTATAAAAAAAACAAGCATAACAGAGCACATATAGGACCAAAAAAGAACTTCAAACAAATAATCTCAGAATACTATTTTCCAAATATTATGAAGCTATGTAACACATACGCATCTAAATATAAAATTTGTAAAGAAAATAAATATCAGCGTAGACCAGCGCAACATCCGATCGGTGCAACACCAATTGTCACGTTTGTAGGAGATATTTTGCATTTAGATATTTACAATACTGGTCGAAAGTATTTTATAATATTATAAAACATATTCCATCCAAAAAACTATTAAGGCTGATTAAGGTACAGCTGTTGTAATTGAAGAAAGACAAGCTCACAAAAATAATCTGAGACACAATATGGCTAGGCGCAGCAAAAATTGTTGATTACTCTTCAGCGTTATTCATTCCTATTCTTGCAGAAGTTGCCATTTACGAAAACCATCTCTACCTTAAAACAGAAATATATTAAATGAAATCAAAAACGAAAGATGCAAAAAAATACTGCATAAGGACATAAATGAAATTGAACGTTTGTTATCATTACAAAGACCTTCCATGAGAAAGAGATGACCAATAGATTTTTTAGGCTCCGCAATCAAATTTATTGCTGGTACGCCTATTCATGCAGATATAGAACTGCTAAAAACCCAAGAAGACGAACTAACTCGGGCTAAAAACAGACAGATTGAAATAAACACGCAATTCCAGGAAAAAATAGACGAGATAACTGATATTATAAATACATAAAATATAAACGAAATTAATAAACCTAATCCGGCTAATAACTATGACGAATTAAGTGCAGTTTTGTCACAAAAAATTGGAAAATAATAAATAATTTAAGAAATAACATTTATTCTCTCATTCTTGCCAAAAATAATATTGTAAACCCCCTAATTCTTAGCACAGATGAAATAGATATAATTAAGATAAAAGAAAATGTTTTAACTGATTTAAGCGATTTGTTAAATATTGCCGATGTAAAAATGTATTACCAATATAATTCTTTAGTTTATTTAATTAAGATTCCAAAAATTCAAGAAATATGTAAACTATTTGAAATTATTCCTGTAATTCATCACAACAAAATTATAGATTTAAGTTCGAATATTTCAGCAATTTGTAAAAAAATTCAATATCCCTTAAGTACTTGCAAGAAAGCTCCCTTATATTCCTATTGTGAAACAGATTCCCAAAATCCCTGGCTTTCCCAACTCCTTAATAATACTGCCACTACAACTCATGCTATCGACATCAAAAAGATCGAAGTCGTAAGAAGTGGACTTATCGTAGCCAGGGACGAGAACATAACTATAGAAGAAAAAGGCCAGCGTATCGTCCGGAATGGAACCTTCCTAATTACATACGATGATAAAATTATTACCAATGGCAAACAATTTTTCACAGAAAAGTCTATAGAAGTAAATCACCTACCAGCACCAAAACAAACTATTTTGAATGAAGTCGTCTTCAACGAAAAAAATACGCTTCCGCACTTACCCAAGCTGCACATCATCAACGACCAAAAAATAAAAGAATTTTCGATTACGCTCGAGACAAGGAAATGGATGTAATATGGCACTATAGCTATACTTGCAATTGTGATTTTTGTGCTGCTTTACGTAAAAATTAAGCCGAAAACTGTTAAAATTACAACAAAAACATACAATGTTTCATCAGCATTAGACGAAGATATTTTAAAATTACGCGTTATAAACATCATGAACGAGGACGTCCAGTCTTAAGGATGGGAGGAGTTAATAATAATAATATTATATATCCCAAATTCCCATACTTCCACCTGCACCTCTTATTTTTTCACGTTCTACCACATTCTTATGCCACCACCAATACTTATTTTCCCACATTTCCCGCTTCCTGCACACGCTAGTACTCTTCTTACAATAATTATCAATGTCAAATTATATTTAATTTTATTTAATTTAAGATAGGCTTGCAAAGTGAATCGTAACAAATGGATTAAATGCTTTGTAAGGATAAATAGAATTAAGAAAAACATATTAAATAAAAAACAGTTTTAAACAGAACTCCAAAACAAAAGGGGTTTTATTTACTTATATCCTTGATTTTACAACCGAAATAATTTCCACTTTACCAATAACTTTTCCAAAACTAAAAAAATGCTCCCAGCATTTTTCAGCGAACAATAAACAACATATTGCGAGACGACATAGGCAAATGTTGTCATGTGTGTATAGATGACGTAATCATTTTTTCGGAGACAGAAAGAGATCATTTTGAAGACATAAGAAAAATATTTTCTAAGCTTTTCAACGCAAACATGCGAAATTCTCTAGAAAAATGTAATTTTTTTAAGCATGAAGTTGAATTTTTAGGATTTCTTGTCTCTGAAGACGATGTAGACTTAGATGTGCCAAAAACACTTCATTCACTAAGATCTTTTCTTGGTCTTGCTGGTTATTACCGTCGCTTCGTTAAAGACTATGCTCAAATAACCAAACCGTAAACAAAATATCTAAGGGGAGAAAACGGAAACATAGGAACGAATAAGTCTAAGACCATCAAAATTAATCTGAATCCTGAGGCTATATGTGCCTTTAATAGAATAAAGAACATTTTAGCCTCAGAAGATGCGTTACTATTTTACCCCGACTTTCAAAAGCCCTTAAAATTGACTATCGATGCTTCATCACAAGCATTAGGCGCCGTTCTTTCTCAAGGTGGTAGACCTATCACAATGATATCTCGAACTTTAAGTAAATCCGAAGAAACTTTCGCTACGAATGAACGTGAAATGCTAGCAATAGTTTGGGCATTGCAATCTTTGAGAAATTATCTATATGGTGCCCCCGATATTCACATTTATACAGATCGTCAACCACTCACGTTTGCGATTTCCGAAAAAAATCCTAATACCAAACTGAATAGCATTCATTATGAACCTCCGGAGAAACTGTTCATAGCGAGGAATCTCTAACAAAAGTAATGCCTTCAGTAGAAAATCCCAAAAATTGTTTCAAAAATAAAATCTTTATCAGACAAGGTTCAGAGAAAAGCAAGAAAGTTAAAATTCTTTTCCAAAAACAGGTAAGACATACAAGAACAATCAGTTCCATTAGAGAACTTATCGAAATAATGCGTGATGTTCTTCACACGGATTTAGTCAATGGAATCTATTGTGACATTGAAACATTAGGAAAAGTACAAAATGACCTCATTATTGCTTTCCCCAAAGTAAAAATTTAATATGCAAAAAAACTTGTTCAAGGTGTGTGTAACACGCACGATCAAGAGGAACTTATCATCGATCGATCTTAAGCTCGCAGAGGCCGGACGTCGAGGTGCGCGCACAAATAATTAAGGAAAAGTCAAAAAAAAATTATTGCGCATTATTATCGCGAGTGTTTTAAAAAAAATTATAAATACACACTCGTTAGAGAAACCGAAAAAAAACCCTCGCGTGATCTGTAAAGAATAAAATAATATCCACTCACTTCGTTGGAGGAAAGAAAAAGATGCCCACTCGCGCTGTGGAAAAAAAAAAAATAAAACGCATTCGCATAGCAAATTATCCTCTTATCTGTCCCAAGACCTTCGTGCTTAACTGCCTCTTTCTTACAGTAGGTAGGCATCGTATGACCATCTAATGCTTGCGGTAAATGGATAAGGGCATCTGAGTTTGTGTTATTGTGCTGAATACCTTACCCAACTGATCGATGTGCCAACGCGTATACTGGATGTTGCTGGGCAAGCCGCCCATACTCTTGACTTGTTTCTTACTTCTCACCCTGATAAATATACCATTAGTGTAACTTCTCCATTTTGCACTTCAGACCATTGTATCATTTCAGCTAATTTCTCATCCTCCACCCATCCAGTTAAAGAAAAACTTCCCACCAGGACCGTTTGGCAATACAAGAAAGCCAACTGGGACGGCCTGAATATTTTTTTCCGAAACTTTACCTGGTCACTATGCTTCCTCGATAGTGACATTGATGTCAGTGCTGAAATGATCACAAATGTGATTCTTCTAGGGATGCATGCTTTTATTCCTAACAGAGTAAAAAGCATGAAGCCTAAAGAAAAGGTTTAATTCTGAGTGTAAAGAAGTTACCAGGCTCAAAGAAGTACGTTTCTGATCCTACAAAGCCAACCCTACATAGGAAAATCGGAAAAAGCACAAAAAGCAAGGAACTTATGCAACTCCGTTATTGAAAGAACCAAATTTTTGCATGACCAAAAATTACGGCAAAAAAAATTTGCAGTGTCCCAAAGGCAGTAAAAATTTTTGGTCATTTGTAAAAAAATATTAAAAACTCCTCAGCATCTTCGGTTCCTAGGCTCATCGACCATAACAAACCAATTGTTTACTCTTCAGAGAAGGCAAACTTCGCCGCCCATTTCGCTGCCAGCTCCACGCTGCCTAACAGCAACGTTGCCCCTGTACTTGAGAATGTAAATTTTTCCATGGGACAGATTTTTTCCGCACTCGTACAGTAGCCAGAGTTCTCAAAGATCTCGATATACACAAATCCGCTGGCCCGAATGGTATACCCCCGATTATTCTGAAGAGGTGTTCTTCCAAACTGGCAAAGCCACTGCGTAAGCTTTTCCATCGCTCCTACTCTTCTGGAATCCTTCCTAGAAGATGGAAAACACAGCATTTGTCCAGCTTGTCCCTAAGAAAGGTGACCCATCCTCCCCCTCCTCCTACCGACCCATAGCACTAACATCCTTCTTTCTAAGGTCATGGAAACACTGATTAACCGTCAGCTTAAGGAATATCTCGAAGATCGAAAGCTTCTCCATGACCGTCAGTATGGCTTCCGCAGCAACCGTTCCACTGGTGATCTGATGGCATATCTCATCGAACAGTGGAAAAAATCCTTACATCGCTTTGGGAAAGTAAGATTATTGCTCTTGATATCTCCAAGGCATTTGATAGAGTTTGGCATGAATCTCTCTTATCGAAAATGCGTGCTTTTGGGATCGATAATACTCTTGTTCGTAGGATTAGAGGCTATCTTCTGGACCGTCCAATACAAGTTGTATTGGACGGATTCAAGTCTGATTCCCATAAAATAAATACTGGTGTGCTCCAGGGCTCTGTTCTGTCTCCGACTCTTTTCCTCATTTTTATAAATGATCTTCTGTCTGTTACTTCTAATCCACTTAACTATTTTGCTGACGACTCTACCCTCAGCTTTTCATATTCGTTCGATAATTCACGTCCTTCGCCTTCGGACGTACAATTGCAACGGTGCCGTATGTCAAGCTCATTAAACTCCGATTTATACAGCATTGTTAAATGAGGTAATAGGAATCGTGTGGAGTTTAATGCTTCGAAAACTCAATGCTGTCTTCTGTCGTTAAAGCTAAACATACCCCCAATGCTGCTAGGTGCTTAGGTTTTCTGTATCGGTGTAAATAGTATTTTTCCCCATCTGACCTGGCTACAACCTATAAAGCGTTTATACGCCCTAAACTCGAGTACAACTCCTACCTCTGGGCAGGTACTTCGCAAACATCACTACACCTGCTTGATAGAATACAAAATCGAGCGTTAAGACTGATAGGAAATAACGGGTGATTTTTTAAGACCTTGAGAACTTTTTAAAAAAAAAAAACGCATAAACCCTCGCGTGATCTGTAAAGAATAAAATAATATCCACTCACTTCGTTGGAGGAAAGAAAAAGATGCCCACTCGCGCTGTGGAAAAAAAATAAATAAAACGCATTCGCATAGCAAATTATCCTCTTATCTGTCCCAAGACCTTCGTGCTTAACTGCCTCTTTCTTACAGTAGGTAGGCATCGTATGACCATCTAATGCTTGCGGTAAATGGATAAGGGCATCTGAGTTTGTGTTATTGTGCTGAATACCTTACCCAACTGATCGATATGCCAACGCGTATACTGGATGTTGCTGGGCAAGCCGCCCATACTCTTGACTTGTTTCTTACTTCTCACCCTGATAAATATACCATTAGTGTAACTTCTCCATTTTGCACTTCAGACCATTGTATCATTTCAGCTAATTTCTCATCCTCCACCCATCCAGTTAAAGAAAAACTTCCCACCAGGACCGTTTGGCAATACAAGAAAGCCAACTGGGACGGCCTGAATATTTTTTTCCGAAACTTTACCTGGTCACTATGCTTCCTCGATAGTGACATTGATGTCAGTGCTGAAATGATCACAAATGTGATTCTTCTAGGGATGCATGCTTTTATTCCTAACAGAGTAAAAAGCATGAAGCCTAAAGAAAAGGTTTAATTCTGAGTGTAAAGAAGCTATCAGGCTCAAAGAAGTACGTTTCTGATCCTACAAAGCCAACCCTACAAAGGAAAATCGGAAAAAGCACAACAAGCAAGGAACTTATGCAACTCCGTTTTTGAAAGAACCAAATTTTTGCATGACCAAAAATTACGGCAAAAAAAATTTGCAGTGTCCCAAAGGCAGTAAAAATTTTTGGTCATTTGTAAAAAAATATTAAAAACTCCTCAGCATCTTCGGTTCCTAGGCTCATCGACAATAACAAACCAATTGTTTACTCTTCAGAGAAGGCAAACTTCGCCGCCCATTTCGCTGCCAGCTCCACGCTGCCTAACAGCAACGTTGCTCCTGTATTTGAGAATGTAAATTTTTCCATGGGACAGATTTTTTCCGCACTCGTACAGTAGCCAGAGTTCTCAAAGATCTCGATATACACAAATCCGCTGGCCCGAATGGTATACCCCCGATTATTCTGAAGAGGTGTTCTTCCAAACTGGCAAAGCCACTGCGTAAGCTTTTCCATCGCTCCTACTCTTCTGGAATCTTTCCTAGAAGATGGAAAACACAGCATTTGTCCAGCTTGTCCCTAAGAAAGGTGACCCATCCTCCCCCTCCTCCTACCGACCCATAGCACTAACATCCTTCTTTCTAAGGTCATGGAAACACTGATTAACCGTCAGCTTAAGGAATATCTCGAAGATCGAAAGCTTCTCCATGACCGTCAGTATGGCTTCCGCAGCAACCGTTCCACTGGTGATCTGATGGCATATCTCATCGAACAGTGGAAAAAATCCTTACATCGCTTTGGGAAAGTAAGATTATTGCTCTTGATATCTCCAAGGCATTTGATAGAGTTTGGCATGAATCTCTCTTATCGAAAATGCGTGCTTTTGGGATCGATAATACTCTTGTTCGTAGGATTAGAAGCTATCTTCTGGACCGTCCAATACAAGTTGTATTGGACGGATTCAAGTCTGATTCCCATAAAATAAATACTGGTGTGCTCCAGGGCTCTGTTCTGTCTCCGACTCTTTTCCTCATTTTTATAAATGATCTTCTGTCTGTTACTTCTAATCCACTTAACTATTTTGCTGACGACTCTACCCTCAGCTTTTCATATTCGTTCGATAATTCACGTCCTTCGCCTTCGGACGTACAATTGCAACGGTGCCGTATGTCAAGCTCATTAAACTCCGATTTATACAGCATTGTTAAATGAGGTAATAGGAATCGTGTGGAGTTTAATGCTTCGAAAACTCAATGCTGTCTTCTGTCGTTAAAGCTAAACATACCCCCAATGCCATTGTCCATGAATGGCACTAACATCGAAGAAACCGAAAAGCTCTCAGTACTCGGTATGTGTGTCAAGGACGACCTCCGTTGGAAAGACCATATATTTGAGATCGCTAAGAATGCTGCTAGGTGCTTAGGTTTTCTGTATCGGTGTAAATAGTATTTTTCCCCATCTGACCTGGCTACAACCTATAAAGCGTTTATACGCCCTAAACTCGAGTACAACTCCTACCTCTGGGCAGGTTCTTCGCAAACATCACTACACCTGCTTGATAGAAAACAAAATCGAGCGTTAAGATTGATAGGAAATAACGGGTGATTTTTTAAGACCCTGAGAACTTTTTTTTAAAAAAAAACGCATAAAATTTGCAAAATCTTCAAAACCTCATCGGTTTTTTATTTGAAACGTTAGATTGGTCCATGACATTATTTTTTTAAAGATAATTTCATTTAAATGTTGACCGCGGCTGCGTCTTAGGTGGTCCATTCGGAAAGTCCAATTTTGGGCAACTTTTTCGAGCATTTCGGCCGGAATAGCCCGAATTTCTTCGGAAATGTTGTCTTCCAAAGCTGGAATAGTTTCTGGCTTATTTCTGTAGACTTAAGACTTGACGTAGCCCCACAAAAAATAATCTAAAGGCGTCAAATCGCATGATCTTGGTGGCCAACTTACCGGTCCATTTCTTGAGATGAATTGTTCTCCGAAGTTTTCCCTCAAAATGGCCATAGAATCGCGAGCTGTGTGGCATGTAGCGCCATCTTGTTGAAACCACATGTCAACCAAGTTCAGTTCTTCCATTTTTGGCAACAAAAAGTTTGTTAGCATCGAACGATAGCGATCGCCATTCACCGTAACGTTGCGTCCAACAGCATCTTTGAAAAAATACGGTCCAATGATTCCACCAGCGTACAAACCACACCAAACAGTGCATTTTTCGGGATGCATGAGCAGTTCTTGAACGGCTTCTGGTTGCTCCTCACTCCAAATGCGGCAATTTCGCTTATTTACGTAGCCATTCAACCAGAAATAAGCCTCATCGCTGAACAAAATTTGTCGATAAAAAAGCGGATTTTCTGCCAACTTTTCTAGGGCCCATTCACTGAAAATTCGAAGTTGTGGCAGATCGTTCGGCTTCAGTTCTTGCACGAGCTGTATTTTATACGGTTTTACACCAAGATCTTTGCGTAAAATCTTCCATGTGGTCGAATAACACAAACCCAATTGCTGCGAACGGCGACGAATCGACATTTCACGGTCTTCAGCAACACTCTCAGAAACAGACGCAATATTCTCTTCTGTACGCACTGTACGCATTCGTGTGGTTGGTTTAATGTCCAATAAAGTAAACTGAGTGCGAAACTTGGTCACAATCGCATTAATTGTTTGCTCACTTGGTCGATTATGTAGACCATAAATCGGACGTAAAGCGCGAAACACATTTCGAACCGAACACTGATTTTGGTAATAAAATTCATTGCTTTGCAAGCGTTGCTCGTTAGTAAGTCTATTCATGATGAAATGTCAAAGCATACTGAGCATCTTTCTCTTTGACGCCATGTCTGAAATCCCGCGTGATCTGTCAAATACTAATGCATGAAAATCCTAACCTCAAAAAAATCACCCGTTATAACTGCCGCTGAAACAATAGCCCCTCTCGAACACCGACGCAATGTATCATTTCTTTCCTTATTTTATCGTTTCTTTTACAAAAAATGTTCATTCGAAGTAGCCAGTAGCGTTCCTCCCCTTAAAAGTTTCTCCCGTAATACTCGTCTCGCAAGGAATGCTCATCAGTTGTCCCTTGAGACCAATTTCGGAAGTACCATGAAATATAGGGATTCTTTTTTTAGCCGACACGAATTTGGAATAGTTTACCCGGCGAGATTTTCCCTTGCCATTTTGATCTGCAAACATTCAAAACCAATGTAAATCGACATTTCCTATCTTCCTAATGCCCGCGCAGTGTGTTACATTAAAAGGGAAAAAAGTAGTCCCTTGTGCGCGCGTTAATTATAAAAAAAAACAAGCATAACAGAGCACATATAGGACCAAAAAAGAACTTCAAACAAATAATCTCAGAATACTATTTTCCAAATATTATGAAGCTATGTAACACATACGCATCTAAATGTAAAATTTGTAAAGAAAATAAATATCAGCGTAGACCAGCGCAACATCCGATCGGTGCAACACCAATTGTCACGTTTGTAGGAGATATTTTGCATTTAGATATTTACAATACTGGTCGAAAGTATTTTATAACATTATAAAACATATTCCATCCAAAAAACTATTAAGGCTGATTTAGGTACAGCTGTTGTAATTGAAGAAAGACAAGCTCACAAAAATAATCTGAGACACAATATGGCTAGGCACAGCAAAAATTGTTGATTACTCTTCAGCGTTATTCATTCCTATTCTTGCAGAAGTTGCCATTTACGAAAACCATCTCTACCTTAAAACAGAAATATATTAAATGAAATCAAAAACGAAAGATGCAAAAAAATACTGCATAAGGACATAAATGAAATTGAACGTTTGTTAACATTACAAAGACCTTCCATGAGAAAGAGATGACCAATAGATTTTTTAGGCTCCGCAATCAAATTTATTGCTGGTACGCCTATTCATGCAGATATAGAACTGCTAAAAACCCAAGAAGACGAACTAACTCGGACTAAAAACAGACAGATTGAAATAAACACGCAATTCCAGGAAAAAATAGACGAGATAACTGATATTATAAATACATTAAATATAAACGAAATTAATAAACCTAATCCGGCTAATAACTATGACGAATTAAGTGCAGTTTTGTCACAAAGAAATAGGATAATAATAAATAATTTAAGAAATAACATTTATTCTCTCATTCTTGCCAAAAATAATATTGTAAACCCCCTAATTTCTAGCACAGATGAAATAGATATAATTAAGATAAAAGAAAATGTTTTAACTGATTTAAGCGATTTGTTAAATATTGCCGATGTAAAAATGTATTACCAATATAATTCTTTAGTTTATTTAATTAAGATTCCAAAAGTTTAAGAAATATGTAAACTATTTGAAATTATTCCTGTAATTCATCACAACAAAATTATAGATTTAAGTTCGAATATTTCAGCAATTTGTAAAAAAATTCAATATCCCTTAAGTACTTGCAAGAAAGCTCCCTTATATTCCTATTGTGAAACAGATTCCCAAAATCCCTGCCTTTCCCAACTCCTTAATAATAACACGGCACACTGCCCCACAACTCATGCTATCGACATCAAAAAGATCGAAGTCGTAAGAAGTGGACTTATCGTAGCCAGGGACGAGAACATAACTATAGAAGAAAAAGGCCAGCGTATCGTCCGGAATGGAACCTTCCTAATAACATACGATGATAATATTATTACCAATGGCAAACATTTTTCACAGAAAAGTCTATAGAAGTAAATCACCTACCAGCACCAAAACTAACTATTTTGAATGAAGTCGTCTTCAACGAAAAAAATACGCTTCCGCACTTACCCAAGCTGCACATCATCAACGACCAAAAAATAAAAGAATTTTCGATTACGCTCGAGACAAGGAAATGGATGTAATATGGCACTATAGCTATACTTGCAATTGTGATTTTTGTGCTGCTTTACGTAAAAATTAAGCCGAAAACTGTTAAAATTACAACAAAAACATACAATGTTTCATCAGCATTAGACGAAGATATTTTAAAATTACGCGTTATAAACATCATGAACGAGGACGTCCAGTCTTAAGGATGGGAGGAGTTAATAATAATAATATTATATATCCCAAATTCCCATACTTCCACCTGCACCTCTTATTTTTTCACGTTCTACCACATTCTTATGCCACCACCAATACTTATTTTCCCACATTTCCCGCTTCCTGCACACGCTAGTACTCTTCTTACAATAATTATCAATGTCAAATTATATTTAATTTTATTTAATTTAAGATAGGCTTGCAAAGTGAATCGTAACAAATGGATTAAATGCTTTGTAAGGATAAATAGAATTAAGAAAAACATATTAAATAAAAAACAGTTTTAAACAGAACTCCAAAACAAAAGGGGTTTTATTTACTTATATCCTTGATTTTACAACCGAAATAATTTCCACTTTACCAATAACTTTTCCAAAACTAAAAAAATGCTCCCAGCATTTTTCAGCGAACAATAAACAACATATTGCGAGACGACATAGGCAAATGTTGTCATGTGTGTATAGATGACGTAATCATTTTTTCGGAGACAGAAAGAGATCATTTTGAAGACATAAGAAAAATATTTTCTAAGCTTTTCAACGCAAACATGCGAAATTCTCTAGAAAAATGTAATTTTTTTAAGCATGAAGTTGAATTTTTAGGATTTCTTGTCTCTGAAGACGATGTAGACTTAGATGTGCCAAAAACACTTCATTCACTAAGATCTTTTCTTGGTCTTGCTGGTTATTACCGTCGCTTCGTTAAAGACTATGCTCAAATAACCAAACCGTAAACAAAATATCTAAGGGGAGAAAACGGAAACATAGGAACGAATAAGTCTAAGACCATCAAAATTAATCTGAATCCTGAGGCTATATGTGCCTTTAATAGAATAAAGAACATTTTAGCCTCAGAAGATGCGTTACTATTTTACCCCGACTTTCAAAAGCCCTTAAAATTGACTATCGATGCTTCATCACAAGCATTAGGCGCCGTTCTTTCTCAAGGTGGTAGACCTATCACAATGATATCTCGAACTTTAAGTAAATCCGAAGAAACTTTCGCTACGAATGAACGTGAAATGCTAGCAATAGTTTGGGCATTGCAATCTTTGAGAAATTATCTATATGGTGCCCCCGATATTCACATTTATACAGATCGTCAACCACTCACGTTTGCGATTTCCGAAAAAAATCCTAATACCAAACTGAATAGCATTCATTATGAACCTCTGGAGAAACTGTTCATAGCGAGGAATCTCTAACAAAAGTAATGCCTTCAGTAGAAAATCCCAAAAATTGTTTCAAAAATAAAATCTTTATCAGCCAAGGTTCAGAGAAAAGCAAGAAAGTTAAAATTCTTTTCCAAAAACAGGTAAGACATACAAGAACAATCAGTTCCATTAGAGAACTTATCGAAATAATGCGTGATGTTCTTCACACGGATTTAGTCAATGGAATCTATTGTGACATTGAAACATTAGGAAAAGTACAAAATGACCTCATGATTGCTTTCCCCAAAGTAAAAATTAAATATGCAAAAAAACTTGTTCAAGGTGTGTGTAACACGCACGATCAAGAGGAACTTATCATCGATCGATCTTAAGCTCGCAGAGGCCGGACGTCGAGGTGCGCGCACAAATAATTAAGGAAAAGTCAAAAAAAAATTATTGCGCATTGTTATCGCGAGTGTTTTAAAAAAAATTATAAATACACACTCGTTAGAGAAACCGAAAACAAACCCTCGCGTGATCTGTAAAGAATAAAATAATAGCCACTCACTTCGTTGGAGGAAAGAAAAAGATGCCCACTCGCGCTGTGGAAAAAAAATAAATAAAACGCATTCGCATAGCAAATTATCCTCTTATCTGTCCCAAGACCTTCGTGCTTAACTGCCTCTTTCTTACAGTAGGTAGGCATCGTATGACCATCTAATGCTTGCGGTTAATGGATAAAGGCATCTGAGTTTGTGTTATTGTGCTGAATACCTTACCCAACTGATCGATGTGCCAACGCGTATACCGGATGTTGCTGGGCAAGCCGCCCATACTCTTGACTTATTTCTTACTTCTCACCCTGATAAATATACCATTAGTGTAACTTCTCCATTTTGCACTTCAGACCATTGTATCATTTCAGCTAATTTCTCATCCTCCACCCATCCAGTTAAAGAAAAACTTCCCACCAGGACCGTTTGGCAATACAAGAAAGCCAACTGGGACGGCCTGAATATTTTTTTCCGAAACTTTACCTGGTCACTATGCTTCCTCGATAGTGACATTGATGTCAGTGCTGAAATGATCACAAATGTGATTCTTCTAGGGATGCATGCTTTTATTCCTAACAGAGTAAAAAGCATGAAGCCTAAAGAAAAGTCCTGGTTTAATTCTGAGTGTAAAGAAGCTATCAGGCTCAAAGAAGTACGTTTCTGATCCTACAAAGCCAACCCTACATAGAAAAATCGGAAAAAGCACAACAAGCAAGGAACTTATGCAACTCCGTTATTGAAAGAACCAAATTTTTGCATGACCAAAAATTACGGCAAAAAAAATTTGCAGTGTCCCAAAGGCAGTAAAAATGTTTGGTCATTTGTAAAAAAATATTAAAAATCCTCAGCATCTTCGGTTCCTAGGCTCATCGACAATAACAAACCAATTGTTTACTCTTCAGAGAAGGCAAACTTCGCCGCCCATTTCGCTGCCAGCTCCACGCTGCCTAACAGCAACGTTGCCCCTGTACTTGAGAATGTAAATTTTTCCATGGGACAGATTTTTTCCGTACTCGTACAGTAGCCAGAGTTCTCAAAGATCTCGATATACACAAATCCGCTGGCCCGAATGGTATACCCCCGATTATTCTGAAGAGGTGTTCTTCCAAACTGGCAAAGCCACTGCGTAAGCTTTTCCATCGCTCCTACTCTTCTGGAATCTTTCCTAGAAGATGGAAAACACAGCATTTGTCCAGCTTGTCCCTAAGAAAGGTGACCCATCCTCCCCCTCCTCCTACCGACCCATAGCACTAACATCCTTCTTTCTAAGGTCATGGAAACACTGATTAACCGTCAGCTTAAGGAATATCTCGAAGATCGAAAGCTTCTCCATGACCGTCAGTATGGCTTCCGCAGCAACCGTTCCACTGGTGATCTGATGGCATATCTCACCGAACAGTGGAAAAAATCCTTACATCGCTTTGGGAAAGTAAGATTATTGCTCTTGATATCTCCAAGGCATTTGATAGAGTTTGGCATGAATCTCTCTTATCGAAAATGCGTGCTTTTGGGATCGATAATACTCTTGTTCGTAGGATTAGAAGCTATCTTCTGGACCGTCCAATACAAGTTGTATTGGACGGATTCAAGTCTGATTCCCATAAAATAAATACTGGTGTGCTCCAGGGCTCTGTTCTGTCTCCGACTCTTTTCCTCATTTTTATAAATGATCTTCTGTCTGTTACTTCTAATCCACTTAACTATTTTGCTGACGACTCTACCCTCAGCTTTTCATATTCGTTCGATAATTCACGTCCTTCGCCTTCGGACGTACAATTGCAACGGTGCCGTATGTCAAGCTCATTAAACTCCGATTTATACAGCATTGTTAAATGAGGTAATAGGAATCGTGTGGAGTTTAATGCTTCGAAAACTCAATGCTGTCTTCTGTCGTTAAAGCTAAACATACCCCCAATGCCATTGTCCATGAATGGCACTAATATCGAAGAAACCGAAAAGCTCTCAGTACTCGGTATGTGTGTCAAGGACGACCTCCGTTGGAAAGACCATATATTTGAGATCGCTAAGAATGCTGCTAGGTGCTTAGGTTTTCTGTATCGGTGTAAATAGTATTTTTCCCCATCTGACCTGGCTACAACCTATAAAGCGTTTATACGCCCTAAACTCGAGTACAACTCCTACCTCTGGGCAGGTACTTCGCAAACATCACTACACCTGCTTGATAGAATACAAAATCGAGCGTTAAGATTGATAGGAAATAACGGGTGAGAACTTTTTTTTAAAAAAAAACGCATAAAATTTGCAAAATCTCATCGGTTCTTTATTTGAAACGTTAGATTGGTCTATGACATTTACTTTTTAAAGATAATTTCATTTAAATGTTGACCGCGGCTGCGTCTTAGGTGGTCCATTCGGAAAGTCCAATTTTGGGCAACTTTTTCGAGCATTTCGGCCGGAATAGCCCGAATTTCTTCGGAAATGTTGTCTTCCAAAGCTGGAATAGTTGCTGGCTTATTTCTGTAGACTTTAGACTTGACGTAGCCCCACAAAAAATAATCTAAAGGCGTCAAATCGCATGATCTTGGTGGCCAACTTACCGGTCCATTTCTTGAGATGAATTGTTCTCCGAAGTTTTCCCTCAAAATGGCCATAGAATCGCGAGCTGTGTGGCATGTAGCGCCATCTTGTTGAAACCACATGTCAACCAAGTTCAGTTCTTCCATTTTTGGCAACAAAAAGTTTGTTAGCATCGAACGATAGCGATCGCCATTCACCGTAACGTTGCGTCCAACAGCATCTTTGAAAAAATACGGTCCAATGATTCCACCAGCGTACAAACCACACCAAACAGTGCATTTTTCGGGATGCATGGGCAGTTCTTGAACGGCTTCTGGTTGCTCTTCACTCCAAATGCGGCAATTTTGCTTATTTACGTAGCCATTCAACCAGAAATGAGCCTCATCGCTGAACAAAATTTGTCGATAAAAAAGCGGATTTTCTGCCAACTTTTCTAGGGCCCATTCACTGAAAATTCGACGTTGTGGCAGATCTTTCGGCTTCAGTTCTTGCACGAGCTGTATTTTATACGGTTTTACACCAAGATCTTTGCGTAAAATCTTCCATGTGGTCGAATAACACAAACCCAATTGCTGCGAACGGCGACGAATCGACATTTCACGGTCTTCAGCAACACTCTCAGAAACAGACGCAATATTGTCTTCTGTACGCACTGTACGCATTTGTGTGGTTGGTTTAATGTCCAATAAAGTAAACTGAGTGCGAAACTTGGTCACAATCGCATTAATTGTTTGCTCACTTGGTCGATTATGTAGACCATAAATCGGACGTAAAGCGCGAAACACATTTCGAACCGAACACTGATTTTGGTAATGAAATTCATTGATTTGCAAGCGTTGCTCGTTAATAAGTCTATTCATGATGAAATGTCAAAGCATACTGAGCATCTTTCTCTTTGACACCATGTCTGAAATCCCGCGTAATCTGTCAAATACTAATGCATGAAACTCCTAACCTCAAAAAAATCACCCGTTATAACTGCCGCTGAAACAATAGCCCCTCTCGAACACCGACGCAATGTATCATTTCTTTCCTTATTTTATCGTTTCTTTTACAAAAAATGTTCATTCGAAGTAGCCAGTAGCGTTCCTCCCCTTAAAAGTTTCTCCCGTAATACTCGTCTCGCAAGGAATGCTCATCAGTTGTCCCTTGAGACCAATTTCAGAAGTACCATGAAATATATGGATTCTTTTTTTAGCCGACACGAATTTGGAATAGTTTACCCGGCGAGATTTTCCCTTGCCATTTTGATCTGCAAACATTCAAAACCAATGTAAATCGACATCTCCTATCTTCCTAATGCCCGCGCAGTGTGTTACATTAAAAGGGAAAAAAGTTGTCACTTGTGCGCGCGTTAATTATAAAAAAAAACAAGCATAACAGAGCACATATAGGACCAAAAAAGAACTTCAAAACAAATAATCTCAGAATACTATTTTCCAAATCTTATGAAGCTATGTAACACATACGCATCTAAATGTAAAATTTGTAAAGAAAATAAATATCAGCGTAGACCAGCGCAACATCCGATCGGTGCAACACCAATTCCCACGTTTGTAGGAGATATTTTGCATTTAGATTTTTGCAATACTGGTCGAAAATATTTTATAACATTATAAAACACATTCCATCCAAAAAACTATTAAGGCTGATTTAAGTACAGCTGTTGTAATTGAAGAAAGACAAGCTCACAAAAATAATCTAAGATACAATATGGCTAGGCACCGCAAAAATTGTTGATTACTCTTCAGCGTTATTCATTCCTATTCTTGCAGAAGTTGACATTTACGAAAACCATTTCTACCTTAAAACAGAAATATATTAAATGAAATCAAAAACGAAAGATGCAAAGAAATACTGCATAAGGACATAAATGAAATTGAACGTTTGTTAACATTACAAAGACCTTCCATGAGAAAGAGATGACCAATAGATTTTTTAGGCTCCGCAATCAAATTTATTGCTGGTACGCCTGATCATGCAGATAAAGAACTGCTAAAAACCCAAGAAGACGAACTAACTCGGGCTAAAAACAGACAGATTGAAATAAACCCGCAATTCCAGGAAAAAATAGACGAGATAACTGATATTATAAATACATAAAATATAAACGAAATTAATAAACCTAATCCGGCTAATAACTATGACGAATTAAGTGCAGTTTTGTCACAAAGAAATAGGATAATAATAAATAATTTAAGAAATAACATTTATTCTCTCATTCTTACCAAAAATAATATTGTAAACCCCCTAATTCCTAGCACAGATGAAATAGATATAATTAAGATAAAAGAAAATGTTTTAACTGATTTATGCGATTTGTTAAATATTGCCGATGTTAAAATGTATTACCAATATAATTCTTTAGTTTATTTAATTAAGATTCCAAAAGTTCAAGAAATATGTAAACTATTTGAAATTATTCCTGTAATTCATCACAACAAAATTATAGATTTAAGTTCGAATATTTCAGCAAATTGTAAAAAAATTCAATATCCCTTAAGTACTTGCAAGAAAGCTCCCTTATATTCCTATTGTGAAACAGATTCCCAAAATCCCTGCCTTTCCCAACTCCTTAATAATAACACGGCACACTGCCCCACAACTCATGCTATCGACATCAAAAAGATCGAAGTCGTAAGAAGTGGACTTATCGTAGCCAGGGACGAGAACATAACTATAGAAGAAAAGGCCAGCGTATCGTCCGGAATGGAACCTTCCTAATAGCATACGATGATAAAATTATTATCAATGGCAAACAATTTTTCACAGAAAAGGCTATAGAAGTAAATCACCTACCAGCACCAAAACAAACTATTTTGAATGAAGTCGTCTTCAACGAAAAAAATACGCTTCCGCTCTTACCCAACCTGCACATCATCAACGACCAAAAAATAAAAGAATTTTCGATTACGCTCGAGACAAGGAAATGGATGTAATATGGCACTATAGCTATACTTGCAATTGTGATTTTTGTGCTGCTTTACGTAAAAATTAAGCCGAAAACTGTTAAAATTACAACAAAAACATACAATGTTTCATCAGCATTAGACGAAGATATTTTAAAATTACGCGTTATAAACACCATGAACGAGGACGTCCAGTCTTAAGGATGGGAGGAGTTAATAATAATTATATTATATATCCCAAATTCCCATACTTCCACCTGCACCTCTTATTTTTTCACGTTCTACCACATTCTTATGCCACCACCAGCACGTTACTTATTTTCCCACATTTCCCGCTTCCTGCACACGCTAGTACTCTTCTTACAATAATTGTCAATGTCAAATTATATTTAATTTTATGTAATTTAAGATAGGCTTGCAAAGTGAATCGTAACAAATGGATTAAATGCTTTGTAAGGATAAATAGAATTAAGAAAAACATATTAAATAAAAAACAGTTTTAAACAGAACTCCAAAACAAAAGGTCTTTTATTTACTTATATACTTGATTTTATAACCGAAATAATTTCCACTTATACAATTCTAGACCGTTTTTCCACAAATCTTCTAAAAGCCGAACTTTTTATTATTATTTGATAAAGTGCCTGAAAAGGAAGAAGGGTACAAAAATGCAATTGATCGTCCAGCGCTTATTTACAAGTACATCCCAAACTTTCGTCTACGCATGATGATGGAATTTATTCCAAAACATGTTGAATTATAAATATTATATAAACTGTGTTAAAGTTGTTTTTTTTTTATTTTTAATTAAAATAATCAAAAACATTTAAAAATTATTTTCGTTCAATCATTATTTGAACATAGTAAATGTTTTGTTATCTGCTTGCTCAAATTCATAATAAAACACAAAATGTTACAATAGATAAGATATCGACCCTCGGCCTCATGAGCAAAATCTCCTTCTCCTTATCTCTATAAGGGATGAGTGTGAGTCTGAATTCGAGTTTATAGTCTTCAAGTTGCATTTTTGGGTTATTTGTATTTATTTTATAATGTATAATTTAGATTAAGGTTGTTAGAGAGATAAGAAATTTTTAGAAATAGATACGTTTAGTGAAAATAAAATTTAGTATCTTACAACTACTCATTGATATGCATTATTTTAGTACATTTGGTCCTTCGGGCCCTAATTATTAGTATCAAAAGTTTTCCTCCACCAGAAGTTAGAAACTTAATGTGAAATAATAAAGTGACCTCTATTATATAACTAAAAAAAAAAAAACAATTAGACATTAGTTTTACGCTATACAAAAGTAAACCGTAGAACAATAAAAAAATGTTTTGTATTGGTGTAAATCACGACAAAAACAGTGATTTAAAGCGTAACCGAGGCTTAGACATCAGTTTAGTGTTTAAACTATGAAAAACAAATTGTATACATACATTTAAAATGTCAAAATCTAAAGACGTACTTTGTGCCAAACGAAACGAAATTGGCAATGAAAACTGCTGGAGAAAGGCTACAGAAAATCTGCAAAGGAGGAAACAAATAAACATGTGGATACACTGTTTAATGAAATTCAACGAAACCAAATCAAACTTCTTCCGAATTTCAAGTTACAATGGCAGCTTTTTACCAGATTTCACTTGAAATTTTACTGGAAGATGAGGAAGTAGATGTCACTCGACAGGAATTAACACGAAATTACTTTGTTGTGCTCAGAAAAATATCTAGACAAATAAAGTCACTAGCATAGACCATCTGCCAAACTAGAGGACATCAAAATTCCGACATTTTATGGTGACATAGTTTTGGATAAAGTTTTCACCTGGGATAATTTAGAAGGTTTAAAATGTGGAAACTCAAATGGAATGCAAGTTCTGAATGAAATTCTAGGTAACTTGTCGACAGGTGTAAAAAAATACTATGGTTGAATTGATGAATAAAAACAAATTACGAGAACTGTCAACTTCGAATCCAAATACAGGGATAGCAAGAGGCAATCAAACAAGCAAAACATCTGCTGGAAACTTTACTAAAGCTTCTGATGGGCCAAGTTGTTGAGAAGTAGCCGTCTACCCGAATCAAAAAAATACGTTTTTTTAAACTTTAAGTTATAATATTGCTGGACTAAAAAATAAACTTCCCAATGTTGAATTTTTCAATTATTTAAAAGAATTTCACATTTTCATACTATTAGAAACCCATTTATTAGTTATTGAAGAAAGTAGATTTAAATTTTTTTTTATGAATTATGAACTAAAATGGTTCCTTAAAAGAAACATCTTCGGAAGAGCAAGTAGAGGGGAGCCTTTAGCGTACCGTAAGAACCTAGGTGTAACATTAAAATTCGATATGATAGGTAATTCTCATGTCATTAAGCTTGAAATTGATAAGAAAAATTACTACATAGTGCCTATCTATCTTAACTGCAACAAATGGCAACGTGACTTTGATACACTGAGTGATCTTTAATATAACCTCAATTCATCAAACCTGGTTCTTATTGGCGACTTCAACGGCCGAATAGGACTCACCCAAAATAATTTTGTTTCCAGAATAAACTTTGCAATATTGAATACCCAACGTCGATCCATAGATGAAGTATGTGACAACAAGGGAAGCAAAATACTTGAACTCACTGATGCTTTCGACTGTCAAGTTTTGAATGGAAGTTGTGATGGAGCTCTGTTATAGATTACTGCTTCGCAACTGGTGGCTGGTATAACCTGATTTCGTATTTTCGAATTGGAAAGCAGATTTTCTCGGACCATATGCCCTTAGAGGTTACATTCGAATGGGCAAATAATGGAAATTTTTCGAATACAAACCAGCTTAATCTATTACCGAAATTATTTTGGAACGACAGAATGTCAAATACCTACCAAGCTATTTTAAACCTTGAACTCCTACATCTATATACAGTCGAAGGTACACCGAGTATCGATCAACTTACATACATAATTAAAAAAGCCGCCCAAGTTCACCGCAATTTAGAGGAAATAACTGGAAAAGTAAGCAAAAGTGGCTCGACAAAGACTGCATGTTGGCAAGAACCAAGTCTTTTGTTTTTCTTAAATTGTTAAGGAGATACAACAATAATATTTTCAAAAGTCTATACGCTAAGGCTGTCAAAGAATTTAAAAACATCTGCTATGCCAAAAAATTAGAGAACGAGCAACAGAACATATCAATGATAAATAGTAGCAGATCCTCTTTAGACTTTTGGAAAGCAGTCAAACTCTTAAATGGAAGAAAAAACCGAATTGCAACTGGCCTTCAATCACACGAATTATGCACACACTTTAGAACTCTCTTAAATACTCCACAGATTTCTCCCAGGATTCAGTATGCGGAACCTCAATTATTTGACGATGATCTTGATCAACCATTTGACCTTGCGGAAATTCTTCAAGTGATCAAAAATGCAAAAAGCAATAAAGCCCCAGGAGAAGACGGAATTCCTTTCGAATTCTTCAAAAATTGTACCGTAGAATTTGCTCAAGCCCTTACGAAAGAATTTAACCGATTGTTTGAGTGTGCAGATTTTCCACAGAGTTTCAAAAAATCAATCATGTACCCACTTCATAAAAAAGGAGATTTTTCGAACCCAGGAAATTATAGAGGTATATCCTTCCTGAATACTGCTTCTAAGTTATTTACAGCGCTTATATTCAAAAGACTTACAGACTGGATTAAAAACAAAAACATTCTGCTTGAATTCCAAGCAGGCTTCAGAGAAAATTATTCGACGGTAGACCAGATTTTCACCTTGTTAAACATTGCACAAATATACCAGCAAAAGCACAAAAAACTGTACGCTCTATTTGTAGATTTCAAAGCAGCGTTCGACTCCATCCCACGTGAAGCACTCTTTTACAAGCTATTTAGGATGGGTATAAGCAGTAAGATAGTAAACGTCATAAGGGCTCTGTATGAGAATAATATAGCGGCGGTGTGGGATGGAAACTTCTTGTCTGAAGAATTTGCAACGACGATGGGTGTGAAACAAGGCTGCATTTTGAGCACGTTGTTATTTATCTTGTTTATTAATGACATAACAGACGATATCGGAGGCGGGGTGGAAATCATTAGGGTATTAATACCGGGCCTTATGTATGCTGACGATATTGTTTTTCTCTCCGATACAGTAAATAGTATGCAGCTTAAAATCAACAGACTTGAAAAATACTGCAAAACTTGGAATTTATCTGTGAATTTAGAAAAGACGAAAATTCTTGTATTTAGAAACGGAAGAGGGCGATTCTCGAGAAACAAAAGATGGACTTATCAAACCGACCCCATTGAAGTTGTTAGAGAGTATAAGTACCTTGGTTTTTTGATAACGTCTAATCTCAATGTGGAAAAACACCTAAAAAATAAGTTAGCAGAAGCAAAACGAGCCATAAATTCAGTCTGGAGTACCTGCATCCAAAGTAAATTTTTAACGCATAGCTCAAAGCAAAAAATTATCCGAGCGACTGCGCAGACTATACTTCTATATGCAGCACAAGTATGGGGGTATGGTAACTCTGAATCTGTGGAAAAGTTCCAACGTTACTGCATAAAACGCATCTTTAGGCTACCTAATAATACCCCAAACTACATGATCCATCTGGAAACAGGTTGTCTACCCCTTATATTGGAAACACTAAAGATACATTTTGATTATGTAGTTAAAGTCATGCAAATGGAAGAGGGACGCCTGCCAAAAATTGTCCTGAAGCATATGCTGAAAAAAAACGCGCATTGCGTCAAAGAATGGCAAGAACTGGCAAGTTGCTGCGGATGTATCATAAGTTTCTACCCTAGTGACGGAGCTACCACTCTAAGAAGAAAATTTGTGAACATATTGGAAAAAACAGCACCGTTTTTATACAACAAGTATGTAAATGAAGCTAAATCGTCACTACACAGGATGTATTATAGTAATGTCAACTATAATCTTAATAGTAGCATTAACTTTCTGGATGGGAACAAAACGGAGATGATAAGAACTATTTTTATGTTAAGAGGTGAATAACTTAAACTACGTGCCACATCGTCCTGACCTCCCAATACTGTGAGAGGGAGGATGTCTTTCATTTTATTGCGGTGTGTCCTATTTTAAATGAATTTCGAATGATGTACTTTGGAGTGAGAACACTTGGAAAGGAGGATCTCATGGCAGTTTTGAATGGTGACTGTGGCTGGATTAGTCTATATAGATACACTACAAGTGCTCTAAATTATAGAAAACGAGTCAGAGAAGGTGATTTATGGAAAAAACAAAATTAATATCATACATTAATAATTAAATATCTTTTTTTATTTTAAATTGAACTTATTGTAAACTATGTTAAACAATACAAAAATGTCAATCTGGTAGACGGCTTATTGCCAAACCTAAAGACTTAATGCTTATAAAATATTGTAAAATATTGTATTATTATATTATTATATATTGTAATAAAAAGTCATTAAAACTAAACTAAAACTAGTCTTCATTTTCTGATTTCTTGAAGAAGCTAGTTTATGAAAATGGGCAATCATCGGATGCTGAAAAAATGTTTCGATTAAAATCTCACGTGTAAGGTGATGCTGGAAGACCAATGCAACATCTTCAAGTTACAGATGCAAACTACCAAGCGGCGTGGGATCTTCTGAAACAAAGTTACCAGAATCGTAGACGATTGTTCTCTTCACAAGTAGACAGATTGCTGGATCATCCGACAACAAATAGTGATTCTGCAGCAAGCATCAAGCAACTATTGGATACATCAAATGAATGTATTCATGCGCTAAGGCACTGGACATAAAATTAGATGATGCCGAGCCCATAAAAGCCCAAATAATCGTCAGAAAACTAGACAAAGACGGGCTAAGATACTACGAAAAAATATTAAAAAAGCTAAAGAAATACAAAACCTACAAGATGTATTGAATTTTCTAAACCATCAATATCAAACGCTAGAAACAGTAAGAAGAAAAAAAAGGAGGAATGATTAATCGAAAAGAACATCAGAAACCTTCAAATTCGTTCTTTGCTATGCAGCCAAAATGCCTATATTGTAAAATGCAAGGGCACCGCACTCATACATTTCGAACATTTTTGAATCTAGATAATTTCAATCGACGTTCGTGGATATATAAAACCAAATTGTGTAATATCGGCCTGAACCACACGAAAGATATTAAATACACAAATAGTGAGCTAAAATGCAAAGATTGTGGAAAAGGACACTATACCTTGATTTTTTTTAAAGAAGGAAAATTAAAGTAAGAACAAAAAATAGAAAAAAACTCTTCTATGATGACAAAAGAGGAAGTTGCACTATCAGTACTTCTAGCAACAGCTTTTAAGAGCACTTTTTGATTAAGGATCACAGAAGACGACAATTTTCAAAGCAGCAGCACAAATATTGGCCTTGCCCCGAATGAAAACAAGGACAGATCTTCACGGTCCTGGAAGCATTATAGTTGGCATCTCGAAACCTAAAATAAACTTAGAAATCAAGCCTAGGTTTTTAAGTAACGAAAAAAAAAGCTTAAGTCCTGCCAAAGTTTTCATGTGCACATCCCGATAGTTCATTTAAATATGCTCTTGAAAATTGGAATCATGGACATCAATGGCGGACCCGTGGATCTCCCTAGAAAATTGATATTTTTATCACCACAAAAAATACATTTAGGAGCAAGCGAACAAATATCTTCCAGTAAGTTGCTAACATACTCACAGTTAGCAAAATAAGGTGGTATGTAAACAGAGCCATTAATACATTCATCATCACCATTTAATATTTCCAAGAAAATATATTCAAATGTATCTGTTGTAAGAGAACATCTTACCCGTTTGGCCTTAATTGATTTTTTTATAAAAATGGCAGCACCTCCCCCAACCCTGTTTTGTCAATCAGATCTGAACAGATTGTACCCAATAAGCGCAAAATAAGCGCAGGTATGGTTTGCGTTAAGCCAAGTTTCTGATATGCAGATAACATCTAATTTTCCATTTTCGAACACTAGCTTAAATTCGTCAATTTGTCGTACAATGCTTTGTGCATTAATATGGCACATGTGAATGCCAATCCTTGGCTTACACAAAATATTTAGCATCGTGCGCAAACTTTCACAAGTACCATTCGCATCCCCATTGTTATACACAACACTGTTCATTGTAAAAAATAAAAATTATAAAAAACATTGAAAACGGCGTAGAAAAGCACAGAAAATAGTTCAAAGACTAGGTAATACCAAAACAAAATGAAAAGCTCAAGGCCATCGATGTTTTTCTTGCGATAAAAAATCAAAAATAAAGTTACAAAATTACATGACTGAGAAAAATAAATATGAGGTAAATAAACAAGTACAAACAATTGCAGGCAATATAAAATAAATAGATAAGATGAAAAATACATGATTAAGATATGAGAGAAAAAAATAATTATTGAAAGTTATTTGATAAATAAATAATTGATGTAATAAGTATACGGCTAACCATATTAAGTCGCAGCAGCATAACATAAACTTTCGAAGTCATCAATTTTTATTCCTCTTTCAGTTGCATTTCGTTTTACATATATAGACCCAGAAATGGTAAATACTCAAGATAATTTAACTTGTTTTTGCAGACCATTAAACCGCTCATCCTAAGTTCGCTCCAATTTGTCAATTTTTGTTGAGAGATCATTCCGAATGCCGTTGATATATGAACTTATTTTTATATTTAATTGTTGCAGGCGCTCTTCAAGTAAATCCACTGTAAGAAATCGAGGGGTTCATCTAGAGGTGGGGGTCGGGGTTAGTTTCTTTCTCTTACAGCTCTGATTTTGTTCACTAGACATGTTTAACAAAGGGCAGATGCAGATGAAATGATAGGCAAGAGAAAAACCAATATGTCAACTTATGTGTGGTAAAAATTTAAGAAATATTATGTTAAAAAATGACACCTTGCACACATTTATTAAGCCTTTCATATTATCAGGGCAACACCAAATGTTATAATCGGCCTTTATTGAGTTTTTTAGGGTAAATTGGTCAATGATATAAACGAAAGTTTTAATGTTTAGCCGGACGACTTATTATAACGTGTTATTCGCACTTGCACATACCACACTGTGGGATGCATTCTGTGACGAAGCATTTCAAACATTAAAAATTAAACTTAAAGAACATCCTGTTTTAGCATACCCTGATTTTTAAAAAGATTTCATAGTTACAACGGACGCTAGCGATATTTAACTCGGCGATGTTTTATCACAGGGAGAAATTGGAAAAAACAAACCGATCTGTTACGTCAGTCGCACCCTTAATGCCGCTGAAACTCGGTTCAGCACTACGGAGAAGGAATTACTAGCAATGGTTCACCTTGTCAAACAATTTCGCCCTTACATCTACGGAAGAAGATTTAAAATATGTACAGATCATATTGACCTCAAAGACCCAACGCCAAGACTCGCTCGGTGGAGAATATTGTTGGATGAATACTTATATCCAATAATTTATAAACAGGGTAAAATAAATTCACATGCTGACGCCCTCAGTCGAATACCAATTGGGCCAAGCGAAAAGGTAATGGTACTTACCAGAAACCAAAAAAACGCTTCAAAGGAGAAAACGAAACAAATGCATCTCAATCACCTCAACAATCACAAGACGCTATACAAAAAATATCCAGTTTTATCTTAACCGAAAAAGTTGGTAACATCCACCAGAATAAGGAACTAACATGTGAAAACTTTATTTTGCCCTTAACAGATTCCCCAACGGGAAAATACTCCAAGAATTAATATCAAATTTTAAGAAAGCAGATAAAGGTAAAACTTTTAAAACGAACTTTGGTGTTATTGTCACACTACCTTTACCCCATATCACAGAATATTTTTTCACAACTATAAGACAAGAGATACAAAATTCAAATTTAAAAGCAATTGGTTTTTAAACTGCAAACTTGGTTAACAGCACCAAAAACACATTCAAAATTTTACTAGAAAGAGTATTTGAAAAAGAAGATCTGGAATTTTTTCTAAATACTAACGATAGAATCATTCTAAACGATACCGAACTTATAAAAAAGTCATTTTCAAATATTATGACTCACTTTTTGGCGGCCATCAAAGCGTGTCACGAACCCTTAAACGAATAAGACATACATAAATACTACCGAACACATAAAAAAGTGTTCATATTGCCAATTAAACAAAAGTAAAAAGAAAGAGAGGCAAATAAGCGGGCCAAAGCTATTGCCGATCTGTTCAATTTTTCCCTTTTTCCCTTGTGGAAGTAGAAAAATTAATTTGCAAAGAACCTCAAAAAATGGACATAAAAGTTGTGATAACTGATGTTTTCAACATCATCCCTGTATTCGATGGGAAACCATCAGATTCAGAGAAACTAATCTCCTGTGGAGATATTTTGTTTAAGGCAGTGAAAGATACTGAAAGCCAACTTTCCTGTCTATAGTTAAAAATAGGCTACAGGGTCCTGTCTTTGAATTAACTCAATTTAACACACTTTCCACATGGGAAGAATTAAAAAAGAAAATCGAGTCTGAGTATAAGGAGAAAAAATCTCGTTCCTCTACTCACAACGTTGCCATGAGGCAACGCTTTAAGGAAACTATCAAAGAATTCGGCGAGCCGGTATGTACAGCATTGAGTAACCTTAATTCTGCAACATACGCAACTACCAAAGACGAGGCAGTAAGAACATTTCTGGTCGACGAACATAATAAGTTGGCCATACAAGTGTTCGAGGATGGTCTGAAAAATTACCAACTCAAAATAATAGCAAAGGCTCATGGTGGCACAAGTTTGAAGCTAGCAATAGCACATGCAGAGAGTCACGCGGCACGAATAGACAATTATAGTAATTCCCAAACACAGAGCAATAAATTCCAGAACAGGCACCCAACTATAACAAGAATATCCTGCCGAACTTGTGGAAAGTCAGGCCACACGCGAGAAACGTGTTACCGAAACACAGAGTTCCCCCTGTATCAAAACTTCCAACACCGACCACCCATTAAAAAGGAAGGGCAGTACCTCAGTTGTAATTACTGTAAAAAACGTAACCATACTGAAGATAACTGCAGGTTGCGTCTATCCAGGGATAGATCAGGAACTAATTATTCCTCTCAAGTGCGAAATCATTTAGAAATGACGTTGGGACCGCAGGTTTCAGCGGAAATTCAAGACCCACACACACGGCAAGACAGGTTGATAACCACGATTTAAGGTACTCCAATATCAGTCAATTGCAAGAGTCGAAAAATGAGTTTATCGGGGAGAAGACAAGCGGCAACCCCTCTCGAACAAAGACCATAGCCGAGATACACCAAATGATGGACTAAGTCTGAAGTTTTATGTATCGTTTTATCCTGAATTTAAGGAACCAATGATGCGCATCAGACTTAGCCCATCGGATAAACGGTATACGACACTGCTAATTGATACTGGAGCCGACATAAGCCTACTTAAAAGATCGAATATAATATGTATGGGAAACGGTAATAAAAACTATACCATATCAACTAAACCCTAGGGTTAATACATAGTTGTTAAGAGTTTAAAACCAAAAACCATTCTATGCTTTTGGATCACCCTTTTCACTTACTATCTAATCAAGTAAATCTCCCTTATGACGTAAAATACCGTCTTCTAAAAAAAAATTAAATGCGTAATAAATTATCAAAAAAAAAAACAATAACAATTCCAATGCCCTATAATAATGAGAAAGAAGAGAGGGAGCCATTATCTACGGGGCTTTTAGCCAAAGCCGTAATGAGTTGTCATGTGAATCACGACTCGCAGACCCAAAATCTCTTAATAATCTCAGAAATAAAAACTTGGAATTAAAGAAAAAATAAAAAATAAAGGATCAGCAGAGAGTAAGATTGTTCATAGAGAAGAATCAGCAGACCGTAAGACAATCTTCCCAAACGGTTTTGAAAATTATAAAATAAACTAAGAAAAAATAAAAAGAGAAATGTTAAAAAACTTAAAAAATTATAATAATGCTACAAATAATTTTGATGAAATAACACTGTACGAAGATTACACTACACCATATCCTGTAAATATTAACAAACAAACTGACTTTATTTTGAAACCTTGAAGACAGCAGGTAGTAAAATTTCCTTTTGAAAATAAACATGAACTGAGAGATATACTCTTTGTAAAGAAACAATTTATACCAGGGTTATTTTTTTATAGGTGAAACTATAGCAACTCCCAAAGATTCTTATATACAAATTTCAATGATGAACACGTTGGAACCTGAGCAAACAATAAATATTAAAGACATTGATCTCGAATGGGATAAGCTAGATAACTTCAACTTAGTTTCTAACCAAGTAAATAACAAGATTAAAGGCAGGTTAAGTAGATTAAGGTCGGTAATTAATCCCAATCACTGCATTAAGGAAGGGGAAGAATCAATTCTCAAAATTTGAAGGGAATACAATGATTTATTCTACCTCGAAGGCGATAATCTCTCATTTACAGAAACACAGAAACATAAAATCATCACCGATCAAAACAAACCCCCTTCATTTGTCAGACCATACAGGCTCCCTGACACACAAAAAACCGAGATCCATTAGCAGGTAAACAACATGCTGCAAGGTAACATTATCCAGCCCAGTGCTAGTCCATAGAAAGCCGACAAGGAAGGAAAAAAAAGATGGAGAGTCTTGGTTGATTATCGTATACTAAATGAACTGACAGTTGCCGATGCAAATCCTTTACCAAAAATAACAGATATCTTAGATCAGTTAGGCAAGGCAACATACTTCAGCACCCTTGATATGGCAAACGGATTTCATCAAATTCTTATGGATGATGAAGCCCAGTGTAAAACTGCTTTAAGTACTCCATACGGACACTACGAATATAATCTTATGTCATTTGGTTTAAAAATTGCACCAGCAACTTTCCAGCATCTAATTAATACTAATTGGTTTACAGGGATTTGACTGTTTTGTATATGTCCATGACATAGTATTTTACTGATACAATCTAATTGATCATAACTCCAAACTGATTAGAATATTCGATCGCTTACGGCAACACAACTTAAAACTTCAACCAGACAAATGTAATTTTCTGAAAAAAGAATTAATGTACCTTGGACATATTATCTCTGAAAGTGGCCTTAAACCAGATCCTGAAAAAATAAAAGCAGTAAAAACATACACCACGCCCAAAAACGCAAAGGGAATAAAATCAGTCTTAGGATTTACAGGTTATTACCGAAAATTTATAGATAATTTTTCAACCATAGCAAAACCATTGACGAACATATTAAAAAAGAACGTAGATTTTAAATTTTGTATTTGTATTTGTATTTATTTATTTGTTAAATTTGCTGTACAATAAGAAGTATGTTCTTTAAGTGTACACACTCTACTAAATGGTTTATAAATACATTGACATTTCTATAAGAAAAGTATAAATAAAACAAAATTTAACAATAGAAATAAAACAACGGTTATAAAGGAAAGTTCAAAAAAACAATAGTTACAACTAAAAAATATAAAAACAAGAAAAACTAGAAAAACATTAACGATGAGAACAGAAATAAGAGAAAACTAATGACAAATAGATTCTGTGCTTGACCTTGCTTCTTATATTAAGGGGAAGTTCATTGTAGAGGCGAATGGCATGGATGAAAAATTGCCTACGCGATATGGTGCAGGTGTATTTGTTAGGCCTGATGGTAAAAGAACGCAAAGATTCTGAAACGACAAATTTGTTTTTCAAATAAAAAGGTTGTTTTTGATTTAAAATTTTGGAAACCATAGCACAAGCTTTATAATTCAAAAACTGTTCAAGGCTGCACCCAAGTATTTGTCGAGATTGACTTGAAACATGATCATATCTGCGCAGGTTATATACAAATCTTGCTATTGAATTGAATGCAACGTTCAGCGTCCGTGTTAGCAAACAGCTCACAACCATAACTAATTAATTGAATTATTAAGGCTTTCACCAATTTAAGTTTAATTGCAATCGGTAACATTTCTGTGCAAACTGATAGACTCCGAAGAGCTCCATAGATTTTAGATACTACAGAGTTTATATGGTCATTCCAAGTAAGGTTACTGTTGAGTATAATCCCAAGGTTTTTAATTTTTGTCACCATCTCAACTTGAGTACCGTTTAATAAAATAGGACGTAAGCATGAACACAACGAGTGCTTATAGACTTGGATTGACTTTGTCTTAGAAGGAATAAAAAGAAGTTTTTTTTATCTCTGGACCATTTTGCCAACAAAGCTAAGTCCTCATTCATTCTAGCGACACCATCATCCATTAAACCAATAGGAAAACTAATACATATCTTTACATCGTCAGCGTAAATAGGAAATGTACAGTTATTTATTACGAGTGCCAAGTCGTTAATGAACATTGAAAACAACAGAGGACCAATTATTGATCCTTGGGCACAACACAATTAACAGGTAGGGCACAGGATAACCACTGGTTATAGAAAATTGATTGGACTCTTAAAGTTAAGTAGTACAAAATTAACTTAACGGAAAGGTGAGAAAAATTGAAATTAGATACAAGTTTATTACAAAGAATATTTGGACAGACAGAATCAAATGCTTTAGAAAAGTCCACTAAAGTAACCAGGACCTGAACGAAACCCAGACTGCATAGGTGTTAACAAATTATTTGATTCTATGTGTTGCTTAATTTGAACGCTAATAATTGATTCGAATATCTTAGACACAAAGGGAAGAATGGTCGATAATCAGTTCCATTTATGGTTTAAGGAATAGCAATAATTTGCCTTGTTTCCATTGAAGCGGGTACGTAGAGGACATAAGTATATTGTTGAAGATAAACGTAATATATTTAATGATAAAAGGCAAAAGAATTTTTACAAATTTTGGATGAATGTTGTCCAAACCCATGCTGTCTGATTTAATGGACATGATTGGTGGTGGACCCGTGGATCTACCTAGCAAATTGATATTTTTATCACACAAAGAATACATTTAGGAGCAAGCGAGCAAATATCTTCCAGTAAGTTGCTAACATACTCACAGTTAGCCAAATTAGGTGGTATGTAAACAGAGCCAACAATACATTTATCATCACCATTTAATATTTCCAAGAAAATATATTCAAATGTATCTGTTGTAAGAGAACTTCTTACCCGTTTGGCCTTAATTGATTTTTTTATTAAAATGGCAGCACCTCCCCCAACCCTGTTATGCCTATCAGATCTGTTTCAAGTTTCTGATATGCAGATAACATCTAATTTTCCATTTTCGAACACTAGCTTAAATTCGTCAACTTTCCGTACAATGCCTTGTGCATTAATATGGCATATGTGATGGCCAATCCTTTGCTTACACAAAATATTTATCATCATGCGCACACTTTCACAAGTACCAATCGCATCCCCATTGTTATACACAACACTGTTCATTGTAAGAAATAATAATTATAAAAACATTGAAAAGGGCGAAGAAAAGCACAGAAAATAGTTCAAAGAATAGGTAATACCAAAACAAAATGAAAAGCTCAAGGCCATCGATGTTTTTCTTGCGATAAAAAAACAAAAATAAAGTTACAAAATTACATGACTGAGAAAAATAAATATGAGGTAAATAAACAAGTACAAACAATTGCAGGCAATATAAAATAAATAGATAAGATGAAAAATACATGATTAAGATATGAGAGAAAAAAAATAATTATTGAAAGTTATTTGATAAATAAATAATTGATGTAATATGTATACGGCTTACCATATTAAGTCGCAGCAGCATAACATAAACTTTCGAAGTCATCAATTTTTATTCCTCTTTCAGTTGCATTTCGTTTACATATATAGACCCAGAAATGGTAAATACTGAGGATAATTTAACTTGTTTTTGCAGACCATTAAACCGCTCATCTCAAGTTCGCTCCAATTTGTCAATTTTTGTTGAGAGATCATTCCGAATGCCGTTGATATATGAACTTATTTTTATATATAATTGTTGCAGGCGCTCTTCAAGTAAATCCACTGTAAGAAATCGAGGAGTTCGACTAGAGGTGGGGGTCGGGGTTAGTTTTTTTCTCTTACAGCTCTGATTTTGTTCACTAGACATGTTTAACAAAGGGCAGATGCAGATGAAATGATAGGCAAGAGAAAAACCAATATTTCAACTTATGTGTGGTAAAAAGTTAAGAAATATTATGTTAAAAAATGACACCTTGCACACATTTATTAAGCCTTTCAAATTATCAGGGCAACACCAAATGTTATAAGCGGCCTTTATTGAGTTTGTTAGGGTAAATTGGTCAATGATATACACGAAAGTTTTAATGTTTAGCCGGACGACTTATTATAACGTGTTATTCGCGCTTGCACACTGTGCGATGCATTCTGTGACGAAGCATTTCAAACACTAAAAATTAAACTTATAGAACATCCTGTTTTAGCATACCCTGATTTTTAAAAAGATTTCATAATTACAACGGACGCTAGCGATATTGGACTTGGCGCTGTTTTATCACAGGGAGAAATTGGAAAAAACAAACCGATCTGTTACGCCAGTCGCACTCTTAATGCCGCTGAGACTCGGTTCAGCACTACGGAGAAGGAATTAAGCAAACAAACAAATTCGCCTTTACACCCTCGGAAGAAGATTTTAAATATGTACAGATCATATTGACCTCAAAAACCCAACGCCAAGACTCGCTCGGTGAAGAATATTGTTGGATGAATACTTATATCCAATAATTTATAAACAGGGTAAAATAAATTCATATGCTGACGCCCTCTGGTCGACGAACATAATAAGTTGGCCATACAAGTGTTCGAGGATGGTCTGAAAAATTACCAACTCAAAATAATAGCAAAGGCTCATGGTGGCACAAGTTTGAAGCTAGCAATAGCACATGCAGAGAGTCACGCGGCACGAATAGACAATTATAGTAATTCCCAAACACAGAGCAATAAATTCCAGAACAGGCACCCAACTATAACAAGAATATCCTGCCGAACTTGTGGAAAGTCAGGCCACACGCGAGAAACGTGTTACCGAAACACAGAGTTCCCCCTGTATCAAAACTTCCAACACCGACCACCCATTAAAAAGGAAGGGCAGTACCTCAGATGTAATTACTGTAAAAAACGTAACCATACTGAAGATAACTGCAGGTTGCGTCTATCCAGGGATAGATCAGGAACTAATTATTCCTCTCAAGTGCGAAATCATTTAGAAATGACGTTGGGACCGCAGGTTTCAGCGGAAATTCAAGACCCACACACACGGCAAGACAGGTTGATAACCACGATTTAAGGTACTCCAATATCAGTCAATTGCAAGAGTCGAAAAATGAGTTTATCGGGGAGAAGACAAGCGGCAACCCCTCTCGAACAAAGACCATAGCCGAGATACACCAAATGATGGACTAAGTCTGAAGTTTTATGTATCGTTTTATCCTGAATTTAAGGAACCAATGATGCGCATCAGACTTAGCCCATCGGATAAACGGTATACGACACTGCTAATTGATACTGGAGCCGACATAAGCCTACTTAAAAGATCGAATATAATATGTATGGGAAACGGTAATAAAAACTATACCATACCTCTCTTCTAAAAAAAAATTAAATGCGTAATAAATTATCAAAAAAAAAAACAATAACAATTCCAATGCCCTATAATAATGAGAAAGAAGAGAGGGAGCCATTATCTACAGGGCTTTTAGCCAAAGCCGTAATGAGTTGTCATGTGAATCACGACTCGCAGACCCAAAATCTCTTAATAATCTCAGAAATAAAAACTTGGAATTAAAGAAAAAATAAAAAATAAAGGATCAGCAGAAAGTAAGATTGTTCATAGAGAAGAATCAGCAGACCGTAAGACAATCTTCCCAAAAGGTTTTGAAAATTATAAACTAAACTAAGAAAAAATAAAAAGAGAAATGTTAAAAAACTTAAAAAATTATAATAATGCTACAAATAATTTTGATGAAATAACACTGTACGAAGATTACACTACACCATATCCTGTAAATATTAACAAACAAACTGACTTTATTTTGAAACCTTGAAGACAGCAGGTAGTAAAATTTCCTTTTGAAAATAAACATGAACTGAGAGATATACTCTTTGTAAAGAAACAATTTATACCAGGGTTATTTTTTTATAGGTGAAACTATAGCAACTCCCAAAGATTCTTATATACAAATTTCAATGATGAACACGTTGGAACCTGAGCAAACAATAAATATTAAAGACATTGATCTCGAATGGGATAAGCTAGATAACTTTAACTTAGTTTCTAACCAAGTAAATAACAAGATTAAAGGCAGGTTAAGTAGATTAAGGTCACTGCATTAAGGAAGGGGAAGAATCAATTCTCAAAATTTGAAGGGAATACAATGATTTATTCTACCTCGAAGGCGATAATCTCTCATTTACAGAAACACAGAAACATAAAATCATCACCGATCAAAACAAACCCCCTTCATTTGTCAGACCATACAGGCTCCCTGACACACAAAAAACCGAGATCCATTAGCAGGTAAACAACATGCTGCAAGGTAACATTATCCAGCCCAGTGCTAGTCCATAGAAAGCCGACAAGGAAGGAAAAAAAAGATGGAGAGTCTTGGTTGATTATCGTAAACTAAATGAACTGACAGTTGCCGATGCAAATCCTTTACCAAAAATAACAGATATCTTAGATCAGTTAGGCAAGGCAACATACTTCAGCACCCTTGATATGGCAAACGGATTTCATCAAATTCTTATGGATGATGAAGCCCAGTGTAAAACTGCTTTATGTACTCCATATGGACACTACGAATATAATCTTATGTCATTTGGTTTAAAAATTGCACCAGCAACTTTCCAGCATCTAATTAATACTAATTGGTTTACAGGGATTTGACTGTTTTGTATATGTCCATGACATAGTATTTTACGAATACAATCTAATTGATCATAACTCCAAACTGATTAGAATATTCGATCGCTTACGGCAACACAACTTAAAACTTCAACCAGACAAATGTAATTTTCTGAAAAAAGAATTAATGTACCTTGGACATATTATCTCTGAAAGTGGCCTTAAACCAGATCCTGAAAAAATAAAAGCAGTAAAAACATACCCCACGCCCAAAAACGCAAAGGGAATAAAATCAGTCTTAGGATTTACAGGTTATTACCGAAAATTTAAAGATAATTTTTCAACCATAGCAAAACCATTGACGAACATATTAAAAAAGAACGTAGATTTTAAATTTTGTATTTGTATTTGTATTTATTTATTTGTTAAATTTGCTGTACAATAAGAAGTATGTTCTTTAAGTGTACACACTCTACTAAATGGTTTATAAATACATTGACATTTCTATAAGAAAAGTATAAATAAAACAAAATTTAACAATAGAAATAAAACAACGGTTATACAGGAAAGTTTAAAAAAACAATAGTTACAACTAAAAAATATAAAAACAAGAAAAACTAGAAAAACATTAACGATGAGAACTGAAATAAGAGAAAACTAATGACAAATAGATTCTGTGCTTGACCTTGCTTCTTATATTAAGGGGAAGTTCATTGTAGAGGCGAATGGCATGAATGAAAAATTGCCTACGCGATATGGTGCAGGTGTATGTGTTAGGCCTGATGGTAAAAGAACGCAAAGATTCTGAAACGACAAATTTGTTTTTGAAATAAAAAGGTTGTTTTTGATTTAAAATTTTGGAAACCATAGCACAAGCTTTATAATTCAAAAACTGTTCAAGACTGCACCCAAGTATTAATCGAGATTGACTTGAAACATGATCATATCTGCGCAGGTTATATACAAATCTTGCTATTGAATTGAATGCAACGTTCAGCGTCCGTGTTAGCAAACAGCTCACAACCATAACTAATTAATTGAATTATTAAGGCTTTCACCAATTTAAGTTTAATTGCAATCGGTAACATTTCTGTGCAAACTGATAGACTCCGAAGAGCTCCATAGATTTTAGATACTACAGAGTTTATATGGTCATTCCAAGTCACCATCTCAACTTGAGTACCATTTAATAAAATAGGACGTAAGCATGAACACAACGAGTGCTTATAGACTTGGATTGACTTTGTCTTAGAAGGAATAAAAAGAAGTTTTTTTTTGTCTCTGGACCATTTTGCCAACAAAGCTAAGTCCTCATTCATTCTAGCGACACCATCATCCATTAAACCAATAGGAAAACTAATACATATCTTTACATCGTCAGCGTAAATAGGAAATGTACAGTTATTTATTACGAGTGCCAAGTCGTTAATGAACATTGAAAACAACAGAGGACCAATTATTGATCCTTGGGCACAACACAATTAACAGGTAGGGCACAGGATAACCACTGGTTATAGAAAATTGATTGGACTCTTAAAGTTAAGTAGTACAAAATTAACTTAACGGAAAGGTGAGAAAAATTGAAATTAGATACAAGTTTATTACAAAGAATATTTGGACAGACAGAATCAAATGCTTTAGAAAAGTCCACTAAAGTAACCAGGCTTACTTCATCACGATCAATGGCCTCCCTAATATCATCTGTCAATTGAGTAAGGCAGTTATACAACTGTGACCTGAACGAAACCCAGACTGCATAGGTGTTAACAAATTATTTGATTCTATGTGTTGCTTAATTTGAACGCTAATAATTGATTCGAATATCTTAGACACAAAGGGAAGAATGGTCGATAATCAGTTCCATTTATGGTTTAAGGAATAGCAATAATTTGGCTTGTTTCCATTGAAGCGGGTACGTAGAGGACATAAGTATATTGTTGAAGATAAACGTAATATATTTAATGATAAAAGGCAAAAGAATTTTTACAAATTTTGGATGAATGTTGTCCAAACCCATGCTGTCTGATTTAATGGACATGATTGGTGGTGGACCCGTGGATCTACCTAGCAAATTGATATTTTTATCACACAAAGAATACATTTAGGAGCAAGCGAGCAAATATCTTCCAGTAAGTTGCTAACATACTCACAGTTAGCAAAATTAGGTGGTATGTAAACAGAGCCAACAATACATTTATCATCACCATTTAATATTTCCAAGAAAATATATTCAAATGTATCTGTTGTAAGAGAACTTCTTACCCGTTTGGCCTTAATTGATTTTTTTATTAAAATGGCAGCACCTCCCCCAACCCTGTTATGCCTATCATATCTGTTTCAAGTTTCTGATATGCAGATAACATCTAATTTTCCATTTTCGAACACTAGCTTAAATTCGTCAACTTTCCGTACAATGCCTTGTGCATTAATATGGCATATGTGATGGCCAATCCTTTGCTTACACAAAATATTTATCATCATGCGCACACTTTCACAAGTACCAATCGCATCCCCATTGTTATACACAACACTGTTCATTGTAAGAAATAATAATTATAAAAACATTGAAAAGGGCGAAGAAAAGCACAGAAAATAGTTCAAAGAATAGGTAATACCAAAACAAAATGAAAAGCTCAAGGCCATCGATGTTTTTCTTGCGATAAAAAAACAAAAATAAAGTTACAAAATTACATGACTGAGAAAAATAAATATGAGGTAAATAAACAAGTACAAACAATTGCAGGCAATATAAAATAAATAGATAAGATGAAAAATACATGATTAAGATATGAGAGAAAAAAAATAATTATTGAAAGTTATTTGATAAATAAATAATTGATGTAATATGTATACGGCTTACCATATTAAGTCGCAGCAGCATAACATAAACTTTCGAAGTCATCAATTTTTATTCCTCTTTCAGTTGCATTTCGTTTACATATATAGACCCAGAAATGGTAAATACTGAGGATAATTTAACTTGTTTTTGCAGACCATTAAACCGCTCATCTCAAGTTCGCTCCAATTTGTCAATTTTTGTTGAGAGATCATTCCGAATGCCGTTGATATATGAACTTATTTTTATATATAATTGTTGCAGGCGCTCTTCAAGTAAATCCACTGTAAGAAATCGAGGAGTTCGACTAGAGGTGGGGGTCGGGGTTAGTTTTTTTCTCTTACAGCTCTGATTTTGTTCACTAGACATGTTTAAGAAAGGGCAGATGCAGATGAAATGATAGGCAAGAGAAAAACCAATATGTCAACTTATGTGTGGTAAAAAGGTAAGAAATATTATGTTAAGAAATGACACCTTGCACACATTTATTAAGCCTTTCAAATTATCAGGGCAACACCAAATGTTATAAGCGGCCTTTATTGAGTTTGTTAGGGTAAATTGGTCAATGATATACACGAAAGTTTTAATGTTTAGCCGGACGACTTATTATAACGTGTTATTCGCACTTGCACATACCACACTGTGGGATGCATTCTGTGACGAAGCATTTCAAACATTAAAAATTAAACTTAGAAAACATCCTGTTTTAGCATACCCTGACTTTTAAAAAGATTTCATAGTTACAACGGACGCTAGCGATATTGAACTCGGCGCTGTTTTATCACAGGGAGAAATCGGAAAAAACAAACCGATCTGTTACGCCAGTCGCACTCTTAATGCCGCTGAGACTCGGTTCAGCACTACGGAGAAGGAATTAAGCAAACAAACAAATTCGCCTTTACACCCTCGGAAGAAGATTTTAAATATGTACAGATCATATTGACCTCAAAAACCCAACGCCAAGACTCGCTCGGTGAAGAATATTGTTGGATGAATACTTATATCCAATAATTTATAAACAGGGTAAAATAAATTCACATGCTGACGCCCTCAGTCGAATACCAATTGGGCCAAGCGAAAAGGTAATGGTACTTACCAGAAACCAAAAAAACGCTTCAAAGGAGAAAACGAAACAAATGCATCTCAATCACCTCAACAATCACAAGACGCTATACAAAAAATATCCAGTTTTATCTTAACCGAAAAAGTTGGTAACATCCACCAGAATAAGGAACTAACATGTGAAAACTTTATTTTGCCCTTAACAGATTCCCCGACGGGAAAATACTCCAAGAATTAATATCAAATTTTAAGAAAGCAGATAAAGGTAAAACTTTTAAAACGAACTTTGGTGTAATTGTCACACTACCTTTACCCCATATCACAGAATATTTTTTAACAACTATAAGACAAGAGATACAAAATTCAAATTTAAAAGCAATTGGTTTTTAAACTGCAAACTTGGTTAACAGCACCAAAAACACATTCAAAATTTTACTAGAAAGAGTATTTGAAAAAGAAGATCTGGAATTTTTTCTAAATACTAACGATAGAATCATTCTAAACGATACCGAACTTATAAAAAAGTCATTTTCAAATATTATGACTCACTTTTTGGCGGCCATCAAGGCGTGTCACGAACCCTTAAACGAATAAGACATACATAAATACTACCGAACACATAAAAAAGTGTTCATATTGCCAATTAAACAAAAGTAAAAAGAAAGAGAGGCAAATAAGCGGGCCAAAGCTATTGCCGATCTGTTCAATTTTTCCCTTTTTCCCTTGTGGAAGTAGAAAAATTAATTTCCAAAGAACCTCAAAAAATGGACATAAAAGTTGGGATAACTGATGTTTTCAACATCATCCCTGTATTCGATGGGAAACCATCAGATTCAGAGAAACTAATCTCCTGTGGAGATATTTTGTTTAAGGCAGTGAAAGATACTGAAAGCCAACTTTCCTGTCTATAGTTAAAAATAGGCTACAGGGTCCTGTCTTTGAATTAACTCAATTTAACACACTTTCCACATGGGAAGAATTAAAAAAGAAACTCGAGTCTGAGTATAAGGAGAAAAAATCTCGTTCCTCTACTCACAACGTTGCCATGAGGCAACGCTTTAAGGAAACTATCAAAGAATTCGGCGAGCCGGTATGTACAGCATTGAGTAACCTTAATTCTGCAACATACGCAACTACCAAAGACGAGGCAGTAAGAACATTTCTGGTCGACGAACATAATAAGTTGGCCATACAAGTGTTCGAGGATGGTCTGAAAAATGATCAACTCAAAATAATAGCAAAGGCTCATGGTGGCACAAGTTTGAAGCTAGCAATAGCACATGCAGAGAGTCACGCGGCACGAATAGACAATTATAGTAATTCCCAAACACAGAGCAATAAATTCCAGAACAGGCACCCAACTATAACAAGAATATCCCGCCAAACTTGTGGAAAGTCAGGCCACACGCGAGAAACGTGTTACCGAAACACAGAGTTCCCCCTGTATCAAAACTTCCAACACCGACCACCCATTAAAAAGGAAGGGCAGTACCTCAGTTGTAATTACTGTAAAAAACGTAACCATACTGAAGATAACTGCAGGTTGCGTCTATCCAGGGATAGATCAGGAACTAATTATTCCTCCCAAGTGCGAAATCATTTAGAAATGACGTTGGGACCGCAGGTTTCAGCGGAAATTCAAGACCCACACACACGGCAAGACAGGTTGATAACCACGATTTAAGGTACTCCAATATCAGTCAATTGCAAGAGTCGAAAAATGAGTTTATCGGGGAGAAGACAAGCGGCAACCCCTCTCGAACAAAGACCATAGCCGAGATACACCAAATGATGGACTAAGTCTGAAGTTTTATGTATCGTTTTATCCTGAATTTAAGGAACCAATGATGCGCATCAGACTTAGCCCATCGGATAAACGGTATACGACACTGCTAATTGATACTGGAGCCGACATAAGCCTACTTAAAAGATCGAATATAATATGTATGGGAAACGGTAATAAAAACTATACCATATCAACTATAGCCGGGGATTCGGTAAAAACCCTAGGGTTAATACATAGTTGTTAAGAGTTTAAAACCAAAAACCATTCTATGCTTTTGGATCACCCTTTTCACTTACTACCTAATCAAGTAAATCTCCCTTATGACGTAAAATACCGTCTTCTAAAAAAAAATTAAATGCGTAATAAATTATCAAAAAAAAACAATAACAATTCCAATGCCCTATAATAATGAGAAAGAAGAGAGGGAGGGCCATTATCTACGGGGCCTTTAGCCAAAGCCGTAATGAGTTGTCATGTGAATCACGACTTGCAGACCCAAAATCTCTTAATAATCTCAGAAATAAAAACTTGGAATTAAAGAAAAAATAAAAAATAAAGGATCAGCAGAAAGTAAGATTGTTCATAGAGAAGAATCAGCAGACCGTAAGACAATCTTCCCAAAAGGTTTTGAAAATTATAAACTAAACTAAGAAAAAATAAAAAGAGAAATGTTAAAAAACTTAAAAAATTATAATAATGCTACAAATAATTTTGATGAAATAACACTGTACGAAGATTACACTACACCATATCCTGTAAATATTAACAAACAAACTGACTTTATTTTGAAACCTTGAAGACAGCAGGTAGTAAAATTTCCTTTTGAAAATAAACATGAACTGAGAGATATACTCTTTGTAAAGGAACAATTTATACCAGGGTTATTTTTTTATAGGTGAAACTATAGCAACTCCCAAAGATTCTTATATACAAATTTCAATGATGAACACGTTGGAACCTGAGCAAACAATAAATATTAAAGACATTGATCTCGAATGGGATAAGCTAGATAACTTTAACTTAGTTTCTAACCAAGTAAATAACAAGATTAAAGGCAGGTTAAGTAGATTAAGGTCGGTAATTAATCCCAATCACTGCATTAAGGAAGGGGAAGAATCAATTCTCAAAATTTGAAGGGAATACAATGATTTATTCTACCTCGAAGGCGATAATCTCTCATTTACAGAAACACAGAAACATAAAATCATCACCGATCAAAACAAACCCCCTTCATTTGTCAGACCATACAGGCTCCCTGACACACAAAAAACCGAGATCCATTAGCAGGTAAACAACATGCTGCAAGGTAACATTATCCAGCCCAGTGCTAGTCCATAGAAAGCCGACAAGGAAGGAAAAAAAAGATGGAGAGTCTTGGTTGATTATCGTAAACTAAATGAACTGACAGTTGCCGATGCAAATCCTTTACCAAAAATAACAGATATCTTAGATCAGTTAGGCAAGGCAACATACTTCAGCACCCTTGATATGGCAAACGGATTTCATCAAATTCTTATGGATGATGAAGCCCAGTGTAAAACTGCTTTAAGTACTCCATACGGACACTACGAATATAATCTTATGTCATTTGGTTTAAAAATTGCACCAGCAACTTTCCAGCATCTAATTAATACTAATTGGTTTACAGGGATTTGACTGTTTTGTATATGTCCATGACATAGTATTTTACGAATACAATCTAATTGATCATAACTCCAAACTGATTAGAATATTCGATCGCTTACGGCAACACAACTTAAAACTTCAACCAGACAAATGTAATTTTCTGAAAAAAGAATTAATGTACCTTGGACATATTATCTCTGAAAGTGGCCTTAAACCAGATCCTGAAAAAATAAAAGCAGTAAAAACATACCCCACGCCCAAAAACGCAAAGGGAATAAAATCAGTCTTAGGATTTACAGGTTATTACCGAAAATTTAAAGATAATTTTTCAACCATAGCAAAACCATTGACGAACATATTAAAAAAGAACGTAGATTTTAAATTTTGTATTTGTATTTGTATTTATTTATTTGTTAAATTTGCTGTACAATAAGAAGTATGTTCTTTAAGTGTACACACTCTACTAAATGGTTTATAAATACATTGACATTTCTATAACAAAAGTATAAATAAAACAAAATTTAACAATAGAAATAAAACAACGGTTATAAAGGAAAGTTTAAAAAAACAATAGTTACAACTAAAAAATATAAAAACAAGAAAAAACTAGAAAAACATTAACGATGAGAACTGAAATAAGAGAAAACTAATGACAAATAGATTCTGTGCTTGACCTTGCTTCTTATATTAAGGGGAAGTTCATTGTAGAGGCGAATGGCATGGATGAAAAATTGCCTACGCGATATGGTGCAGGTGTATGTGTTAGGCCTGATGGTAAAAGAACGCAAAGATTCTGAAACGACAAATTTGTTTTTCAAATAAAAAGGTTGTTTTTGATTTAAAATTTTGTAAACCATAGCACAAGCTTTATAATTCAAAAACTGTTCAAGGCTGCACCCAAGTATTTGTCGAGATTGACTTGAAACATGATCATATCTGCGCAGGTTATATACAAATCTTGCTATTTAATTGAATGCAACGTTCAGCGTCCGTGTTAGCAAACAGCTCACAACCATAACTAATTAATTGAATTATTAAGGCTTTCACCAATTTAAGTTTAATTGCAATCGGTAACATTTCTGTGCAAACTGATAGACTCCGAAGAGCTCCATAGATTTTAGATACTACAGAGTTTATATGGTCATTCCAAGTAAGGTTACTGTTGAGTATAATCCCAAGGTTTTTAATTTTTGTCACCATCTCAACTTGAGTACCATTTAATAAAATAGGACGTAAGCATGAACACAACGAGTGCTTATAGACTTGGATTGACTTTGTCTTAGAAGGAATAAAAAGAAGTTTTTTTTATCTCTGGACCATTTTGCCAACAAAGCTAAGTCCTCATTCATTCTAGCGACACCATCATCCATTAAACCAATAGGAAAACTAATACATATCTTTACATCGTCAGCGTAAATAGGAAATGTACAGTTATTTATTACGAGTGCCAAGTCGTTAATGAACATTGAAAACAACAGAGGACCAATTATTGATCCTTGGGCACAACACAATTAACAGGTAGGGCACAGGATAACCACTGGTTATAGAAAATTGATTGGACTCTTAAAGTTAAGTAGTACAAAATTAACTTAACGGAAAGGTGAGAAAAATTGAAATTAGATACAAGTTTATTACAAAGAATATTTGGACAGACAGAATCAAATGCTTTAGAAAAGTCCACTAAAGTAACCAGGCTTACTTCATCACGATCAATGGCCTCCCTAATATCATCTGTCAATTGAGTAAGGCAGTTATACAACTGTGACCTGAACGAAACCCAGACTGCATAGGTTATAACAAATTATTTGATTCTATGTGTTGCTTAATTTGAACGCTAATAATTGATTCGAATATCTTAGACACAAAGGGAAGAATGGTCGATAATCAGTTCCATTTATGGTTTAAGGAATAGCAATAATTTGGCTTGTTTCCATTGAAGCGGGTACGTAGAGGACATAAGTATATTGTTGAAGATAAACGTAATATATTTAATGATAAAAGGCAAAAGAATTTTTACAAATTTTGGATGATTGTTGTCCAAACCCATGCTGTCTGATTTAATGGACATGATTGGTGGTGGACCCGTGGATCTACCTAGCAAATTGATATTTTTATCACCACAAAGAATACATTTAGGAGCAAGCGAGCAAATATCTTCACACAGAAAATAGTTCAAAGACTAGGTAATACCAAAACAAAATGAAAAGCTCAAGGCCATCGATGTTTTTCTTGCGATACAAAATCAAAAATAAAGTTACAAAATTACATGACTGAGAAAAATAAATATGAGGTAAATAAACAAGTACAAACAATTGCAGGCAATATAAAATAAATAGATAAGATGAAAAATACATGATTAAGATATGAGAGAAAAAAATAATTATTGAAAGTTATTTGATAAATAAATAATTGATGTAATAAGTATACGGCTAACCATATTAAGTCGCAGCAGCATAACATAAACTTTCGAAGTCATCAATTTTTATTCCTCTTTCAGTTGCATTTCGTTTTACATATATAGACCCAGAAATGGTAAATACTCAGGATAATTTAACTTGTTTTTGCAGACCATTAAACCGCTCATCCTAAGTTCGCTCCAATTTGTCAATTTTTGTTGAGAGATCATTCCGAATGCCGTTGATATATGAACTTATTTTTATATTTAATTGTTGCAGTCGCTCTTCAAGTAAATCCACTGTAAGAAAACGAGGGGTTCAACTAGAGGTGGGGGTCGGGGTTAGTTTTTTTCTCTTACAGCTCTGATTTTGTTCACTAGACATGTTTAAGAAAGGGCAGATGCAGATGAAATGATAGGCAAGAGAAAAACCAATATGTCAACTTATGTGTGGTAAAAATTTAAGAAATATTATGTTAAAAAATGACACCTTGCACACATTTATTAAGCCTTTCATATTATCAGGGCAACACCAAATGTTATAAGCGGCCTTTATTGAGTTTTTTAGGGTAAATTGGTCAATGATATAAACGAAAGTTTTAATGTTTAGCCGGACGACTTATTATAACGTGTTATTCGCACTTGCACATACCACACTGTGGGATGCATTCTGTGACGAAGCATTTCAAACATTAAAAATTAAACTTAGAAAACATCCTGTTTTAGCATACCCTGACTTTTAAAAAGATTTCATAGTTACAACGGACGCTAGCGATATTGAACTCGGCGCTGTTTTATCACAGGGAGAAATTGGAAAAAACAAAATGATCTGTTACGTCAGTCGCACTCTTAATGCTGCTGAAACTCGGTTCAGCACTACGGAGAAGGAATTACTAGCAATGGTTCACCTTGTCAAACAATTTCGCCCTTACATCTACGGAAGAAGATTTAAAATATGTACAGATCATATTGACCTCAAAGACCCAACGCCAAGACTCGCTCGGTGGAGAATATTGTTGGATGAATACTTATATCCAATAATTTATAAACAGGGTAAAATAAATTCACATGCTGACGCCCTCAGTCGAATACCAATTGGGCCAAGCGAAAAGGTAATGGTACTTACCAGAAACCAAAAAAACGCTTCAAAGGAGAAAACGAAACAAATGCATCTCAATCACCTCAACAATCACAAGACACTATACAAAAAATATCCAGTTTTATCTTAACCGAAAAAGTTGGTAACATCCACCAGAATAAGGAACTAACATGTGAAAACTTTATTTTGCCCTTAACAGATTCCCCGACGGGAAAATACTCCAAGAAATAATATCAAATTTTAAGAAAGCAGATAAAGGTAAAACTTTTAAAACGAACTTTGGTGTTATTGTCACACTACCTTTACCCCATATCACAGAACATTTTTTAACAACTATAAGACAAGAGATACAAACTTCAAATTTAAAAGCAATTGGTTTTTCAACTGCAAACTTGGTTAACAGCACCAAAAACACATTCAAAATTTTACTAGAAAGAGTATTTGAAAAAGAAGATCTGGAATTTTTTCTAAATACTAACGATAGAATCATTCTAAACGATACCGAACTTATAAAAAAGTCATTTTCAAATATTATGACTCACTTTTTGGCGGCCATCAAGGCGTGTCACGAACCCTTAAACGAATAAGACATACATAAATACTACCGAACACATAAAAAAGTGTGCATATTGCCAATTAAACAAAAGTAAAAAGAAAGAGAGGCAAATAAGCGGGCCAAAGCTATTGCCGATCTGTTCAATTTTTACCTTTTTCCCCTGTGGAAGTTGAAAAATTAATTTCCAAAGAATCTCAAAAAATGGACATAAAAGTTGGGATAAATGATGTTTTCAACATCATATCTGTATTCGATGGGAAACCATCAGATTCAGGGAAACTTATCTCCTGTGGAGATAATTTCTTTAAGGCAGTGAAAGATACTGAAAGCCAACTTTCCTGTCTATAGTTAAAAATAGGCTACAGGGTCCTGCCTTTGAATTAACTCAATTTAACACACTTTCCACATGGGAAGAATTAAAAAAGAAACTCGAGTCTGAGTATAAGGAGAAAAAATCTCGTTCCTCTACTCACAACGTTGCCATGAGGCAACGCTTTAAGGAAACTATCAAAGAATTCGGCGAGCCGGTATGTACAGTACAGTTATAGTAATTCCCAAACACAGAGCAATAAATTCCAGAACAGGCACCCAACTATAACAAGAATATCCTGCCGAACTTGTGGAAAGTCAGGCCACACGCGAGAAACGTGTTACCGAAACAGAGAGTTCCCCCTGTATCAAAACTTCCGACACCGACCACCCATTAAAAAGGAAGGGCAGTACCTCAGTTGTAATTACTGTAAAAAACGTAACCATACTGAAGATAACTGCAGGTTGCGTCTATCCAGGGATAGATCAGGAACTAATTATTCCTCTCAAGTGCGAAATCATTTAGAAATGACGTTGGGACCGCAGGTTTCAGCGCAAATTCAAGACCCACACACACGGCAAGACAGGTTGATAACCACGATTTAAGGTACTCCAATATCAGTCAATTGCAAGAGTCGAAAAATGAGTTTATCGGGTTTTTTTTTAAGTTTTATGTATCGTTTTGTCCTGAATATAAGGAACCAATGATGCGTATCAGACTTAGCCCATCAGATAAACGATATACGACACTGCTAATTGATACTGGAGCTGACATAAGCCTACCTAAAAGATCGAATATAATATGTATGGGAAACGGTAATAAAAACTATACCATATCAACTATAGCCGGGGATTCGGTAAAAACCCTAGGGTTAATACATAGTTGTTAAGAGTTTAAAACCAAAAACCATTCTATGCTTTTGGATCACCCTTTTCACTTACTACCTAATCAAATAAATCTCCCTTATGACGTAAAATACCGTCTTCTAAAAAAAAATTAAATGCGTAATAAATTATCAAAAAAAAACAATAACAATTCCAATGCCCTATAATAATGAGAAAGAAGAGAGGGAGCCATTATCTACGGGGCCTTTAGCCAAAGCCGTAATGAGTTGTCATGTGAATCACGACTCGCAGACCCAAAATCTCTTAATAATCTCAGAAATAAAAACTTGGAATTAAAGAAAAAATAAAAAATAAAGGATCAGCAGAAAGTAAGATTGTTCATAGAGAAGAATCAGCAGACCGTAAGACAATCTTCCCAAAAGGTTTTGAAAATTATAAACTAAACTAAGAAAAAATAAAAAGAGAAATGTTAAAAAACTTAAAAAATTATAATAATGCTACAAATAATTTTGATGAAATAACACTGTACGAAGATTACACTACACCATATCCTGTAAATATTAACAAACAAACTGACTTTATTTTGAAACCTTGAAGACAGCAGGTAGTAAAATTTCCTTTTGAAAATAAACATGAACTGAGAGATATACTCTTTGTAAAGAAACAATTTATACCAGGGTTATTTTTTTATAGGTGAAACTATAGCAACTCCCAAAGATTCTTATATACAAATTTCAATGATGAACACGTTGGAACCTGAGCAAACAATAAATATTAAAGACATTGATCTCGAATGGGATAAGCTAGATAACTTTAACATAGTTTCTAACCAAGTAAATAACAAGATTTAAGGCAGGTTAAGTAGATTAAGGTCGGTAATTAATCCCAATCACTGCATTACGGAAGGGGAAGAATCAATTCTCAAAATTTGAAGGGAATACAGTGATTTATTCTACCTCGAAGGCGATAATCTCTCATTTACAGAAACACCGAAACATAAAATCATCACCGATCAAAACAAACCCCCTTCATTTGTCAGACCATACAGGCTCCCTGACACACAAAAAACCGAGATCCATTAGCAGGTAAACAACATGCTGCAAGGTAACATTATCCAGCCCAGTGCTAGTCCATAGAAAGCCGACAAGGAAGGAAAAAAAAGATGGAGAGTCTTGGTTGATTATCGTAAACTAAATGAACTGACAGTTGCCGATGCAAATCCTTTACCAAAAATAACAGATATCTTAGATCAGTTAGGCAAGGCAACATGCTTCAGCACCCTTGATATGGCAAACGGATTTCATCAAATTCTTATGGATGATGAAGCCCAGTGTAAAACTGCTTTAAGTACTCCATACGGACACTACGAATATAATCTTATGTCATTTGGTTTAAAAATTGCACCAGCAACTTTCCAGCATCTAATTAATACTAATTGGTTTACAGGGATTTGACTGTTTTGTATATGTCCATGACATAGTATTTTACGGATACAATCTAATTGATCATAACTCCAAACTGATTAGAATATTCGATCGCTTACGGCAACACAACTTAAAACTTCAACCAGACAAATGTAATTTTCTGAAAAAAGAATTAATGTAACTTGGACATATTATCTCTGAAAGTGGCCTTAAACCAGATCCTGAAAAAATAAAAGCAGTAAAAACATACCCCACGCCCAAAAACGCAAAGGGAATAAAATCAGTCTTAGGATTTACAGGTTATTACCGAAAATTTATAGATAATTTTTCAACCATAGCAAAACCATTGACGAACATATTAAAAAAGAACGTAGATTTTAAATTTTGTATTTGTATTTGTATTTATTTATTTGTTAAATTTGCTGTACAATGAGAAGTATGTTCTTTAAGTGTACACACTCTACTAAATGGTTTATAAATACATTGACATTTCTATAACAAAAGTATAAATAAAACAAAATTTAACAATAGAAATAAAACAACGGTTATAAAGGAAAGTTTAAAAAAACAATAGTTACAACTAAAAAATATAAAAACAAGAAAAACTAGAAAAACATTAACGATGAGAACTGAAATAAGAGAAAACTAATGACAAATAGATTCTGTGCTTGACCTTGCTTCTTATATTAAGGGGAAGTTCATTGTAGAGGCGAATGGCATGGATGAAAAATTGCCTACGCGATATGGTGCAGGTGTATGTGTTAGGCCTGATGGTAAAAGAACGCAAAGATTCTGAAACGACAAATTTGTTTTTCAAATAAAAAGGTTGTTTTTGATTTAAAATTTTGTAAACCATAGCACAAGCTTTATAATTCAAAAACTGTTCAAGGCTGCACCCAAGTATTTTTCGAGATTGACTTGAAACATGATCGTATCTGCGCAGGTTATATACAAATCTTGCTATTGAATTGAATGCAACGTTCAGCGTCCGTGTTAGCAAACAGCTCACAGCTATAACTAATTAATTGAATTATTAAGGCTTTCACCAATTTAAGTTTAATTGCAATCGGTAACATTTCTGTGCAAACCGATAGACTCCGAAGAGCTCCATAGATTTTAGATACTACAGAGTTTATATGGTCATTCCAAGTAAGGTTACTGTTGAGTATAATCCCAAGGTTTTCAATTTTTGTCACCATCTCAACTTGAGTACCATTTAATAAAATAGGACGTAAGCATGAACACAACGAGTGCTTATAGACTTGGATTGACTTTGTCTTAGAAGGAATAAAAAGAAGTTTTTTTTGTCTCTGGACCATTTTGCCAACAAAGCTAAGTCCTCATTCATTCTAGCGACACCATCATCCATTAAACCAATAGGAAAACTAACACATATCTTTACATCGTCAGCGTAAATAGGAAATGTACAGTTATTTATTACGAGTGCCAAGTCGTTAATGAACATTGAAAACAACAGAGGACCAATTATTGATCCTTGGGCACAACACAATTAACAGGTAGGGCACAGGATAACCACTGGTTATAGAAAATTGATTGGACTCTTAAAGTTAAGTAGTACAAAATTAACTTAACGGAAAGGTGAGAAAAATTGAAATTAGATACAAGTTTATTACAAAGAATATTTGGACAGACAGAATCAAATGCTTTAGAAAAGTCCACTAAAGTAACCAGGCTTACTTCATCACGATCAATGGCCTCCCTAATATCATCTGTCAATTGAGTAAGGCAGTTATACAACTGTGACCTGAACGAAACCCAGACTGCATAGGTTATAACAAATTATTTGATTCTATGTGTTGCTTAATTTGAACGCTAATAATTGATTCGAATATCTTAGACACAAAGGGAAGAATGGTCGATAATCAGTTCCATTTATGGTTTAAGGAATAGCAATAATTTGGCTTGTTTCCATTGAAGCGGGTACGTAGAGGACATAAGTATATTGTTGAAGATAAACGTAATATATTTAATGATAAAAGGCAAAAGAATTTTTACAAATTTTGGATGATTGTTGTCCAAACCCATGCTGTCTGATTTAATGGACATGATTGGTGGTGGACCCGTGGATCTACCTAGCAAATTGATATTTTTATCACCACAAAGAATACATTTAGGAGCAAGCGAGCAAATATCTTCACACAGAAAATAGTTCAAAGACTAGGTAATACCAAAACAAAATGAAAAGCTCAAGGCCATCGATGTTTTTCTTGCGATACAAAATCAAAAATAAAGTTACAAAATTACATGACTGAGAAAAATAAATATGAGGTAAATAAACAAGTACAAACAATTGCAGGCAATATAAAATAAATAGATAAGATGAAAAATACATGATTAAGATATGAGAGAAAAAAATAATTATTGAAAGTTATTTGATAAATAAATAATTGATGTAATAAGTATACGGCTAACCATATTAAGTCGCAGCAGCATAACATAAACTTTCGAAGTCATCAATTTTTATTCCTCTTTCAGTTGCATTTCGTTTTACATATATAGACCCAGAAATGGTAAATACTCAGGATAATTTAACTTGTTTTTGCAGACCATTAAACCGCTCATCCTAAGTTCGCTCCAATTTGTCAATTTTTGTTGAGAGATCATTCCGAATGCCGTTGATATATGAACTTATTTTTATATTTAATTGTTGCAGTCGCTCTTCAAGTAAATCCACTGTAAGAAAACGAGGGGTTCAACTAGAGGTGGGGGTCGGGGTTAGTTTTTTTCTCTTACAGCTCTGATTTTGTTCACTAGACATGTTTAAGAAAGGGCAGATGCAGATGAAATGATAGGCAAGAGAAAAACCAATATGTCAACTTATGTGTGGTAAAAATTTAAGAAATATTATGTTAAAAAATGACACCTTGCACACATTTATTAAGCCTTTCATATTATCAGGGCAACACCAAATGTTATAAGCGGCCTTTATTGAGTTTTTTAGGGTAAATTGGTCAATGATATAAACGAAAGTTTTAATGTTTAGCCGGACGACTTATTATAACGTGTTATTCGCACTTGCACATACCACACTGTGGGATGCATTCTGTGACGAAGCATTTCAAACATTAAAAATTAAACTTAGAAAACATCCTGTTTTAGCATACCCTGACTTTTAAAAAGATTTCATAGTTACAACGGACGCTAGCGATATTGAACTCGGCGCTGTTTTATCACAGGGAGAAATTGGAAAAAACAAAATGATCTGTTACGTCAGTCGCACTCTTAATGCTGCTGAAACTCGGTTCAGCACTACGGAGAAGGAATTACTAGCAATGGTTCACCTTGTCAAACAATTTCGCCCTTACATCTACGGAAGAAGATTTAAAATATGTACAGATCATATTGACCTCAAAGACCCAACGCCAAGACTCGCTCGGTGGAGAATATTGTTGGATGAATACTTATATCCAATAATTTATAAACAGGGTAAAATAAATTCACATGCTGACGCCCTCAGTCGAATACCAATTGGGCCAAGCGAAAAGGTAATGGTACTTACCAGAAACCAAAAAAACGCTTCAAAGGAGAAAACGAAACAAATGCATCTCAATCACCTCAACAATCACAAGACACTATACAAAAAATATCCAGTTTTATCTTAACCGAAAAAGTTGGTAACATCCACCAGAATAAGGAACTAACATGTGAAAACTTTATTTTGCCCTTAACAGATTCCCCGACGGGAAAATACTCCAAGAAATAATATCAAATTTTAAGAAAGCAGATAAAGGTAAAACTTTTAAAACGAACTTTGGTGTTATTGTCACACTACCTTTACCCCATATCACAGAACATTTTTTAACAACTATAAGACAAGAGATACAAACTTCAAATTTAAAAGCAATTGGTTTTTCAACTGCAAACTTGGTTAACAGCACCAAAAACACATTCAAAATTTTACTAGAAAGAGTATTTGAAAAAGAAGATCTGGAATTTTTTCTAAATACTAACGATAGAATCATTCTAAACGATACCGAACTTATAAAAAAGTCATTTTCAAATATTATGACTCACTTTTTGGCGGCCATCAAGGCGTGTCACGAACCCTTAAACGAATAAGACATACATAAATACTACCGAACACATAAAAAAGTGTGCATATTGCCAATTAAACAAAAGTAAAAAGAAAGAGAGGCAAATAAGCGGGCCAAAGCTATTGCCGATCTGTTCAATTTTTACCTTTTTCCCCTGTGGAAGTTGAAAAATTAATTTCCAAAGAATCTCAAAAAATGGACATAAAAGTTGGGATAAATGATGTTTTCAACATCATATCTGTATTCGATGGGAAACCATCAGATTCAGGGAAACTTATCTCCTGTGGAGATAATTTCTTTAAGGCAGTGAAAGATACTGAAAGCCAACTTTCCTGTCTATAGTTAAAAATAGGCTACAGGGTCCTGCCTTTGAATTAACTCAATTTAACACACTTTCCACATGGGAAGAATTAAAAAAGAAACTCGAGTCTGAGTATAAGGAGAAAAAATCTCGTTCCTCTACTCACAACGTTGCCATGAGGCAACGCTTTAAGGAAACTATCAAAGAATTCGGCGAGCCGGTATGTACAGTACAGTTATAGTAATTCCCAAACACAGAGCAATAAATTCCAGAACAGGCACCCAACTATAACAAGAATATCCTGCCGAACTTGTGGAAAGTCAGGCCACACGCGAGAAACGTGTTACCGAAACAGAGAGTTCCCCCTGTATCAAAACTTCCGACACCGACCACCCATTAAAAAGGAAGGGCAGTACCTCAGTTGTAATTACTGTAAAAAACGTAACCATACTGAAGATAACTGCAGGTTGCGTCTATCCAGGGATAGATCAGGAACTAATTATTCCTCTCAAGTGCGAAATCATTTAGAAATGACGTTGGGACCGCAGGTTTCAGCGGAAATTCAAGACCCACACACACGGCAAGACAGGTTGATAACCACGATTTAAGGTACTCCAATATCAGTCAATTGCAAGAGTCGAAAAATGAGTTTATCGGGTTTTTTTTTAAGTTTTATGTATCGTTTTGTCCTGAATATAAGGAACCAATGATGCGCATCAGACTTAGCCCATCGGATAAACGATATACGACACTGCTAATTGATACTGGAGCCGACATAAGCCTACCTAAAAGATCGAATATAATATGTATGGGAAACGGTAATAAAAACTATACCATATCAACTATAGCCGGGGATTCGGTAAAAACCCTAGGGTTAATACATAGTTGTTAAGAGTTTAAAACCAAAAACCATTCTATGCTTTTGGATCACCCTTTTCACTTACTACCTAATCAAATAAATCTCCCTTATGACGTAAAATACCGTCTTCTAAAAAAAAATTAAATGCGTAATAAATTATCAAAAAAAAACAATAACAATTCCAATGCCCTATAATAATGAGAAAGAAGAGAGGGAGCCATTATCTACGGGGCCTTTAGCCAAAGCCGTAATGAGTTGTCATGTGAATCACGACTCGCAGACCCAAAATCTCTTAATAATCTCAGAAATAAAAACTTGGAATTAAAGAAAAAATAAAAAATAAAGGATCAGCAGAAAGTAAGATTGTTCATAGAGAAGAATCAGCAGACCGTAAGACAATCTTCCCAAAAGGTTTTGAAAATTATAAACTAAACTAAGAAAAAATAAAAAGAGAAATGTTAAAAAACTTAAAAAATTATAATAATGCTACAAATAATTTTGATGAAATAACACTGTACGAAGATTACACTACACCATATCCTGTAAATATTAACAAACAAACTGACTTTATTTTGAAACCTTGAAGACAGCAGGTAGTAAAATTTCCTTTTGAAAATAAACATGAACTGAGAGATATACTCTTTGTAAAGAAACAATTTATACCAGGGTTATTTTTTTATAGGTGAAACTATAGCAACTCCCAAAGATTCTTATATACAAATTTCAATGATGAACACGTTGGAACCTGAGCAAACAATAAATATTAAAGACATTGATCTCGAATGGGATAAGCTAGATAACTTTAACATAGTTTCTAACCAAGTAAATAACAAGATTTAAGGCAGGTTAAGTAGATTAAGGTCGGTAATTAATCCCAATCACTGCATTACGGAAGGGGAAGAATCAATTCTCAAAATTTGAAGGGAATACAGTGATTTATTCTACCTCGAAGGCGATAATCTCTCATTTACAGAAACACCGAAACATAAAATCATCACCGATCAAAACAAACCCCCTTCATTTGTCAGACCATACAGGCTCCCTGACACACAAAAAACCGAGATCCATTAGCAGGTAAACAACATGCTGCAAGGTAACATTATCCAGCCCAGTGCTAGTCCATAGAAAGCCGACAAGGAAGGAAAAAAAAGATGGAGAGTCTTGGTTGATTATCGTAAACTAAATGAACTGACAGTTGCCGATGCAAATCCTTTACCAAAAATAACAGATATCTTAGATCAGTTAGGCAAGGCAACATGCTTCAGCACCCTTGATATGGCAAACGGATTTCATCAAATTCTTATGGATGATGAAGCCCAGTGTAAAACTGCTTTAAGTACTCCATACGGACACTACGAATATAATCTTATGTCATTTGGTTTAAAAATTGCACCAGCAACTTTCCAGCATCTAATTAATACTAATTGGTTTACAGGGATTTGACTGTTTTGTATATGTCCATGACATAGTATTTTACGGATACAATCTAATTGATCATAACTCCAAACTGATTAGAATATTCGATCGCTTACGGCAACACAACTTAAAACTTCAACCAGACAAATGTAATTTTCTGAAAAAAGAATTAATGTAACTTGGACATATTATCTCTGAAAGTGGCCTTAAACCAGATCCTGAAAAAATAAAAGCAGTAAAAACATACCCCACGCCCAAAAACGCAAAGGGAATAAAATCAGTCTTAGGATTTACAGGTTATTACCGAAAATTTATAGATAATTTTTCAACCATAGCAAAACCATTGACGAACATATTAAAAAAGAACGTAGATTTTAAATTTTGTATTTGTATTTGTATTTATTTATTTGTTAAATTTGCTGTACAATGAGAAGTATGTTCTTTAAGTGTACACACTCTACTAAATGGTTTATAAATACATTGACATTTCTATAACAAAAGTATAAATAAAACAAAATTTAACAATAGAAATAAAACAACGGTTATAAAGGAAAGTTTAAAAAAACAATAGTTACAACTAAAAAATATAAAAACAAGAAAAACTAGAAAAACATTAACGATGAGAACTGAAATAAGAGAAAACTAATGACAAATAGATTCTGTGCTTGACCTTGCTTCTTATATTAAGGGGAAGTTCATTGTAGAGGCGAATGGCATGGATGAAAAATTGCCTACGCGATATGGTGCAGGTGTATGTGTTAGGCCTGATGGTAAAAGAACGCAAAGATTCTGAAACGACAAATTTGTTTTTCAAATAAAAAGGTTGTTTTTGATTTAAAATTTTGTAAACCATAGCACAAGCTTTATAATTCAAAAACTGTTCAAGGCTGCACCCAAGTATTTTTCGAGATTGACTTGAAACATGATCGTATCTGCGCAGGTTATATACAAATCTTGCTATTGAATTGAATGCAACGTTCAGCGTCCGTGTTAGCAAACAGCTCACAACTATAACTAATTAATTGAATTATTAAGGCTTTCACCAATTTAAGTTTAATTGCAATCGGTAACATTTCTGTGCAAACCGATAGACTCCGAAGAGCTCCATAGATTTTAGATACTACAGAGTTTATATGGTCATTCCAAGTAAGGTTACTGTTGAGTATAATCCCAAGGTTTTCAATTTTTGTCACCATCTCAACTTGAGTACCATTTAATAAAATAGGACGTAAGCATGAACACAACGAGTGCTTATAGACTTGGATTGACTTTGTCTTAGAAGGAATAAAAAGAAGTTTTTTTTGTCTCTGGACCATTTTGCCAACAAAGCTAAGTCCTCATTCATTCTAGCGACACCATCATCCATTAAACCAATAGGAAAACTAACACATATCTTTACATCGTCAGCGTAAATAGGAAATGTACAGTTATTTATTACGAGTGCCAAGTCGTTAATGAACATTGAAAATAACAGAGGACCAATTATTGATCCTTGGGCACAACACAATTAACAGGTAGGGCACAGGATAACCACTGGTTATAGAAAATTGATTGGACTCTTAAAGTTAAGTAGTACAAAATTAACTTAACGGAAAGGTGAGAAAAATTGAAATTAGATACAAGTTTATTACAAAGAATATTTGGACAGACAGAATCAAATGCTTTAGAAAAGTCCACTAAAGTAACCAGGCTTACTTCATCATGATCAATGGCCTCCCTAATATCATCTGTCAATTGAGTAAGGCAGTTATACAACTGTGACCTGAACGAAACCCAGACTGCATAGGTGTTAACAAATTATTTGATTCTATGTGTTGCTTAATTTGAACGCTAATAATTGATTCGAATATCTTAGACACAAAGGGAAGAATGGTCGATAATCAGTTCCATTTATGGTTTAAGGAATAGCAATAATTTGGATGAATGTTGTCCAAACCCATGCTGTCTGATTTAATGGACATGATTGGTGGTGGACCCGTGGATCTACCTAGCAAATTGATATTTTTATCACCACAAAGAATACATTTAGGAGCAAGCGAGCAAATATCTTCCAGTAAGTTGCTAACATACTCACAGTTAGCAAAATTAGGTGGTTTGTAAACAGAGCCAATAATACATTTATCATCACCATTTAATATTTCCAAGAAAATATATTCAAATGTATCTGTTGTAAGAGAACATCTTACCCGTTTGGCCTTAATTGATTTTTTTATTAAAATGGCAGCACCTCCCCCAACCCTGTTATGCCTATCAGATCTGTTTCAAGTTTCTGATATGCAGATAACATCTAATTTTCCATTTTCGAACACTAGCTTAAATTCGTCAATTTTCCGTACAATGCCTTGTGCATTAATATGGCATATGTGATGGCCAATCCTTTGCTTACACAAAATATTTATCATCATGCGCACACTTTCACAAGTACCAATCGCATCCCCATTGTTATACACAACACTGTTCATTGTAAGAAATAATAATTATAAAAACATTCAAAAGGGCGAAGAAAAGCACAGAAAATAGTTCAAAGAATAGGTAATACCAAAACAAAATGAAAAGCTCAAGGCCATCGATGTTTTTCTTGCGATAAAAAAACAAAAATAAAGTTACAAAATTACATGACTGAGAAAAATAAATATGAGGTAAATAAACAAGTACAAACAATTGCAGACAATATAAAATAAATAGATAAGATGAAAAATACATGATTAAGATATGAGAGAAAAAAATAATTATTGAAAGGTATTTAATAAATAAATAATTGATGTAATATGTATATGGCTTACCATATTAATTCGCAGCAGCATAACATAAACTTTCGAAGTCATCAATTTTTATTCCTCTTTCAGTTGCATTTCGTTTACATATATAGACCCAGAAATGGTAAATACTGAGGATAATTTAACTTGTTTTTGCAGACCATTAAACCGCTCATCTCAAGTTCGCTCCAATTTGTCAATTTTTGTTGAGAGATCATTCCGAATGCCGTTGATATATGAACTTATTTTTATGTATAATTGTTGCAGGCGCTCTTCAAGTAAATCCACTGTAAGAAATCGAGGAGTTCGACTAGAGGTGGGGGTCGGGGTTAGTTTTTTTCTCTTACAGCTCTGATTTTGTTCACTAGACATGTTTAAGAAAGGGCAGATGCAGATGAAATGATAGGCAAGAGAAAAATCAATATGTCAACTTATGTGTGGTAAAAAGTTAACAAAGATTATGTTAAAAAATGACACCTTGCACACATTTATTAAGCCTTTCAAATTATCAGGGCAACACCAAATGTTATAAGCGGTCTTTATTGAGTTTTTTAGGGTAAATTGGTCAATGATATACACGAAAGTTTTAATGTTTAGCCGGACGACTTATTATAACGTTTTATTCGCACTTGCACATATCACACTGTGGGATGCATTCTGTGACGAAGCATTTCAAACACTAAAAATTAAACTTATAGAACATCCTGTTTTAGCATACGCTGATTTTTAAAAAGATTTCATAGTTACAACGGACGCTAGCGATATTTAACTCGGCGCTGTTTTATCACAGGGAGAAATTGGAAAAAACAAACCGATCTGTTACGTCAGTCGCACTCTTAATGCCGCTGAAACTCGGTTCAGCACTACGGAGAAGGAATTACTAGCAATTGTTTACCTTGTCAAACAATTTCGCCCTTACATCTACGGAAGAAGATTTAAAATATGTACAGATCATATTGACCTCAAAGACCCAACGCCAAGACTCGCTCGGTGGAGACTATTGTTGAATGAATAAGAATATCCAATAGTTTATAAACAGGGTAAAATAAATTCACATGCTGACGCCCTCAGTCGAATACCAATTGGGCCAAGCGAAAAGGTAATGGTATTTACCAGAAACCAAAAAAACGCTTCAAAGGAGAAAACAAAACAAATGCATCTCAATCATCTCAACAATCACAAGACGCTATACAAAAAATATCCAGTTTTATCTTAACCGAAAAAGTTGGTAACATCCACCAGAATAAGGAACTAACATGTAAAAACTTTATTTTGCCCTTAATAGATTCCCCGACGGGAAAATACTCCAAGAATTAATATCAAATTTTAAAAAACCAGATAAAGGTAAATGGTAAAAAACCAGATAAGGTTTTAAAACGAACTTTGGTGTTGTTGTCAGACTACCTATACCCATCAGAGGTACTAACGACGAACATATCCCAGAACATTTTTTAACAACTATAAGACAAGAGATACAAAATTCAAATTTAAAAGCAATTGGTTTTTCAACTGCAAACTTGGTTAACAACACCAAAAACACATTCAAAATTTTACTAGAAAGAGTATTTGAAAAAGAAGATCTGGAATTTTTTCTATATACTAACGATAGAATCATTCTAAACGATACCGAACTTATAAAAAAGTCATTTTCAAATATTATGACTCACCTTTTCGTAGCCATCAAGGCGTGTCACGAACCCTTAAACGAATAAGACATACATAAATACTACCGAACACATAAAAAAGTGTGCATATTGCCAATTTAACAAAAGTAAAAAGAAAGAGAGGCAAATAAGCGGGTCAAAGCTATTGCCGATCTGTTCAATTTTTACCTTTTTCCCCTGTGGAAGTTGAAAAATTAATTTCCAAAGAACCTCAAAAAATGGATATAAAAGTTGGGATAACTGATGTTTTCAACATCATATCTGTATTCGATGGGAAACCATCAGATTCAGGGAAACTTATCTCCTGTGGAGATAATTTCTTTAAGGCAGTGAAAGATACTGAAAGCCAACTTTCCTGTCTATAGTTAAAAATAGGCTACAGGGTCCTGCCTTTGAATTAACTCAATTTAACACACTTTCCACATGGGAAGAATTAAAAAAAGAAACTCGAGTCTGAGTATGAGTTGGAGAAATCTCGTTCCTCTACTCAACACGTTGCCATGAGGCAACGCTTTAAGGAAATTGTCAAAGAATTCGGCGAGCCGCTATGCACAGCGTTGAGTAACCTTAATTCTGCAACATACGCAACTACCAAAGACGAGGCAGTAAGAACATTGCTGGTCGACGAACATAATAAGTTGGCCATACAAGTGTTCGAGGATGGTCTGAAAAATTATCAACTCAAAATAATAGCAAAGGCTCATGATGGCACAAGTTTGAAGCTAGCAATAGCACATGCAGAGAGTCACGTGGCACGAATAGACAATTATAGTAATTCCCAAACACAGAGCAATAAATTCCAGAACAGGCACCCAACTATAACAAGAATATCCCGCCAAACTTGTGGAAAGTCAGGCCACACGCGAGAAACGTGTTACCGAAACACAGAGTTCCCCCTGTATCAAAACTTCCAACACCGACCACCCATTAAAAAGGAAGGGCGGTACCTCAGTTGTAATTACTGTAAAAAACGTAACCATACTGAAGATAACTGCAGGTTGCGTCTATCCAGGGATAGATCAGGAACTAATTATTCCCCTCAAGTGCGAAATCATTTAGAAATGACGTTGGGACCGCAGGTTTCAGCGGAAATTCAAGACCCACACACACGGCAAGACAGGTTGATAACCACGATGTAAGGTACTCCAATATCAGTCAATTAGAAGAGTCGAAAAATGAGTTTATCGGGGTGAAAACAAGTGGCAACCCCTCTCGAACAAAGACCATAGCCGAGATACACCAAATGATGGACTAAGTTTGAAGTTTTATGTATCGTTTTGTCCTGAATTTAAGGAACCAATGATGCGCATCAGACTTAGCCCATCGGATAAACGGTATACGACACTGCTAATTGATACTGGAGCCGACATAAGCCTACTAAAAAGATCGAATATAATATGTATGGGAAACGGTAATAAAAACTATACCATATCAACTATAGCCGGGGATTCGGTAAAAACCCTAGGGTTAATACATAGTTGTTAAGAGTTTAAAACCAAAAACCATTCTATGCTTTTGGATCACCCTTTTCACTTACTACCTAATCAAGTAAATCTCCCTTATGACGTAAAATACCGTCTTCTAAAAAAAAAATTAAATGCGTAATAAATTATCAAAAAAAAAACAATAACAATTCCAATGCCCTATAATAATGAGAAAGAAGAGAGGGAGCCATTATCTACGGGGCCTTTAGCCATAGCCGTAATGAGTTGTCATGTGAATCACGACTCGCAGACCCAAAATCTCTTAATAATCTCAGAAATAAAAACTTGGAATTAAATAAAAAATAAAAAATAAGGGATCAGCAGAAAGTAAGATTGTTCATAGAGAAGAATCAGCAGACCGTAAGACAATCTTCCCAAAAGGTTTTGAAAATTATAAAATAAACTAAGAAAAAATAAAAAGAGAAATGTTAAAAAACTTAAAAAAATTATAATAATGCTACAAATAATTTTGATGAAATAACACTGTACGAAGATTACACTACACCATATCCTGTAAATATTAACAAACAAACTGACTTTATTTTGAAACCCTGAAGACAGCAGGTAGTAAAATTTCCTTTTGAAAATAAACATGAACTGAGAGATATACACTTTGTAAAGAAACAATTTATACCAGGGTTATTTTTTTATAGGTGAAACTATAGCAACTTCCAAAGATTCTTATATACAAATTTCAATGATGAACACGTTGGAACCTGAGCAAACAATAAATATTAAAGACATTGATCTCGAATGGGATAAGCTTGATAACTTTAATTTAGTTTCTAACCAAGTAAATAACAAGATTAAAGGCAGGTTAAGTAGATTAAGGTCGGTAATTAATCCCAATCACTGCATTACGGAAGGGGAAGAATCAATTCTTAAAATTTGAAGGGAATACAATGATTTATTCTGCCTCGAAGGCGATAATCTCTCATTTACAGAAACACAGAAACATAAAATCATCACCGATCAAAACAAACCCCCTTCATTTGTCAGACCATATGGGCTCCCTGACACACAAAAAACCGAGATCCATTAGCAGGTAAACAACATGCTGCAAGGAAACATTATCCAGCCCAGTGCTAGTCTATAGAAAGCCGACAAGGCAGAAAAAAAAACGATGGAGAGTGTTGGTTTATTATCGTAAACTAAATGAACTGACAGTTGCCGATGCAAATCCTTTACCAAAAATAACATATATCTTAGATCAGTTAGGCAAGGCAACATACTTCAGCACCCTTGATCTGGCAAACGGATTTCATCAAATCCTTATGGAAGAATAAGCCCAGTGTAAAACTGCTTTAAGTACTCCATACGAACACTACGAATATAATCTTATGCCATTTTGTTTAAAAAATGCACCAGCAACTTTCCAGCATCTAATTAATACTAATTGGTTTACAGGGATTTGACTGTTTTGTATATGTCGATGACATAGTATTTTACGGATACAATCTAATTGATCATAACTCATTAGAATATTCGATCGCTTACGGCAACACAACTAAAAACTTCAACCAGACAAATGTAATTTTCTGAAAAAAGAATTAATGTACCTTGGACATATGATCGTATCTGCGCAGGTTATATACAAATCTTGCTATTGAATTTAATGCAACGTTCAGCTTACGTCTTGACCTAGCGTCCGTGTTAGCAAACAGCTCAGAACCATTACTAATTAATTGAATTATTAAGGCTTTCACCAATTTAAGTTTAACTGCAATCGGTAAAGTTTCTCTGCAAACTGATAGACTCCGAAGAGCTCCATAGATTTTAGATACTACAGAGTTTATATGGTCATTCCAAGTAAGGTTACTGTTGAGTATAATCCCAAGGTTTTTAATTTTTGTCACCATCTCAACTTGAGTACCATTTAATAAAATAGAACGTAAGCATGAACACAACGAGTGCTTATAGACTTGGATTGACTTTGTCTTAGAAGGAATAAAAAGAAGTTTTTTGTCTCTGGACCATTTTGCCAACAAAGCTAAGTCCTCATTCATTCTAGCGACACCATCATCCATTAAACCAATAGGAAAACTAATATATATCTGTACATCGTCAGCGTTAATAGGAAATTTACAGTTATTTATTACGAGTGCCAAACGTTAATGAACATTGAAAACAACAGAGGACCAATTATTGATCCTTGGGGCACAACACAATTACCAGGTAGGGCACAGGATAACCACTGGTTATAGAAAATTGAATGGACTCTTAAAGTTAAGTAGGACAAAATTAATTAATTATTAGACAGAATCGAATGCTTTAGAAAAGTCCACTAAAGTAACCAGGCTTACTTCATCACGATCAATGGCCTCCCTAATATCATCTGTCAATTGAGTAAGGCGGTTATACAACTGTGACCTGAACGGAACCCAGACTGCATAGGTGTTAACAAATTATTTGATTCTATGTGTTGCTTAATTTGAACGCTAATAATTGATTCGAATATTTTAGACACAAAGGGAAGAATGGCAATTGGTCGATAATCAGTTCCATTTATGGTTTTAGGAATAGCAATAATTTTGGCTTGTTTCCATTGAAGCGGTTACGTAGAGGACATAAGTAAAGGGTTGAAGATTAACGTTATGTATTTAATGATAAAAGGCGGACCCGTGGATCTACCTAGCAAATTGATATTTTATCACCACAAAGAATACATTTAGGAGCAAGCGAACAAATATCTTCCAGTAAGTTGCTAACATACTCACAGTTAGCAAAATTAGGTGGTATGTAAACAGAGCCAATAATACATTTATCATCACCATTTAATATTTCCAAGAAAATATATTCAAATGTATCTGTTGTAAGAGAACTTCTTACCCGTTTGGCCTTAATTGATTTTTTTTATTAAAATGACAGCACCTCCCCCAACCCTGTTATGCCTATCAGATCTGTTTCAAGTTTCTAATATGCAGATAACATCTAATTTTCCATTTTCGAACACTAGCTTAAATTCGTCAATTTTCCGTACAATGCCTTGTGCATTAATATGGCATATGTGAAGGCCAATCCTTTGCTTACACAAAATATTTATCATCGTGCGCAAACTTTCACAAGTACCATTCGCATCCCCATTGTTATACACAACACTGTTCATTGTAAGAAATAAAAATTATAAAAACATTGAAAAGGGCGAAGAAAAGCACAGAAAATAGTTCAAAGAATAGGTAATACCAAAACAAAATGAAAAGCTCAAGGCCATCGATGTTTTTCTTGCGATAAAAAAACAAAAATAAAGTTACAAAATTACATGACTGAGAAAAATAAATATGAGGTAAATAAACAAGTACAAACAATTGCAGGCAATATAAAATAAATAGATAAAATGAAAAATACATGATTAAGATATGAGAGAAAAAAATAATTATTGAAAGGTATTTGATAAATAAATAATTGATGTAATATGTATATGGCTTACCATATTAAGTCGCAGCAGCATAACATAAACTTTCGAAGTCATCAATTTTTATTCCTCTTTCAGTTGCATTTCGTTTACATATATAGACCCAGAAATGGTAAATACTGAGGATAATTTAACTTGTTTTTGCAGACCATTAAACCGCTCATCTCAAGTTCGCTCCAATTTGTCAATTTTTGTTGAGAGATCATTCCGAATGCCGTTGATATATGAACTTATTTTTATATATAATTGTTGCAGGCGCTCTTCAAGTAAATCCACTGTAAGAAATCGAGGAGTTCGACTAGAGGTGGGGGTCGGGGTTAGTTTTTTTCTCTTACAGCTCTGATTTTGTTCACAAGACATGTTTAACAAAGGGCAGATGCAGATGAAATGATAGGCAAGAGAAAAACCAATATGTCAACTTATGTGTGGTAAAAAGTTAAGAAATATTATGTTAAAAAATGACACCTTGCACACATTTATTAAGCCTTTCAAATTATCAGGGCAACACCAAATGTTATAAGCGGCCTTTATTGAGTGTGTTAGGGTAAATTGGTCAATGATATACACGAAAGTTTTAATGTTTAGCCGGACGACTTATTATAACGTGTTATTCGCACTTGCACACTGTGCGATGCATTCTGTGACGAAGCATTTCAAACACTAAAAATTAAACTTATAGAACATCCTGTTTTAGCATACCCTGATTTTTAAAAAGATTTCATAATTACAACGGACGCTAGCGATATTGGACTTGGCGCTGTTTTATCACAGGAAGAAATTGGAAAAAAACAAACCGATCTGTTACGCCAATCGCACTCTTAATGCCGCTAAAACTCGGTTCAGCACTACGGAGAAGGAATTAAGCAAACAAACAAATTCGCCTTTACACCCTCGGAAGAAGATTTTAAATATGTACAGATCATATTGACCTCAAAAACCCAACGCCAAGACTCGCTCGGTGAAGAATATTGTTGGATGAATACTTATATCCAATAATTTATAAACAGGGTAAAATAAATTCACATGCTGACGCCCTCAGTCGAATACCAATTGGGCCAAGCGAAAAGGTAATGGTACTTACCAGAAACCAAAAAAACGCTTCAAAGGAGAAAACGAAACAAATGCATCTCAATCACCTCAACAATCACAAGACACTATACAAAAAATATCCAGTTTTATCTTAACCGAAAAAGTTGGTAACATCCACCAGAATAAGGAACTAACATGTGAAAACTTTATTTTGCCCTTAACAGATTCCCCGACGGGAAAATACTCCAAGAATTAATATCAAATTTTAAGAAAGCAGATAAAGGTAAAACTTTTAAAACGAACTTTGGTGTAATTGTCACACTACCTTTACCCCATATCACAGAATATTTTTTAACAACTATAAGACAAGAGATACAAAATTCAAATTTAAAAGCAATTGGTTCTTAAACTGCAAACTTGGTTAACAGCACCAAAAACACATTCAAAATTTTACTAGAAAGAGTATTTGAAAAAGAAGATCTGGAATTTTTTCTAAATACTAACGATAGAATCATTCTAAACGATGCCGAACTTATAAAAAAGTCATTTTCAAATATTATGACTCACTTTTTGGCGGCCATCAAGGCGTGTCACGAACCCTTAAACGAATAAGACATACATAAATACTACCGAACACATAAAAAAGTGTGCATATTGCCAATTAAACAAAAGTAAAAAGAAAGAGAGGCAAATAAGCGGGCCAAAGCTATTGCCGATCTGTTCAATTTTTACCTTTTTCCCCTGTGGAAGTTGAAAAATTAATTTCCAAAGAATCTCAAAAAATGGACATAAAAGTTGGGATAACTGATGTTTTCAACATCATATCTGTATTCGATGGGAAACCATCAGATTCAGGGAAACTTATCTCCTGTGGAGATAATTTCTTTAAGGCAGTGAAAGATACTGAAAGCCAACTTTCCTGTCTATAGTTAAAAATAGGCTACAGGGTCCTGCCTTTGAATTAACTCAATTTAACACACTTTCCACATGGGAAGAATTAAAAAAGAAACTCGAGTCTGAGTATAAGGAGAAAAAATCTCGTTCCTCTACTCACAACGTTGCCATGAGGCAACGCTTTAAGGAAACTATCAAAGAATTCGGCGAGCCGGTATGTACAGCATTGAGTAACCTTAATTCTGCAACATACGCAACTACCAAAGACGAGGCAGTAAGAACATTTCTGGTCGACGAACATAATAAGTTGGCCATACAAGTGTTCGAGGATGGTCTGAAAAACGATCAACTCAAAATAATAGCAAAGGCTCATGGTGGCACAAGTTTGAAGCTAGCAATAGCACATGCAGAGAGTCACGCGGCACGAATAGACAATTATAGTAATTCCCAAACACAGAGCAATAAATTCCAGAACAGGCACCCAACTATAACAAGAATATCCTGCCGAACTTGTGGAAAGTCAGGCCACACGCGAGAAACGTGTTACCGAAACAGAGAGTTCCCCCTGTATCAAAACTTCCGACACCGACCACCCATTAAAAAGGAAGGGCAGTACCTCAGTTGTAATTACTGTAAAAAACGTAACCATACTGAAGATAACTGCAGGTTGCGTCTATCCAGGGATAGATCAGGAACTAATTATTCCTCTCAAGTGCGAAATCATTTAGAAATGACGTTGGGACCGCAGGTTTCAGCGGAAATTCAAGACCCACACACACGGCAAGACAGGTTGATAACCACGATTTAAGGTACTCCAATATCAGTCAATTGCAAGAGTCGAAAAATGAGTTTATCGGGTTTTTTTTTAAGTTTTATGTATCGTTTTGTCCTGAATATAAGGAACCAATGATGCGCATCAGACTTAGCCCATCGGATAAACGGTATACGACACTGCTAATTGATACTGGAGCCGACATAAGCCTACTAAAAAGATCGAATATAATATGTATGGGAAACGGTAATAAAAACTATACCATATCAACTATAGCCGGGGATTCGGTAAAAACCCTAGGGTTAATACATAGTTGTTAAGAGTTTAAAACCAAAAACCATTCTATGCTTTTGGATCACCCTTTTCACTTACTATCTAATCAAGTAAATCTTCCTTATGACGTAAAATACCGTCTTCTAAAAAAAAATTAAATGCGTAATAAATTATCAAAAAAAAAAAAACAATAACAATTCCAATGCCCTATAATAATGAGAAAGAAGAGAGGGAGCCATTATCTACGGGGCCTTTAGCCATAGCCGTAATGAGTTGTCATGTGAATCACGACTCGCAGACCCAAAATCTCTTAATAATCTCAGAAATAAAAACTTGGAATTAAAGAAAAAATCAAAAATAAAGGATCAGCAGAAAGTAAGATTGTTCATAGAGAAGAATCAGCAGACCGTAAGACAATCTTCCCAAAAGGTTTTGAAAATTATAAAATAAACTAAGAAAAAATAAAAAGAGAAATGTTAAAAAACTTAAAAAAATTATAATAATGCTACAAATAATTTTGATGAAATAACACTGTACGAAGATTACACTACACCATATTCTGTAAATATTAACAAACAAACTGACTTTATTTTGAAACCCCGAAGACAGCAGGTAGTAAAATTTCCTTTTGGAAATAAACATGAACTGAGAGATATACTCTTTGTAAAGAAACAATTTATACCAGGGTTATTTTTTTATAGGTGAAACTATAGCAACTCCCAAAGATTCTTATATACAAATTTCAATGATGAACACGTTGGAACCTGAGCAAACAATAAATATTAAAGACATTGATCTCGAATGGGATAAGGTTGATAACTTTAACTTAGTTTCTAACCAAGTAAATAACAAGATTAAAGGCAGGTTAAGTATATTAAGGTCGGTAATTAATCCCAATCACTGCATTACGGAAGGGGAAGAATCAATTCTCAAAATTTGAAGGGAATACAATGATTTATTCTACCTCGAAGGCGATAATCTCTCATTTACAGAAACACAGAAACATAAAATCATCACCGATCAAAACAAACCCCCTTCATTTGTCAGACCACACAGGCTCCCTGACACACAAAAAACCGAGATCCATTAGCAGGTAAACAACATGCTGCAAGGCAACATTATCCAGCCCAGTGCTAGTCCATAGAAAGCCGACAAGGAAGGAAAAAAAAGATGGAGAGTCTTGGTTGATTATCGTATACTAAATGAACTGACAGTTGCCGATGCAAATCCTTTACCAAAAATAACAGATATCTTAGATCAGTTAGGCAAGGCAACATACCTCAGCAGCCTTGATCTGGCAAATGGATTTCATCAAACCCTTATGGATGATGAAGCCCAGTGTAAAACTGCTTTAAGTACTCCATACGGACACTACGAATATAATCTTATGTCATTTGGTTTAAAAATTGCACCAGCAACTTTCCAGCATCTAATTAATACTAATTGGTTTACAGGGATTTGACTGTTTTGTATATGTCGATGACATAGTATTTTACGGATACAATCTAATTGATCATAACTCCAAACTGATTAGAATATTCGATCGCTTACGGCAACACAACTTAAAACTTCAACCAGGCAAATGTAATTTTCTGAAAAAGAATTAATGTACCTTGGACATATTATCTCTGAAAGTGGCCTTAAACCAGATCCTGAAAAAATAAAAGCAGTAAAAACATACCCCACGCCCAAAAACGCAAAGGGAATAAAATCAGTCTTAGGATTTACAGGTTATTACTGAAAATTTAAAGATAATTTTTCAACCATAGCAAAACCATTGACGAACATATTAAAAAAGAACGTAGATTTTAAATTTTGTATTTGTATTTGTATTTATTTATTTGTTAAATTTGCTGTACAATAAGAAGTATGTTCTTTAAGTGTGCACAGTCTACTAAATGGTTTTTAAATACATTGACATTTCTATAACAAAAGTATAAATAAAACAAAATTTAACAATAGAAATAAAACAACGGTTATAAAGGAAAGTTCAAAAAACAATAGTTACGACTAAAACTTATAAAAACAAGAAAAACTAGAAAAACATCAACGATGAGAACTGAAATAAGAGAAAACTAAAAACAAAAAGTTTCTGTGCTTGACCTTGCTTCTTATATTAAGGGGAAGTTCATTGTAGAGGCGAATGGCATGGATGAAAAATTGCCTACGCGATATGGTGCAGGTGTATGTGTTAGGCCTGATGGTAAAAGAACGCAAAGATTCTGAAACGACAAATTTGTTTTTCAAATAAAAAGGTTGTTTTTGATTTAAAATTTTGGAAACCATAGCACAAGCTTTATAATTCAAAAACTGTTCAAGGCTGCACCCAAGTATTTGTATGAGATTGACTTGAAACATGATCGTTTCTGCGCAGGTTATATACAAATCTTGCTATTGAATTGAATGCAATGTTCAGCTTACGTCTTGACCTAGCGTCCGTGTTAGCAAACAGCTCAGAACCATAACTAATTAATTGAATTATTGAGGCTTTCACCAATTTAAGTTTAACTGCAATCGGTAACGTTTTTCTGCAAACTGATAGACTCCGAAGAGCTCCATAGATTTTAGATACTACAGAGTTTATATGGTCATTCCAAGTAAGGTTACTGTTGAGTATAATCCCAAGGTTTTTAATTTTTGTCACCATCTCAACTTGAGTACCATTTAATAAAATAGAACGTAAGCATGAACACAACGAGTGCTTATAGACTTGGATTGACTTTGTCTTAGAAGGAATAAAAAGAAGTTTTTTGTCTCTGGACCATTTTGCCAACAAAGCTAAGTCCTCATTCATTCTAGCGACACCATCATCCATTAAACCAATAGGAAAACTAATATATATCTGTACATCGTCAGCGTAAATAGGAAATTTACAGTTATTTATTACGAGTGCCAAGTCGTTAATGAACATTGAAAACAACAGAGGACCAATTATTGATCCTTGGGCACAACACAATTAACAGGTAGGGCACAGGATAACCACTGGTTATAGAAAATTGAATGGACTCTTAAAGTTAAGTAGGACAAAATTAATTAATTATTAGACAGAATCGAATGCTTTAGAAAAGTCCACTAAAGTAACCAGGCTTACTTCATCACGATCAATGGCCTCCCTAATATCATCTGTCAATTAAGTAAAGCGGTTATACAACTGTGACCTGAACAAAACCCAGACTGCATAGGTGTTAACAAATTATTTGATTCTATGTGTTGCTTAATTTGAACGCTAATAATTGATTCGAATATTTAAGACACAAAGGGAAGAATGTGCAATTGGTCGATAATCAGTTCCATTTATGATTTTAGGAATAGCAATAATTTGGCTTGTTTCCATTGAAGCGGGTACGTAGAGGACATAAGTATATTGTTGAAGATAAACGTAATATATTTAATGATAAAAGGCAAAAGAATTTTTACAAATTTTGGATGAATGTTGTCCAAACCCATGCTGTCTGATTTAATGGACATGATTGGTGGTGGACCCGTGGATCTACCTAGCAAATTGATATTTTTTATCACCACAAAGAATACATTTAGGAGCAAGCGAACAAATATCTTCCAGTAAGTTGCTAACATACTCACAGTTAGCAAAATTAGGTGGTATGTAAACAGAGCCAATAATACATTTATCATCACCATTTAATATTTCCAATAAAATATATTCAAATGTATCTGTTGTAAGAGAACATCTTACCCGTTTGGCCTTAATTGATTTTATTTATTAAAATGGCAGCACCTCCCCCAACCCTGTTATGCCTATCAGATCTGTTTCAAGTTTCTGATATGCAGATAACATCTTATTTTCCATTTTCGAACACTAGCTTAAATTCGTCAATTTTCCGTTCAATGCCTTGTGCATTAATATGGCATATGTGATGGCCAATCCTTTGCTTACACAAAATATTTATCATCATGCGCAAACTTTCACAAGTACCAATCGCATCCCCATTGTTATACACAACACTGTTCATTGTAAGAAATAATAATTATAAAAACATTGAAAAGGGCGAAGAAAAGCACAGAAAATAGTTCAAAGAATAGGTAATACCAAAACAAAATGAAAAGCTCAAGGCCATCGATGTTTTTCTTGCGATAAAAAAACAAAAATAAAGTTACAAAATTACATGACTGAGAAAAATAAATATGAGGTAAATAAACAAGTACAAACAATTGCAGGCAATATAAAATAAATAGATAAGATGAAAAATACATGATTAAGATATGAGAGAAAAAAAATAATTATTGAAAGTTATTTGATAAATAAATAATTGATGTAATATGTATACGGCTTACCATATTAAGTCGCAGTAGCATAACATAAACTTTCGAAGTCATCAATTTTTATTCCTCTTTCAGTTGCATTTCGTTTACATATATAGACCCAGAAATGGTAAATACTGAGGATAATTTAACTTGTTTTTGCAGACCATTAAACCGCTCATCTCAAGTTCGCTCCAATTTGTCAATTTTTGTTGAGAGATCATTCCGAATGCCGTTGATATATGAACTTATTTTTATATATAATTGTTGCAGGCGCTCTTCAAGTAAATCCACTGTAAGAAATCGAGGAGTTCGACTAGAGGTGGGGGTCGGGGTTAGTTTTTTTCTCTTACAGCTCTGATTTTGTTCACTAGACATGTTTAACAAAGGGCAGATGCAGATGAAATGATAGGCAAGAGAAAAACCAATATGTCAACTTATGTGTGGTAAAAAGTTAAGAAATATTATGTTAAAAAATGACACCTTGCACACATTTATTAAGCCTTTCAAATTATCAGGGCAACACCAAATGTTATAAGCGGCCTTTATTGAGTTTGTTAGGGTAAATTGGTCAATGATATACACGAAAGTTTTAATGTTTAGCCGGACGACTTATTATAACGTGTTATTCGCACTTGCACACTGTGCGATGCATTCTGTGACGAACCATTTCAAACACTAAAAATTAAACTTATAGAACATCCTGTTTTAGCATAGCCTGATTTTTAAAAAGATTTCATAATTACAACGGACGCTAGCGATATTGGACTTGGCGCTGTTTTATCACAGGGAGAAATTGGAAAAAACAAACCAATCTGTTACGCCAGTCGCACTCTTAATGCCGCTGAGACTCGGTTCAGCACTACGGAGAAGGAATTAAGCAAACAAACAAATTCGCCCTTACACCCTCGGAAGAAGATTTTAAATATGTACAGATCTATTGACCTCAAAAACCCAACGCCAAGACTCGCTCGGTGAAGAATATTGTTGGATGAATACTTATATCCAATAATTTATAAACAGGGTTAAATAAATTCACATGCTGACGCCCTCAGTCGAATACCAATTGAGCCAAGCGAAAAGGTAATGGTACTTACCAGAAACTCTTCAAAGGACAAAACGAAACAAATGCATCTCAATCACCATAACAATCACAAGACACTATACAAAAAATATCCAGTTTTATCTTAACCGAAAAAGTTGGTAACATCTACCAGAATAAGGAACTAACATGTAAAAACTTTATTTTTCCCTTAATCCCTCCAAGAATTAATATCAAATTTTATGAAACCAGATAAAGGTAAAGTTTTAAAACGAACTTTGGTGTTGTTGTCACACTATACCCATCCGATGTACTAACTACGAATATATCACAGAACATTTTTTAACAACTATAAGACAAGAGATACAAAATTCAAATTTAAAAGCAATTGGTTTTTCAACTGCAAACTTGGTTAACAACACCAAAAACACATTCAAAATTTTACTAGAAAGAGTATTTGAAAAAGAAGATCTGAAATTTTTTCTATATACTAACGATAGAATCATTCTAAACGATACCGAACTTATAAAAAAAGTCATTTTCAAATATTATGACTCACCTTTTGGCGGCCATCAAGGCGTGTCACGAACCCTTAAACGAATAAGACATACATTAATACTACCGAACACATAAAAAAGTATGCATCTTGCCAATTAAGCAAAAGTAAAAAGAAAGAGAGGCAAATAAGCGGGCCAAAGCTATTGCCGATCTGTTCAATTTTTACCTTTTTCCCCTGTGGAAGTAAAAAAAAATAATTTCCAAAGAACCTCAAAAAATTGACATAAAAGTTGGGATAACTGATGTTTTCAACATCATCCCTGTATTCGATGGGAAACCATCAGATTCAGGGAAACTTATCTCCTGTGGAGATATTTTGTTTAAGGCAGTGAAAAATACTGAAAGCCAACTTTCCTGTCTATAGTTAAAAATAGGCTACAGGGTCTGTCTTTGAATTAACTCAATTTAACACACTTTCCACATGGGAAGAATTAAAAAAGAAACTCGAGTCTGAGTATAAGGAGGAAAAATCTCGTTCCTCTACTCACAACGTTGCCATGAGGCAACGCTTTAAGTAAACTGTCAAAGAATTCGGCGAGCCGGTATGCACAGCATTCAGTAACCTTAATTCTGCAACATACGCAACTACCAAAGACGAGGCAGTAAGAACATTTCTGGTCGACATAAAAAAGTGTGCATCTTGCCAATTAAACAAAAGTAAAAAGAATCCTGCAGTACGTATGAAAATAACAACAACTAGTTCACGGCCTTTTGAAAGATTAGCTTAAGATATAGTTCTTTCTCTGCCAGTAAGCTATAACAATCAGAAATATCTATTAACATGATTAAGATGATCTCACTAAATTTTCAGATGGTTTTCCGATTCCGAATGCAGAAGCTTCAACAGTAGCCCGAGTTTTTTCAGAAAATATAATATGCCGACACGGTATTCCTACAGCACTATGGACTGATCAAGTTCCTTTTGTTTAAGTGCCTTGCTAAGCACTCTATTAAAAATAAAAAAAACTTAACACATCACCTTATTAACCTCAAACCAACGGAGCGCTTGAACGTAGTCATAAAACCCTTGCCGAGTATCTTCGACAATACGTCAATCGGGATCCATTAAAATGGGATACATGGACTCCATATGCAATATTCGTGTATAACACTACACCACATAGCAGTACAGGTTTCACGCCTTACGAACTTCTATATGGGTTTCCTGCTAATATTCTTAGCACATTTTCACAAAATCCGAAGACAATTTATAACTATGAGAACTACGCTAACGAGCTTAAATATAGATTGCGACACGGTTATCAGGTACCAAATTAAGCTCTTTGTAAAAAAGATAATAATCTCAAAGACCCGGTATGACAAAACTGCTCAACCCAAAATTATTAACGTGGGTGAAAAGGTTCTTTTAAAAAACATATTAGAAAAAAATAATTTTCCTCCCTTTGGGAATATCTATACGTCGAGGTTTTTGATATATTATCTGACGAAAATATCGTCATTAAAATACATAATAAAACGAAAGTAGTTCATATTAATAATATTATAAAATTTATAGAAAAAAAAAAAATATATATATATAATAACAAATATATTCATTATTTCACACTTAACACTTAAACACTTATACACGGAAAACACACATTTAGAAAAAAGGGAAATGTAAACGACATACACCCTTCATGAAACAGCTATTCTAGAAATATTAGGCAATTGCTACATCAAATCCAAAGATTTGATCATTCACTCATATAACGAGATAGACACAATCTCGCACAGTTCATATATACCACCCATAAATATAGCGTCATACTTAAACAATGTCTCACTTCCGGCAATCAGAACAAGTAATCAAATAGCCTTTTTAAAATTTTCCAGCCAAGACTGAAGAAAACATTTCACTTTTACCTATAAGCTCCCATGACGTTCATCACTATACAGTGACTTATGCTATATTTCGGTTACTCCATGCATTCTGCCTACGCCGTCTTGTCAAACGCCTTAAAAAGAAAAATTATTTAGTCAAAATTATCGAACTTCCCAAACCTTTAGAAGATTCCCCATCTACATCTTAAATACAAATTAAAAATGAACCCCCCAATCCCAGAACCTAAGTTAGTCTTAACAAATGGTGTAAACAAAAAAAATCATAAATTCGTTTCAAGAGAATACAATGTGTTAAGAGAATATCTATATAATAAATAACATAAAAACATAGTCACATAAATAGTATATAAAAAAACATAACTAAATAATTAAATATACGTAGATATTTTGAATTGATATATGTATGTAAGTAATTTTTTTATTCTAAGCTTATACACAACTTGTATTAAATTGCATAAGCTATTATAAATAGCCAGTAAAAAAATTCCTTTTAATAACATTAAGTAAATTGATTAAAACTATAAAGTTAAATATTTTGACTAGATTACATACGCAATTTTAATTTACAAAATAAGTGAATAAATATTCTGTAAATGCCAAATACCAAAGTATTTTTATACATAATATGTAAATATGTAAATTGTTCTTTTCTCATCAATGCCGACCTAGCAAACATTTCTTACCTCTTCAAGCCCAGAATTTTCTTTTTCTAAGAGGGGTGGGATGTTGTGACCACAACGTTCCTCCTACCCATAAGTCATCCACATACCAAGTCCACATACCGAACGTCACTTCCAGCGAAATACTAAGATTAAACGACACCATAATCCCATAATATAATATTCTAATAAACCACAAATCGTGCCATGGATATTTGACTCCAACCATTTATTTGTTGTATTCTGTTCAGCACACATCCATTCATTACTCATCGAATCCACTGTCATAATATTCAACAACTGAAATACGATCGCACTTGCATAAATGCACTACCCACGGAGTTGTTGTGATAATGGGACAGTATTCGATTAATGAAATTAATGTGAATTCTGCGATAAAAAATAATGAGTGTGAAGGTTATGCCATATGTCATAAATTGATGATTTATTCGTGTAGATTTTGGTTCTTTTGAAATTGGTCAAATGGGCATGCTACTTAAATAGGATGTGCATGCCTTGCAAAAGAAGAAATGGTAATGTTGGATAGGGAAAGTGTATGTTAAGCAGAATCACGGGAAAAAATAAGTATAAATAGGGGTCGATGAGGAAAGAATAATCGAAGTAATATTCAGACGATTATATTAACAACGTTGCAGCGCCGCTCAGGACGGAGGACTTTTGTTAAAATATTAATAAAAATAAAAGAACTTAATACTTAAAAAAAACAAACGTCTTTTAACTGAAAAAGCTTCCCTCTATTCCACTCTTTTTTTTTGAAAGCACGGCGTTTCTAGCGTTACAACAGCAGTGACAACCGCAATTGAAAAAATTCTGGGAACTAGAAGAGATTGCAGAAAGTCCGCTTCGAGATGTTAATGACGTTTGCGTGCAGCATTTAGAAAAAGATACCTCCAGAAGTCAGGATGGAAAATTTGTTGTCAGGTTGCCTTTCTAAGAAGACAAAACATTGGGTGATTCATAAAAATAAGCAAGTGGAGACTTTGAAGATATGTGTTAACCGCTGATATAGAGAAAATGTATCGACAGGTTAAAATAGCAGAAGATGACCAGGAATTTCAATATATTTTATGGAGAAGATCTGATAAAAATCCTGTGAAAGAATACAATTACCACTGTAACATATGGAACAACATTAACACCATTCCTAGTAACAATGGCATTGCGGAAAGTCGCTGATAATTGCCAAGAAGAAAGCCAAACAATTCACAAAATCATAAAAGATGACTTTTATATAGATGACCCAATGACAGGAACAGATTCCATACAAGAATGCGAGGCGATTCAAATTCTAACAACTAAACAGCTTGAAAAAATTGGATTCCATTTAAGGAAATGGCTTTCAAATAACGGCGATGTATTAAAAATAATACCAAAAATTGAAAAAATACGATTTGTTAATATACTTAAGAAGAAGAAACCAACTTTTGGATACTAATCCGCAAAATAACTCAACAAAGCTGTTAAAGTAATTTTACGTCAACAACAAACTGTCGATTTTCCAACGGAAATCAACACCTTAAAGCAAAATAAGGAGATCGATGGACGAGGAAGAATTGGAAGCTTACAAAATCCTTTACTTCCGTTTGACCAAAAGCATCCAGTCTTATTAGACAAATCTCGTTTAGCAGACCTGCTTACTAAAAATACTCACTCCACTATTGCATGGTGGAGCCCGAAAAATGGAATCCTTGTTAAGGAGACGATTTTGGATAATTGGCTTAAAACATGTCTTAAAGAATGTGTGAGAAATTGCACGAAGTGCATCCGTTTTAGTCAAACAACAGCAAATCAAATAATGGGAGATCTTCCTGAATACCGTGTCTCAGAGTCTTTTCCATTTACTTTTACGCGAGTAGATTATGCTGGTCCGATTCAAATAAGATGTTTCAAAGGCCGTGGACATAAATCTTTTAAAGGATACGCTGCAGTGTTTGTGTGTGTGGCAACAAAAGCCATTCACCTAGAAGCTGTTAGTGACTTGACGACTGAATCATTTTTAGCTGCTTTGAGAAGATTCTTTGCTAGAAGAGGTAAAAGCAAACACATCTATTCAGATAATGGTGAAAATTTTGTTGGAGCAAATCGAAAAATTGATGCTGAATTTAGAAATGATATTAAAGACAATAGTGCAGTATCTCCAATATTAGAATCTAAAAAAATAGGATGGCATTTTATTCCTTCGGCAGCCACTATTTTGGAGGAAATTGGGAAGCTGCAGTAAAATCAATGAAAAACCATCTGAAACGTATTATAGGAGACAACAAGCTGACTTTTAAAGGAATGATAACATTGCTATCGCAAATTGAGGCAGCGTTTAATTCAAGACCGCTGTATAGTACTGGAAATAGTGCCGAAGACGTAGATGTGTTAACTCCTGTGCATTTTCTAATTGGACGCCCTTTGCTAGAGTTATCATAACCAATACCACTGGCGGCCAGTAGCCTTAACAAGTGGAAATTATTAAAAAAAATAAAAATGACTTCTGGAAAAGATGGAAGAATGAATACCTCGTAACGTTGCAACAAAGAAACAAATGAAAAAAATCAGTGTCAAATTTAATGGAGAATCAAGTAGTGATAATAAGGGATGAAACAATACAACCTTCAAAATGGCCGTTAGGGAGAGTAATAAAGGTTCACCCCGGGTGTGACAACCAAGTAAAAGTGGTGACATTGAAAGTCCAAAACTGTGTGATCAGGCGCCCGATACATAAGCTTTGTCCTTAAGAAAACATGGACAAAATAGAGGAAACACCTATTGAAAATGCAAATGTAAAATTAACCACAACATATATCCGAAGATGGAAAGAACCTTTTAAAGAAAAAAATAATGACTTTAAAACTGCATTTCTTTTCTTGGTACTTATTATGATGGCAAAACCGCATATTGGATCATCTTAAAATAAAACAACAGAAGGCGGTATAATTTTGGAGCTCACAAGTAATACGGCAATTTACGTGGATACAATTAAAAATGGACGTTTTGACCTCAAAGTGGAACCTGTTAATCAACTACAATTTCGAAGAACTGAATGGAATCGAAATATATATACTTCGTCTGGAAAAAAGTGCAAGTTACTGACGTATTTTGAAGAATCCTGCAGGCTAATAAAATCCTCACGAAAAAGCGATATTTAGTATTCAAATCAAATAACGATTAGTTTTTACTCAAAAGAAATAGAAGTCAAAGAGCACATCTTGAATTGGTTGAGTCACTATACCACATTTTGTTTGGAATTATGGATGCAGACGACATATGAAAAACATTTTTGAAAATCAAGATAGGCTTACAAAGATCACGAAACAACAAACTTCTATAACTGGCTCAACGGCTATAATCATTAAAAAGACAACTGATGAAGTGAATTCAAACTTTCTTAAGATGAATGAACATTGAACAACTCAACAAATTGTATTACAAAATTATAAAAAATCATAACTCTGAACGCATGGCTATATTGTTTCACATTATGACAACACAAGTCAATTTGACGAATTAAAGAAAGTCTTTAATTCCATAAAGGCTAAAGGATTTGTGTTAGGATTACGTATAGCTATAAAGGCAGAAATGTCACTTCTATACCGCGATTCAGCAACTATTAATAAATTAATAGTGATACCGCAAAAGAAGTGACGAGCTTATTATAACAAACATTGAGGCTGAATATATCATCTTTAATTTTGGATTAAATGCATATTTTTCCATGACACAATCGGAACTGAACATGTGCACAAAAAGTGTAGAAGGCCAATCCAGCTGCAGATCAATCGTGTGAAAGGCGGCATTGAAACAATCAAAAAGTGAAAAATGCGAATATAAAGAAATTGAAGCAAGTAATTTTTGGATTTAAATTCGCAAAACATTGATGTTAAAAAAGTCAATTATCATCACGTTAGTGGACACATTTCACTAATTTTGTTTTTATTCTTATAGTAATTTGAATAATTCTATACTGACGATCACGCAAAAGAAAAATGTAAGCATTGATTTCAATACGGCATCTGTTAAGATTCAAACAATAATTAAAATAATTATATTTGTAATCATTTTGGCCCGCAGAATGTTCAAACATTATTTGAACATAGTAAATGTTTTGTTATCTGCCGGTTCAAATTCATAATATAACGCAAAATGCTACAATAGATACGATAATGACCCTTGGCTTCATGAGCATAATCTCCTTCTCCTTATCCATATAAGATATGAGTGTGATTCTGAATTCGGGTGTATTGTCTTTAAGTTGCATTTTTGGGTTATTTGTACTTATCTCGTAATGTATAATTTAGATGCAGGTGCAGAATCTCTATTGAATTTTTTATGTTTCTTAATTTCAATAGCTACTCTGACGATTTTAAGTATATTAAATCATTCATTTGCGATTGACCTATCTTCATCAAAACGTATAAAGTGAACTTCGTTGTAGGCCAGATTTTCACACATTGCCAATTTTGTGAAAGCGTTGTTTTGGGTAGCTTTGATATTTTCGTTTAAGAGCGTTTTTATATCTCTTTTCGTTTCACCAATATAAGAAGACCCACAGGAAACAGAGTACACACCAGTTTTTTGGAGTGGAGTTTTGTCCTTAGGCTATCTTAAAAATTAACGAACCTTGGTTGGTGGTTAAATGATGGTTTTAACATCATATATTCATAAAATTCGCCCAATTCCATCCGTTATGCCCTTTTTTCAATGCTCGAATTTTTCTGTGAGCTGGGTTTGTGTTTCCAGGTTCTCTCTTTGGAGTTGTAGCCATTCTTTTCAATGTAATGCAATGTATATATCCTTCTACCCTTGCTTGAGTTGTTCGGGGTCAAAAATTTTTTGAGCACGGTTCACAAGAGCCGATACCACCGATGTCAAGTTGGCTGGGTCATGATAGGAGGAAGCATGTAAATATCTGTCCGTATAAGTGTTGTAAACGATTGTTCTATCGTTTATGTTGACCAGATCACAGTTCTTGTAATATGACTGGTATGGTGTATACAGTGAATATATAACACCTTGAGATGGCTAAAACAGCTTCAAGCAGACTCACTTGAATAAAATAAAATGTCTTGGTTACTGTTTCGTTTCTGTCTAAAATCAATTTTATTTTCCTAACGATATTTATACTTAAAAATATGCTTAGTCTACATTTATTTACAAAGGTGTTGTTGGTGTGACAAATAATGCCGAATTTACAAAAAAGAGAAGTTTAAAATAAATCAAAGTGTGCAAGGTCTTTTGTTCCAATAATTATTGATTGAACATTATATTAATGCTGAAAGTGCAGAAGGCACTACAATTGGACTTAGAATAAATATATTTGTGCTGAAAGTGCAGAAGGCATTATAGTATGTGAAACACAGAAAGATATGAATGGCTTCGATTATGCTATTACAGTATGTGAAACAAAAATAAAAAGATATGAAATGTTTCGAATATGAAAATTATGCGAAAAGCCTGTTCTGTGGAACTGAACATCCTGCCCCATGCTGATGATCGACAGAACGAATCTGAATCTGAACGAATTCTTTGACACTTATGGTGTAGCTTGATGGACGTGTTCTCCGTGGGGCCAAGATAGGCGGAAAGAGTTTTTGACGGCATCCCTTGTAAACTAAGAACCCCACTATTGCAATGGTGATGAGTAACCCAAGTGAACTCTAGATGCTGTGGGGAATGTTATGATAATGGCTTTGAATGGGTAACTCCAGCTGTTGACGTCTGATCTGGTTTCGAAGCTCATGTAACTCTTGATTTATAGAGCTGGTATTTGATGTGTTGTAGTGAAGTAAGGCTAGGTGGAACGCATTTTGAAACTCCACATTTTGAATTAATCTGGTATATGAAGCTTGAACCTTAGACGAATAAATTTGTTGGCCTTGAAGTATCAAATACTTATTTTTTGCCACACAATAGGGTTGGATTTTTAGCAAACCATTTCCTTCTTATGCTATAAATGATGTTTGTTGCATGCAAACGACATTGAGCACCGTTTCTTTATTAACTGCAAGTATCTCCTGGTTTAATTCATGAAGTTTCGTCCATACTGAACTAGCTTTGATCATTTTTAGTTCACACTTTGAAAGATCCGATTTATTGTTGAGTAAACTGAACTCGCACAAGCTCAAGTTAGTTCCAGCTTGATAAACCGGATGAGTTTGTCTAGATAAATGATGATCTCCATTGGTAGTGGTACATCTAGTAAGTTCATCTTCGGTTATGGGGTAATATTGGTCATGATGAGCACTCACAGCTAAGACATCTGTTGACTGTGGTATGGTTATGTAGCTATTATTAGTTGCTGCTGGAATGGAAATCAGCTTATATGCGATGAATTCTTCTAAGCCGTGTAACGTGTAACAATGTTGAAAATAATGTGATTTGAACTAATGTGTCCCTCGACATTCATTAGTTTCTAAAGCTGTAGGATTTGGTCAGGTTCTATTGGAAACCGAAGACCTGAAGGAAGATGGCTTCTTATTTTACCTACTTCAAATTTAAGTTGTTGAAGGGTGATTAACAGGTGATTTACTCGTCCTTGGTGTGTATCTGCCAAGGTAGGTAGGGTAGCGTGGGTGCACCAGGACAGAAATAGTTCTCTCAGTTTGGTTTCGTATAATTCTTCAGTCACATTGTTTATACGATTGAATAATTGACTCAGTTGATTATCAAGTGCATGTTATCTTTTTGACATATCGTCTTGACTTAACATCATAATGTTGACTGTCGAGTCTAGAATGGAAATGTGATTTTTTAAAAGATTCATAAATTGATTCTCGTTCGATTGGATGCCTTCTAATTGTTGAGACATTTCACTGGCGTACTTGGAGTCGAGAAATTCGAAGAGTGAGTTTGCAATGTTTCCGACAACGTCGATGGCATTTCGTTTAATCCTTACAGAGGGCTGGTTGAAGGAATAATATTATCTTCAATTAATTCGTGTGTTATAAGCCGTAGCTGTTGTATAACTTGGGAGCAGAGTTCCTTGGATGGAAGTCTATTGCAAATATGATCCAGTATCGTAGTACTGTTGTCTTATGCTTGAAATTCCTTTTGATATGGCTCGAGATTATAGTACACAACAAGGTTCCATCTGTTGTAAATCAGACTTATTGTTCCTTGTCGTTAAAAATAAATTCCAGGGGAAGAATTGTTGAAATTTATAACCTCTATGTCACTTGCAATTAAAATCGGTTAAATTAAACCAATTGCAATAGTGAAGTGAAGAAGTTTGAGTTTGTAGAGTTCATAGGCGCCCGCAGGAAATTTTCTAGGGGGTGTCAGATTTTTTTTTTATTAAATTTTTCCTACAACCTAAAATTGAGAATAGGTGCGAAAGTGTGCGTATTTCGGAAAGTGTTGTGGTTATTCATGGTCCGTCCGTGAGCCAGGGGGAGCAACATGCCCCCCTTCCCTACCCTGCTGGCGCCTATGGTGGAGTTAAACCTAGTTGTGATTTTCTTGCTGTGTTTGATGATGATATCACGAAATCGATTAAGAGCAATGTCACTAGATGATCCTAGTTTATTTGAGTATCAGCAAAGCGTAGTATGACAACGTTTTTTCTAGTTGCGTCTCTTGACGTTGATTGGTTACAATGTTCTTCACATTTTTCCTCTGCAATTGTGCGACTTGATGTCGAACACAAAAGCTCTTCGGTTTCCCAAAACTTGCTTATAGTCTGCTCGAGGGATGAGTCCTCATAAGTGATTCCACAAATTGTATATGTTGATAAACCTTCTTTCACCTTTCCGGTGACTATCCAACCTAGCTGCGTATTTTGCAGTAGTGGTAAATCGGTGCCTAATTTAATCTGGCCAATGCAAAGTAACTGATGTTAAAATTCGGCTCCGATGAGCAGATCAATGTTATTTCTTTTATTGAACTGCGGGTCAGCTAGTATGACGTTCCTTGGAATTATCCACGCATATATGTCAACTGTATGTGTTGGCTGAGGAGATCTGAGCTAATACGATTGCTTCAAGCCTGGTGGTGAAATTGGTAATAGTCGATTTTAAACATATATTGGCTCTTTGATTTGAATCCTTCTTAGAATTTCCCTATACCTTGTATGATAATTGTATACATAGTTTACGATCATTCTTTCTGTGACGATGTTGATATGTGAACCGGAATTCAAAATAGCGCGACAGTTGATCGGTGAGCCATCTTGATCCATCAAATTTGTGACAACGGTGCTGAGGAATAGATAACCCTGTTTCTTGTTCGAGCTTAACGCTGCTAGTATTGCATTATTAATTTCAGATGTAGTGGATGGTTCTGGATCTGGTAGTGCCATTCCTTTAGTAACAGGATTCGAAACTGATGCACTTGATTTTGGTTGATTAAATTTAGGCAAGTGCACTAATGAATTGTGTTTCTTACCACATTTTGAACAATCTTTTAGTTTTTAGTTGAAGGAGGTATGTCCATCCAGGAAACAATTCACACACAAAATCATTTTTCTCACATGGTTTAATCGTTCTGAAGGCATAAGGTTCAAGAAAGTACGGCAATAGAAATTTGTCTATCGGCTGTAGTTCCTTTGGGTTGGTCTAGGTTTGTTCGTGTAGCGTGTGAGTTGACTTATCTAGCGGTATTGGATCCCATTTAGCAATATCTATTCCAAGGTTGGTGAGGCCATGCATACATGCTTGTGTTGTGTCATGAATGTCCTTTAATGCCGCAGCGGATGCTGCCTCTGACGACCGAGACGATTGACATAAGAGTCGGTTGAGTAGAGCGGATACTTGTAGTCTAGGATTGCTGTATCTTTCTTGACAGAGCCACATGTCTTATGACTCGTTCTGTTTCTCCTGTAAGGTTTGTTTTATTGTAGAACATTTTTTCACAGTTCGACATTTGTTGGTTGTCTATCATCTGGCTAAACAAATCATGAAATTGGGAACATTTTAAGTAATCCCCATCAAACTTCGGCAACTGGTTGCTGGAGTGGCAGGCTGATTTCAAGCTGCTGCGCTAATGAAATGCACCTCTTCTTCCAGATTTATGAATCTGCTTAGCTTGTATCCAATATTTACTGGATCTTCCGTTGATTTCCAAATCGAGTTTTGAATCTCTTCTTCTTGGAGGTCATAAAATTGTTTTGACTTCCCGGTGAGTTTTGCGTTAGTTAACGTGCTTCACAATGAAGAAGTTATTGCTTCTTGCTTGCGTATGAGCCTCTGCATATCTTAACTCTGGATTGATTGGAAAATTGCATGGCCTTGTGATTTGGTTTCTTCCTCTCGGAATGGAAGTTTGGCTGTACATGTTGACATGGTATGCATGTGACAACTCGGTCAGGTGCTCAACCTGAATGGTTGCGTTCATGGATACAAACTTTTCCCATAGTTCACCCAGTTTGGCCGTCAGCTTTCGGTAGTACGGGAGTGTCTACCTGTCTTGCCCATCCTTCTTGTTGTTGGTAATTAGGCGCTGGATATTCTCTCCGGTCTCCTTTTGTTGTGCGGCCTTCTTCTCCATGGTTGATGTCTTCGTTGTACGATGCTGATGTATCCCCTTGATTGTATAATTGGAAATATACCAGTGTCTGAGCCCTGGTAACGCTTAATTTACGATGAAATTTGCCCCTTACCTCTAGTGGGGGAAGCCAATCTGTGTTTTAAAGTTTTTTTATGAGTATTCAAGCCCTGATAACGCTTTAGTCTTTGATAGTTACCCCTTACCTCTGGTGGGGGTAAGCAAATATCACGTCGGGGTCACCAAATGTAAACGATTGTTCTGTCGTTTATGTTGCCCAGATCACAGTTCTTGTACTATGACTGGTATGGTGTATACAGTGAAGCACTATAACACCTTGAGATGACTAAAACAGCTTCAAGCAGACTCACTTGAATAAAATAAAAAGTCTTGGTTACTGTTTCGAGAACATAAAACGACTGCGTTATTCGATCCATTTAAGATTTCAAACATCACGCTCTGGCCGACTTACCCTTCATACAGATATTCGTCTATTGATCTCACGTCGCACCGATTGCGATACCGCAGCGCCAAAGAGGGTACTCGCAGCACCCAACGATCTTACCACCGACACAGTGATGCCCAATCACCCGAAATACAGCGCCCGTCAGGAGAATCCAAATAAAATTTAGTAGTTGCTAAATTTTATCAAAATGCATTCGCAGCATTATATATTTATTATTTATAACAGTCTTAAATTGGTGTTTTGTTACATAATTATTGATTGAACAAATTAATGCTGAAAGTGCAGAAGGCACTACAATTGGACTTAGAATAAATATATTTGTGCTGAAAGTGCAGAAGGCATTAGTATGTGAAACACAGAAAGATATGAATGGCTTCGATTATGATATTACAGTATGTGAAACAAAAATAAAAAGATATGAAAAGTTTCGAATATGAAAATTATGCGAAAAGCCTGTTCCGTGGAACTGAACATCCTTGATTTATCGAGCTGGTATTTGATGTGTTGTAGTGAAGTAAAGCTAGTTGAAACGCATTTTGAAACTGCACATCTTGAATTAATCTGGTATATGAAGCTTGAACCTTAGACGAATAAATTTGTTGGCCTTGAAGTATCAAATACTTATTTTTTGCTACACAATAGGGTTGAAGTTTTAGCAAACCATTTGCTTCTTATGCTATAAATGATGTTTGTTGCTCGCAAATGACATTCAGCACCGTTTCTTTATTAACTGCAAATATCCATTGGTTTAATTCAGGGAATTTCGTCCATACTGAATTAGCCTTGATAATTTTTTAGTTCACACTTTGAAAGATCCGATTTATTGTTGAGTAAGCCGATCTCGCACAAGCTCATGTTTGTTCCAGCTTGATAGACCGAATGAGTTTGTCTACATATATGATGATCTCCATTGGTAGTGGTACATCTATAAAGTTCATCTTCGGTTATGGGGTAATATTGGTCAAGATGAGCACTCACAGCTAAGACATCTGTTGACGGTTGTATGGTTATGTAGCTGTTATAAGTTGCTGCTGGAATGGAAATCAGCTTGTATGCGATGAATTCTTCTAAGCCGTGTAACGTGTAACAATGTTGAAAATGATGTGATTTGAACTAATGTGTTCCTGGTCAGGTTCTATTGGAAACCGTAGACCTGGTGGAAGATGGCTTCTTATTTTACCTACTTCAAATTTAAGTTGTTGATAGGTGATTACCAGGTGATTTACTCGTCCTTGGTGTGTATCTGCCAAAACATCTGTTATGGATGTGTGCATTCTTTGAATGTTAATGGTTATAAGGGTAGGGTAGCGTGGGTGCACCACGACAGAAATAGTTCTTTCAGTTTGATTTCGTATAATTCTTCAGTCACATTGTTTATACGATTGAATAATTGACTCAGTTGATTATCAAGTGCATGTTGTCTTTTTGACATATCATCTTGATTTAACTTCATATTGTTGACTGTCGAGTCTAGAATGGAAATGTGATTTTTTAAAAGATTCATAAGTTGATCCTCGTTCGATTGGATGCATTCTAATCGTTGAGACATTTCACTGGCGTACTTGGAGTCAAGAACTCCGAAGAGTGAGTTTGCAATGTTTCCGACAACGTCGATGGCATTTCGTTTAATCCTTACAGAGGGCTAGTTGAAGGAATAATATTATCTTCAATTAATTCGTGTGTTATAAGCCGTAGCTGTTGTATAACTTGGGAGCAGAGTTCCTTGGATGGAAGTCTATTGCAAATATGCTCCAGTTTCGTAGTACTGTTGTCTTATGCTTGAAATTCCTTTTGATATGGCTCGAGATTATAGTACACAACAAGGTTCCATCTGTTGTGAATCAGACTTATTGTTCCTTGTCGTTAAAAATGAATTCCAGGGGAAGAATTGTTGAAGTTTATAACCTCTATGTCACTTGCAATTAAAATCGGTTAAATTAAACCAATTGCAATAGTGTAGTGAAGAAGTTTGAGTTTGTAGAGTTCTTAGGCGCCCGCAGGAAATTTTCTAGGGGGTGTCAGATTTTTTTTTTATTAAATTTTTCCTACAACCTAAAATTAAGAATAGGTGCGAAAGTGTGCGTATTTCGGAAAGTTGTGGTTGTTCATGGTCCGTCCGTGAGCCAGGGGGAGCAACATGCCGACTCTTCCCTACCCTGCTGGCGCCTATGGTCGAGTTAACCCTAGTTGTGATTTTCTTGCTGTGTTTGATGATGATAATGATTCACTGGGATCAGAATTTCTTCGCTTTCGTTCGGATGATGGCATGTCTGTTTGAGATTCGGTGGTGCAAGTTTGTGTGTTGGACACCGCAGTATGCGAGATTATGTTTGCACGTCGGGGACAAGCACCAAACCATCGTTATCATAATGCACCTTTTCGATTCAACCAACAGTTCAATCCAATGATGAGTTTACTGGCGGCCCACCGGTTTCCTCAATAGCTTCCATTACAGATGAGAGGATTTCTGACTCGGCAGGATCGTTATCTGATGGTATTGAACTGTTGCCCTCAACTTTCGCAGTGGGGGGAGAAAGAACCGCAGAGGAATTTGATCTCGTTGCTATGGAAAGACCTTTACCATTTTTATTTCAAATTTTCCGCAAACAACTAGTGAGTCAATGATATGGTCTTATTTACTAAAAAAAATCACCAAATTTAGACTCATCTTGTCTTAACATTCGCAAAATGAAGCTGAATGCAGATCGGAACTACTCCTCCTTCATTATTGATGTAAAGCGTAATTATGATATTTTTAAATTTTTATATGATGAGAAATTCTGGCCAGTAAACTCAATAGTCCACCCTTTTCGGAAGCGACCTACTGTAGCCAAAAAGAGGTCAAATGTACGAAATACTCAATGAGTTATTTCTCAATGTTCTACCAAAATATTGGAGGATTGAAGACAAAACTAAAATCAATGTTTGCTTCAAGTCTTAGGTTTAACTATGATGCAATACTTTTTACTGAAACATGGTTAGATAAGTCAATTTTGGACAATTAAATACTATGTAGTTCGTACCAAATATTTTGGTCAGATCGGTCTTCCTTAACTAGCAGTAAAAAGTCTGGTGGTGGAGTTCTTATTCCCATTAGAAATTGCTACAACTGTAAAATTGTCTCTATGCCCTCAATAAGCGTAGAAATGGTATGTGTTAAAACTCTCCTGAAAACTTTCCAACTTTTTATAGACTGTGTCTACATTCCACCAAAAATGCATTGTGAACTTTACGATCAATGTGTTATAAACATTAAGTACATCGTTTCCCTGATGAATCCCAATGATCGGTTACATTTTGTTGGTGATTTAAATTTACCAGACATTGAATGGGACGTTCTTCAAGAAGATGGCAAATTTTTGTCACCTACATCGTTGACATCAGAAACGAGTATTTCTTTTGTGGACTCAATGTGCTCTTTAGCCTTATATCAAGTTAACCCGTTTAAAAATGAAAGAGGTAATTTTCTCGACCTCGTGTTTACGGATGATGTTAATGGCTTAACGGTGCAAAGATCATGTCCTTTATTGGATGATGTTAGATTTCACCCTTGCTTTGAAGTTTTAATGGAAATGCCGACCTCCGTTTGTGCTTGTCAATACGATTATGGCTATGAATTTGATTTCAAGAAAACTGATTTTGAAAAACTCAATATGGAACTTTCTCAATTTCACTGGGATAGTGTCTTTTTTAATATGGATGCTAGTAAGGCAACTGATACTTTCTATAAAATATTGTACAACAGCTTTTTGAAAACAATACCTGTTCGCCGCATCAAAATTGTTGATAATTGTGTTCCTTGGCTAACACCTTTCCTTAAAAGGCTTAAAAACAAAAAAAAAACTCCACAACAAGCTCAAATTCAAGTTTACAGTTTCCACTGCTCAAGAGTTCAGCAGAATAAGAAGAGAATTCCAAGTCAAATCAAGGGCTGCATATAAAAACTACATAATATCTATGAAAGTTAACCTATTACGGAATCCTTCATCTTTTTGGAAATTTGTTAAAAATAAGAGAAAAAATAGCTGAATTCCCGTCCTATATGAATTTGGACCAAATTTCTTCAAATGATGGGGTAATGATCTGTGATATGCTTGCAGAAATGTTTAAAGGCATCTACAAATGTAATAATGGGTTGGCTGGGCTGCATCAAATTACCTCTTACATGAGCATTACATATGACTTGCCATTTATTCAAGAAAACGATGTGACAAGTGCAATAAAGAAGCTAACATATTCATTTTCTACTGGACCTGATAATGTTCCTTCCTGTGTTTTAATAAACTGCTGTCATTCCTTGGCTAGTGCTTTATGTTATTTGTTTAACCTATCTTTGTCGTCTTCCGTTTTCCCGCATGCTTGGAAGTCTTCATTTATAATTCCACTTTTTAAATCAGGAAGCCGATGCAAAATGCGTGACTACCGAGGTATAGCAAAACTCAGCGTTATTCCCAAGATGATGGAATCTATAATAGTCCATGAGTTGATACATGGTGTAAAATCGCATCTATCGGACAGACAGCATGGATTCGTCAGGGGCAAATCTACCATTACAAATCTGTTGGAAATTACATCATGCATAACAAAAGGATTCATGAATGGTCATCAAACAGGTGTAATATACACTGACTTCTCCAAAGCCTTCGATCAACTTAATCATCAGCTGCTTGTTAGAAAACTTTCACTTTCGGCTGGTCCCCAAAACTTGTGCAATGGATTGCAAGTTATTTATCATCTCGTACTCAATATGTTAAGTTCAAGTCTCATTTATCCAACGCAATAGATGTCAAGTCTGGCGTGCCTCAAGGAAGCCACCTGGGACCACTGTTATTCGTAATTTTTATAAATGATTTACCCTCTGTGATAAAATACTGTGATATACATCTCTATGCTGACGATGCGAAAATTTCATATTCATATAAAAATAATGCTGATTACCTTCAACTGCAATCTGATATTGATCATTTGCAGGAATGGTGTAATAAGAATGATCTCACACTGAACTCTAAGAAATGCAAAGTAATGACCTTCGCTAGAGTTAAAAATGTTTTCTTTAATAAATACTCTATAAATAATTCAAAACTTGAAAGAGTTAATTATTTTATAGACTTGGGAGTAATATTTGATTCAAAATTAGACTTCAGAATGCACATCGACTCTATAACTGCAAAAGCTTTTGTTCGTCTAGGAATGATTAAACGATGGTCAAAAGAATTCAACGACCCTTATGTGACAAAGAGCCTGTTTGTTGGACTGGTTCGTTCGATCTTGGAATATGGTTGACAAGTTTGGTGCCCATATTACTCCTGTCACATTGCCCGCATTGAATCCATTCAAAAACAGTTTCTATTATTTGCTCTCCGCCATCTTAACTGGGATAATCATCACCATCTTCCACCATATCGTTCGCGACTTTTACTGATTGGTCTTAATACGCTCGAGGATAGGAGGTCATCACTCAATGCTGCATTTATATTTAAACTTTTAAACGGTGATATAAATTCTCCTTATTTGCTTTCCTTAATAAAATTAAATGTGCCATTCCGTCCAAGTCAAAATTATAAAATTTTGCAAACACATGAAACTACTTTAAACTACTTAAATAATGAACCGTTCTCTCTCTTATGTAAACAGTTCAATAATTATAATTCATTCGTAGATTTTAATCTTACTTCATTGAAATTTAAACAAACTATACTTTTATTCAATTTAAATCGTCACTAATTATGTAAACGATAACGCTTTAGTCTTTGATAGTTACCCCTTACCTCTGGTGGGGGTAAGCAAATATCACGTCGGGGTCACCAAATGTAAACGATTGTTCTGTCGTTTATGTTGCCCAGATCACAGTTCTTGTACTTTGACTGGTATGGTGTATACAGTGAAGCACTATAACACCTTGAGATGACTAAAACAGCTTCAAGCAGACTCACTTGAATAAAATAAAAAGTCTTGGTTACTGTTTCGAGAACATAAAACGACTGCGTTATTCGATCCATTTAAGATTTCAAACATCACGCTCTGGCCGACTTACCCTTCATACAGATATTCGTCTATTGATCTCACGTCGCACCGATTGCGATATCGCAGCGCCAAAGAGGGTACTCGCAGCACCCAACGATCTTACCACCGACACAGTGATGCCCAATCACCCGAAATACAGCGCCCGTCAGGAGAATCCAAATAAAATTTAGTAGTTGCTAAATTTAATCAAAATGCATTCGCAGCATTATTTATTTATTATTTATAACAGTCTTAAATTGGTGTTTTGTTACATAATAATTGATTGAACAAATTAATGCTGAAAGTGCAGAAGGCACTACAATTGGACTTAGAATAAATATATTTGTGCTGAAAGTGCAGAAGGCATTAGTATGTGAAACACAGAAAGATATGAATGGCTTCGATTATGATATTACAGTATGTGAAACAAAAATAAAAAGATATGAAAAGTTTCGAATATGAAAATTATGCGAAAAGCCTGTTCCGTGGAACTGAACATCCTTGATTTATCGAGCTGGTATTTGATATGTTGTAGTGAAGTAAAGCTAGTTGAAACGCATTTTGAAACTGCACATCTGGAATTAATCTGGTATATGAAGCTTGAACCTTAGACGAATAAATTTGTTGGCCTTGAAGTATCAAATACTTATTTTTTGCCACACAATAGGGTTGAAGTTTTAGCAAACCATTTGCTTCTTATGCTATAAATGATGTTTGTTGCTCGCAAATGACATTCAGCACCGTTTCTTTATTAACTGCAAATATCCATTGGTTTAATTCAGGGAGTTTCGTCCATACTGAATTAGCCTTGATAATTTTTTAGTTCACACTTTGAAAGATCCGATTTATTGTTGAGTAAGCTGATCTCGCACAAGCTCATGTTTGTTCCAGCTTGATAGATCGAATGAGTTTGTCTACATATATGATGATCTCCATTGGTAGTGGTACATCTATAAAGTTCATCTTCGGTTATGGGGTAATATGAGCACTCACAGCTAAGACATCTGTTGACGGTTGTATGGTTATGTAGCTGTTATAAGTTGCTGCTGGAATGGAAATCAGCTTGTATGCGATGAATTCTTCTAAGCCGTGTAACGTGTAACAATGTTGAAAATGATGTGATTTGAACTAATGTGTTCCTGGTCAGGTTCTATTGGAAACCGTAGACCTGGTGGAAGATGGCTTCTTATTTTACCTACTTCAAATTTAAGTTGTTGATGGGTGATTACCAGGTGATTTACTCGTCCTTGGTGTGTATCTGCAAAAACATCTGTTATGGATGTGTGCATTCTTTGAATGTTAATGGTTATAAGGGTAGGGTAGCGTGGGTGCACCACGACAGAAATAGTTCTTTCAGTTTGATATCGTATAATTCTTCAGTCACATTGTTTATACGATTGAATAATTGACTCAGTTGATTATCAAGTGCATGTTGTCTTTTTGGCATATCATCTTGATTTAACTTCATATTGTTGACTGTCGAGTCTAGAATGGAAATGTGATTTTTTAAAAGATTCATAAGTTGATCCTCGTTCGATTGGATGCCTTCTAATCGTTGAGACATTTCACTGGCGTACTTGGAGTCAAGAACTCCGAAGAGTGAGTTTGCAATGTTTCCGACAACGTCGATGGCATTTCGTTTAATCCTTACAGAGGGCTAGTTGAAGGAATAATATTATCTTCAATTAATTCGTGTGTTATAAGCCGTAGCTGTTGTATAACTTGGGAACAGAGTTCCTTGGATGGAAGTCTATTGCAAATATGCTCCAGTTTCGTAGTACTGTTGTCTTATGCTTGAAATTCCTTTTGATATGGCTCGAGATTATAGTACACAACAAGGTTCCATCTGTTATGAATCAGACTTATTGTTCCTTTTCGTTAAAAATGAATTCCAGGGGAAGAATTGTTGAAGTTTATAACCTCTATGTCACTTGCAATTAAAATCGGTTAAATTAAACCAATTGCAATAGTGTAGTGAAGAAGTTTGAGTTTGTAGAGTTCATAGGCGCCCGCAGGAAATTTTCTAGGGGGTGTTAGATTTTTTTTTATTAAATTTTTCCTACAACCTAAAATTGAGAATAGGTGCGAAAGTGTGCGTATTTCGGAAAGTTGTGGTTATTCATGGTCCGTCCGTGAGCCAGGGGGAGCAACATGCCGACTCTTCCCTACCCTGCTGGCGCCTATGGTCGAGTTAACCCTAGTTGTGATTTTCTTGCTGTGTTTGATGATGATAATGATTCACTGGGATCAGAATTTATTCGCTTTCGTTCGGATGATGGCATGTCTGTTTGAGATTCGGTGGTGCAAGTTTGTGTGTTGGACACCGCAGTATGCGAGATTATGTTTGCACGTCGGTGACAAGCACCAAACCATCGTTATCATAATGCACCTTTTCGATTCAACCAACAGTTCAATCCAATGATGAGTTTACTGGCGGCCCACCGGTTTCTTCAATAGCTTCCATTACAGATGAGAGGATTTCTGACTCGGCAGGATCGTTATCTGATGGTATTGAACTGTTGCCCTCAACTTTCGCAGTGGGGGGAGAAAGAACTGCAGAGGAATTTGATCTCGTTGCTATGGAAAGACCTTTACCATTTTTATTTCAAATTTTCCGCAAACAACTAGTGAGTCAATGATATGGTCTCATTTACTAAAAAAATCACCAAATTTAGACTCATCTTGTCTTAACATTCGCAAAATGAAGCTGAATGCAGATCGGAACTACTCCTCCTTCATTATTGATGTAAAGCGTAATAATGATATTTTTAAATTGTTAAATGATAAGAAATTCTGGCCGGTAAACTCAATAGTCCACCCTTTTCGGAAGCGACCTACTGTAGCCAAAAAGAGGTCAAATGTACGAAATACTCAATGAGTTATTTCTCAATGTTCTACCAAAATATTGGAGGATTGAAGACAAAACTAAAATCAATGTTTGCTTCAAGTCTTGGGTTTAACTATGATGCAATACTTTTTACTGAAACATGGTTAGATAAGTCAATTTTGGACAATGAAATACTATGTAGTTCGTACCAAATATTTCGGTCAGATCGGTCTTCCTTAACTAGCAGTAAAAAGTCTGGTGGTGGAGTTCTTATTCCCATTAGAAATTGCTAAAACTGTAAAATTGTCTCTATGCCCTCAATAAGCGTAGAAATGGTATGTGTTAAAACTCTCCTGAAAACTTTCCAACTTTTTATAGACTGTGTCTACATTCCACCAAAAATGCATTGTGAACTTTACGATCAATGTGTTATAAACATTAAGTACATCGTTTCCCTGATGAATCCCAATGATCGGTTACATTTTGTTGGTGATTTAAATTTACCAGACATTGAATGGGACGTTCTTCAAGAAGATGGCAAATTTTTGTCACCTACATCGTTGACATCAGAAACGAGTATTTCTTTTGTGGACTCAATGTGCTCTTTAGCCTTATATCAAGTTAACCCGTTTAAAAATGAAAGAGGTAATTTTCTCGACCTCGTGTTTACGGATGATGTTAATGGCTTAACGGTGCAAAGATCATGCCCTTTATTGGATGATGTTAGATTTCACCCTTGCTTTGAAGTTTTAATGGAAATGCCGACCTCCGTTTGTGCTTGTCAATACGATCATGGCTATGAATTTGATTTCAAGAAAACTGATTTTGAAAAACTCAATATGGAACTTTCTCAATTTCACTGGGATAGTGTCTTTTTTAATATGGATGCTAGTAAGGCAACTGAAACTTTCTATAAAATATTGTACAACAGCTTTTTGAAAACAATACCTGTTCGCCGCATTAAAATTGTTGATAATTGTGTTCCTTGGCTAACACCTTTCCTTAAAAGGCTTAAAAACAAAAAAAACTCCACAACAAGCTCAAATTCAAGTTTACAGTTTCCACTGCTCAAGAGTTCAGCAGAATAAGAAGAGAATTCCAAGTCAAATCAAGGGCTGCATATAAAAACTACATAATATCTATGAAAGTTAACATATTACGGAATCCTTCATCTTTTTGGAAATTTGTTAAAAATAAGAGAAAAATAGCTGAATTCCCGTCCTATATGAATTTGGACCAAATTTCTTCAAATGATGGGGTAATGATCTGTGATATGTTCGCAGAAATGTTTAAAGGCATCTACAAATGTAATAATGGGTTGGCTGGGCTGCATCAAATTACCTCTAACATGAGCATTACATATGACTTGCCATTTATTCAAGAAAACGATGTGACAAGTGCAATAAAGAAGCTAACATATTCATTTTCTACTGGACCTGATAATGTTCCTTCCTGTGTTTTAATAAACTGCTGTCATTCCTTGGCTAGTGCTTTATGTTATTTGTTAAACCTATCTTTGTCGTCTTCCGTTTTCCCGCATGCTTGGAAGTCTTCATTTATAATTCCACTTTTTAAATCAGGAAGCCGATGCAAAATGCGTGACTACCGAGGTATAGCAAAACTCAGCGTTATTCCCAAGATGATGGAATCTATAATAGTCCATGAGTTGATACATGGTGTAAAATCGCATCTATCGGACAGACAGCATGGATTCGTCAGGGGCAAATCTACCATTACAAATGTGTTGGAAATTACATCATGGATAACAAAAGGATTCATGAATGGTCATCAAACAGATGTAATATACACTGACTTCTCCAAAGCATTCGATCAACTTAATCATCAGCTGCTTGTTAGAAAACTTTCACTTTTCGGCTGGTCCCCAAAACTTGTGCAATGGATTGCAAGTTATTTATCATCTCGTACTCAATATGTTAAGTTCAAGTCTCATTTATCCAACGCAATAGATGTCAAGTCTGGCGTGCCTCAAGGAAGCCACCTGGGACCACTGTTATTCGTAATTTTTATAAATGATTTACCCTCTGTGATAAAATACTGTGATATACATCTCTATGCTGACGATGCGAAAATTTCATATTCATATAAAAATAATGCTGATTACCTTCAACTGCAATCTGATATTGATCATTTGCAGGAATGGTGTAATAAGAATGATCTCACACTGAACTCTAAGAAATGCAAAGTAATGACCTTCGCTAGAGTTAAAAATGTTTTCTTTAATAAATACTCTATAAATAATTCAAAACTTGAAAGAGTTAATTATTTTATAGACTTGGGAGTAATATTTGATTCAAAATTAGACTTCAGAATGCACATCGACTCTATACCTGCAAAAGCTTTTGTTCGTCAAGGAATGATTAAACGATGGTCAAAAGAATTCAACGACCCTTATCTGACAAAGAGCCTGTTTGTTGGACTGGTTCGTTCGATCTTGGAATATGGTTGACAAGTTTGGTGCCCATATTACTCCTGTCACATTGCCCGCATTGAATCCATTCAAAAACAGTTTCTATTATTTGCTCTCCGCCATCTTAACTGGGATAATCATCACCATCTTCCACCATATCGTTCGCGACTTTTACTGATTGGTCTTAATACGCTCGAGGATAGGAGGTCATCACTCAATGCTGCATTTATATTTAAACTTTTAAACGGTGATATAAATTCTCCTTATTTGCTTTCCTTAATAAAATTAAATGTGCCATTCCGTCCAAGTAAAAATTATAAAATTTTGCGAACACATGAAACTACTTTAAACTACTTAAATAATGAACCGTTCTCTCTCTTATGTAAACAGTTCAATAATTATAATTCATTCGTAGATTTTAATCTTACTTCATTGAAATTTAAACAAACTATACTTTTATTCAATTTAAATCGTCACTAATTATGTAAATGTAATATTATTTGTATAATCCAAATAACTGTGATCAATTATGTATCTGTAGTTATAGTCAAATAAATAAATAAATAAAAACGCTGCTAGTTTTGCATTATTAATTTCAGATGTAGTGGATGGTTCTGGATCTGGTGGTGCCATACCTTTAGTAACAGGTTTCGAAACTGATGCACTTGATTTTGGTTGATTAAATTTAGGCAAGTGCACACATTTTTATTCTGAATGGTAATTGAGCTCGTTACCCTTGGGTACCTTTTCCTTCCTTCTTCAGGTCCATTCTGTTGCCGTTTACACCAAGTGCCTCCAATGATTGGAAAAGAGTTTCTAGGAACTTTAGAAATTTGTCTAGTGGCTGTAGTTCCTTTGGGTTGGTCACACATTCTTGTGTTGTGTCATGAAGGTCTTTTGATGCCACAGAGAATGCTGCCTCTGACGACCGAGACGATTGACACAAGAGTCGGTTGAGTAGAGCGGATACTTGTAGTCTAGGATTGCTGTATCTTTCTTGAAGCAGCTTCCAAGGTAACAGGTAATTGTCCTCCGACAGAGCCACATGTCTTATGACTCGTTCTGTTTCTCCTGTAAGGTTTGTTTTAAGGTAGAACATTTTTTCACAGTTCGACATTTGTTGGTTGTCTATTATCTGGCTAAACAAATCATGAAATTGGGAACATTTTAAGTAATCCCCATTAAACTTCGGTATCATTATTTTTGGAAAGTTCATTTTTAAGGTAGTTGCAACTGGTTGCTGGAGTGGCAGGCTGATTTCAAGCTGCTGCGTTAATGAAATGGGGACTTAATGCACCTCTTCTTCCAGATTTACGAATCTGCTTAGCTTGTATCCAATATTTTCTGGATCTTCCGTTGATTTCCAAATCGAGTTTTGAATCTCTTCGATTTGTATCCAATATCTTTGGATTGTTTTTTCTTGGAGGTCATAAAATTGTTTTGACTTCCCCGTGAGTTTTGCGTTAGTTAACGCACTTCACAATGAAGAAATTATTGCTTCTTGCTTGCGTATGAGCCTCTGCATACCTTAACTCTGGATTGATTGGAAAATTGCATGGCCTTGTGATTTGGTTTCTTCCTCTCGTGATGGAAGTTTGGCGGTACATGTTGACATGGTATGCATGTGACAACTCGGTCAGGTGCTCAACCTGAATGGTTGCGTCCATGGATACAAACTTTTCCCATAGTTCTTCCAGTTTGGCCGTCAGCTTTTGGTATTACGGGAGTGTCTACCTGTTTTGCCCATCCTTCTTGTTGTTGGTAATTAGGCGCTGGATATTCTCTCCGGTCTCTTTTGTCGTGCGGCCTTCTTCTCCATGGTTGATGTCTTCGTTGTACGATACTGATGTATCCCCTTGATTGTATAATTGGAAATATACTAGTGTCTGAGCCCTGGTAACGCTTAATTTACGATGAAATGTGCCCCTTACCTCTGGTGGGGGAAGCCAATCTGTGTTTTAAAGTTTTTTTATGAGTATTCAAGCCCTGATAACGCTTTAGTCTTTGATACTTACCCCTTACCTCTGGTGGGGGTAAGCCAATATCACGTCGGGGTCACCAAATGTAAACGATTGTTCTGTCGTCTATGTTGCCCAGATCACAGTTCTTGTACTATGACTGGTATGGTGTATACAGTGAAGCACTATAACACCTTGAGATGACTAAAACAGCTTCAAGCAGACTCAATTGAATAAAATAAAAAGTCTTTTTTACTGTTTCGAGAACATGAGACGACTGCGTTATTCGATCCATTTAAGATTTAAAACATCACGCTCTGGCCGACTTACCCTTCATACAGATATTCGTCTATTGATCTCACGTCGCACCGATTGCGATACCGCAGCGGCCCATGCCAAAGGGGTACTCGAAGCACCCAACGATCTTACCACCGACACAGTGATGCCCAATCACCCGAAATACAGCGCCCGTCAGGAGAATCCAAATAAAATTTAGTAGTTGCTAAATTTAATCAAAATGCATTCGCAGCATTATTTATTTATTATTTATAACAGTCTTAAATTGGTGTTTTGTTACAATAATTATTGATTGAACATTATATTAATGCTGAAAGTGCAGAAGGCACTACAATTGGACTTAGAATAAATATATTTGTGTTGAAAGTACAAAGGGCATTATAGTATGTGAAACACAGAAAGATTAGAATGGCTTCGATTATGATATTACAGTATGTGAAACAAAAATAAAAAGACATGAAAAGTTTCGAATATGAAAATTATGCGAAAAGCCTGCTCCGTGGAACTGAACATCCTGTCCCGTGCTGATGATCGACAGATTCATCTGAACGAATTCTTTGTCACTTATGGTGTAGCTTGATGGACGTGTTCTCCGTGGGGCCGGGATAGGCGGAGAGAGTTTTTGACGGCATCCCTTGTAAACTAAGAGCCCCACTATTGCAATGGTGATGAGTAATCCAAGTGAACTCAAGATGCTGAGGGGAATTTAATGATAATGGATTTGATTGGATAACTCCAGCTGTTAACGTCTGATCTGGTCTCGAAGCTCATGCAACCCTTGATTTATCGAGCTGGTAATTGATGTGTTGTAGTGAAGTAAAGCTAGGTGAAACGAATTTTGAAACTGCACATCTTGAATTAATCTGGTATATGAAGCTTGAACCTTAGACGAATAAATTTGTTGGCCTTGAAGTATCAAATACTTATTTTTTGCCACACAATAGGGTTGAAGTTTTAGCAAACCATTTCCTTCGTATGCTATAAATGATGTTTGTTGCTTGCAAATGACATTCAGCACCGTTTCTTTGTTAACTGCAAATATCCATTGGTTTAATTCAGGGAGTTTCGTCCATACTGAATTAGCCTTGATAATTTTTTAGTTCACACTTTGAAAGATCCGATTGATTGTTGAGTAAGCTGATCTCGCACAAGCTCATGTTTGTTCCAGCTTGATAGACCGAATGCGTTTGTCTACATAAATGATGATCTCCATTGGTAGTGGTACATCTATAAAGTTCATCTTCGGTTATGGGGTAATATTGGTCAAGATGAGCACTCACAGCTAAGACATCTGTTGACTGTTGTATGGTTATGTAGCTGTTATAAGTTGCTGCTGGAATAGAAATCAGCTTGTATGCGATGATTTCTTCTAAGCCGTGTAACGTGTAACAATGTTGAAAATGATGTGATTTGAACTAATGTGTTCCTGGTCAGGTTCTATTGGAAACCGTAGACCTGGTGGAAGATGGCTTCTTATTTTAACTACTTAAAATTTAAGTTGTTGATGGGTGATTACCAGGTGATCTACTCGTCCTTGGTGTGTATCTGCCAAAACATCTGTTATGGATGTGTGCATTCTTTGAATGTTAATGGTTATAAGGGTAGGGTAGCGTGGGTGCACCAGGACAGAAATAGTTCTTTCAGTTTGATTTCGTATAATTCTTCAGTCACATTGTTTATACGATTGAATAATTGACTCAGTTGATTATCAAGTGCATGTTGTCTTTTTGACATATCGTCTTGACTTAACTTCATATTGTTGACTGTCGAGTCTAGAATGGTAATGTGATTTTTTTTTTTTTCCCGCATGAAATTTTCTAGGGGGTGTCAGATTTTTTTTTTTTTAATTTTTCCTACAACCTAAAATTGAGAATAGGTGCGAAAGTGTACGTATTTCGGAAAGTTGTGGTTATTCATGGTCCGTCCGTGAGCCAGGGGGAGGCACATGCCTCCTCTTCCCTACCCTGCTGGCGCCTATGGTCGAGTTAACCCTAGTTGTGATTTTCTTGCTGTGTTTGATGATGATAATGATTCACTGGGATCAGAATTTCTTCGCTTTCGTTCGGATGATGGCATGCCTGTTTGAGATTCGGACGGAGCTTCATTGTTTTCTAACAGTGGTGCAAGTTTGTGTATTGCACACCGCAGTATGGGATATTTTGTTTGCACGTCGGTGACAAGCACCAAACTATCGTTATCATAATGCTCTTTTTCGATTCTACCTAGCGGCCATTTCATTATAGAAGTGCTGTTTTCCTTCATAATGACCACGGTGCAAGATTTTATGTTTTTAGATTGCGTTTTCCATTTGTTCGCAGTTGGAATTCATTCAATTATTCTTGAGACCATCGATTCTAGAGTTCTCGTTTGATGTTAGATACTAGCTTCCATCTAGTTAATAAAGTACCCCCGATCGGTTCAGCCTTGTTATCAACGACTGCTTTTCATGAGTCCCCAACCAAGAAATAACCAGATGTAAGTACGCTCAGGTCGTTTGGATCACTAGACATGGTGAGAGGTCTCGAGTTTAAAATGGCTTCTATTTCTGCAGTAATAGTACTCTTCGTATATATATATATAGTATCTCTTCGTATGTTAGTGTCGCTGAGGCAGAAAGTAGTGTGGTGTTGGAATTGATTTGAAATCACTTTGTCATGTGCCTTAGTTGAATGTACTCGTTCATGAATTCACGGTACTGGTTGTATAATACAGGGTTTCGTCTAACCTCCGTTCCAATGCACGAAATCGATTAAGAGCAATGTCACTAGATAATCCTAGTTTATTTGAGTCATCAGCAAAGCGTAGACTGACAACGTATTTTCTAGTTGCGTCTCTTGACGTTGATTGGTTACAATGTTCTTAACATTTTTCTTCTGCAATTGTGCGACTTGATGTCGAACACAAAAGCTCTTCGGTTTCCCAAAACTTGCTTATAGTCTGCTCGAGGGATGAGTCCTCATAAGTGATTCCACAAATTGTATTTGTTGATAAACCTTCCTTCACCTTTCCGGTGACTATCCAACCTAGCTGCGTATTTTGCAGTAGTGGTAAATCGGTGACTAATTTAATCTGGCCAATGCAAAGTAACTGATGTTAAAATTCGGCTCCGATGAGCAGATCAATGTTATTTCTTTAATTGAACTGCGGGTCAGCTAGTATTACGTTCCTTGGAATTATCCACGCATATATGTCAACTGTATGTGTTGGCTGAGGAGATCTGAGGTAATACGATTGCTTCAAGCCTGGTGGTGAAATTGGTAATAGTCGATTTTAAACATATATTGGCTCTTTGATTTGAATCCTTCTTAGAATTTCCCCATACCTTGTCTGATAATTGTATATATAGTTTACGATCATTCTTTCTGTGACGATGTTGATTTGTGAACCGGAATTCAAAATAGCGCGACAGTTGATCGGTGAGCCATCTTGATCTATCAAATTTATGACAACGGTGCTGAGGAATAGATAACCCTCTTTCTTGTTCGAGCTTAACGCTGCTAGTGTTGCATTATTAATTTCAGATGTAGTGGATGGTTCTGAATCTGATGGTGCCATACCTTTTGTAACAGGATTCGAAACTGATGCACTTGATTTTGGTTGATTAAATTTAGGCAAGTGCACACATTTTTATTCTGAATGGTAATGGAGCTCGTTACCCTTGGGTACCTTTTCCTTCCTTCTTTCAGGTCCATTCTGTTGCCGTTTACACCAAGTGCCTCCAATGATTGGAAAAGAGTTTCTAGGAACTTTAGAAATTTGTCTAGTGGCTGTAGTTCCTTTGGGTTGGTCACACATTCTTGTGTTGTGTCATGAAGGTCTTTTGATGCCACAGAGAATGCTGCCTCTGACGACCGAGACGATTGACACAAGAGTCGGTTGAGTAGAGCGGATACTTGTAGTCTAGGATTGCTGTATCTTTCTTGAAGCAGCTTCCAAGGTAACAGGTAATTGTCCTCCGACAGAGCCACATGTCTTATGACTCGTTCTGTTTCTCCTGTAAGGTTTGTTTTAAGGTAGAACATTTTTTCACAGTTCGACATTTGTTGGTTGTCTATTATCTAGCTAAACAAATCATGAAATTGGGAACATTTTAAGTAATCCCCATTAAACTTCGGTATCATTATTTTTGGAAAGTTCATTTTTAAGGTAGTTGCAACTGGTTGCTGGAGTGGCAGGCTGATTTCAAGCTGCTGCGTTAATGAAATGGGGACTTAATGCACCTCTTCTTCCAGATTTACGAATCTGCTTAGCTTGTATCCAATATTTTCTGGATCTTCCGTTGATTTCCAAATCGAGTTTTGAATCTCTTCGATTTGTATCCAATATCTTTGGATTGTTTTTTCTTGGAGGTCATAAAATTGTTTTGACTTCCCCGTGAGTTTTGCGTTAGTTAACGCACTTCACAATGAAGAAATTATTGCTTCTTGCTTGCGTATGAGCCTCTGCATACCTTAACTCTGGATTGATTGGAAAATTGCATGGCCTTGTGATTTGGTTTCTTCCTCTCGTGATGGAAGTTTGGTGGTACATGTTGACATGGTATGCATGTGACAACTCGGTCAGGTGCTCAACCTGAATGGTTGCGTCCATGGATACAAACTTTTCCCATAGTTCTTCCAGTTTGGCCGTCAGCTTTTGGTATTACGGGAGTGTCTACCTGTTTTGCCCATCCTTCTTGTTGTTGGTAATTAGGCGCTGGATATTCTCTCCGGTCTCTTTTGTCGTGCGGCCTTCTTCTCCATGGTTGATGTCTTCGTTGTACGATGCTGATGTATCCCCTTGATTGTATAATTGGAAATATACTAGTGTCTGAGCCCTGGTAACGCTTAATTTACGATGAAATGTGCCCCTTTCCTCTGGTGGGGGAAGCCAATCTGTGTTTTAAAGTTTTTTTTATGAGTATTCAAGCCCTGATAACGCTTTAGTATTTGATAGTTACCCCTTACCTCTGGTGGGGGTAAGCAAATATCACGTGGGGGTCACCAAATGTAAACGATTGTTCTGTCGTTTATGTTGACCAGATCACAGTTCTTGTACTATGACTGGTATGGTGTATACAGTGAAGCGCTATAACACCTTGAGATGACTAAACCAGCTTCAAGCAGACTCACTTGAATAAAATAAAAAGTCTTGGTTACTGTTTCGAGAACATGAAACGACTGCGTTATTCGATCCATTTCAGATTTCAAACATCACGCTCTGGCCGACTTACCCTTCATACAGATATTCGTCTATTGATCTCACGTCGCACCGATTGCGATACCGCAGCGGCCCACGCCAAAGGGGTACTCGAAGCACCCGTCAGGAGAATCCAAATAAAATTTAGTAGTTGCTAAATTTAATCAAAATGCATTCGCAGCATTATTTATTTATTATTTATACTTACTTACTTACTTAGGTGGTGCTACAGTTCGGGACGAACCTGGGCCTCAACCAACATGCCTCTCCAGCCAACTCGGTCTTTGGCTAGCTGCCTCCAGTTTTGCACTCCAAGTTGGTTCAGGTCGTCCTCCACTTGAGCGTGCCACCTAAGGCGAGGTCATCCTTGACTGCGTCTACCCTCTGGGATGGAATCAAAGATCCTGCGAGCCGGAGCATTGTTGTCCATTCGCTCTACATGACCTAGCCATCTTAAACGTGATATGCGTATTTTTTTGACCAGGTCAATGTCGCTGTACAGCTCGTATAATTCTTGGTTGAACCTTCTCCTCCAAAGCCCGTTAACGCAGATAGGGCCAAAAATCGTCCGAAGAATCTTACGCTCCAAACGACTAAGGATATCTTCATCCGCTTTAGATAGAGTCCATGCCTCGGCGCCATAGAGCAGGACTGGGATGATTAGGGTCTTATACAGTGTCTCCTTTGGGCTTTGCTACTCAATTGCCTTCCTAGCCCATAGAAACAGCGATTGGCAAGAGTAATTCTTTGCTTTATTTCTGACGAGATGTTGTTGTCAGATGTTATAGCGGATCCGAGGTACACAAAGTTCCTAACTACCTCAAAGTTGTACCTGTCTATTGTGATGTTTTGTCCAATCCGCCGGTGTTGTGTGTCCCTTTTTGTGGACAGCAGGTACTTCGTTTTGGCCTCATTGACTGCTAGTCCCATCTAAGCCGCTTCAGCTTCAATGCTAGCAAATGTTGCACTGACAGCTCGCCGAGATCTGCCAATGATGTCTATGTCGTCAGCGTATGCTAGCAATTGCACAGACTTGAAAAAAATTGTCCCACTACAATTGACTTGCGAGTTTCTTTTAATTTTTTTCAAGTATTAAGTTGAAGAAATCGAACGATAGCGCATCACCTTGTCGGAATCCTTTTTTGACGTCAAAAGCTTCTGTGAGGTCAGAACCAACCTTGACGGAGCAGCGAGAGTTCTCCATCGTCATTCTGCACAGTCGGGCGAGTTTTTTTGGGAATGCCAAAACCTGACATGGCTCTGTATAGCTCGTCTCTATAAATGCTATCGTACGCGGCCTTAAAATCGATAAAGAGGTGGTGGGTATCGATTTGGAATTCTTGGGTGGTTTCCAGGATCTGCCGTAGAGTGAACATTTGATCGATTGTGGACTTTCCTGGTCTGAAACCACACTGATAGGGGCCAATCAGGTTGCTGACGAAAGGTTTCAGGCGTTCACATAGTACGGCAGAGAGGATCTTGTAGGCGATATTCAGGAGACTTATTCCTCTATAGTTGGCGCAGTTTAGAGGGTCTCCTTTCTTGTGGATCGAGCAAACGATGCTGAGGTTCCATTCATCAGGCATACTTTCTTCTGACCAAACTTTAGAGATGAGTTGGTGTATGCACTCCACCAGGTCATCTCCGGCCGCTTTTAAAAGTTCGGCGGGTAGTCCATCGGGTCCAGCAGCTTTGTTGTTTTTGAGTTTAGATATATCCTTACTTCATTTTGGTCAGGTGGACGGAAGTTTTGTCTGTCATCATCTATGTTGAATGGTTCATTCTGCCTGACAGCGGGATTTGGCCTTCATCGCCGTTTAACAGTCTGCAGAAATGGTCCTTCCATGTACTCAGCACCGATTGTGACTCTACTACGAGTTTTCCATTCCTATCTCTACAGGCTTCTGTGCGGGATTTTTTTCCTTGGCATGTTCTTTTTACCTGTTGGTAAAACTCCCGCACGTTGTTCCTGGAGTTGCATCTCTCAATATCTTCGATCGCGCGCTTCTCATGCTCTCTCTTTTTCATTTGGAGAAGCCGGTGTTCTTCCCGTCTTTTCTGCTCGTAAAGCTCGCGAGCAGCTCTCGTCTTTCTTTGCAGCGTCGCTTTTTATGCCTCTTGTTTGGCTGCATGGGCCTGCCTGCATTCGTCATCAAACCAGAGGTTTCGTGGTGGTGGTCTGGTGAAACCTAGCACATCAGTTGCGGCATCTCTGATGGCTTGTTGGCAGTGTTGCCACTGATCTTCGGCACTTGATGCTGGCGGTACTGGATTTCTTGAGAGGTTACGGGATATTCGATCGGCATAGATTCTGGCGGTTTCTTGCGACTGCAGCTTTCTGACGTCATACTTCTTCACAGTATTACTCCGTTGTTGTGGAGTTCGGGTTATTCGCATTCTTACCTTTGCTGCAACAAGGTAGTGATCCGAGTCGATGTTAGCTGCTCGGAAGGTGCGAACATCCAAGTTACTGGAGACGTGTCCTGCATCGATCGAAACGTGATCAATCTGATGGACGGTTCTTTGATCTGGGTGTCGCCAAGTCCCTTTATGTATATCGAGATGAGGAAACCGTGTGCTTGCAATGGTGATGTTATGTGCCGCTGCGCAGTCAATTAGCCTAAGTCCGTTTTCAGACGTTGTGTCGTGTAGGCTATGTTTTCCGACAGTCCTACCAAAGATTTCCTCTTTACCTATTTTGGCATTAAAATCGCCTAGTGCTCATAGGTTTTCTCGAGGAGCTCATAGAAGTCATCCTTGGTTAGGCTAATGTTGGCGAATTTAGCCTTGATACGGATTGTCACAAGTCGCTCACTTACGTGTCAAAAGCCCAAGACTTCTTGCCTAAGTCTACCGCTTATGACGAATCCGCACCCAAATAAACGCTATGGTCTTCTTGTGCAATCACCGTAGTACACGTCACAGTTTTTCATCCTCCTTTTGCCCGGCCCATTCCATCGCACTTCCTGGATGGCAGTAATTCCTGCTCTGTAGCAGTCTAGGGCCTCCGCTAGTTGTTTGGATGCACGTGGTCTGTTAAGAGTTCTAACATTCCACGTGCAGATCCGAAGGTCGTTGTCCTTGATTGGTTTTTCCGGGTCGTCAACAGTAAATCCGTCCTTTTCCGAGGCTATTGGTCGCTTCGCAACTTTTTCTTTTTTCCGTGGCAGGGTTGTTAATCCCACGCACAACCCCCAACCTGGTGGGCCAGGTACTTTGTTGGATTCCTTGGACAAAAGGAACCGGAGAATCCGGAGTCAGTAACCCACTTCGGGGATATGAGCGCTGCCGTTGGCCCATTAAGGGTTCATCCGCCACCATCTCTATTTCAATGCCCTGACTTGAATTGAATTGTCCTAATGACCTTATCTCCAAATACGTCGAAGTAGCTCATTAGGGCGTCTGCTTCGTTGACTGTTGACGCCACCGTTGGTCCAATTGGTTGGGCTCATCCGCCGTACGTCCTCTTTCTGAGGGGCTCGTGCAAGACTTCTGGGAATCGATCGGAACAGTCATTAAAGCAGAGCATTATAGTGTTGCTATTTTTTCTGTGTTCAAAACTCGCGCTTATAAGTTTAGCAGGAATGTCCGGATGGACAGACCAATACCCGGTGGTTACCGCGGGGAGGTAAAATAAGCACAATTGATGTGTACGATATAGTTGCAGCGACTGTGCATCACCAGTTTGATGCCTTTCAGTGCCTACCCTATTCATACAGCACCCAACCATTTATAACAGTCTTAAATTGGTGTTTTGTTACAATAATTATTGATTGAACATTATATTAATGCTGAAAGTGCAGAAGGCACTACAATTGGACTTAGAATAAATATATTTGTGCTGAAAGTGCAGAAGGCATTATAGTATGTGAAACACAGAAAGATATGAATGGCTTCGATTATGATATTACAGTATGTGAAACAAAAATAAAAAGATATGAAAAGTTTCGAATATGAAAATTATGCGAATAGCCTGTTCCGTGGAACTGAACATCCTGCCCCGTGCTGATGGTCGACAGATTTATCTGAACGAATTCTTTGACGCTTATGGTGTAGCTTGATGGACGTGTTCTCCGTGGGGCCGGGATAGGCGGAGACAGTTTTTAACGGCATCCCTTGTAAACTAAGAGCCCCACTATTGCAATGGTGATGAGTAATCCAAGTGAACTCAAGATGCTGAGGGGAATGTTATGATAATGGATTTGATTGGGTAACTCCAGCTGTTGACGTTTGAGCTGGTCTCGAAGCTCATGCGACCCTTGATTTATCGAGCTGGTATTTGATGTGTTGTAGTGAAGTAAAGCTAGGTGAAACGCATTTTGAAACTGCACATCTTGAATTAATCTGGTATATGAAGCTTGAACCTTAGACGAATACATTTGTTGGCCTTGAAGTATCAAATACTTATTTTTTGCCACACAATAGGGTTGAAGTTGCAAATGACATTCAGCCCCGTTTTTTTATTAACTGCAAATATCCATTGGTTTAATTCAGGGAGTTTCGTCCATACTCAATTAGCCTTGATAAATGTTGAAAATGATGTGATTTGAACTAATGTGTTCCAGGTCAGGTTCTATTGGAAACCGTAGACCTGGTGGAAGATGGCTTCTTATTTTACCTACTTCAAATTTAAGTTGTTGATGGGTGATTACCAGGTGATTTACTCGTCCTTGGTGTGTATCTGCCAAAACATCTGTTATGGATGTGTGCATTCTTTGAATGTTAATGGTTATAAGGGTAGGGTAGCGTGGGTGCACCAGGACAGAAATAGTTCTTTCAGTTTGATTTCGTATAATTCTTCAGTCCCATTGTTTATACGATTGAATAATTAACTGAGTTGATTATCAAGTGCATGTTGTCTTTTTGACATATCGTCTTGACTTAACTTCATATTGTTGACTGTCGAGTCTAGAATGGAAATGTGATTTTTTAAAAGATTCATAAGTTGATCCTCGTTCGATTGGATGCCTTCTAATCGTTGAGACATTTCACTGGCGTACTTGGAGTCGAGAACTCCGAAGAGTGAGTTTGCAATGTTTCCGACAACGTCGATGGCATTTCGTTTAATCCTTACAGAGGGCTGGTTGAAGGAATAATATTATCTTCAATTAATTCGTGTGTTATAAGCCGTAGCTGTTGTATAACTTGGGAGCAGAGTTCCTTGGATGGAAGTCTATTGCAAATATGCTCCAGTATTGTAGTACTGTTGTCTTATGCTTGAAATTCCTTTTGATATGGCTCGAGATTATAGTACACAACAAGGTTCCATCTGTTGTAAATCAGACTTATTGTTCCTTGTCGTTAAAAAGGAATTCCAGGGGAAGAATTGTTGAAGTTTATAACCTCTATGTCACTTGCAATTAAAATCGGTAAAATTAAACCAAGTGCAATAGTGTAGTGAAGAAGTTTGAGTTTGTAGAGTTCATAGGCGCCCGCACTATGAAGATCCCCATTGGGATCAGAATTTCTTCGCTTTGGTTCGGATGATGGCATGTCTGTTTGTGATTCGGACGGAGCTTCAGCCTTGTTATCAACGACTGCCTTTCATAAGTCCGCAACCAAGAAATGACCAGGTGTAAGTACGCTCAGGTCGTTTGGATCACTAGACATGGTGAGAGGTCTCGAGTTTAGAATGGCTTCTATTTCTGCAGTGATAGTACTCTTCGTATATATATATATGTATATATATATACATATATATCTAAATATATATACATATAGTATCTCTTCGTATGTTAGTGTCGCTGAGACAGAAAGTAGTGTGGTGTTGGAATTGATTTGAAATCACTCTGTCATGTGCCTTAGTTGAATGTACTCGTTCATGAATTCACGGTACTGGTTATATAATACAGGGTTTCGTCTAACCTCCGTTCCAATGCACGAAATCAATTAAGAGCAATGTCACTAGATGATCCTAGTTTATTTGAGTCATCAGCAAAGCGTAGACTGACAACGTATTTTCTAGTTGCGTCTCTTGACGTTGATTGGTTACAATGTTCTTAACATTTTTCTTCTGCAATTGTGCGACTTGATGTCGAACTCAAAAGCTCTTCGGTTTCCCAAAACTTGCTTATAGTCTGCTCGAGGGATGAGTCCTCATTAGTGATTCCACAAATTGTGTTTGTTGATAAACCTTCCTTCACCTTTCCGGTGACTATCCAACCTAGCTGCGTATTTTGCAGTAGTGGTAAATCGGTGACTAATTTAATCTGGCCAATGCAAAGTAACTGATGTTAATATTCGGATCCGAGGAGCAGATCAATGTTATTTCTTTTATTGAACCGCGGGTCAGCTAGTATTACGTTCCTTGGAATTATCCACGCATATATGTCAACTGTATGTGTTGGCTGAGGAGATCTGAGGTAATACGATTGCTTCATGCCTGGTGGTGAAATTGGTAATAGTCGATTTTAAACATATATTGGCTCTTTGATTTGAATCCTTCTTAGAATTTCCTTATACCTTGTATGATAATTGTATATATAGTTTACGATCATTCTTTCTGTGACGATGTTGATTTGTGAACCGGAATTCAAAATAGCGTGACAGTTGATCGGTGAGCCATCTTGATCTATCAAATTTATGACAACGGTGCTGAGGAACAGATAACCCTCTTTCTTGTTCGAGCTTAACGCTGCTAGTGTTGCATTATTAATTTCAGATGTAGTGGATGGTTCTGAATCTGATGGTGCCATACCTTTAGTAACAGGATTCGAAACTGATGCACTTGATTTTGGTTGATTAAATTTAGGCAAGTGCACACATTTTTATTCTGAATGGTAATGGAGCTCGTTACCCTTGGGTACCTTTTCCTTCCTTCTTTCAGGTCCATTCTGTTGCCGTTTACACCAAATGCCTCCAATGATTGGAAAAGAGTTTCTAAGAACTTTAGAAATTTGTCTAGTGGCTGTAGTTCCTTTGGGTTGGTCACACATTCTTGTGTTGTGTCATGAAGGTCTTTTAATGCCACAGAGAATGCTGCCTCTGACGACCGAGACGATTGACACAAGAGTCGGTTGAGTAGAGCAGCTTCCAAGCTAACAGGTAATTGTCCTCCGACAGAGCCACATGTCTTATGACTCGTTCTGTTTCTCCTGTAAGGTTTGTTTTAAGGTAGAACATTTTTTCACAGTTCGACATTTGTTGGTTGTCTATCATCTGGCTAAACAAATCATGAAATTGGGAACATTTTAAGTAATCCCCATTAAACTTCGGTATCATTATTTTTGGAAAATTCATTTTTAAGGTAGTTGCAACTGGTTGCTGGAGTGGCAGGCTGATTTCAAGCTGCTGCGTTAATGAAATGAGGACTTAATGCACCTCTTCTTCCAGATTTACGAATCTGCTTAGCTTGTATCCAATATTTTCTGGATCTTCCGTTGATTTCCAAATCGAGTTCTGAATCTCTTCGATTTGTATCCAATATCTTTGGATTGTTTTTTCTTGGAGGTCATAAAATTGTTTTGACTTCCCGGTGAGTTTTGCGTTAGTTAACGTACTTCACAATGAAGAAATTATTGCTTCTTGCTTGCGTATGAGCCTCTGCATATCTTAACTCTGGATTGATTGGAAAATTGCATGGCCTTGTGATTTGGTTTCTTCCTCTCGTGATGGAAGTTTGGCGGTACATGTTGACATGGTATGCATGTGACAACTCGGTCAGGTGCTCAACCTGAATGGTTGCGTCCATGGATACAAACTTTTCCCATAGTTCTTCCAGTTTGGCCGTCAGCTTTTGGTATTACGGGAGTGTCTACCTGTTTTGCCCATCCTTCTTGTTGTTGGTAATTAGGCGCGGGATATTCTCTCCGGTCTCCTTTTGTCGTGCGGCCTTCTTCTCCATGGTTGATGTCTTCGTTGTACGATACTGATGTATCCCCTTGATTGTATAATTGGAAATATACTAGTGTCTGAGCCCTGGTAACGCTTAATTTACGATGAAATGTGCCCCTTACCTCTGGTGGGGGAAGCCAATCTGTGTTTTAAAGTTTTTTTATGAGTATTCAAGCCCTGATAACGCTTTAGTATTTGATAGTTACCCCTTACCGCTGGTGGGGGTAAGCAAATATCACGTCGGGGTCACCAAATGTAAACGATTGTTCTGTCGTTTATGTTGACCAGATCACAGTTCTTGTTCTATGACTGGTATGGTGTATACAGTGAAGCACTATAACACCTTGAGATGATTAAAACAGCTTCAAGCAGACTCAATTGAATAAAATAAAAAGTCTTGGATACTGTTTCGAGAACATGAGACGACTGCGTTATTCGATCCATTTAAGATTTAAAACATCACGCTCTGGCCGACTTACCCTTCATACAGATATTCGTCTATTGATCTCACGTCGCACCGATTGCGATACCGCAGCGGCCCATGCCAAAGGGGTACTCGAAGCACCCAACGATCTTACCACCGACACAGTGATGCCCAATCACCCGAAATACAGCGCCCGTCAGGAGAATCCAAATAAAATTTAGTAGTTGTTAAATTTAATCAAAATGCATTCGCAGCATTATTTATTTATTATTTATAACAGTCTTAAATTGGTGTTTTGTTACAATAATTATTGATTGAACATTATATTAATGCTGAAAGTGCAGAAGGCACTACAATTGGACTTAGAATAAATATATTTGTGCTGAAAGTACAGAAGGCATTATAGTATGTGAAACACAGAAAGATATGAATGGCTTCGATTATGATATTACAGTATGTGAAACAAAAATAAAAAGATATGAAAAGTTTCGAATATGAAAATTATGCGAAAAGCCTGTTCCGTAGAACTGAACATCCTGCCCCGTGCTGATGATCGACAGATTCATCTGAACGAATTCTTTGACACTTATAGTGTAGCTTGATGGACGTGTTCTCCGTGGGGCCGGGATAGGCGGAGAGAGTTTTTGACGGCATCCCTTGTAAACTAAAAGCCCCACTATTGCAATGGTGATGAGTAATCCAAGTGAACTCAAGATGCTGAGGGGAATGTTATGATAATGGATTTGATTGGGTAACTCCAGCTGTTGACGTTTGATCTGGTCTCGAAGCTCATGCGACCCTTGATTTATCGAGCTGGTATTTGATGTGTTGTAGTGAAGTAAAGCTAGGTGAAACGCATTTTGAAACTGCACATCTTGAATTAATCTGGTATATGAAGCTTGAACCTTAGACGAATAAATTTGTTGGCCTTGAAGTATCAAATACTTATTTTTTGCCACACAATAGGGTTGAAGTCTTAGCAAACCATTTCCTTCTTATGCTATAAATGATGTTTGTTGCTTGCAAATGACATTCAGCACCGTTTCTTTATTAACTGCAAATATCCATTGGTTTAATTCAGGGAGTTTCGTCCATACTGAATTAGCCTTGATAATTTTTAAGTTCACACTTTGAAAGATCCGATTTATTGTTGAGTAAGCTGATCTCGCACAAGCTCATGTTTGTTCCAGCTTGATAGACCGAATGAGTTTGTCTACATAAATGATGATCTCCATTGGTAGTGGTACATCTATAAAGTTCATCTTCGGTTATGGGGTAATATTGGTCAAGATGAGCACTCACAGCTAAGACATCTGTTGACGGTTGTATGGTTATGTAGCTGTTATAAGTTGCTGCTGGAATGGAAATCAGCTTGTATGCGATGAATTCTTCTAAGCCGTGTAACGTGTAACAATGTTGAAAATGATGTGATTTGAACTAATGTGTTCCTGGTCAGGTTTTCTTGGAGGTCATAAAATTGTTTTGACTTCCCGGTGAGTTTTGCGTTAGTTAACGTACTTCACAATGAAGAAATTATTGCTTCTTGCTTGCGTATGAGCCTCTGCATATCTTAACTCTGGATTGATTGGAAAATTGCATGGCCTTGTGATTTGGTTTCTTCCTCTCGTGATGGAAGTTTGGCGGTACATGTTGACATGGTATGCATGTGACAACTCGGTCAGGTGCTCAACCTGAATGGTTGCGTCCATGGATACAAACTTTTCCCATAGTTCTTCCAGTTTGGCCGTCAGCTTTTGGTATTACGGGAGTGTCTACCTGTTTTGCCCATCCTTCTTGTTGTTGGTAATTAGGCGCGGGATATTCTCTCCGGTCTCCTTTTGTCGTGCGGCCTTCTTCTCCATGGTTGATGTCTTCGTTGTACGATACTGATGTATCCCCTTGATTGTATAATTGGAAATATACTAGTGTCTGAGCCCTGGTAACGCTTAATTTACGATGAAATGTGCCCCTTACCTCTGGTGGGGAAGCCAATCTGTGTTTTAAAGTTTTTTTATGAGTATTCAAGCCCTGATAACGCTTTAGTATTTGATAGTTACCCCTTACCGCTGGTGGGGGTAAGCAAATATCACGTCGGGGTCACCAAATGTAAACGATTGTTCTGTCGTTTATGTTGACCAGATCACAGTTCTTGTTCTATGACTGGTATGGTGTATACAGTGAAGCACTATAACACCTTGAGATGACTTAAACAGCTTCAAGCAGACTCAATTGAATAAAATAAAAAGTCTTGGATACTGTTTCGAGAACATGAGACGACTGCGTTATTCGATCCATTTAAGATTTAAAACATCACGCTCTGGCCGACTTACCCTTCATACAGATATTCGTCTATTGATCTCACGTCGCACCGATTGCGATACCGCAGCGGCCCATGCCAAAGGGGTACTCGAAGCACCCAACGATCTTACCACCGACACAGTGATGCCCAATCACCCGAAATACAGCGCCCGTCAGGAGAATCCAAATAAAATTTAGTAGTTGATAAATTTAATCAAAATGCATTCGCAGCATTATTTATTTATTATTTATAACAGTCTTAAATTGGTGTTTTGTTACAATAATTATTGATTGAACATTATATTAATGCTGAAAGTGCAGAAGGCACTACAATTGGACTTAGAATAAATATATTTGTGCTGAAAGTACAGAAGGCATTATAGTATGTGAAACACAGAAAGATATGAATGGCTTCGATTATGATATTACAGTATGTGAAACAAAAATAAAAAGATATGAAAAGTTTCGAATATGAAAATTATGCGAAAAGCCTGTTCCGTGGAACTGAACATCCTGCCCCGTGCTGATGATCGACAGATTCATCTGAACGAATTCTTTGACACTTATAGTGTAGCTTGATGGACGTGTTCTCCGTGGGGCCGGGATAGGCGGAGAGAGTTTTTGACGGCATCCCTTGTAAACTAAGAGCCCCACTATTGCAATGGTGATGAGTAATCCAAGTGAACTCAAGATGCTGAGGGGAATGTTATGATAATGGATTTGATTGGGTAACTCCAGCTGTTGACGTTTGATCTGGTCTCGAAGCTCATGCGACCCTTGATTTATCGAGCTGGTATTTGATGTGTTGTAGTGAAGTAAAGCTAGGTGAAACGCATTTTGAAACTGCACATCTTGAATTAATCTGGTATATGAAGCTTGAACCTTAGACGAATAAATTTGTTGGCCTTGAAGTATCAAATACTTATTTTTTGCCACACAATAGGGTTGAAGTCTTAGCAAACCATTTCCTTCTTATGCTATAAATGATGTTTGTTGCTTGCAAATGACATTCAGCACCGTTTCTTTATTAACTGCAAATATCCATTGGTTTAATTCAGGGAGTTTCGTCCATACTGAATAAGCCTTGATAATTTTTAAGTTCACACTTTGAAAGATCCGATTTATTGTTGAGTAAGCTGATCTCGCACAAGCTCATGTTTGTTCCAGCTTGATAAACCGGATGAGTTTGTCTAGATAAATGATGATCTCCATTGGTAGTGGTACATCTATAAAGTTCATCTTCGGTTATGGGGTAATATTGGTCAAGATGAGCACTCACAGCTAAGACATCTGTTGACGGTTGTATGGTTATGTAGCTGTTATAAGTTGCTGCTGGAATGGAAATCAGCTTGTATGCGATGAATTCTTCTAAGCCGTGTAACGTGTAACAATGTTGAAAATGATGTGATTTGAACTAATGTGTTCCTGGTCAGGTTCTATTGGAAACCGTAGACCTGGTGGAAGATGGCTTCTTATTTTAACTACTTCAAATTTAAGTTGTTGATGGGTGATTACCAGGTGATTTACTCGTCCTTGGTGTGTATCTGCCAAAACATCTGTTATGGATGTGTGCATTCTTTGAATGTTAATGGTTATAAGGGTAGGGTAGCGTGGGTGCACCAGGACAGAAATAGTTTTTTCAGTTTGATTTCGTATAATTCTTCAGTCCCATTGTTTATACGATTGAATAATTGATTCAGTTGATTATCAAGTGCATGTTGTCTTTTTGACATATCGTCTTGACTTAACTTCATATTGTTGACTGTCGAGTCTAGAACGGAAATGTGATTTTTTAAAAGATTCATAAGTTGATCCTCGTTCGATTGGATGCCTTCTAATCGCTGAGACATTTCACTGGCGTACTTAGAGTCGAGATCTCCGAAGTGTGAGTTTGCAATGTTTCCGACCACGTCGATGGCATTTCGTTTAATCATTATAGGGGGCTGGTTGAAGGAATAATATTATCTTCAATTAATTCGTGTGTTATAAGCCGTAGCTGTTGTATAACTTGGGAGCAGAGTTCCTTGGATGGAAGTCTATTGCAAATATGCTCCAGTATCGTAGTACTGTTGTCTTATGCTTGAAATTCCTTTTGATATGGCTCGAGATTATAGTACACAACAAGGTTCCATCTGTTGTGAATCAGACTTATTATTCCCTGTCGTTAAAAATGAATTCCAGGGGAAGAATTGTTGAAGTTTATAACCTCTATGTCACTTGCAATTAAAATCGGTTAAATTAAACCAATTGCAATAGTGAAGTGAAGAACTTTGAGTTTGTAGAGTTCATAGGCGCCCGCAGGAAATTTTCTAGGGGGTGTCAGATTTTTTTTTTATTAAATTTTTCCTACAACCTCAAATTGAGAATAGGTGCGAAAGTGTGCGTTTTTCGGAAAGTTGTGGTATTCATGGTCCGTCTGTGAGCCAGGGGGAGGCAAATCCCCCATCTTCCCTGCCCTGCTGGCGCCTATGGTCGAGTTAACCCTAGTTGTGATTTTCTTGCTGTGTGGTACCGCTTACTTAACATTTTAAGAATATGGGACTTATTCAGTGCTTTTGATTGAGCGATAAGTTGGAAGGTTGGAAGAAAAAAAAATAAAATTGAGTCTTCACACACACTTTGTTTAAAATAGTTGTCACTTAAAAAAATTATTTGATTGATGTTCTTTTGTGGTTTACTTGTTCCAATAAAATTGTATTTTCTTGTTGTTTGTTTTTCCTGAAATAATATTTGTGTTGTTCACTTAATAATTTAACTAATAAAATAATTAGTTAACAGAAGTCTTGCCTTAAGTTCCATGGTATAAAGGTCGTAATTGTAAAAGATTTCTAGATTTTTTTTTACACTCGGCGGAATTTATATTTGTCTACCGTACATAAGTTTAAACGGAGTGTATGAAGTAGAAGTGTTTGGCGTCCTGCTTTGAACGAAAATGGCATATTTGATCCAGTTATCCCAATCCTCTTGAAATTTATTAATAAATGTATGCAATAGTTTGGAGTTAAATTATTATAAAAATCTGCAACTCCGCCAAAAATGTCTAACTCCAACGTGGCCACTAGCACGCATCGTCGAAACCTATTCAGGGGAAGATGGAATGATTCGAGTCGTGGCAGTCAAAATCAACAAGGGCATTTATATGCGTGCAATAACACAAAGATGTCGATTGCCGATCACATAGATCCTGTTGAAAAGGATGCTTTTCAAGGTGGCCGGTGTTTAGCATTTAATTTCATTATTCATTTTTTTTTTTTTAAATTTCCTATTCAATTTTTTTATCGTTTTTTCTAATGAGCCAGATTCTTGGCATTTCAAATTTCCTTAACCTGACTCAAATTCAATTACAGCTCAGGTTAATAAGATATTTAATTTGTTATTCCAACTTATCGCTCTCCATGCACATTCCTTAGTTCACATTTCAATTCATCATTTTTTATTCAGTATAAAAGCTTGTATTTTGCATAGCTCTGTCAACAAAGGAATTTTCGTAGGCGGCTTCGCATTCAATGCAGTCTATAAACTCATTGTGTGGTATCGCTTGCTCAACATTTAAAGAATATGGGACTTATTCAGTGCTTCTGATTGAGCGATAAGTTGGAAGAAAAAAATATAAAATTGAGTCTTCACTCACACTTTGTTTAAAGTGTTATTTGTTATATTTGTCTACCGTACATAAGTTTGAACGGAGCGTATGAAGTAGATTTGTTTGGCGTCCTGCTTTGAACGAAAATGGCATATTTGATCCAGTTATCCCAATCCTCTTGAAATTTATTAATAAATGTATGCAATAGTGTGGAGTTAAATTATTTTGAGAAGTTTACAAATATTCTTAAATATGTCGCTAAGTAAATTTTAACCTTGATCTAACAAAACATATTTGGGTGTGCCATAACGAAATATTATTTCTTTTCTTATGAATGATCTCATATTTTCATATCGTGCTGTAGGCATTCTGAAATTTATATCTTTACAATTTTGAATATAAACTAGAGCTTTATGATCAGTATATATTTGAAATTTTAGTCCGTAAAGATAAAGTCGGAAATGTTTAACTGACCAAACGATAGCCAAAAGTTTCTTATCAGTAGTTGAAAAATTCTTCTCACTTTTATTCAGAGTCCGAAATGTATTTTAGATAGGAAGGTCTTTACCAATTTCTCCTTTCGAAAGGACACTACCAATGGCAACATAACAAGCATCCGTTGTTTAAATAAAATTTTTGGTGAAATCAGGATATTGAAGTGGATAGTGAAGTGGAAGTGGTGTTAGAAATTCGAATTAAGAACTCGAATTTTTAATATTTTACAAGTGTAAAATATTTGGAAAACCAAAAATACTGAGCAACTACCGTATTATTGACGGACAAACAAGCAAATAGGGCGACTTCACTACAGAGCATTCTAGAGCCACATCTACTTCTCGGTCCGCCAACTGCAACAACAACCACATTTGCAGACCCAGAAGAAACCAACTTCACAGGGCATACCAGAGCCACTTTTACTTTCCGGTCCGAAAATCACAACAACAATCACATTTGCGGAGCCAGAAGAAGCGAAATTCATAAAGCGCATCAGAGCCACTTCTACTATTTAGTCCGCAAATTGCAACAACAACCACATTTTCGGACCCAAATTAAGTCAAATTCATAGAGCATACCAGAGCAACATCTACTTTTCGGTCCCCAAATTACAATACATTTGCGGACCCAAACAAAGTGCAATGCACACAACACAGGAGCTACACAACACAGGAGCTACATCATCATAATCATCATCAGGTCCTGTAACCTCGCTCGGAGCATAGGGCGCCAAAAAACGTCACCATCCTTCACTATCTGCAGCTAGATATCATTGCTGTGGTCACTTTCTCTGGGAATTAGCTTCTGCTTGGATTGTTGATTTCCCTGGTGTTCTTGGTCTTCCCATCCGCCATGAATCCTGAGGATTCCATTTAAAAGATTGTTTCGCAATATCATCGTTTTGTTTCCTCAGTGATTGACCAATTCATTGCCATTTGCGCTTTCTTATGTCAAAGTCCAAACGCTTCTGACTTGTTCTGTGCGACAATTCCTGGTTAGAAATAGTTTGTGGCCAGCGATTCTTCAGGATGTGACGTAGACAGCGATTTACAAAAGCCTGCAATTTTCTCGAGATGGTGGCCGAGACTTTCCAAGTTTCGCAAGCATATAACACCACGGATACATTGGATTCGAAGAATCTCAACTTAGTGCATAAGGAGATTTGACCGGTTTTCCAAATTTGAGATAGAGAACCAAAGGCAACGTGGGCTTTATTTATTCTGCTATTTACGTCCAGATCCGTACCACCATTTGCTGATAGAGTACTTCCGAGGTAATTAAACTGTGCGACCCCTTCAACAGGCATGTCATGCAGAATAATACATTGTTGTGTGTGTGGGGCGAGGGGGCTGTTAGCATTATTTTTGTCTTTTTGCTATTTAATCTAAGATCGCACGATTCTCCTTTCACCCTTAAAGTTTGACGTTCACTTTCAGCCAACTGATGTAATTTGCCATGAGGCATATATCGTCGGCGTAGTCTAAATAGCTAAGCGTTTCAAATGTTCTCCACGCCTCTCCGTTGTACTAACACTAGCTGTCAGAACTTCATTTATCGCCAGCAGGAAAAGAATTGGCCATAAAACATCCCCTTGTCTCACACCCTGACGCATTTCGAGAGAGTCGGATAGCTGCTCATTATACAACACAAAACACCTTGGAATTCCTGTAACCAGAAGTGATCTTCATATACATTCACGACTTACTCGGTCATAGGCCTTCTCAATTTTTATCCGTTCGTGGATTAAAATTGCCTTTCTTTGGCAACTTAATAATCACTCCATCTTTCCATTCCTTGGGATAGGTTTCGTTTTCCTAAACATTTTGTATCAGAGGATGCAAAATACTAGCTGCTGTGGCGGGATCAGCTTTCAGGAATCCAGCTGGTACTCCGTCAAGCCCGGCTGCTTTGTTGTTTTTGAGGCGGGTTCGATGTGAATACCCTTACAGGATCTGTGCATCTCATTTAGTTGGGGCACGTAGCTGATCTTCAATTGATACCAAAAGTGTCCCATCCACATCCATTACAGGATTTTGTTTATATATATAACTAGCGCACGCACAAGAGATTTATTGTTTCCCTTTAAATATTGTTATAAGATGATTTGATTTAGGGTTGGGAAAGGAATGTAGATTGGATAAGAAATGGAAGGAAAAGGAAATGGGTATGACAGGAAAGGGATACAATAGGATTTGGTTAGGAAAGGAAACGATATGTTAGGAAATGGACAGGATAGGATAAGGAAGCGATGTGAAACGCCATCTAGGTTAGGATACATGATTGAAAGGAGAAGGAATTTGAATTTTGAATTCAAGGGACGGGCAGAAAACAAGAAAGATGGCGGTTAGGAAAGGAAACCGTTCATAATGTCATAAGAAAAATTATAAAAACTAAACAAAAAACAAAATAAGTAAAATATACTGTAGACTAATTTTAGAAGCCTCGCTCAAAACTTTAAAGGTTTATATTCACAAATAAATATCACAACAAAAAGGTTAATATATTAAGTAAAATTAAATATAAATAAATTAAAACAAAATATAACAACAAACTAAGGATATTCGCCCAAAATTAAATCAAATTATAAGAATCTTAAAACTAAAGTACAAGAAAAAAATTAAAATAAGACTCCATCAAAATCAAATAGGTTTGGCATTCTACAGACCCAAATGATCTTCAAGCCTTAACTCCTGGTCACTTTCTTATAGAAGCACCAATGACCAGCATTAATGAACCATCCCTATCAAACCTAAACGTAAATCGGCTTAGCAGTTATCAAAGAGTCACTCATCTTAGGCAACTTTTATGGAATCGCTGCAAAAGGAAGTTTTGCATAATCTGCAACTCGACAAAAATGGCTAACTCCAACGTGGCCTAGCACGCATCGTCGAAACCTATTCAGGGGAAGATGGAATGATTCGAGTCGTGGCAGTCAAAACCAACAAGGGCATATATAAGCGTGCAATAACACAAATATGTCGATTGCCGATCACATAGATCCTGTTGAAAAGGATGCTTTTCAAGGTGGCCGGTGTTTAGCATTTAATTTCACTATTCATTTTTTTTTTGTTTTTAATTTCACTATTCAATTTTTGTATCGTTTTTTCTTATGAGCCAGATTCTTGGCATTTCAAATTTCCTTAACCTGACTCAAATTCAATTACAGCTCAGGTTAATAAGATATTTAATTTGTTATTCCAACTTATCGCTCTCCATGCACATTCCTTAGTTCACATTTCAATTCATCATTTTTTTATTCAGTACAAAAGCTTGCATTTTGCATAGCATAATTATAATCAACTACAAAATCCGAGAATGTCAACAAAGAAATTTTCGTAGGCGGCTTCGCATTCAATGCAGTCTATAAACTCATTGTGTGGTACCGCTTACTCAACATTTTAAGGATATGGGACTTATTCAGTGCTTTTGATTGAGCGATAAGTTGGAAGGTTGGAAGAAAAAAATTAAAATTCACTCACACTTTGTTTAAAAGTGTTAGTTATATTTGTCTACCGTACATAAGTTTGAACGGAGTGTATGAAGTAGAAGTGTTTGGCGTCCTGCTTTGAACGAAAATGGCATATTTGATCCAGTTATCCCAATCCTCTTGAAATTTATTAATAAATGTATGCAATAGTTTGGAGTTAAATTATTTTGAGAAGTTTACAAAAATTCTTAAATATGTCCAGGTCAGGTTCTATTGGAAACCGTAGACCTGGTGGAAGATGGCTTCTTATTTTACCTACTTCAAATTTAAGTTGTTGATGGGTGATTACCAGGTGATTTACTCGTCCTTGGTGTGTATCTGCCAAAACATCTGTTATGGATGTGTGCATTCTTTGAATGTTTATGGTTATAAGGGTAGGGTAGCGTGGGTGCACCAGGACAGAAATAGTTCTTTCAGTTTGATTTCGTATAATTCTTCAGTCCCATTGTTTATACGATTGAATAATTAACTCAGTTGATTATCAAGTGCATGTTGTCTTTTTGACATATCGTCTTGACTTAACTTCATATTGTTGACTGTCGAGTCTAGAATGGAAATGTGATTTTTTAAAAGATTCATAAATTGATCCTCGTTCGATTGGATGCCTTCTAATCGTTGAGACATTTCACTGGCGTACTTGGAGTCGAGAACTCGGAAGAGTGAGTTTGCAATGTTTCCGACAACGTCGATGGCATTTCGTTTAATCTTTACAGAGGGCTGGTTGAAGGAATAATATTATCTTCAATTCATTCGTGTGTTATAAGCCGTAGCTGTTGTATAACTTGGGAGCAGAGTTCCTTGGATGGAAGTCTATTGCAAATATGCTCCAGTATTGTAGTACTGTTGTCTTATGCTTGAAATTCCTTTTGATATGGCTCGAGATTATAGTACACAACAAGGTTCCATCTGTTGTAAATCAGACTTATTGTTCCTTGTCGTTAAAAAGGAATTCCAGGGGAAGAATTGTTGAAGTTTATAACCTCTATATCACTTGCAATTAAAATCGGTAAAATTAAACCAAGTGCAATAGTGTAGTGAAGAAGTTTGAGTTTGTAGAGTTCATAGGCGCCCGCACTATGAAGATCCCCATTGGGATCAGAATTTCTTCGCTTTGGTTCGGATGATGGCATGTCTGTTTGTGATTCGGACGGAGCTTCAGCCTTGTTATCAACGACTGCCTTTCATAAGTCCGCAACCAAGAAATTGCGGGGAATGTTATGATAATGGATTTGATTGGGAAACTCCAGCTGTTGACGTCTGATCTGGTCTTGAAGCTCATGCAACCCTTGATTTATCGAGCTGGTATTTGATGTGTTGTAGTGAAGTAAAGCTAGCTAGGCTTAGCAGTTATCAAAGAGTCACTCATCTTAGGCAACTTTTATGGAATCGCTGCAAAAGGAAGTTTTGCATAATCTGCAACTCGACAAAAATGGCTAACTCCAACGTGGCCTAGCACGCATCGTCGAAACCTATTCAGGGGAAGATGGAATGATTCGAGTCGTGGCAGTCAAAACCAACAAGGGCATATATAAACGTGCAATAACACAAATATGTCGATTGCCGATCACATAGATCCTGTTGAAAAGGATGCTTTTCAAGGTGGCCGGTGTTTAGCATTTAATTTCACTATTCATTTTTTTTTTGTTTTTAATTTCACTATTCAATTTTTGTATCGTTTTTTCTTATGAGCCAGATTCTTGGCATTTCAAATTTCCTTAACCTGACTCAAATTCAATTACAGCTCAGGTTAATAAGATATTTAATTTGTTATTCCAACTTATCGCTCTCCATGCACATTCCTTAGTTCACATTTCAATTCATCATTTTTTTATTCAGTACAAAAGCTTGCATTTTGCATAGCATAATTATAATCAACTACAAAATCCGAGAATGTCAACAAAGAAATTTTCGTAGGCGGCTTCGCATTCAATGCAGTCTATAAACTCATTGTGTGGTACCGCTTACTCAACATTTTAAGGATATGGGACTTATTCAGTGCTTTTGATTGAGCGATAAGTTGGAAGGTTGGAAGAAAAAAATTAAAATTCACTCACACTTTGTTTAAAAGTGTTAGTTATATTTGTCTACCGTACATAAGTTTGAACGGAGTGTATGAAGTAGAAGTGTTTGGCGTCCTGCTTTGAACGAAAATGGCATATTTGATCCAGTTATCCCAATCCTCTTGAAATTTATTAATAAATGTATGCAATAGTTTGGAGTTAAATTATTTTGAGAAGTTTACAAAAATTCTTAAATATGTCCAGGTCAGGTTCTATTGGAAACCGTAGACCTGGTGGAAGATGGCTTCTTATTTTACCTACTTCAAATTTAAGTTGTTGATGGGTGATTACCAGGTGATTTACTCGTCCTTGGTGTGTATCTGCCAAAACATCTGTTATGGATGTGTGCATTCTTTGAATGTTTATGGTTATAAGGGTAGGGTAGCGTGGGTGCACCAGGACAGAAATAGTTCTTTCAGTTTGATTTCGTATAATTCTTCAGTCCCATTGTTTATACGATTGAATAATTAACTCAGTTGATTATCAAGTGCATGTTGTCTTTTTGACATATCGTCTTGACTTAACTTCATATTGTTGACTGTCGAGTCTAGAATGGAAATGTGATTTTTTAAAAGATTCATAAATTGATCCTCGTTCGATTGGATGCCTTCTAATCGTTGAGACATTTCACTGGCGTACTTGGAGTCGAGAACTCGGAAGAGTGAGTTTGCAATGTTTCCGACAACGTCGATGGCATTTCGTTTAATCCTTACAGAGGGCTGGTTGAAGGAATAATATTATCTTCAATTAATTCGTGTGTTATAAGCCGTAGCTGTTGTATAACTTGGGAGCAGAGTTCCTTGGATGGAAGTCTATTGCAAATATGCTCCAGTATTGTAGTACTGTTGTCTTATGCTTGAAATTCCTTTTGATATGGCTCGAGATTATAGTACACAACAAGGTTCCATCTGTTGTAAATCAGACTTATTGTTCCTTGTCGTTAAAAAGGAATTCCAGGGGAAGAATTGTTGAAGTTTATAACCTCTATATCACTTGCAATTAAAATCGGTAAAATTAAACCAAGTGCAATAGTGTAGTGAAGAAGTTTGAGTTTGTAGAGTTCATAGGCGCCCGCACTATGAAGATCCCCATTGGGATCAGAATTTCTTCGCTTTGGTTCGGATGATGGCATGTCTGTTTGTGATTCGGACGGAGCTTCAGCCTTGTTATCAACGACTGCCTTTCATAAGTCCGCAACCAAGAAATTGCGGGGAATGTTATGATAATGGATTTGATTGGGAAACTCCAGCTGTTGACGTCTGATCTGGTCTTGAAGCTCATGCAACCCTTGATTTATCGAGCTGGTATTTGATGTGTTGTAGTGAAGTAAAGCTAGGTGAAACGCATTTTGAAACTGCACATCTTGAATTAATCTAGTATATGAAGCTTGAACCTTAGACGAATAAATTTGTTGGCCTTGAAGTATCAAATACTTATTTTTTGCCACACAATAGGGTTGAAGTTTTAGCAAACCATTTCCTTCTTATGCTATAAATGATGTTTGTTGCAAATGACATTCAGCACCGTTTCTTTATTAACTGCAAATATCCATTGGTTTAATTCAGGGAGTTTCGTCCATACTGAATTAGCCTTGATAATTTTTAAGTTCACACTTTGAAAGATCCGATTTATTGTTGAGTAAGCTGATCTCGCACAAGCTCATGTTTGTTCCAGCTTGATAGACCGAATGAGTTTGTCTACATAAATGATGATCTCCATTGGTAGTGGTACATCTATAAAGTTCATCTACGGTTATGGGGTAATATTGGTCAAGATGAGCACTCACAGCTAAGACATCTGTTGACGGTTGTATGGTTATGTAGCTGTTATAAGTTGCTGCTGGAATGGAAATCAGCTTGTATGCGATGAATTCTTCTAAGCCGTGTAACGTGTAACAATGTTGAAAATGATGTGATTTGAACTAATGTGTTCCTGGTCAGGTTCTATTGGAAACCGTAGACCTGGTGGAAGATGGCTTCTTATTTTAACTACTTCAAATTTAAGTTGTTGATGGGTGATTACCAGGTGATTATCTGCCAAAACATCTGTTATGGATGTGTGCATTCTTTGAATGTTAATGGTTATAAGGGTAGGGTAGCGTGGGTGCACCAGGACAGAAATAGTTTTTTCAGTTTGATTTCGTATAATTCTTCAGTCCCATTGTTTATACGATTGAATAATTGACTCAGTTGATTATCAAGTGCATGTTGTCTTTTTGACATATCGTCTTGACTTAACTTCATATTGTTGACTGTCGAGTCTAGAACGGAAATGTGATTTTTTAAAAGATTCATAAGTTGATCCTCGTTCGATTGGATGCCTTCTAATCGCTGAGACATTTCACTGGCGTACTTAGAGTCGAGATCTCCGAAGTGTGAGTTTGCAATGTTTCCGACCACGTCGATGGCATTTCGTTTAATCATTATAGGGGGCTGGTTGAAGGAATAATATTATCTTCAATTAATTCGTGTGTTATAAGCCGTAACTGTTGTATAACTTGGGAGCAGAGTTCCTTGGATGGAAGTCTATTGCAAATATGCTCCAGTATCGTAGTACTGTTGTCTTATGCTTGAAATTCCTTTTGATATGGCTCGAGATTATAGTACACAACAAGGTTCCATCTGTTGTGAATCAGACTTATTGTTCCTTGTCGTTAAAAATGAATTCCAGGGGAAGAATTGTTGAAGTTTATAACCTCTATGTCACTTGCAATTAAAATCGGTTAAATTAAACCAATTGCAATAGTGAAGTGAAGAACTTTGAGTTTGTAGAGTTCATAGGCGCCCGCAGGAAATTTTCTAGGGGGTGTCAGATTTTTTTTTTATTAAATTTTTCCTACAACCTCAAATTGAGAATAGGTGCGAAAGTGTGCGTTTTTCGGAAAGTTGTGGTATTCATGGTCCGTCTGTGAGCCAGGGGGAGGCAAATCCCCCATCTTCCCTGCCCTGCTGGCGCCTATGGTCGAGTTAACCCTAGTTGTGATTTTCTTGCTGTGTGGTACCGCTTACTTAACATTTTAAGAATATGGGACTTATTCAGTGCTTTTGATTGAGCGATAAGTTGGAAGGTTGGAAGAAAAAAAAATAAAATTGAGTCTTCACACACACTTTGTTTAAAATAGTTGTCACTTAAAAAAATTATTTGATTGATGTTCTTTTGTGGTTTACTTGTTCCAATAAAATTGTATTTTCTTGTTGTTTGTTTTTCCTGAAATAATATTTGTGTTGTTCACTTAATAATTTAACTAATAAAATAATTAGTTAACAGAAGTCTTGCCTTAAGTTCCATGGTATAAAGGTCGTAATTGTAAAAGATTTCTAGATTTTTTGTTACACTGAATTTATATTTGTCTACCGTACATAAGTTTGAACGGAGTGTATGAAGTAGAAGTGTTTGGCGTCCTGCTTTGAACGAAAATGGCATATTTGATCCAGTTATCCCAATCCTCTTGAAATTTATTAATAAATGTATGCAATAGTTTGGAGTTAAATTATTATAAAAATCTGCAACTCCGCCAAAAATGTCTAACTCCAACGTGGCCACTAGCACGCATCGTCGAAACCTATTCAGGGGAAGATGGAATGATTCGAGTCGTGGCAGTCAAAATCAACAAGGGCATTTATATGCGTGCAATAACACAAAGATGTCGATTGCCGATCACATAGATCCTGTTGAAAAGGATGCTTTTCAAGGTGGCCGGTGTTTAGCATTTAATTTCATTATTCATTTTTTTTTTTTTAATTTCCTATTCAATTTTTTTATCGTTTTTTCTAATGAGCCAGATTCTTGGCATTTCAAATTTCCTTAACCTGACTCAAATTCAATTACAGCTCAGGTTAATAAGACATTTAATTTGTTATTCCAACTTATCGCTCTCCATGCACATTCCTTAGTTCACATTTCAATTCATCATTTTTTATTCAGTATAAAAGCTTGTATTTTGCATAGCTCTGCCAAAAGGCGGCTTCGCATTCAATGCAGTCTATAAACTCATTGTGTGGTATCGCTTGCTCAACATTTTAAGAATATGGGACTTATTCAGTGCTTCTGATTGAGCGATAAGTTGGAAGAAAAAAATATAAAATTGAGTCTTCACTCACACTTTGTTTAAAGTGTTATTTGTTATATTTGTCTACCGTACATAAGTTTGAACGGAGTGTATGAAGTAGATTTGTTTGGCGTCCTGCTTTGAACGAAAATGGCATATTTGATCCAGTTATCCCAATCCTCTTGAAATTTATTAATAAATGTATGCAATAGTGTGGAGTTAAATTATTTTGAGAAGTTTACAAATATTCTTAAATATGTCGCTAAGTAAGTTTTAACCTTGATCTAACGAAACATATTTGGGTGTGCCATAACGAAATATTATTTCTTTTTTTATGAATGATCTCATATTTTCATATCGTGCTGTAGGCATTCTGAAATTTATATCTTTACACTTTTGAATATAAACTAGAGCTTTATGATCAGTATATATTTGAAATTTTAGTCCGTAAAGATAAGGTCGGAAATGTTTAACTGACCAAACGATAGCCAAAAGTTTCTTATCAGTAGTTGAAAAATTCTTCTCACTTTTATTCAGAGTCCGAAATGTATTTTAGATAGGAAGGTCTTTACCAATTTCTCCTTTCGAAAGGACACTACCAATGGCAACATAACAAGCATCCGTTGTTTAAATTAAATTTTTGGTGAAATCAGGATATTGAAGTGGATAGTGAAGTGGAAGTGGTGTTAGAAATTCGAATTAAGAACTCGAATTTTTAATATTTTACAAGTGTAAAATATTTGGAAAACCAAAAATACTGAGCAACTACCGTATTATTGACGGACAAACAAGCAAATAGGGCGACTTCACTACAGAGCATTCTAGAGCCACATCTACTTCTCGGTCCGCCAACTGCAACAACAACCACATTTGCAGACCCAGAAGAAACCAACTTCACAGGGCATACCAGAGCCACTTTTACTTTCCGGTCCGAAAATCACAACAACAATCACATTTGCGGAGCCAGAAGAAGCGAAATTCATAAAGCGCATAAGAGCCACTTCTACTATTTAGTCCGCAAATTGCAACAACAACCACATTTTCGGACCCAAATTAAGTCAAATTCATAGAGCATACCAGAGCAACATCTACTTTTCGGTCCCCAAATTACAATACATTTGCGGACCCAAACAAAGTGCAATGCACACAACACAGGAGCTACACAACACAGGAGCTATATCATCATAATCATCATCAGGTCCTGTAACCTCGCTTGGAGCATAGGGTGCCAAAAAACGTCACCATCCTTCACTATCTGCAGCTCGATATCATTGCTGTGGTCACTTTCTCTGGGAATTAGCTTCTGCTAGGATTGTTGATTTCCCTGGTGTTCTTGGTCTTCCCATCCGCCATGAATCCTGAGGATTCCATTTAAAAGATTGTTTCGCAATATCATCGTTTTGTTTCCTCAGTGTTTGACCAATTCATTGCCATTTGCGCTTTCTTATGTCAAAGTCCAAACGCTTCTGACTTGTTCTGTGCGACAATTCCTGGTTAGAAATAGTTTGTGGCCAGCGATTCTTCAGGATGTGACGTAGACAGCGATTTACAAAAGCCTGCAATTTTCTCGAGATGGTGGCCGAGACTTTCCAAGTTTCGCAAGCATATAACACCACGGATTTAACATTGGATTCGAAGAATCTCAACTTAGTGCATAAGGAGATTTGACCGGTTTTCCAAATTTGAGATAGAGAACCAAAGGCAACGTGGGCTTTATTTATTCTGCTATTTACGTCCAGATCCGTACCACCATTTGCTGATAGAGTACTTCCAAGGTAATTAAACTGTTCGACCTCTTCAACAGGCATGTCATGCAGAATAATACATTGTTGTGTGTGTGGGGCGAGGGGGCTGTTAGCATTATTTTTGTCTTTTTGCTATTTAATCTAAGATCGCACGATTCTCCTTTCACCCTTAAAGTTTGACATTCACTTTCAGCCAACTGATGTAATTTGCCATGAGGCATATATCGTCGGCGTAGTCTAAATAGCTAAGCGTTTCAAATGTTCTCCACGCCTCTCCGTTGTACTAACACTAGCTGTCAGAACTTCATTTATCGCCAGCAGGAAAAGAATTGGCCATAAAACATCCCCTTGTCTCACACCCTGACGCATTTCGAGAGAGTCGGATAGCTGCCCATTATACAACACAAAACACCTTGGAATTCCTGTAACCAGAAGTGATCTTCATATACATTCACGACATACTCGGTCATAGGCCTTCTCAATTTTTATCCTTTCGTGGATTAAAATTGCCTGTCTTTGGCAACTTAATAATCACTCCATCTTTCCATTCCTTGGGATAGGTTTCGTTTTCCTAAACATTTTGTATCAGAGGATGCAAAATACTAGCTGCTGTGGCGGGATCAGCTTTCAGGAATCCAGCTGGTACTCCGTCAAGCCCGGCTGCTTTGTTGTTTTTGAGGCGGGTTCGATGTCAATACCCTTACAGGATCTGTGCATCTCATTTAGTTGGGGCACGTAGCTGATCTTCAATTGATACCAAAAGTGTCCCATCCACATCCATTACAGGATTTTGTTTATATATATAACTAGCGCACGCACAAGAGATTTATTGTTTCCCTTTAAATATTGTTATAAGATGATTTGATTTAGGGTTGGGAAAGGAATGTAGATTGGATAAGAAATGGAAGGAAAAGGAAATGGGTATGACAGGAAAGGGATACAATAGGATTTGGTTAGGAAAGGAAACGATATGTTAGGAAATGGACAGGATAGGATAAGGAAGCGATGTGAAACGCCATCTAGGTTAGGATACATGATTGAAAGGAGAAGGAATTTGAATTTTGAATTCAAGGGACGGGCAGAAAACAAGAAAGATGGCGGTTAGGAAAGGAAACCGTTCATAATGTCATAAGAAAAATTATAAAAACTAAACCAAAAACAAAATAAGTAAAATATACTGTAGACTAATTTTAGAAGCCTCGCTCAAAACTTTAAAGGTTTATATTCACAAATAAATATCACAACAAAGAGGTTAATATATTAAGTAAAATTAAATATAATTAAATTAAAACAAAATATAACAAAAAACTAAGGATATTCGCCCAAAATTAAATCAAATTATAAGAATCTTAAAACTAAAGTACAAGAAAAAAATTAAAATAAGACTCCATCAAAATCAAATAGGTTTGGCATTCTACAGACCCAAATGATCTTCAAGCCTTAACTCCTGGCCACTTTCTTATAGAAGCACCAATGACCAGCATTAATGAACCATCCCTATCAAACCTAAACGTAAATCGGCTTAGCAGTTATTAAAGAGTCACTCATCTTAGGCAACTTTTATGGAATCGCTGCAAAAGGAAGTTTTGCATAATCTGCAACTCGACAAAAATGGCTAACTCCAACGTGGCCTAGCACGCATCGTCGAAACCTATTCAGGGGAAGATGGAATGATTCGAGTCGTGGCAGTCAAAACCAACAAGGGCATATATAAGCGTGCAATAACACAAATATGTCGATTGCCGATCACATAGATCCTGTTGAAAAGGATGCTTTTCAAGGTGGCCGGTGTTTAGCATTTAATTTCACTATTCATTTTTTTTTGTTTTTAATTTCACTATTCAATTTTTGTATCGTTTTTTCTTATGAGCCAGATTCTTGGCATTTCAAATTTCCTTAACCTGACTCAAATTCAATTACAGCTCAGGTTAATAAGATATTTAATTTGTTATTCCAACTTATCGCTCTCCATGCACATTCCTTAGTTCACATTTCAATTCATCATTTTTTTATTCAGTACAAAAGCTTGCATTTTGCATAGCATAATTATAATCAACTACAAAATCCGAGAATGTCAACAAAGAAATTTTCGTAGGCGGCTTCGCATTCAATGCAGTCTATAAACTCATTGTGTGGTACCGCTTACTCAACATTTTAAGGATATGGGACTTATTCAGTGCTTTTGATTGAGCGATAAGTTGGAAGGTTGGAAGAAAAAATTTAAAATTCACTCACACTTTGTTTAAAAGTGTTAGTTGTTATATTTGTCTACCGTACATAAGTTTGAACGGAGTGTATGAAGTAGAAGTGTTTGGCGTCCTGCTTTGAACGAAAATGGCATATTTGATCCAGTTATCCCAATCCTCTTGAAATTTATTAATAAATGTATGCAATAGTTTGGAGTTAAATTATTTTGAGAAGTTTACAAAAATTCTTAAATATGTCGCTAAGTAAGTTTTAACCTTGATCTAACGAAACATATTTGGGTGTGCCTTAACGAAATATTATTTCTTTTTTTATGAATGATCTCATATTTTCATATCGTGCTGTAGGAGATATCTCATCATTCTGAAATTTATATCTTTACAATTTTAAATATAAACTAGAGCTTTATGATCAGTATATATTTGAAATTTTAGTCCGTAAAGATAAGGTCGGAAATGTTTAACTGACCAAACGATAGCCAAAAGTTTCTTATCAGTAGTCGAAAAATTCTTCTCACTTTTATTAAGAGTCCGAAATGTATTTTAGATAGGAAGGTCTTTACCAATTTCTCCTTTCGAAAGGACACTACCAATGGCAACATAACAAGCATCCGTTGTTTAAATTAAATTTTTGGTGAAATCAGGATATTGAAGTGGATAGTGAAGTGGAAGTGGTGTTAGAAATTCGAATTAAGAACTCGAATTTTTAATATTTTACAAGTGTAAAATATTTGGAAAACCAAAAATACTGAGCAACTACCGTATTATTGACGGACAAACAAGCAAATAGGGCGACTTCACTACAGAGCATTCTAGAGCCACATCTACTTCTCGGTCCGCCAACTGCAACAACAACCACATTTGCAGACCCAGAAGAAACCAACTTCACAGGGCATACCAGAGCCACTTTTACTTTCCGGTCCGAAAATCACAACAACAATCACATTTGCGGAGCCAGAAGAAGCAAAATTCATAAAGCGCATCAGAGCCACTTCTACTATTTAGTCCGCAAATTGCAACAACAACCACATTTTCGGACCCAAATTAAGTCAAATTCATAGAGCATACCAGAGCAACATCTACTTTTCGGTCCCCAAATTACAATACATTTGCGGACCCAAACAAAGTGCAATGCACACAACACAGGAGCTACATAACACAGGAGCTACATCATCATAATCATCATCAGGTCCTGTAACCTCGCTCGGAGCATAGGGCGCCAAAAAACGTCACCATCCTTCACTATCTGCAGCTAGATATCATTGCTGTGGTCACTTTCTCTGGGAATTAGCTTCTGCTTGGATTGTTGATTTCCCTGGTGTTCTTGGTCTTCCCATCCGCCATGAATCCTGAGGATTCCATTTAAAAGATTGTTTCGCAATATCATCGTTTTGTTTCCTCAGTGTTCATCACCAATTCATTGCCATTTGCGCTTTCTTATGTCAAAGTCCAAACGCTTCTGACTTGTTCTGTGCGACAATTCCTGGTTAGAAATAGTTTGTGGCCAGCGATTCTTCAGGATGTGACGTAGACAGCGATTCACAAAAGCCTGCAATTTTCTCGAGATGGTGGCCGAGACTTTCCAAGTTTCGCAGGCATATAACACCACGGATTTAACATTGGATTCGAAGAATCTCAACTTAGTGCATAAGGAGATTTGAACGGTTTTCCAAATTTGAGAGAGAACCAAAGGCAACGCGGGCTTTATTTATTCTGCTTTTTACGTCCAGATCCGTACCACCATTTGCTGATAGAGTACTTCCGAGGTAATTAAACTGTTCGACCTCTTCAACAGGCATGTCATGCAGAATAATACATTGTTGTGTGTGTGGGGGGGAGGGGGCTGTTAGCATTATTTTTGTCTTTTTGCTATTTAATCTAAGATCGCACGATTCTCCTTTCACCCTTAAAGTTTGACGTTCACTTTCAGCCAACTGATGTAATTTGCCATGAGGCATATATCGTCGGCGTAGTCTAAATAGCTAAGCTTTTCAAATGTTCTCCACGCCTCTCCGTTGTAACAACACTGGCTGTCAGAACTTCATTTATCGCCAGCAGGAAAAGAATTGGCCATAAAACATCCCCTTGTCTCACACCCTGACGCATTTCGAGAGAGTCGAATAGCTGCCCATTATACAACACAAAACACCTTGGAATTCCTGTAACCAGAAGTGATCTTCATATACATTCACGACATACTCGGTCATAGGCCTTCTCAATTTTTATCCGTTCGTGGATTAAAATTGCCTTTCTTTGGCAACTTAATAATCACTCCATCTTTCCATTCCTTGGGATAGGTTTCGTTTTCCTAAACATTTTGTATCAGAGGATGCAAAATACTAGCTGCTGTGGCGGGATCAGCTTTCAGGAATCCAGCTGGTACTCCGTCAAGCCCGGCTGCTTTGTTGTTTTTGAGGCGGGTTCGATGTCAATACCCTTACAGGATCTGTGCATCTCATTTAGTTGGGGCACGTAGCTGATCTTCAATTGATACCAAAAGTGTCCCATCCACATCCATTACAGGATTTTGTTTATATATATAACTAGCGCACGCACAAGAGATTATTTGTTTCCCTTTAAATATTGTTATAAGATGATTTGACTTAGGAATGGGAAAGGAATGTAGATTGGATAAGAAATGGAAGGAAAAGGAAATGGGTATGACAGGAAAGGGATACAATAGGATTTGGTTAGGAAAGGAAACGATATGTTAGGAAATGGACAGGATAGGATAAGGAAGCGATGTAAAACGCCATCTAAGTTAGGATACATGATTGAAAGGAGAAGGAATTTGAATTTTGAATTCAAGGGACGGGCAGAAAACAAGAAAGATGGCGGTTAGCAAAGGAAACCGTTCATAATATCATAAGAAAAATTATAAAAACTAAACAAAAAATAAAATAAGTAAAATATACTGTAGACTAATTTTAGAAGCCTCGCTCAAAACTTTAAAGGTTTATATTCACAAATAAATATCACAACAAAAAGGTTAATATATTAAATAAAATTAAAAATAAATAAATGAAAACAAAATATAACAAAAAACTAAGGATATTCGCCCAAAATTAAATCAAATTATAAGAATCTTAAAACTAAAGTACAAGAAAAAAATTAGAATAAGACTCCATCAAAATCAAATAAGTTTGGCATTCTAAAGACCCAAATGATCTTCAAGCCTTAACTCCTGGCCACTTTCTTATAGAAGCACCAATGACCAGCATTAATGAACCATCCCTATCAAACCTAAACGTAAATCGGCTTAGCAGTTATCAAAGAGTCACTCATCTTAGGCAACTTTTATGGAATCGCTGCAAAAGGAAGTTTTGCATAATCTGCAACTCGACAAAAATGGCTAACTCCAACGTGGCCAAGCACGCATCGTCGAAACCTATTCAGGGGAAGATGGAATGATTCGAGTCGTGGCAGTCAAAACCAACAAGGGCATATATAAGCGTGCAATAACACCAATATGTCGATTGCCGATCACATAGATCCAGAATCCGCAGATTCTTGGCTTTTCAAATTTCCTTAACCTGACTCAAATTCAATTACAGCTCAGGTTAATAAGGCATTTAATTTGTTATTCCAACTTATCGCTCTCCATGCACATTCCTTAGTTCACATTTCAATTCATCATTTTTTTATTCAGTACAAAAGCTTGCATTTTGCATAGCATAATTATAATCAACTACAAAATCCGAGAATGTCAACAAAGAAATTTTCGTAGGCGGCTTCGCATTCAATGCAGTCTATAAACTCATTGTGTGGTACCGCTTACTCAACATTTTAAGGATATGGGACTTATTCAGTGCTTTTGATTGAGCGATAAGTTGGAAGGTTGGAAGAAAAAATTTAAAATTCACTCACACTTTGTTTAAAAGTGTTAGTTGTTATATTTGTCTACCGTACATAAGTTTGAACGGAGTGTATGAAATAGAAGTGTTTGGCGTCCTGCTTTGAACGAAAATGGCATATTTGATCCAGTTATCCCAATCCTCTTGAAATTTAATAATAAATGTATGCAATAGTTTGGAGTTAAATTATTTTGAGAAGCTTACAAAAATTCTTAAATATGTCGCTAAGTAAGTTTTAACCTTGACCTAACGAAACATATTTGGGTGTGCCATAACGAAATATTATTTCTTTTTTTATGAATGATCTCATATTTTCATATCGTGCTGTAGGAGATATCTCATCATTCTGAAATTTATATCTTTACAATTTTAAATATAAACTAGAGCTTTATGATCAGTATATATTTGAAGTTTTAGTCCGTAAAGATTAGGTCGGAAATGTTTAACTGACCAAACGATAGCCAAAAGTTTCTTATCAGTAGTTGAAAAATTCTTCTCACTTTTATTAAGAGTCCGAAATGTATTTTAGATAGGAAGGTCTTTACCAATTTCTCCTTTCGAAGGGACACTACCAATGGCAACATAACAAGCATCCGTTGTTTAAATTAAATTTTTGGTGAAATCAGGATATTGAAGTGGATAGTGAAGTGGAAGTGGTGTTAGAAATTCGAATTAAGAACTCGAATTTTTAATATTTTACAAGTGTAAAATATTTGGAAAACCAAAAATACTGAGCAACTACCGTATTATTGACGGACAAACAAGCAAATAGGGCGACTTCACTACAGAGCATTCTAGAGCCACATCTACTTCTCGGTCCGCCAACTGCAACAACAACCACATTTGCAGGCCCAGAAGAAACCAACTTGACAGGGCATACCAGAGCCACTTTTACTTTCCGGTCCGAAAATCACAACAACAACCACATTTGCGGAGCCAGAAGAAGCGAAATTCATAAAGCGCATCAGAGCCACTTCTACTATTTAGTCCGCAAATTGCAACAACAACCACATTTTCGGACCCAAATTAAGTCAAATTCATAGAGCATACCAGAGCAACATCTACTTTTCGGTCCCCAAATTACAATACATTTGCGGACCCAAACAAAGTGCAATGCACACAACACAGGAGCTACACAACACAGGAGCTACATCATCATAATCATCATCAGGTCCTGTAACCTCGCTCGGAGCATAGGGCGCCAAAAAACGTCACCATTCTTCACTATCTGCAGCTAGATATCATTGCTGTGGTCACTTTCTCTGGGAATCAGCTTCTGCTAGGATTGTTGATTTCCCTGGTGTTCTTGGTCTTCCCATCCGCCATGAATCCTGAGGATTCCATTTAAAAGATTGTTTCGCAATATCATCGTTTTGTTTCCTCAGTGTTCATCACCAATTCATTGCCATTTGCGCTTTCTTATGTCAAAGTCCAAACGCTTCTGACTTGTTATGTGCGACAATTCCTGGTTAGAAATAGTTTGTGGCCAGCGATTCTTCAGGATGTGACGTAGACAGCGATTCACAAAAGCCTGCAATTTTCTCGAGATGGTGGCCGAGACTTTCCAAGTTTCGCAAGCATATAACACCACGGATTTAACATTAGATTCGAAGAATCTCAACTTAGTGCATAAGGAGATTTGACCGGTTTTCCAAATTTGAGAGAGAGAACCAAAGGCAACGCGGGCTTTATTTATTCTGCTTTTTACGTCCAGATCCGTACCACCATTTGCTGATAGAGTACTTCCGAGGTAATTAAACTGTTCGACCTCTTCAACAGGCATGTCATGCAGAATAATACATTGTTGTGTGTGTGGGGGGGAGGGGGCTGTTAGCATTATTTTTGTCTTTTTGCTATTTAATCTAAGATCGCACGATTCTCCTTTCACCCTTAAAGTTTGACGTTCACTTTCAGCCAACTGATGTAATTTGCCATGAGGCATATATCGTCGGCGTAGTCTAAATAGCTAAGCTTTTCAAATGTTCTCCACGCCTCTCCGTTGTACCAACACTGGCTGTCAGAACTTCATTTATCGCCAGCAGGAAAAGAATTGGCCATAAAACATCCCCTTGTCTCACACCCTGACGCATTTCGAGAGAGTCGAATAGTTGCCCATTATACAACACAAAACACCTTGGAATTCCTGTAACCAGAAGTGATCTTCATATACATTCACGACTTACTCGGTCATAGGCCTTCTCAATTTTTATCCGTTCGTGGATTAAAATTGCCTTTCTTTGGCAACTTAATAATCACTCCATCTTTCCATTCCTTGGGATAGGTTTCGTTTTCCTAAACATTTTGTATCAGAGGATGCAAAATACTAGCTGCTGTGGCGGGATCAGCTTTCAGGAATCCAGCTGGTACTCCTTCAAGCCCGGCTGCTTTGTTGTTTTTGAGGCGGGTTCGATGTCAATACCCTTACAGGATCTGTGCATCTCATTTAGTTGGGGCACGTAGCTGATCTTCAATTGATACCAAAAGTGTCCCATCCACATCCATTACAGGATTTTGTTTATATATATAACTAGCGCACGCACAAGAGATTATTTGTTTCCCTTTAAATATTGTTATAAGATGATTTGACTTAGGAATGGGAAAGGAATGTAGATTGGATAAGAAATGGAAGGAAAAGGAAATGGGTATGACAGGAAAGGGATACAATAGGATTTGGTTAGGAAAGGAAACGATATGTTAGGAAATGGACAGGATAGGATAAGGAGGCGATGTAAAACGCCATCTAAGTAAGGATACATGATTGAAAGGAGAAGGAATTTGAATTTTGAATTCAAGGGACGGGCAGAAAACAAGAAAGATGGCGGTTAGGAAAGGAAACCGTTCATAATATCATAAGAAAAATTATAAAAACTAAACAAAAAATAAAATAAGTAAAATATACTGTAGACTAATTTTAGAAGCCTCGCTCAAAACTTTAAAGGTTTATATTCACAAATAAATATCACAACAAAAAGGTTAATATATTAAATAAAATTAAAAATAAATAAATTAAAACAAAATATAACAAAAAACTAAGGATATTCGCCCAAAATGAAATCAAATTATAAGAATCTTAAAACTAAAGTACAAGAAAAAAATTAGAATAAGACTCCATCAAAATCAAATAAGTTTGGCATTCTACAGACCCAAATGATCTTCAAGCCTTAACTCCTGGCCACTTTCTTATAGAAGCACCAATGACCAGCATTAATGAACCATCCCTATCAAACCTAAACGTAAATCGGCTTAGCAGTTATCAAAGAGTCACTCATCTTAGGCAACTTTTATGGAATCGCTGCAAAAGGAAGTTTTGCATAATCTGCAACTCGACAAAAATGGCTAACTCCAACGTGGCCAAGCACGCATCGTCGAAACCTATTCAGGGGAAGATGGAATGATTCGAGTCGTGGCAGTCAAAACCAACAAGGGCATATATAAGCGTGCAATAACACAAATATGTCGATTGCCGATCACATAGATCCAGAATCCGCAGATTCTTGGCATTTCAAATTTCCTTAACCTGACTCAAATTCAATTACAGCTCAGGTTAATAAGGCATTTAATTTGTTATTCCAACTTATCGCTCTCCATGCACATTCCTTAGTTCACATTTCAATTCATCATTTTTTTATTCAGTATAAAAGCTTGCATTTTGCATAGCATAATTATAATCAACTACAAAATCCGAGAATGTCAACAAAGGAATTTTCGTAGGCGGCTTCGCATTCAATGCAGTCTATAAACTCATTGTGTGGTACCGCTTACTCAACATTTTAAGAATATGGGACTTATTCAGTGCTTTTGATTGAGCGATAAGTTGGAAGTTGAAAGGTTGGAAGAAAAAATATAAAATTGAGTCTTCACTCACACTTTGTTTAAAAGTGTTATTTGTTATATTTGTCTACCGTACATAAGTTTGAACGGAGTGTATGAAGTAGAAGTGTTTGGCGTCCTGCTTTGAACGAAACTGGCATATTTGATCCAGTTATCCCAATCCTCTTGAAATTTATTAATAAATGTATGCAATAGTTTGGAGTTAAATTATTTTGAGAAGTTTACAAAAATTCTTAAATATGTCGCTAAGTAAATTTTAACCTTGATCTAACAAAACATATTTGGATGTGCCATAACGAAATATTATTTCTTTTTTTATGAATGATCTCATATTTTCATATCATGCTGTAGGCAATATCTCATCATTCTGAAATTTATATCTTTACAATTTTAAATATTTGTTGTTTTTGGCGGGTTCAATGTCAATACCCTTAGAATAAGGAAACGATGTGAAACGCCTAGGTTAGGATACATGATTGAAAGGAAAAGGAATTTGAATTTTGAATTCAAGGGACGGGCAGAAAACAAGAAAGATGGCGGTTAGGAAAGGAAACCGTTCATAATATCATAAGAAAAATTATAAAAACTAAACAAAAATAAAATAAGTAAAATATACTGTAGACTAATTTAAGAAGCCTCACTCAAAACTTTAAAGGTTCATATTCACAAATTAATATCGCAACAAAAAGGTTAATAGATAAAATTAAATTAAAAAAAATAAATTAAAACAAAATATAACAAAAAAATAAGGATATTCGCCCAAAATGAAATCAAATTTTAAGAATCTTAAAACTAAAGTACAAGAAAAAAATTAAAATAAGACTCCATCAAAATCAAATAGGTTTGGCATTCTACAGACCCAAATGATCTTCACTATTCAATTTTTTTATCGTTTTTTCTAATGAGCCAGATTCTTGGCACTTCAAATTTCCTTAACCTGACTCAAATTCAATTACAGCTCAGGTTAATGAGACATTTAATTTTTTATTCCAACTTATCGCTCTCCATGCACATTCCTTAGTTCACATTTCAATTCATCATTTTTTATTTAGTATAAAAGCTTGTATTTTGCATAGCTCAGTCAACAAAGGAATTTTCGTAGGCGGCTTCGCATTCAATGCAGTCTATAAACTCATTGTGTGGTATCGCTTACTCAACATTTTAAGAATATGGGACTTATTCAGTGCTTTTGATTGAGCGATAAGTTGGAAGAAAAAAATATAAAATTGAGTCTTTACTCACACTTTGTTTAAAGTGTTATTAGTTATATTTGTCTACCTTACATAAGTTTGAACGAAGTGTATGAAGTAGAAGTGTTTGGCGTCCTGCTTTGAACGAAAATGGCATATTTGATCCAGTTATCCCAATCCTCTTGAAATTTATTAATAAATGTATGCAATATTTTGGAGTTAAATTATTTTGAGAAGTTTACAAATATTCTTAAATATGTCGCTAAGTATGTTTTAACCTTGATCTAACAAAACATATTTGGGTGTGCCATAACGAAATATTATTTCTTTTTTTATGAATGATCTCATATTTTCATATCGTGCTGTAGGCGATATCTCATCATTCTGAAATTTATATCTTTACAATTTTGAATATAAACTAGAGCTTTATGATCAGTATATATATGAAATTTTAGTCCGTAAAGATAAGGTCGGAAATGTTTAACTGACCAAACGATAGCCAAAAGTTTCTTATCAGTAGTAGAAAAATTCTTCTTACTTTTATTAAGAGTCCGAAATGTATTTTAGATAGGAAGGTCTTTACCAATTTCTCCTTTCGAAAGGACACTACCAATGGCAACATAACAAGCATCCGTTGTTTAAATTAAATTTTTGGTGAAATCAGGATATTGAAGTGGATAGTGAAGTGGAAGTCGTGTTAGAAATTCGAATTAAGAATTCGAATTTTTAATATTTTACGAGTGTAAAATATTTGGAAAACCAAAAATACTGAGCAACTACCGTATTATTGACGGACAAACAAGCAAATAGGGCGACTTCACTACAGAGCATTCTAGAGCCACATCTACTTCTCGGTCCGCCAACTGCAACAACAACCACAATTGCAGACCCAGAAGAAACCAACTTCACAGGGCATACCAGAGCCACTTTTACTTTCCGGTCCGAAAATCACAACAACAACCACATTTTGCTTTGTTCTTGGTCTTCCCATCCGCCATGAATCCTGAGGATTCCATTTAAAAGATTGTTTCGCAATATCATCGTTTTGTTTCCTCAGTGTTTGACCAATTCATTGCCATTTGCGCTTTCTTATGTCAAAGTCCAAACGCTTCTGACTTGTTCTGTGCGACAATTCCTGGTTAGAAATAGTTTGTGGCCAGCGATTCATCAGGATGTGACGTAGACAGCGATTCACAAAAGCCTGCAATTTTCTCGAGATGGTGGCCGAGACTTTCCAAGTTTCGCAAGCATATAACACCACGGATTTAACATTGGATTCGAAGAATCTCAACTTAGTGCATAAGGAGATTTGACCGGTTTTCCAAATTTGAGATAGAGAACCAAAGGCAACGTGGGCTTTATTTATTCTGCTTTTTACGTCCAGATCCGTACCACCATTTGCTGATAGAGTACTTCCGAGGAAATTAAACTGTTCGACCTCTTCAACAGGCATGTCATGCAGAATAATACATTGTTGTGTGTGTGGGGGGGAGGGGGCTGTTAGCATTATTTTTGTCTTTTTGCTATTTAATCTAAGATCGCACGATTCTCCTTTCACCCTTAAAGTTTGACGTTCACTTTCAGCCAACTGATGTAATTTGCCATGAGGCATATATCGTCGGCGTAGTCTAAATAGCTAAGCCTTTCAAATGTTCTCCACGCCTCTCCGTTGTACCAACACTGGCTGTCAGAACTTCATTTATCGCCAGCAGGAAAAGAATTGGCCATAAAACATCCCCTTGTCTCACACCCTGACGCATTTCGAGAGATTCGGATAGCTGCCCATTATACAACACAAAACACCTTGGAATTCCTGTAACCAGAAGTGATCTTCATATACATTCACGACTTACTCGGTCATAGGCCTTCTCAATTTTTATCCGTTCGTGGATTAAAATTGCCTTTCTTTGGCAACTTAATAATCACTCCATCTTTCCATTCCTTGGGATAGGTTTCGTTTTCCTAAACATTTTGTATCAGAGGATGCAAAATACTAGCTGCTGTGGCGGGATCAGCTTTCAGGAATCCAGCTGGTACTCCGTCAAACCCGGCTGCTTTGTTGTTTTTGAGGCGGGTTCAATGTCAATACCCTTACAGGATCTGTGCATCTCATTTAGTTGGGGCACGTAGCTGATCTTCAATTGATACCAAAAGTGTCCCATCCACATGCATTACAGGATTTTTTTTATATATATAACTAGCGCACGCACAAGAGATTATTTGTTTCCCTTTGAATGTTGTTATAAGATGATTTGATTTAGGGTTGGGAAAGGAATGTAGATTGGATAAGAAATGGAAGGAAAATGAAATGGGTATGACAGGAAAGGGATACAGTAGGATTTGGTTAGGAAAGGAAACGATAGGTAAGGAAATGGACAGGAATAGGATAAGGAATCGATGTGATCCGACGCGTGATTGAAAGGAGAAGGAATTTGAATTTTGAATTCAAGGGACGGGCAGGAAACAAGAAAGATGGCGGTTAGGAAAGGAAACCGTTCATAATATCATAAGAAAATAAAAAAAAAAACTAAACAAAAAATAAAATAAGTAAAATATACTGTAGACTAATTTAAGAAGCCTCGCTCAAAACTTTAAAGGTTTATATTCACAAATAAATATCGCAACAAAAAGGTTAATAGATAAATATAAATTAAAAAAAAAATAAATTAGAACAAAATATAACAAAAAATAAGGATATTCGCCCAAAATGAAATCAAATTATAAGAATCTTAAAACTAAAGTACAAGAAAAAAATTAAAATAAGACTCCATCAAAATCAAATAGGTTTGGCATTTTTTTTGGAAATCTACAGAGCAATTTTTTTGGAAATCTACAAATATTGCATATAGAATATCAATATTTTTAAGGTAGTATTTTAATTCATGAAATTTATATTAAATAAATAAAAGATAAATTAATCAAAAGAGACACAAAAAACTTAAAATTAGAGGATGAGAAGAAAAAAATAGAAGAAAAAAAATACATGAACAATTTCGGAGCTAACCGCTCCCCAAACTTCCCGCTATCTAAACGTAACAGCGGTAAATTCACCCAGATATCAATTAGATTTCTATAGCGCCTCTTTTTACGTTATGCGACGATTAATTACAAAAGCGACAACATTTTCCGCGTCCCAACCCTACCTTAACAGAGCTCTTTTTTGGATAACGGTTTTTTCCAACAGTACTTTTGCTTAGCCGAACGAACCCTTCCTAGCGGCTTTTATTAAAAAAAAAATATCTTCTTCCTTTTTTTTCCTTTGCACCAACAAATCTTTTAAAATGATTCAATCGGAACCACATATGTTAATTACAAAAAACCCATCACGCCAAAAAGTAATTTGAATTATCAATCAATAAATATCGTCGCCAGCAGCCAAATTTGATCGAAGTCCACTACTATAATTGAATTTATCGGAATATCTATCTTATGCTAAAGTCGCTTACTTCATCTGCTTTTATATTCAATCTTTCTTTTCTGACGGTAGGATACTTTTTTTCTGTCGGCGACCGCAATAAAAAATCAAAATCTCCTCTTAATGCAACAATTTTAAAATTAATAAGCTAACCAAAAAAAAAAGAATTATCAAAATCCATGTGAGGTTTTTCATTAATCTTCCATTGTTTCCTTTTTATTCGTCCTGCAATCAATTTTCGCTTTTTTTTCGTCACTAAAAATCGAGCACTGCCTAATATGGATTTTAAGAGCTTTTTAATTAATATATTTTCACTACCTGTTGACTTGGGCGCTGCTTACAATCTGTTCATGATGTTTTTCCACTCATACATCCCCAATTCGACAGTTTTTTCTTTTACATTTTCGTTTTAAAGCTGTAGTTTCCCAACTACAGCTTATCTCTTCGATATTTTTTCTTTTTCTAATGCAACCCCTACCGGTAAACCAAATTTAATTTTCTTCTTAATTTATATGTAGGATTACCTAAAGGCACGCTTTTCTTATTAAAAAGAACATTATTGGTTTTATCCTACTCTGAAACCACATTCCGGATAACCTTAAAATCGGTTCGTCATAAAATAAGTTAAGTATAATAAAATCTATTAAAAATAGTCAATCCTATCACCTATCTCAATCTAAAACCTACATAAATACATAATTTCCTCGAAGTTCCCTTATCATCAATTTGATCCTAATAGCGAGTTTCATTCAAATTTTAAAGATTGGATCTCAAAATTCAGATTTGCTCTTTTCAATGAAACTTGTTTTACGATTTAATCGTAGTATTGGTGATTATCTGACGAGCACACACAATATTTTGACGACACACAAAAATATCAATGCACAGTTGTTGATTCACTCAAAATGCCATTTTGGTATTTTCTGACTTCAAAAACATCTTTTATTACTATTTTGTTTCTTTTATTGCTATTTGTTGATTTTATTGCTTAACACAGGCTGGCACAAGTTAACAACAAACAACAAATTACAAAACATTTTCCATTTGACGTCTGACCGAAAAGACTATTTACATGTATGTGTGCATTCAGATCAAATCTGCCACCCCATTAGAGATCAAATCTTTTGTGTTGAGATTTGATCTAGATTTGCTCTTTTTCTTGCAATCAAACTCTCAAAACTGAAAAGATCAAATCTTTTGACAGAAAGAGCAAATCTTTTCTTCAATGAAACTCGCTATAAGTCATAACCTAGATCCTCTCGTCGTCATCGTTTATGTCGTAAAAATTCGGTTTCTCAAAAATCACATTTCGGTGTTTTTTAACATTTCCTTTTTATATAAATTTTATTTATTATTGTCAAGCCCGCGTGTGCTCTGTGCTTTCGCTGTGATTTCAACGCTGACCACAAAAGCAGCTGGCTGTACAAATGCAAGGAGTTTGTTTTTCTTGTTTGTTTTCTAATCACAACTTTTTCTTTCAGGAATCCATAACAATGTAGAGCACATTGCGCTGGCGTAAGAAAGATAGGAAGGGGAAAGACAGGAGGTGTCGATTAACATTGGTTTTGAATGCTTTCAGATCAAAATGGTAAGGGAAAATCTCTTCGGGTAAACTATCCCAAATTCGTGTTGTTCGGCTAAAACAAGAATCCCTATATTTCACGGTATGTCCAAAATTGGGCTCAAAGGTGAACTGGTGAGCATTCCTTGTGAGACGGGTATTTTGGGAGAAACTTTTAAGGGGAGGATGCAGCTGGCTACTTCGAGTAAACATTGTTTATAAAAGAAACGATAAAATAAGGAAACACATAAAACATTGCGTAGGTGTTCGAGAGGGGCAATTGTTTCAATGGCGGTTCTTTTTCCTATCAATCTTAACGCTCGATTTTGTATTCTTTCAAGCAGGTGAAGCGATGTTTGCGAAGCACCTGCCCAGATGTGGGAGCTATACTCGAGTTTGGGGCGTATAAACGCTTTATAAATTGTAACCAAATCAGTAGGAAAAAAATACTTCTTACACCGATACAGCAAACCTAAGCACTTAGCAGCATTTTTAGCGATCTCAAATATATGGTCTTTCTTACGGAGGTTAAGTGGATTAGAAGTAACAGACAGAAGATCATTTATAAAAATGAGGAAAAGAGTCGAAAGCAAAACGGAGCCCTGGTGCACACGAGCATTTAGTATGTAAAAATTAGACTTGAAACCGTCTAATACAACTTATATGAACGGTCCAGAAGATAGCTTCTAATCCCATGAACAAGAGTATTATCGATCCTAAAAGCACGCATTTTCGTTAAAAGAGCTTCAATTTCAATTTCAATTTCAATTTATTTCCAAAAGACATAGTTTACGAAGACACATTAAGATATAACTCTGTTAGAGCATCTAGTATAATAATATTACAACATTTTCAGTAGCAATAAAAGAAAACCCATTTATATAAACACACATAAAATAAAATAAGTAGTAGCTAGAGAAGTTAATATAAATAAATAAATTCATTTAAATAATAGTTATTAAAGATTAGAATAGTGCAAATATAATTTCTTCTTAAAGGTACATGGTGAGGCTATACTCAGCAATTCGTTTGGAAGTAAATTCCATAAACGCACTGCAGTTACATAGAAGGAGCGTTCGGCTATGACGTGTGGGAAACGCGGTATGAGAAGTTTCAATCCACGTTGTGAATTGCCAAACTGGAGCGATTCACTTAAATAAGTTGGACAATTATTGTAGATGACATTATGGAACCTTCGAATAAGCCTGTACCTCCAAAACTTTTCAAGACTCATACCAACCAGAGTGTGTTGTAAATGCGAAAGGCTGCTATGTATCTGAGTCACATATAGAAAGCGAATACAAGCATTGAAAGCAACATTAAGTTTTCGTTTACAATTGACAATCAAGAATAGGATATACTGAACAATTAAAAATTAAATATGGTAAAATCAAAGATTTTATCAGGTATTTCTTCATATCAGGAGAAAACAATTCAGAGGAGGATCGTAAGGAACGCAGACCAAAATAGATATGCCTAATTGTGTCAGAAATTGCTTCACAGCAGCTTAAATTACTATTAATTCTATACCCTAAATATTTCACTTCTTTCACGTACTTAATACTTTCATAATCAAGAATTACCGAAAGAAAATCATCAGGAATAATCACATCCCAAGAACAAAGCAAGGAAACAGATTTAGAAGGATTTAATTTCATCGCATTATTATTAGACGAAATAAGAATGTGATTTAAATCCTCATTCAGCCTTACTATACAATCCTCCATGAGACCAATTGAGCGAAAGATGTATAGTACCACATCATCAGCATACAAATGGACTCGGCAGTTGTTTATTTCATCGGGGAGGTCATTAATGAACAATGAAAACAAAAGCCGACCCAAAACTGAGCCCAGTGGAATACCTGTGCTGGTTATAATAGGATTACATGTATCAACATCCGTTTTTATTAGTTGAATTCGATTTTGCAGATAATTGTGAAGAAGCTTTAACGAGGTGCTACCAAATTTAAAAATCAACTTAAGTTTAGATAGAAGAATCGAATGATCTATACAGTCGAATGCTTTCGAAAAATCAAGTAACTCCATGACACCAAACTTATCAGTATCGAGTGCAAATCGAATATCTGAAGTAAATTTTAATACCGCTCATTCACAGCTGTGTTTGCTCCAAAACCCTGTTTGCTATTGAGAAAGTAAATTATTTTCAGTTACATAGACTTGAAATTGGTCATGAAAATTTTTTTCAAAAACTTTACACAGGAAAGACAAAATACTAATAGGTCTGAAGTCAGAAGGATGAGAAGGATTTGCTTTTTTAGTGACAGGTATTATGTTAGCACTTTTCTACCCATCAGGAAATTGAGCAATATATATAACAAAGTTAAATAAATGAAGAAGATGGTTTATTATAAATGAGAGTATGAGCTTTAAGAACTTTGGAGATATATCACCAGGGCCAACAGCATTTGATTTAACACACTTGATAAAACAAAGGAACCCACAAGGACAAATGCAAACAAATGAGATAGGATTCTCATAATCAGAAACATTAAACAAGTCTTGGGGGATGCGCGTACCAGGAAAAGGAGGGATCAGGAAATTGGACATTGATTGTGCACTAAAAGGGCATTTTTTTTTCATTCTTATCGTCTTTAATACCAATTTTTTTTCAAATAACTCCATAATTCCCTAGAACTGAGAGACGGATCAAGCTTCGATATTAAAAATTCCCGTTCGGAATTTCGAATGAGAGAACTTACTGCAAAAAAACGTCCCCTTTCCCGAATCATTGATTTAATGTTGTTGTTAAAGAACAAAAAAATAAAATCGTGAATAAAATCAGATGTAGGTCTTATTTGATCATTTCCCAAAATCCTCCTCTTGGAACTTGTTAAGAACATGTCGAGTAAGGAAGGATTTACAACTGACTTAAAACATGTAGGCCATAGGGTGTTTACAACCGACAGGCTTGTAACTTCACAGAAATATTGAGTAATCTCGTGACGCTGTTATTAAGCAAAAAATTGACGTTAAAGTCACCCCCAAACAGAATGTCACTATATTTTGGACTAAGTATAAGAAAAGTTTCTTCTAGGTCGTACAAATTTTCTTCAGTAAACATTTTAGGTGGACTGTATAAAGAAACAAGTAAACACTTTTCAACTGAATTTTTTACTTCAACACATAAAAACTCTATATTGGCGACGTTTGACCTATAAACTGTAGAAGCAGATATATGCTCACGCACATATAAACATACACCGAATTTCCTCCGACTCCTTATCTATTCTCTTCTCAACAGCATCAGCACCAACGGTATCAGTTGTAGAAATAACATACCAGGAAAACACTTCTAAAGAGTTCATACTTGTGATGCATACAGGTTTTCTATTTACATCTTTGGATTGTCTAACATATAATCTGCCTTGTCTGGTAAACACAGCATGCAAGAAGCCTTTCTTCCTAAGTTCACTACCTTTACAAAAAATTGAATGGTTGTTTTTATTTAAGCTCTCATACACTCGTACAAACTTATTTCCTTCAAAACCCAGATAATTTAGTGTTACAGCTCTGAAGTTCTGTTTAAGTATGCATTTGCGCTTTTCAGAACATTTACTTTGTCTTGCGCATCTGGGATTTTTACAATAATTGCACACTAGGTGTGAATCGGTGGTGACGGTACATAATTTATCAAATTACAGAAACGTTCGAAAGTTTTGTAAAGGTTTTCATTGTCTCGTACCGGTATTCCATGAAGCACCTGATCTCCAGAAACATTACTGCGTGCAAGTGCATCAATTTGAATTTTTAACATTGGGTTATCTTTTTCTAATACTTGTGCCTTAACCAAAGTGAGTTCATCTTATTGCACGTTTAATCTACGTCCCTGTTGCTCCAACGTATCAAATCGGCTACCCAGTGTAAACAATGAGTGATTTAAAGAGCCGAGTCTCTGATTAAGTGTGTCTTCCAGCTTTTTGATTTTATTATCTAATTCAAGTTCAGAATTATTAATCCGTAAAGCTAAAGTGTCGTATCGCTCATTGAGTGTCTTGTCAAGTGTTTTAATTTTTTGGTTAAAATCAAGCTCTAAATTGTTAATGCGCGTAGATATATTATTGTATAAAGCATTTATTTCTGTTTTTAATTGTGACACAATGGTTTTTGAGAGCAATTCAGGCCGAGTTTCTATTTTGTTCCATAAATTAGTTGAGGCTGAGATTGTCACAGGAGAATTAGTATAAGAGATTGGATTACTAGAACACTTCTCCGCCGATCTTAGTTTTCAATGGTTCTCACTCGATGACATCTCCAGTTATATATTTTTCTTTTCTAATTTAATTTCAAAGAAATTTATACAAACCTCTTTTTTAATAAATGAAATAATAATTTCAATATAAAAGTATCAAGTGTAAATAAATTTGTACTTTAATTAGACTTTAATAAACACTTTACTTATTTATAAAGACTGTATGACAAAGAATTAAATAACTTTTTGCAGAGCTAAATCTTAAGTTACCTTCCTTTGCACATTCGCTCTCAAAAATGTGCGAAATTCTATCAAATGCCTTGGAGATATCAAGGGCAATAATCTTACTTTCACCAATGCGATGTAAAGATTTGTTCCACTGTTCGGTGAGATATGCCATCAGACCACCAGTGGAACGGTTGCTGCAGAAGCCATACTGACGGTCATGTAGAAGCTTTCGATCTTCGGGATATTCCTTTAGCTGACGGTTAATCAGCGTTTCCATGACCTAATAAAGAAGGGATGTTAGTGCTATGGGTCGGTAGGAGGAGGGGGAGGATGGGTCACCTTTCTTAGAGACAGGCTGGATAAATGCTGTTTTCCATCTTCTAGGAAAGATTCCAGAAGAGTAGGAGCGATGTAAAAGCTTACGCAGAGGCCTAACCAGTGTGGAAGAACATCTTTTAAGAATCGGGTGTATACCATCCGGGCTACTGTACGAGTGCGGAGAAAAATCTATCCCTTGGAAAAATTAACATTCTCAAGTATAGGAGTGGCAACGTTGCTATGAGACAGCGTGGAGCTGGCAGCAAAATGGGGTGCGAGGAAGTTTGCCTTCTCTGAAGAGAAAACAATTGGTTTGTTATTGTCGATGAGCGTTGGAACCGAAGTTGCAAGTTTTTAATATATTTTACAAATGACCAAACATTTGTACTGCTTCTGGGACATTGCAGAATTTGTTGCCTTAATTTTTGGTCATGCACAAATTTGGTTATTTCAATGAGTTGCATGAGTACCTTGTTTGTTTGTGCTTTTTCTCTATAGGGTTGGCTTTGCAAGATCGGAAACTTATTTTTTTGAGCCTGATAGCTTCTTTACACTCTGAGTTAAACCAGGAATATATAAAAATACAATTTTTTTAGGTAATTTTCATTACTCTAAATTATTAATATGATCCATTGTACACGTATATGAATATATATATATAAAAGTTGAATTTTTCAAACATTGAACAATTATAAACGTTTCGCTAAAGTAAACTGGTTAAGCTCATCAGTAGGAACCAAAAGACTCCTCCTAGACGTTTATCCTAGCTTGAATAAAACTCTTAAAGTTGTGAGAACATACATATACTACCAAGATGTCTGTCGATATAAGAGTCTTATTTATAACATGAACTGGATATACAGCATCTGATGTTATAAAGCCGAACATTTAAAAAAAAAAATCATGAATTGCTTGTTAGGCGATTACGAAATATATAAAATGTTTAGATAATTTTCAATACTCTAAATTATTAATATGATCCATTATACACATATATGAATATATAGAAAATAACTTTAAATACAAAAATCTAAAATCTTCGGCTTTATAACATCAGATGCTGTATATCCAGTTCATGTTATTAATAAGACAAGCTAAGATAAACGTCTAGGAGGAGTATATTCGTTCCAACTGACAACGCAGGCCTTATTTATTCTGCTTTTTACGTCCAGATTCGTACCACCATTTGCTGATAGAGTACTTCCGAGGTAATAAAACTGTTCGACCTCTTCAACAGGCATGTCATGCAGAATAATACCTTGTTGTGTGTGTGGGGGGGGGGGCATGTTAGCATTATTTTTGTCTTTTTGCTATTTAATCTAAGATCGCACGATTCTCCTTTCACCCTTAAAGTTTGACGTTCATTTTCAGCCAACTGATGTAATTTGCCATGAGGCATATATCGTAGGCGTAGTCTAAATAGCTAAGCCTTTCAAATGTTCTCCACGCCTCTCCGTTGTACCAACACCAGTTGTCAGAACTTCATTTATCGCCAGCAGAAAAAGAATTGGCCATAGAACATCCCCTTGTCTCACACCCTGACGCACTTCTAAAGAGTCGAATAGCTGCCCATTATACAACACAAAACACCTTGAAATTCCTGTAACCAGAAGTGATCTTCATATACATTCACGACTTACTCGGTCATAGGCCTTCTCAATTTTTATCCGTTCGTAGCTTAAAATTGCCTTTTTTTGGCAACTTAATAATCACTCCATCTTTCCATTCCTTGGGATAGGTTTCGTTTTCCTAAACATTTTGTATCAGAGGATGCAAAATACTAGCTGCTGTGGCGGGATCAGCTTTCAGGAATCCAGCTGGTACTCCGTCAAGCCCGGCTGCTTTGTTGTTTTTGAGGCGGGTTCGATGTCAATACCCTTACAGGATCTGTGCATCTCATTTAGTTGGGGCACGTAGCTGATCTTCAATTGATACCAAAAGTGTCCCATCCACATCCATTACAGGATTTTTTTTAATTATATAAAACTAGCGCGCGCACAAGAGATTATTTGTTTCCCTTTAAATGTTGTTATAAGATGATTTGATTTAGGGTTGGGAAAGGAATGTAGATTGGATAAGAAATGGAAGGAAAATGAAATGGGTTGACAGGAAAGGGATACAGTAGGATTTGGTTAGGAAAGGAAACGATAGGTTAGGAAATGGACAGGAATAGGATAAGGAAACGATGTGAAACGACGCGTGATTGAAAGGAGAAGGAATTTGAATTTTGAATTCAAGGGACGGGCAGGAAACAAGAAAGATGGCGGTTAGGAAAGGAAACCGTTCATAATATCATAAGAAAATAAATAAAAACTAAACCAAAAATAAAATAAGTAAAATATACTGTAGACTAATTTAAGAAGCCTCGCTCAAAACTTTAAAGGTTTATATTCACAAATAAATATCGCAACAAAAAGGTTAATAGATAAATATAAATTAAAAAAAAAAATAAATTAAAACAAAATATAACAAAAAAATAAGGATATTCGCCCAAAATGAAATCAAATTATAAGAATCTTAAAACTTAAGTACTAGAAAAAAATTAAAATAAGACTCCATCAAAATCAAATAGGTTTGGCATTTTTTTTGGAAATCTAAAGAGCAATTTTTTTGGAAATCTACAAATATTGCATATAGAATATCAATATTTTTAAGGTAGTATTTTAATTCATCAAATTTATATTAAATAAATAAAAGATAAATTAATCAAAAGAGACACAAAAAACTTAAAATGAGAAGATGAGAAGAAAAAAATAGAAGAAAAAAATACATGAACAATTTCGGAGCTAACCGCTCCCCAAACTTCCCGCTATCTAAAAGTAACAGCGGTAAATTCACCCAGATATCAATTAGATTTCTATAGCGCCTCTTTTTACGTTATGCGCCGATTAATTACAAAAGCGACAACATTTTCCGCGTCCCAACCCTACCTTAACAGAGCTCTTTTTAGGAGGACGGTTTTTTCCAACGGTACTTTTGCTTAGCCGAACGAACCCTTCCTAGCGGCTTTTATTAAAAAAAAATATCTTCTTCCTTTTTTTTCCTTTGCACCAACAAATCTTTTAAAATGATTCAATCGGAACCACATATATTAATTACAAAAAAATCAATAAATATCGTCGCCAGCAGCCAAATTTGATCGAAGTCCACTACTATAATTGAATTTATCGGAATATCTATCTTATGCTAAAGTCGCTTACTTCATATGCTTTTATATTCAATCTTTCTTTTCTGCGCGTTTAGAATAAATCGCTTGTGGCCCCGACGGTAGGATACTTTTTTCTGTCGGCGACCGCAATAAAAAATCAAAATCTCCTCCTAATGCAACAATTTTAAAATTAATAAGCTAACAAAAAAAAAAAAGAATTATCAAAATCCATGTGAGGTTTTTCATTAATCTTCCATTGTTTCCTTTTTATTCGTCCTGCAATCAATGTTCGCTTTTTTTTCGTCACTAAAAATCGAGCACTGCCTAATATGGATTTTGAGGGCTTTTTAGTATATATATTTTCACTACCTGTTGACTTGGGCGCTGCTTACAATCTGTTCATGATGTTTTTCCACTCATACATCCCCAATTCGACAGTTTTACATTTTCGTTTTAAAGCTGTAGTTTCCCAACTACAGCTTATCTCTTCGATATTTTTTCTTTTTCTAATGCAACCCCTACCGGTAAACCAAATTTAATTTTCTTCTTAATTTATATGTAGGATTACCTAAAAGCACGCTTTTCTTATTAAAAAGAACATTATTGGTTTTATCCTACTCTGAAACCACATTCCGGATAACCTTAAAATCGGTTCGTCATAGATACATAATTTCTTCGAAGTTCCCTTATCATCAATTTATATATTATTATATCCTAATAGCGAAGTTCATTCAAATTTTAAAGATTTGATCTCAAAATTCAGATTTGCTCTTTTCAATGAAACTTGTTTTACGATTTAATCGTAGTATTGGTGATTATCTGACGAGCACACACAATATTTTGACGACACACAAAAATATCAATGCACAGTTGTTTTTTTTTTTTTTTTTTTTTTTATAATTCACGCGCGCAAAAGGGACTATTTGTTTCCCTTATAATGTAACACACTGCGCGGGCATTAGGAAGATAGGGAGGGGAGAGATAGGAGGTGTCGATTAACATTGGTTTTGAATGTTTGCAAATTGAAATGGCAAGGGAAAATCTCGCCGGGTAAACCATTCCAAAGTCGTGTTGTACGGCTAAAAAAAGAATCCCTATATTTCACGGTACGTCCGAAATTGGGCTCAAGGGTGAACTGATGGGCATTCCTAGCAAGACGAGTATTACGGGCGAAACTTTTAAGGGGAGGAATGCAGCTGGCTACCTCGAGTGAACATTTTTTATAAAAGAAACGATAAAATAAGGAAAGACATGAAACATTGCGTCGGTGTTCGAGTGGGGCAATTGTTTCAGCGGCAGTTCTATTACCTATCAATCTTAACGCTCGATTTTGTATTCTATCAAGCAGGTGAAGCGATGTTTGCGAAGCACCTGCCCAGAGGTGGGAGTTATACTCGAGTTTAGGGCGTATAAACGCTTTATAAATTGTAGCCAGATCAGATGGGGAAAAATACTTGTTACACCGATACAGAAAACCTAAGCACTTAGCAGCATTCTTAGCGATTTCAAATATATGGTCGTTCCAACGGAGGTCGTCGTTGACACACATACCGAGTACTGAGAGCTTTTCGGTTTCTTCGATGTAAGTGCCATTCATGGACAATGGCGTTAGGGGTATGTTAAGCTTTAACGACAGAAGACAGCATTGAGTTTTCGAAGCATTAAACTCCACACGATTTCTATTACCCCATTTGACAATGCTGTATAAATCGGAGTTTAATGAGCTTGACATACGGCACCGTTGCAATTGTACGTCCGAAGGCGAAGGACGTGAATTATCGAACGAATATGAAAAGCTGAGGGTAGAGTCGTCAGCAAAACAGTTAAGTGGATTAGAAGTAACAGACAGAAGATCATTTATAAAAATGAGGAAAAGAGTCGGAGATAGAACAGAGCCCTGGGGCACACCAGCATTTATTTTATGGGAATCAGACTTGAATCCGTCCAATACAACTTGTATTGAACGGTCCAGAAGATAGCTTCTAATCCAACGAACAAGAGTATTATCGATCCCAAAAGCACGCATTTTCGATAAGAGAGCTTCATGCCAAACTCTATCAAATGCCTTGGAGATATCAAGAGCAATAATCTTACTTTCACCAAAGCGATGTAAAGATTTGTTCCACTGTTCGGTGAGATATGCCATCAGATCACCAGTGGAACGGTTGCTGCGGAAGCCATATTGACGGTCATGGAGAAGCTTACGATCTTCGAGATATTCCTTAAGCTGACGGTTAATCAGTGTTTCCATGACCTTAGAAAGAAGGGACGTCAGTGCTATGGGTCGGTAGGAGGAGAGGGAGGATGGGTCACCTTTCTTAGGGACAGGCTGGACAAATGCTGTTTTCCATCTTCTAGGAAAGATTCCAGAAGAGTAGGAGCGATGGAAAAGCTTACGCAGTGGCTTTGCCAGTGTGGAAGAACACCTCTTCAGAAGAATCGGGGGTATACCATCCGGGCCAGCGGATTTGTGTATATCGAGATCTTTGAGAACTCTTGCTACTGTACGAGTGCGGAAAAAAATCTGTCCCATGGAAAAATTTACATTCTCAAGTACAGGAGGGGCAACGTTGCTATGCGGCAGCGTGGAGCTGGCAGCGAAATGGGCGGCGAGCAAGTTTGCCTTCTCTGAAGAGTAAACAATTGGTTTGTTATTGTCGATGAGCGTTGGAACCGAAGATGTTGAGGAGTTTTTAATATTTTTTACAAATGACCAAAAATTTTTACTGCCTTTGGGACACTGCAGAATTTTTTGCCGTAATTTTTGGTCATGCAAAAATTTGGTTCTTTCAATAACGGAGTTGCATGAGTTTCTTGCTTGTTTGTGTTTTTTCCGATTTTCCTCTGAAGGGTTGGCTTTGTAAGAACGGAAACTTACTTCTTTGAGCCTGATAGCTTCTTTACACTCAGAATTAAACCAAGACTTTTCTTTAGGTTTGATGCTTTTTACTCTGTTAGGAATAAAAGCACGCATCCCTAGAAGAATCACATTTGTGATCATTTCAGCACTGGCATCAATGTCACTATCGAGGAAGCATAGTGACCAGTTAAAGTTTCGGAAAAAAATATTCAGGCCGTCCCAGTTGGCTTTCTCGTATTGCCAAACGGTCCTGGTGGGAAGTTTTTCTTTAACTGGATGGGTGGAGGATGAGAAATTAGCTGAAATGACACAATGGTCTGAAGTGCCAAATGGAGAAGTTACACTAATGGTATATTTATCAGGGTGAGAAGTAAGAAACAAGTCAAGAGTATGGGCGGCTTGCCCAGCAACATCCGGTATACGCGTTGGCACATCGATCAGTTGGGTAAGGTGATGTAACCCGGCAAAGAGCTCGACATACCTTCCTTCGGGTGTTGTCTGACCAGAATAGCGGAGCCAATTGGAATTGTGTACATTGAAATCGCCCGTAATAACGATTTCAGTGCGAGGACAAAGGGAAACAATTTTCGAGATGGAATCAGACAGCGCATCAAACTCGTTACAAGTGGAATTGCTGTCGAGATTTGGACTCCTGTAAATAAAACAATAATGAATGACATGCTTGCGGACAGTGAATTTGAGCCACAAGAAGTTAAAGTCCGTGTTGGAACATTGCCCATATTGGGGAAGGCTCTGGCAAGCAATATCATTCCTAACATAGACCACGAGACCATGATGGGAAAAGAGTAATGGCACCAAGCTATACCCATGTAGAGCAAACTCTGATAAATCAGTATTTACTCCAACCTGGGTTTCACTTAATGCCAAAACAGCTGGCCTGTATTGAACAGTGTAGACGTACAGGTGAAAGAAATTCTTTCTTATACCACGAACATTGGAATACACGACACAAAAATCACTTACCATTTCAAAATACTTACACACAAAACACAATTCTGACTAAGTCGAACCATGCAGTGAAAATCCAAATTAATCTCTGTAATAAACAAACTGTCTTAGGTGTTATGCCCATAAGACAGCTTGCATACAAAAAATCAATTTAAATATTCAGCACAATAAGACAAACTCAGATGCCCTTATCCATTTACCGCAAGCATACGATGCCTACAGTAGATAAGAAAGAGGCAGTTAAGCTAAGCACAAAGGGTTGGGACAGATAAGAGGATAATTAGACTTGTTATGCAAGTGTGTATTATTTTTTTTTTTCTTCCACAGCGCGAATGGGCATCTTATCGTCTTCCAACGACGCGAGTGGATATTGTTATTTTCTTTACAGCACACGCGAGGGGTTTTTGACAATTTCTCAAACGAGTGTGTAATATTATTTTTTTATCACTCGCGATAACAACACGCAATAATTTTTTTTTTTTTGACTTTTGTGAAATTAATTATGCGCGCACCTCGACCTGACGTCCGGCCTCTATGAGCTTAAGATCGACATTGAGATGATTCACTCAAAATGCCATTTTGGTATTTTCTGACTTCAAAAACATCTTTTATTACTATTTTGTTTCTTTTATTGCTATTTGTTGATTTTATTGCTTAACACAGGCTGGCACAAGTTAACAACAAACAACAAATTACAAAACATTTTCCATTTGACGTCTGACCGAAACGACTATTTACATGTATGTGTCCATTCAGATCAAATCTGCCACCCCATCAGAGATCAAATCTTTTGTGTTGAGATTTGATCTAGATTTGCTCTTTTTCTTGCAATGAAACTCTCAAAACTGAAAAAGATCAAATCTTTTGACAGAAAGAGCAAATCTTTTCTTCAATGAAACTCGCTATAAGTCATAACCTAGATCCTCTCGTCGTCATCGTTTATGTCGTAAAAATTCGGTTTCTCAAAAATCACATTTCGGTGTCTTTTAACATTTCTTTTTTATATAAATTTTATTTATTATTGTCAAGCCCGCGTGTGCTCTGTGCTTTCGCTGGCTGTACAAATGCAAGGAGTTTGTTTTTCTTGTTTGTTTTCTAATCACAATTTTTTCTTTCAGGAATCCATAACAATGTAGAGCACATTGCGCTGGCGTTTGAAAGATAGGAAGGGGAAGGACAGGAGGTGTCGATTAACATTGGTTTTGAATGTTTTCAGATCAAAATGGCAAGGGAAAATCTCTTCGGGTAAACTATCCCAAATTCGTGTTGTTCGGCTAAAACAAGAATCCCTTAATTTCACGGTATGTCCAAAATTGGGCTCAAAGGTGAACTGGTGAGCATTCCTTGTGAGACGGGTATTTTGGGAGAAACTTTTAAGGGGAGGATGCAGCTGGATGCACTTCGAGTAAACATTGTTTATAAAAGAAACGATAAAATAAGGAAACACATTAAACATTGCGTAGGTGTTCGAGAGGGGCAATTGTTTCAATGGCAGTTCTATTTCCTATCAATCTTAACGCTCGATTTTGTATTCTTTCAAGCAGGTGAAGCGATGTTTGCGAAGCACCTGCCCAGATGTGGGAGCTATACTCGAGTTTGGGGCGTATAAACGCTTTATAAATTGTAACCAAATCAGTAGGAAAAAAATACTTCTTACACCGATACAGGAAACCTAAGCACTTAGCAGCATTTTTAGCGATCTCAAATATATGGTCGTTCTTACGGTTTAAGTGGATTAGAAGTAACAGACAGAAGATCATTTATAAATATGAGGAAAAGAGTCGAAAGCAAAACGGAGCCCTGGGGCACACGAGCATTTAGTATGTAAAAATTAGACTTGAAACCGTCTAATACAACTTATATGAACGGTCCAGAAGATAGCTTCTAATCCCATGAACAAGAGTATTATCGATCCTAAAAGCACGCATTTTCGTTAAAAGAACTTCAATTTCAATTTCAATTTCAATTTATTTCCAAAAGACATAGTTTACAAAGACACATTAAGATATAACTCTTTTAGAGCATCTAGTATAATAATATTACAAAATTTTCAGTAGCAATAAAAGAAAATCCATTTATATAAACACACATAAAATAAAATAAGTAGTAGCTAGAGAAGTTAATATAAATAAATAAATTCATTTAAATAATAGTTATTAAAGATTAGAATTGTGCAAATATAATTTCTTCTTAAAGGTACATGGTGAGGCTATATTCAGCAATTCGTTTGGAAGTAAATTCCATAAACGCACTGCAGTTACATAGAAGGAGCGTTCAGCTATGACGTGTGAGAAACGCGGTATAATAAGTTTCAATCCACGTTGTGAATTGCCAAACTGGAGCGATTCACTTAAATAAGTTGGACAATTATTGTAGATGACCTTCGAATAAGCCTGTACCCCCAAAACTTTTCAAGACTCATACCAAACAGAGTGTGTTGTAAATGCGAGAGGCTGCTATGTCTCTGAGTCACATATAGAAAGCGAATACAAGCATTGAAAGCAACATTAAGTTTTCGTTTACAATTGACAATCAAGAATAGGATATACTGAACAATTAAAAATTAAATATGGTAAAATCAAAGATTTTATTAGGTATTTCTTCATATCAGGAGAAAACAATTCAGAGGAGGATCGTAAGGAACGCAGACCAAAATAGATATGCCTAATTGTGTCAGAAATTGCTTCACAGCAGCTTAAATTACTATTAATTCTATACCCTAAATATTTCACTTCTTTCACTTACTTAATACTTTCATAATCAAGAATTACCGAAAGAAAATCATCAGGAATAATCACACCCCAAGAACAAAACAAGGCAACAGATTTAGAAGGATTTAATTTCATCGCATTATTATTAGACGAAATAAGAATGTGATTTAAATCCTCATTGAGCCTAACTATACAATCCTCCATGAGACCAATTGAGCGAAAGATGTATAGTACCACATCATCAGCATACAAATGGACTCGGCAGTTGTTTATTTCATCGGGGAGGTCATTAATGAACAATGAAAACAAAAGCAGACCCAAAACTGAGCCCAGTGGTATACCTGTGTTGGTTATAATAGGATTACATGTATCAACATCCGTTTTTATTAGTTGAATTCGATTTTGCAGATAATTGTGAAGAAGCTTTAACGAGGTGCTACCAAATTTAAAAATCAACTTAAGTTTAGATAGAAGAATCGAATGATCTATACAGTCGAATGCTTTCGAAAAATCAAGTAACTCCATGACACCAAACTTATCAGTATCGAGTGCAAATCGAATATCTGAAGTAAATTTTAATACCGCTCATTCACAGCTGTGTTTGCTCCAAAACCCTGTTTGCTATTGAGAAAGTAAATTATTTTCAGTTACATAGACTTGAAATTGGTCATGAAATTTTTTTTCAAAAACTTTACACAGGAAAGACAAAATACTAATAGGTCTGAAGTCAGAAGGATGAGAAGGATTTGCTTTTTTAGTGACAGGTATTATGTTAGCACTTTTCTACCCATCAGGAAATTGAGCAATATATATAACAAAGTTAAATAAATGAAGAAGATGGTTTATTATAAATGGGAGTATGAGCTTTAAGAACTTTGGAGATATATCACCAGGGCCAACAGCATTTGATTTAACACACTTGATAAAACAAAGGAACCCACAAGGACAAATGCAAACAAATGAGATAGGATTCTCATAATCAGAAACATTAAACAAGTCTTGGGGGATGCGCGTACCAGGAAAAGGAGGGATCAGGAAATTGGACATTGATTGTGCACTAAAAGGGCATTTTTTTTTCATTCTTATCGTCTTTAATACCAATTTTTTTCAAATAACTCCATAATTCCCTAGAACTGAGAGACGGATCAAGCTTCGATATTAAAAATTCCCGTTCGGAATTTCGAATGAGAGAACTTACTGCAAAAAAACGTCCCCTTTCCCGAATCATTGATTTAATGTTGTTGTTAAAGAACAAAAAAATAAAATCGTGAATAAAATCAGATGTAGGTCTTATTTGATCATTTCCCAAAATCCTCCTCTTGGAACTTGTTAAGAACATGTCGAGTAAGGAAGGATTTACAACTGACTTAAAACATGTAGGCCATAGGGTGTTTACAACCGACAGGCTTGTAACTTCACAGAAATATTGAGTAATCTCGTGACGCTGTTATTAAGCAAAAAATTGACGTTAAAGTCACCCCCAAACAGAATGTCACTATATTTTGGACTAAGTATAAGAAAAGTTTCTTCTAGGTCGTACAAATTTTCTTCAGTAAACATTTTAGGTGGACTGTATAAAGAAACAAGTAAACACTTTTCACTGAACACTGAATTTTTTACTTCAACACATAAAAACTCTATATTGGCGACGTTTGACCTATAAACTGTAGAAGCAGATATATGCTCACGCACATATAAACATACACCGAATTTCCTCCGACTCCTTATCTATTCTCTTCTCAACAGCATCAGCACCAACGGTATCAGTTGTAGAAATAACATACCAGGAAAACACTTCTAAAGAGTTCATACTTGTGATGCATACAGGTTTTCTATTTACATCTTTGGATTGTCTAACATATAATCTGCCTTGTCTGGTAAACACAGCATGCAAGAAGCCTTTCTTCCTAAGTTCACTACCTTTACAAAAAATTGAATGGTTGTTTTTATTTAAGCTCTCATACACTCGTACAAACTTATTTCCTTCAAAACCCAGATAATTTAGTGTTACAGCTCTGAAGTTCTGTTTAAGTATGCATTTGCGCTTTTCAGAACATTTACTTTGTCTTGCGCATCTGGGATTTTTACAATAATTGCACACTAGGTGTGAATCGGTGGTGACGGTACATAATTTATCAAATTACAGAAACGTTCGAAAGTTTTGTAAAGGTTTTCATTGTCTCGTACCGGTATTCCATGAAGCACCTGATCTCCAGAAATATTACTGCGTGCAAGTGCATCAATTTGAATTTTTAACATTGGGTTATCTTTTTCTAATACTTGTGCCTTAACCAAAGTGAGTTCATCTTATTGCACGTTTAATCTACGTCCCTGTTGCTCCAACGTATCAAATCGGCTACCCAGTGTAAACAATGAGTGATTTAAAGAGCCGAGTCTCTGATTAAGTGTGTCTTCCAGCTTTTTGATTTTATTATCTAATTCAAGTTCAGAATTATTAATCCGTAAAGCTAAAGTGTTGTATCGCTCATTGAGTGTCTTGTCAAGTATTTTAATTTTTTGGTTAAAATCAAGCTCTAAATTGTTAATGCGCGTAGATATATTATTGTATAAAGCATTTATTTCTGTTTTTAATTGTGACACAATGGTTTTTGAGAGCAATTCAGGCCGAGTTTCTATTTTGTTCCATAAATTAGTTGAGGCTGAGATTGTCACAGGAGAATTAGTATAAGAGATTGGATTACTAGAACACTTCTCCGCCGATCTTAGTTTTCAATGGTTCTCACTCGATGACATCTCCAGTTATATATTTTTCTTTTCTAATTTAATTTCAAAGAAATTTATACAAACTTAAACCTCTTTTTTAATAAATGAAATAATAATTTCAATATAAAAGTATCAAGTGTAAATAAATTTGTACTTTAATTAGACTATAGTAAACACTTTACTTATTTATAAAGACTGTATGACAAAGAATTAAATAACTTTTTGCAGAGCTAAATCTTAAGTTACCTTCCTTTGCACATTCGCTCTCAAAAATGTGCGAAATTCTATCAAATGCCTTGGAGATATCAAGGGCAATAATCTTACTTTCACCAATGCGATGTAAAGATTTGTTCCACTGTTCGGTGAGATATGCCATCAGACCACCAGTGGAACGGTTGCTGCAGAAGCCATACTGACGGTCATGTAGAAGCTTTCGATCTTCGGGATATTCCTTTAGCTGACGGTTAATCAGCGTTTCCATGACCTAATAAAGAAGGGATGTTAGTGCTATGGGTCGGTAGGAGGAGGGGGAGGATGGGTCACCTTTCTTAGAGACAGGCTGGATAAATGCTGTTTTCCATCTTCTAGGAAAGATTCCAGAAGAGTAGGAGCGATGGAAAAGCTTACGCAGAGGCCTAACCAGTGTGGAAGAACACCTTTTAAGAATCGGATATATACCATCCGGGCTACTGTACGAGTGCGGAGAAAAATCTATCCCTTGGAAAAATTAACATTCTCAAGTATAGGAGTGGCAACGTTGCTATGAGACAGCGTGGAGCTGGCAGCAAAATGGGGTGCGAGGAAGTTTGCCTTCTCTGAAGAGAAAACAATTGGTTTGTTATTGTCGATGAGCGTTGGAACCGAAGTTGCAAGTTTTTAATATATTTTACAAATGACCAAACATTTGTACTGCTTCTGGGACATTGCAGAATTTGTTGCCTTAATTTTTGGTCATGCACAAATTTGGTTATTTCAATGAGTTGCATGAGTACCTTGTTTGTTTGTGCTTTTTCTCTATAGGGTTGGCTTTGCAAGATCGGAAACTTATTTTTTTGAGCCTGATAGCTTCTTTACACTCTGAGTTAAACCAGGAATATATAAAAATACAAATTTTTTAGGTAATTTTCATTACTCTAAATTATTAATATGATCCATTGTACACGTATATGAATATATATATATAAAAGTTGAATTTTTCAAACATTGAACAATTATAAACGTTTCGCTAAAGTAAACTGGTTAAGCTCATCAGTAGGAACCAAAAGACTCCTCCTAGACGTTTATCCTAGCTTGAATAAAACTCTTAAAGTTGTGAGAACATACATATACTACCAAGATGTCTGTCGATATAAGAGTCTTATTTATAACATGAACTGGATATACAGCATCTGATGTTATAAAGCCGAACATTTAAAAAAAAAATCATGAATTGCTTGTTAGGCGATTACGAAATATATAAAATGTTTAGATAATTTTCAATACTCTAAATTATTAATATGATCCATTGTACACATATATGAATATATAGAAAATAACTTTAAATACAAAAATCTAAAATCTTCGGCTTTATAACATCAGATGCTGTATATCCAGTTCATGTTATTAATAAGACAAGCTAAGATAAACGTCTAGGAGGAGTATATTCGTTCCAACTGACAACGCAGGCTTTATTTATTCTGCTTTTTACGTCCAGATTCGTACCACCATTTGCTGATAGAGTACTTCCGAGGTAATAAAACTGTTCGACCTCTTCAACAGGCATGTCATGCAGAATAATACCTTGTTGTGTGTGTGGGGGGGGGGCATGTTAGCATTATTTTTGTCTTTTTGCTATTTAATCTAAGATCGCACGATTCTCCTTTCACCCTTAAAGTTTGACGTTCATTTTCAGCCAACTGATGTAATTTGCCATGAGGCATATATCGTAGGCGTAGTCTAAATAGCTAAGCCTTTCAAATGTTCTCCACGCCTCTCCGTTGTACCAACACTAGTTGTCAGAACTTCATTTATCGCCAGCAGAAAAAGAATTGGCCATAGAACATCCCCTTGTCTCACACCCTGACGCACTTCTAAAGAGTCGAATAGCTGCCCATTATACAACACAAAACACCTTGAAATTCCTGTAACCAGAAGTGATCTTCATATACATTCACGACTTACTCGGTCATAGGCCTTCTCAATTTTTATCCGTTCGTAGCTTAAAATTGCCTTTTTTTGGCAACTTAATAATCACTCCATCTTTCCATTCCTTGGGATAGGTTTCGTTTTCCTAAACATTTTGTATCAGAGGATGCAAAATACTAGCTGCTGTGGCGGGATCAGCTTTCAGGAATCCAGCTGGTACTCCGTCAAGCCCGGCTGCTTTGTTGTTTTTGAGGCGGGTTCGATGTCAATACCCTTACAGGATCTGTGCATCTCATTTAGTTGGGGCACGTAGCTGATCTTCAATTGATACCAAAAGTGTCCCATCCACATCCATTACAGGATTTTTTTTTAATTATATAAAACAAGCGCGCGCACAAGAGATTATTTGTTTCCCTTTAAATGTTGTTATAAGATGATTTGATTTAGGGTTGGGAAAGGAATGTAGATTGGATAAGAAATGGAAGGAAAATGAAATGGGTTGACAGGAAAGGGATACAGTAGGATTTGGTTAGGAAAGGAAACGATAGGTTAGGAAATGGACAGGAATAGGATAAGGAAACGATGTGAAACGACGCGTGATTGAAAGGAGAAGGAATTTGAATTTTGAATTCAAGGAATGGGCAGGAAACAAGAAAGATGGCGGTTAGGAAAGGAAACCGTTCATAATATCATAAGAAAATAAATAAAAACTTAACCAAAAATAAAATAAGTAAAATATACTGTAGACTAATTTAAGAAGCCTCGCTCAAAACTTTAAAGGTTTATATTCACAAATAAATATCGCAACAAAAAGGTTAAAAGATAAATATAAATTAAAAAAAAATAAATTAAAACAAAATATAACAAAAAAATAAGGATATTCGCCCAAAATGAAATCAAATTATAAGAATCTTAAAACTTAAGTACTAGAAAAAAATTAAAATAAGACTCCATCAAAATCAAATAGGTTTGGCATTTTTTTTGGAAATCTACAGAGCAATTTTTTTGGAAATCTACAAATATTGCATATAGAATATCAATATTTTTAAGGTAGTATTTTAATTCATCAAATTTATATTAAATAAATAAAAGATAAATTAATCAAAAGAGACACAAAAAACTTAAAATTAGAAGATGAGAAGAAAAAAATAGAAGAAAAAAATACATGAACAATTTCGGAGCTAACCGCTCCCCAAACTTCCCGCTATCTAAAAGTAACAGCGGTAAATTCACCCAGATATCAATTAGATTTCTATAGCGCCTCTTTTTACGTTATGCGCCGATTAATTACAAAAGCGACAACATTTTCCGCGTCCCAACCCTACCTTAACAGAGCTCTTTTTAGGAGGACGGTTTTTTCCAACGGTACTTTTGCTTAGCCGAACGAACCCTTCCTAGCGGCTTTTATTAAAAAAAAATATCTTCTTCCTTTTTTTTCCTTTGCACCAACAAATCTTTTAAAATGATTCAATCGGAACCACATATATTAATTACAAAAAAAACTATCAAGCCAAAAAGTAATTTGAATTATCAATCAATAAATATCGTCGCCAGCAGCCAAATTTGATCGAAGTCCACTACTATAATTGAATTTATCGGAATATCTATCTTATGCTAAAGTCGCTTACTTCATATGCTTTTATATTCAATCTTTCTTTTCTGCGCGTTTAGAATAAATCGCTTGTGGCCCCGACGGTAGGATACTTTTTTCTGTCGGCGACCGCAATAAAAAATCAAAATCTCCTCCTAATGCAACAATTTTAAAATTAATAAGCTAACAAAAAAAAAAAGAATTATCAAAATCCATGTGAGGTTTTTCATTAATCTTCCATTGTTTCCTTTTTATTCGTCCTGCAATCAATTTTCGCTTTTTTTTCGTCACTAAAAATCGAGCACTGCCTAATATGGATTTTAAGGGCTTTTTAGTATATATATTTTCACTACCTGTTGACTTGGGCGCTGCTTACAATCTGTTCATGATGTTTTTCCACTCATACATCCCCAATTCGACAGTTTTACATTTTCGTTTTAAAGCTCTAGTTTCCCAACTACAGCTTATCTCTTCGATATTTTTTCTTTTTCTAATGCAACCCCGACCGGTAAACCAAATTTAATTTTCTTCTTAATTTATATGTAGGATTACCTAAAAGCACGCTTTTCTTATTAAAAAGAACATTATTGGTTTTATCCTACTCTGAAACCACATTCCGGATAACCTTAAAATCGGTTCGTCATAAATACATAATTTCCTCGAAGTTCCCTTATCATCAATTTGATCCTAATAGCGAAGTTCATTCAAATTTTAAAGATTTGATCTCAAAATTCAGATTTGCTCTTTTCAATGAAACTTGTTTTACGATTTAATCGTAGTATTGGTGATTATCTGACGAGCACACACAATATTTTGACGACACACAAAAATATCAATGCACAGTTGTTGATTCACTCAAAATGCCATTTTGGTATTTTCTGACTTCAAAAACATCTTTTATTACTATTTTGTTTCTTTTATTGCTATTTGTTGATTTTATTGCTTAACACAGGCTGGCACAAGTTAACAACAAACAACAAATTACAAAACATTTTCCATTTGACGTCTGACCGAAACGACTATTTACATGTATGTGTCCATTCAGATCAAATCTGCCACCCCATCAGAGATGAAATCTTTTGTGTTGAGATTTGATCTAGATTTGCTCTTTTTCTTGCAATGAAACTCTCAAAACTGAAAAAGATCAAATCTTTTGACAGAAAGAGCAAATCTTTTCTTCAATGAAACTCGCTATAAGTCATAACCTAGATCCTCTCGTCGTCATCGTTTATGTCGTAAAAATTCGGTTTCTCAAAAATCACATTTCGGTGTCTTTTAACATTTCTTTTTTATATAAATTTTATTTATTATTGTAAAGCCCGCGTGTGCTCTGTGCTTTCGCTGGCTGTACAAATGCAAGGAGTTTGTTTTTCTTGTTTGTTTTCTAATCACAATTTTTTCTTTCAGGAATCCATAACAATGTAGAGCACATTGCGCTGGCGTTAGAAAGATAGGAAGGGGAAGGACAGGAGGTGTCGATTAACATTGGTTTTGAATGTTTTCAGATCAAAATGGCAAGGGAAAATCTCTTCGGGTAAACTATCCCAAATTCGTGTTGTTCGGCTAAAACAAGAATCCCTTAATTTCACGGTATGTCCAAAATTGGGCTCAAAGGTGAACTGATGAGCATTCCTTGTGAGATGGGTATTTTGGGAGAAACTTTTAAGGGGAGGATGCAGCTGGATGCACTTCGAGTAAACATTGTTTATAAAAGAAACGATAAAATAAGGAAACACATTAAACATTGCGTAGGTGTTCGAGAGGGGCAATTGTTTCAATGGCAGTTCTATTTCCTATCAATCTTAACGCTCGATTTTGTATTCTTTCAAGCAGGTGAAGCGATGTTTGCGAAGCACCTGCCCAGATGTGGGAGCTATACTCGAGTTTGGGGCGTATAAACGCTTCATAAATTGTAACCAAATCAGTAGGAAAAAAATACTTCTTACACCGATACAGGAAACCTAAGCACTTAGCAGCATTTTTAGCGATCTCAAATATATGGTCGTTCTTACGGAGGTTAAGTGGATTAGAAGTAACAGACAGAAGATCATTTATAAATATGAGGAAAAGAGTCGAAAGCAAAACGGAGCCCTGGGGCACACGAGCATTTAGTATGTAAAAATTAGACTTGAAACCGTCTAATACAACTTATATGAACGGTCCAGAAGATAGCTTCTAATCCCATGAACAAGAGTATTATCGATCCTAAAAGCACGCATTTTCGTTAAAAGAACTTCAATTTCAATTTCAATTTTAATTTATTTCCAAAAGACATAGTTTACAAAGACACATTAAGATATAACTCTTTTAGAGCATCTAGTATAATAATATTACAAAATTTTCAGTAGCAATAAAAGAAAATCCATTTATATAAACACACATAAAATAAAATAAGTAGTAGCTAGAGAAGTTAATATAAATAAATAAATTCATTTAAATAATAGTTATTAAAGATTAGAATTGTGCAAATATAATTTCTTCTTAAAGGTACTTGGTGAGGCTATATTCAGCAATTCGTTTGGAAGTAAATTCCATAAACGCACTGCAGTTACATAGAAGGAGCGTTCAGCTATGACGTGTGAGAAACGCGGTATAATAAGTTTCAATCCACGTTGTGAATTGCCAAACTGGAGCGATTCACTTAAATAAGTTGGACAATTATTGTAGATGACCTTCGAATAAGCCTGTACCCCCAAAACTTTTCAAGACTCATACCAAACAGAGTGTGTTGTAAATGAGAGAGGCTGCTATGTCTCTGAGTCACATATAGAAAGCGAATACAAGCATTGAAAGCAACATTAAGTTTTCGTTTACAATTGACAATCAAGAATAGGATATACTGAACAATTAAAAATTAAATATGGTAAAATCAAAGATTTTATTAGGTATATCTTCATATCAGGAGAAAACAATTCAGAGGAGGATCGTAAGGAACGCAGACCAAAATAGATATGCCTAATTGTGTCAGAAATTGCTTCACAGCAGCTTAAATTACTATTAATTCTATACCCTAAATATTTCACTTCTTTCACGTACTTAATACTTTCATAATCAAGAATTACCGAAAGAAAATCATCAGGAATAATCACACCCCAAGAACAAAACAAGGCAACAGATTTAGAAGGATTTAATTTCATCGCATTATTATTAGACGAAATAAGAATGTGATTTAAATCCTCATTGAGCCTAACTATACAATCCTCCATGAGACCAATTGAGCGAAAGATGTATAGTACCACATCATCAGCATACAAATGGACTCGGCAGTTGTTTATTTCATCGGGGAGGTCATTTATGAACAATGAAAACAAAAGCAGACCCAAAACTGAGCCCAGTGGTATACCTGTGTTGGTTATAATAGGATTACATGTATCAACATCCGTTTTTATTAGTTGAATTCGATTTTGCAGATAATTGTGAAGAAGCTTTAACGAGGTGCTACCAAATTTAAAAATCAACTTAAGTTTAGATAGAAGAATCGAATGAACTATACAGTCGAATGCTTTCGAAAAATCAAGTAACTCCATGACACCAAACTTATCAGTATCGAGTGCAAATCGAATATCTGAAGTAAATTTTAATACCGCTCATTCACAGCTGTGTTTGCTCCAACTCCAAAAAATTATTTTCAAATACATAGACTTGAAATTGGTCATGAATATTTTTTTCAAAAACTTTACACAGGAAAGACAAAATACTAATAGGTTTGAAGTCAGAAGGATGAGAAGGATTTGCTTTTTTAGTGACAGGTATTATGTTAGCACTTTTCTACCCATCAGGAAATTGAGCAATATATATAACAAAGTTAAATAAATGAAGAAGATGGTTTATTATAAATGGGAGTATGAGCTTTAAGAACTTTGGAGATATATCACCAGGGCCAACAGCATTTGATTTAACACACTTGATAAAACAAAGGAACCCACAAGGACAAATGCAAATAAATGAGATTGGATTCTCATAATCAGAAACATTAAACAAGTCTTGGGGGATGCGCGTACCAGGAAAAGGAGGGATCAGGAAATTGGACATTGATTGTGCACTAAAAGGGCATTTTTTTTCATTCTTATCGTCTTTTATACCAATTTTTTCAAATTACTCCATAATTCCTTAGAACTGAGAGACGGATCAAGCTTCGATATTAAAAATTCCCGTTCGGAATTTCGAATGAGAGAACTTAGTTTTTTAGGAGCTACTTTTATTATATTTTTAAATCTGCAAAAAAACGTCCCCTTTCTCGAATCATTGATTTAATGTTGTTGTTAAAGAACAAAAAAATAAAATCGTGAATAAAATCAGATGTAGGTCTTATTTGATCATTTCCCAAAATCCTCCTCTTGGAACTTGTTCAGAACATGTCGAGTAAGGAAGGATTTACAACTGACTTAAAACATGTAGGCCATAGGGTGTTTACAACGAAAGGCCTGTAACTTCACAGAAATAGTTGAGTAATCACGTTACGCTGTTATTAAGCAAAAAATTGACGTTAAAGTCACCCCCAAACAGAATGTCACTATATTTTGGACTAAGTATAAGAAAAGTTTCTTCTAGGTCGTACAAATTTTCTTCAGTAAACATTTTAGGTGGACTGTATAAAGAAACAAGTAAACACTTTTCAACTGAATTTTTTACTTCAACACATAAAAACTCTATATTGGCGACGTTTGACGTATAAACTGTAGAAGCAGATATATGCTCACGCACATATAAACATACACCGAATTTCTTCCGACTCCTTATCTATTCTCTTCTCAACAGCATCAGCACCAACGGTATCAGTTGTAGAAATAACATACCAGGAAAACACTTCGTTCATACTTGTGATGCATACAGGTTTTCTATTTACATCTTTGGATTGTCTAACATATACTCTGCCTTGTCTAGTAAACACAGCATGCAAGAAGCCTTTCTTCCTAAGTTCACTACCTTTACAAGAAATTGAATGGTTGTTTTTATTTAAGCTCTCATACACTCGTACAAACTTATTTCCTTCAAAACCCAGATAATTTAGTGTTACAGCTCTGAAGTTCTGTTTAAGTATGCATTTGCGCTTTTCAGAACATTTACTTTGTCTTGCGCATCTGGGCTTTTTACAATAATTGCACACTAGGTGTGAATCGGTGGTGACGGTACATAATTTATCAAATTACAGAAACTTTGGAAAATTTTGTAATGGTTTTCATTGTCTTGTACCGGTATTCCATGAAGCACCTGATCTCCAGAAATATTACTGCGTGCAAGTGCATCAATTTGAATTTTTAACATTGGGTTATCTTTTTCTAACACTTGTGCCTTAACCAAAGTGAGTTCATCTTATTGCACGTTTAATCTACGTCCCTGTTGCTCCAACGTATCAAATCGGCTACCCAGTGTAAACAATGAGTGATTAAAAGAGCCGAGTCTCTGATTGAGTGTGTCTTCCAGCTTTTTGATATTATTACCTAATTCAAGTTCAGAATTATTAATCCGTAAAGCTAAAGTGTCGTATCGCTCATTGAGTGTCTTGTCAAGTGTTTTAATTTTTTGGTTAAAATCAAGCTCTAAATTGTTAATGCGCGTAGATATATTATTGTATAAAGCATTTATTTCTGTTTTTAATTGTGACACAATGGTTTTTGAGAGCAATTCAGGCCGAGTTTCTATTTTGTTCCATAAATTAGTTGAGGCTGAGATTGTCACAGGAGAATTAGTATAAGAGATTGGATTACTAGAACACTTCTCCGCCGATCTTAGTTTTCAATGGTTCTCACTCGATGACATCTCCAGTTATATATTTTTCTTTTCTAATTTAATTTCAAAGAAATTTATACAAACCTCTTTTTTAATAAATGAAATAATAATTTCAATATAAAAGTATCAAGTGTAAATAAATTTGTACTTCAATTAGACTATAGTAAACACTTTACTTATTTATAAAGACTGTATGACAAAGAATTAAATAACTTTTTGCAGAGCTAAATCTTAAGTTACCTTCCTTTGCACATTCGCTCTCAAAAATGTGCGAAATTCTATCAAATGCCTTGGAGATATCAAGGGCAATAATCTTACTTTCACCAATGCGATGTAAAGATTTGTTCCACTGTTCGGTGAGATATGCCATCAGACCACCAGTGGAACGGTTGCTGCAGAAGCCATACTGACGGTCATGTAGAAGCTTTCGATCTTCGGGATATTCCTTTAGCTGACGGTTAATCAGCGTTTCCATGACCTAATAAAGAAGGGATGTTAGTGCTATGGGTCGGTAGGAGGAGGGGGAGGATGGGTCACCTTTCTTAGAGACAGGCTGGATAAATGCTGTTTTCCATCTTCTAGGAAAGATTCCAGAAGAGTAGGAGCGATGGAAAAGCTTACGCAGAGGCCTAACCAGTGTGGAAGAACACCTTTTAAGAATCGGGTATATACCATCCGGGCTACTGTACGAGTGCGGGGAAAAATCTATCCCTTGGAAAAATTAACATTCTCAAGTATAGGAGTGGCAACGTTGCTATGAGACAGCGTGGAGCTGGCAGCAAAATGGGGTGCGAGCAAGTTTGCCTTCTCTGAAGAGAAAACAATTGGTTTGTTATTGTCGATTAGCGTTGGAACCGAAGTTGCAAGTTTTTAATATATTTTACAAATGACCAAACATTTGTACTGCTTCTGGGACATTGCAGAATTTGTTGACTTAATTTTTGTTCATGCACAAATTTGGTTCTTTCAATGAGTTGCATGAGTTCCTTGTTTGTTTGTGCTTTTTCCGGCTTTGGAAGATCGGAAACTTATTTTTTTGAGCCTGATAGCTTCTTTACACTCTGAGTTAAACCAGGAATATATAAAAATACAAATTTTTTAGGTAATTTTCATTACTCTAAATTATTAATATGATCCATTGTACACGTATATGAATATATATATACAAAAGTTGAATTTTTCAAACATTGAACAATTATAAACGTTTCGCTAAAGTAAACTGGTTAAGCTCATCAGTAGGAACCAAAAGACTCCTCCTAGACGTTTATCCTAGCTTGAATAAAACTCTTAAAGTTGTGAGAACATACATATACTACCAAGATGTCTGTCGATATAAGAGTCTTATTTTTAACATGAACTGGATATACAGCATCTGATGTTATAAAGCCGAACATTAAAAAAAAATCATGAATTGCTCGTTAGGCGATTACGAAATATATAAAATGTTTAGATAATTTTCATTACTCTAAATTATTAATATGATCCATTGTACACATATATGAATATATAGAAAATAACTTCAAATACAAAAATCTAAAATGTTCGGCTTTATAACATCAGATGCTGTATATCCAGTTCATGTTATAAATAAGACAAGCTAAGATAAACGTCTAGGAGGAGTATATTCGTTCCTACTGTAGAGCTAAACCAGTATACTTTAGCGAAACGTTTATAATTGTACAATGTTTGAAAAATTCAACTTTTTAATTTTATTATTTCAAGTTATTTTCTATATATTCATTTAAACAAGGACTTTTATTTAGGCTTGATGCTTTTTATTTTGTTAGGAATAAAAACACGCATCCATAGAAGAATCACATTTGTGATCATTTTAGCACTGTCATCAATGTCACTATCGAGGAATCATAGTAACATTAGGAAGTTTTTCTTTAACTGGATGGGTGGAGGATGAGAAATTAGCTGAAATGAAACAATGGTCCGTAGTGCTAAATGGAGAAGTTACACTAATAATATATTTATCAGGGTGAAAAGTAAGAAACAAGAGTATGGGAGGCTTTCCCAGCAACATCTGGTATACGCGTTGGCACATATATCAGTTGGTTAAGGTGATGTAACCAGGCAAAGAGCTCGACATACCTTGTTCCGGGGGTTGTCTGACCAGAATAGTGGAGCCAATTGGAATTGTGTACATTAAAATCGCCCGCAATATGATGACTGGTGTTGCTTTTCTGCCCAACATTTTCCGCGGATATTTGATACAATTCTCGAAAATCTCCTCTTCTCGCAGCGTTTTCCCCATTATCAGCAAGCCCGTCTAGCCTCACCCTCCTGTCACGTCTCACACAACGATAGACCATCTTGTGTGCTATCCGATATTCGCTTCGCAATTCAGCCTTTCGTTGATTGTCTGTCTCGGCGTTTACTTGCATCTTCAAAGATTTACGAAGCTAGATTTTTCCCCAGACGTCTAGAGATATCCAAGAGTCTCTAACTCTTGTCCGCCTGGGCACACTCTCCGGATCCAGCCCTGTTGATATAGTTACGACATATGTTGGGATCACTTAAAGCATTCGTATTAAGTTTTGGACTACTAGGTGAATCCTGCGATTGTCGTGGTACAGCCACGGTTCGTAGTTTGAGACTCATGACAACCAAGCGGTGGTCGCTTCCCAAATCGGCATTTCTTATACTTCGGACATCACACATTAACTTTCTTCACCTCTGCTGAATCATAATATGATCAATTTGCTTTTCGGTTTGACCATCTAGATGGAACCAGGTCACTTTGTTGCACGTCTTATAGTTTAATACAATCCCACCTATCATCAAAGGTTCTCGGTTCGCAAATTACAATAACAACTACATATGCGGACCCAGACGAAGTCAACGAAAATTAACCCTCATTAACAGCAAACAACACGAGCAGCGAAGATTAAACTATTTGCGTCTGGCCAACAGTGGCAAGGAGCTAGAATAGAATAAATATATTTGTGCTGAAAGTACAAAAGGCATTATAGTATGTGAAACACAGAAAGATTAGAATGGCTTCGATTATGATATTACAGTATGTGAAACAAAAATAAAAAGATATGAAAAGTTTCGAATATGAAAAGTATGCGAAAAGGCTGTTCCGTGGAACTGAACATCCTGCCCCGTGCTGATGATCGACAGATTCATCTGAACGAATTCTTTGACACTTATGGTGTAGCTTGATGGACGTGTTCTCCGTGGGGCCGGGATAGGCGGAGAGAGTTTTTGACGGCATCCCTTGTAAACTAAGAGCCCCACTATTGCAATGGTGATGAGTAATCCAAGTGAACTCAAGATGCTGAGGGGAATGTAATGATAATGGATTTGATTGGGTAACTCCAGCTGTTGACGTCTGATCTGGTCTCGAAGCTCATGCAACCCTTGATTTATCGAGCTGGTAATTGATGTGTTGTAGTGAAGTAAAGCTAGGTGAAACGCATTTTGAAACTGCACATCTTGAATTAATCTGGTATATGAAGCTTGAACCTTAGACGAATAAATTTGTTGGCCTTGAAGTATCAAACACTTATTTTTTGCCACACAATAGGGTTGAAGTTTTAGCAAACCATTTCCTTCTTATGCTATAAATGATGTTTGTTGCTTGCAAATGACATTCAGCACCGTTTCGTTATTAACTGCAAATATCCATTGGTTTAATTCAGGGAGTTTCGTCCATACTGAATTAGCCTTGATAATTTTTTAGTTCACACTTTGAAAGATCCGATTTATTGTTGAGTAAGCTGATCTCGCACAAGCTCATGTTTGTTCCAGCTTGATAGACCGAATGAGTTTGTCTACATAAATGATGATCTCCATTGGTAGTGGTACATCTATAAAGTTCATCTTCGGTTATGAGGTAATATTGGTCAAGATGAGCACTCACAGCTAAGACATCTGTTGACTGTTGTATGGTTATGTAGCTGTTATAAGTTGCTGCTGGAATGGAAATCAGCTTGTATGCGATGAATTCTTCTAAGCCGTGTAACGTGTAACAATGTTGAAAATGATGTGATTTGAACTAATGTGTTCCTGGTCAGGTTCTATTGGAAACCGTAGACCTGGTGGAAGATGGCTTCTTATTTTACCTACTTCAAATTTTAGTTGTTGATGGGTGATTACCAGGTGATTTACTCGTCCTTGGTGTGTATCTGCCAAAACATCTGTTATGGATGTGTGCATTCTTTGAATGTTAATGGTTATAAGGGTAGGGTAGCGTGGGTGCACCAGGACAGAAATAGTTCTTTCAGTTTGATTTCGTATAATTCTTCAGTCCCATTGTTTATACGATTGAATAATTGACTCATTTTTGATTATCAAGTGCATGTTGTCTTTTTGACATATCGTCTTGACTTAACTTCATATTGTTGACTGTCGAGTCTAGAATGGAAATGTGATTTTTTAAAAGATTCATAAGTTGATCCTCGTTCTATTGGATGCCTTCTAATCGTTCAGACATTTCACTGGCGTACTTGGAGTCGATAACTCCGAAGAGTGAGTTTGCAATGTTTCCGACAACGTCGATGGCATTTCGTTTAATCCTTACAGAGGGCTGGTTGAAGGAATAGTATTATCTTCAATTAATTTGTGTGTTATAAGCCGTAGCTGTTGTATAACTTGGGAGCAGAGTTCCTTGGATGGAAGTCTATTGCAAACATGCTCCAGTATCGTAGTACTGTTGTCTTATGCTTGAAATTCCTTTTGATATGGCTCAAGATTATAGTACACAACAAGGTTCCATCTGTTGTGAATCAGACTTATTGTTCCTTGTCGTTAAAAATGAATTCCAGGGGAAGAATTGTTGAAGCTTATAACCTCTATGTCATTTGCAATTAAAATAGGTAAAATTAAACCAATTGCAATAGTGTAGTGAAGAAGTTTGAGTTTGTAGAGTTCATAGGCGCCCGCAGGAAATTTTCTAGGGGGTGTCAGATTTTTTTTTTATTAAGTTTTTCCTACAACCTAAAATTGAGAATAGGTGCGAAAGTGTACGTTTTTTGGAAAGTTGTGGTTATTAATGGTCCGTCCGTGAGCCAGGGGGAGGCACATGCCTCCTCTTCCCTACCCTGCTGGCGCCTATAGTCGAGTTAACCCTAGATGTGATTTCCTTGTTGTGTTTGATGATGATAATGATTCACTGGGATCAGAATTTCTTCGCTTTCGTTCGGATGATGGCATGCCTGTTTGAGATTCGGACGGAGCTTCATTGTTTTCTAACAGTGGTGCAAGTTTGTGTATTGCACACCGCAGTATGGGATATTTTGATTGCACGTCGGTGACAAGCACCAAACTATCGTTATCATAATGCACCTTTTCGATTCTACCTAGCGGCCATTTCATTATAGAAGTGCTGTTTTCCTTCATAATGACCACGGTGCAAGGTTTTATGTTTTTAGATTGCGTTTTCCATTTGTTCGCAGTTGGAGTTCATTCAATTATTCTTGAGACCATCGATTCTAGAGTTCTCGTTTGATGTTAGATACTAGCTTCCATCTGGTTAATAAAGTACCCCCGATCGGTTCAGCCTTGTTATCAACGACTGCCTTTCATAAGTCCGCAACCAAGAAATGACCAGGTGTAAGTACGCTCAGGTCGTTTAGATCACTAGACATGGTGAGAGGTCTCGAGTTTAAAATGGCTTCTATTTCTGCAGTGATAGTACTCTTCGTATATATATATTTGTATATATATATACATATATATATATAAATATATATACATATAGTATCTCTTCGTATGTTAGTGTCGCTGAGGCAGAAAGTAGTGTGGTGTTGGAATTGATTTGAAATCACTCTGTCATGTGCCTTTGTTGAATGTACTCGTTCATGAATTCACGGTACTGGTTGTATAATACAGGGTTTCGTCTAACCTCCGTTCCAATGCACGAAATCGATTAAGAGCAATGTCACTAGATGATCCTAGTTTATTTGAGTCATCAGCAAAGCGTAGACTGACAACGTATTTTCTAGTTGCGTCTCTTGACGTTGATTGGTTACAATGTTCTTCACATTTTTCTTGTGCAATTGTGCGACTTGATGTCGAACACAAAAGCTCTTCGGTTTCCCAAAACTTGCTTATAGTCTGCTCGAGGGATGAGTCCTCATTAGTGATTCCACAAATTGTATTTGTTGATTAACCTTCCTTCACCTTTCCGGTGACTATCCAACCTAGCTGCGTATTTTGCAGTAGTGGTAAATCGGTGACTAATTTAATCTGGCCAATGCAAAGTAACTGATGTTAAAATTCGGCTCCGATGAGCAGATCAATGTTATTTCTTTTATTGAACTGCGGGTCAGCTAGTATGACGTTCCTTGGAATTATCCACGCATATATGTCAACTGTATGTGTTGGCTGAGGAGATCTGAGGTAATACGATTGCTTCATGCCTGGTGGTGAAATTGGTAATAGTCGATTTTAAACATATATTGGCTCTTTGATTTGAATCCTACTTAGAATTTCCTTATACCTTGTATGATAATTGTATATATAGTTTACGATCATTCTTTCTGTGACGATGTTGGTTTGTGAACCGGAATTCAAAATAGCGCGACAGTTGATCGGTGAGCCATCTTGATCTATCAAATTTATGACAACGGTGCTGAGGAATAGATAACCCTCTTTCTTGTTCGAGCTTAACGCTGCTAGTGTTGCATTATTAATTTCAGATGTAGTGGATGGTTCTGGATCTGATGGTGCCATACCTTTAGTAACAGGATTCAAAACTGATGCACTTGATTTTGGTTGATTAGATTTAGGCAAGTGCACACATTTTTATTCTGAATGGTAATGGAGCTCGTTACCCTTGGGTACCTTTTCCTTCCTTCTTTCAGGTCCATTCTGTTGCCGTTTACACCAAGTGCCTCCAATGATTGGAAAAGAGTTTCTAGGAACTTTAGAAATTTGTCTAGTGGCTGTAGTTCCTTTGGGTTGGTCACACATCCTTGTGTTGTGTCATGAAGGTCTTTTGATGCCACAAAGAATGCTGCCTCTGACGACCGAGACGATTGACACAAGAGTCGGTTGAGTAGAGTGGATACTTGTAGTCTAGGATTGCTGTATCTTTCTTGAAGCAGCTTCCAAGCTAACAGGTAATTGTCCTCCGACAGAGCCACATGTCTTATGACTCGTTCTGTTTCTCCTGTAAGGTTATTTTTAAGGTAGAACATTTTTTCCTATCCAATTTTTTTGTATCCAATATCTTTGGATTGTTTTTTCTTGGAAGTAATAAAATTGTTTTGACTTCCCGGTGAGTTTTGCGTTAGTTATTGTACTTCGCAATGAAAGAAAGTAAATTTGCATGGCCTTGTGATTTGGTTTCTTCCTCTCCTGATGGAAGTTTGGCGGTACATGTTGACATGGTATGCATGTGACAACTCGGTCAGGTGCTCAACCTGAATGGTTGCATCCATGGATACAAACTTTTTCCATAGTTCTTCCAGTTTGGGCGTCAGCTTTTGGTAGTACGGGAGTGTCTACCTGTCTTGCCCATCCTTCTTGTTGTTGGTAATTAGGCGCTGGATATTCTCTCCGGTCTCCTTTTGTCGTGCGGCCTTCTTCTCCATGGTTGATGTCTTCGTTGTACGATGCTGATGTATCCCCTTGATTGTATAATTGGAAATATCCCAGTGTCTGAGCCCTGGTAACGCTTAATTTACGATGAAATTTGCCCCTTACCTCTGGTGGGGGAAGCCAATCTGTGTTTCAAAGTTTTTTTTTATGAGTATTCAAGCCCTGTTAACGCTTTAGTATTTGATAGTTACCCCTTACCTCTGGTGGGGGTAAGCAAATATCACGTCGGGGTCACCAAATGTAAACGATTGTTCTGTCGTTTATGTTGACCAGATCACAGTTCTTGTACTATGGTATGGTGTATACAGTGAAGCACTATAACACCTTGAGATGACTAAATCAGCTTCAAGCAGACTCACTTGAATAAAATAAAAAGTCTTGGTTACTGTTTTGAGAACATGAAACGACTGCGTTATTCGATCCATGTAAGATTTCAAACATCACGCTCTGGCCGACTTACCCTTCATACAGATATTCGTCTATTGATCTCACGTCGCACCGATTGCGATACCGCAGCGGCCCACGCCAAAGGGGTACTCGAAGCACCCGTCAGGAGAATCCAAATAAAATTTAGTAGTTGCTAAATTTAATCAAAATGCATTCGCAGCATTATTTATTTATTATTTATACTTACTTACTTCTTAGGTGGCGCTACAGTTCGGGACGAACCTGGGCCTCAACCAACATGCCTCTCCAGCCAACTCGGTCTTTGGCTAGCTGCCTCCAGTTTGGCACTCCAAGTTGGTTCAGGTCGTCCTCCACTTGAGCGCGCCACCTAAGGCGAGGTCATCCTTGACCGCGTCTACCCTCTGGGATGGAATCAAAGATCCTGCGAGCCGGAGCATTGTTGTCCATTCGCTCTACATGACCTAGCCATCTTAAACGTGATATGCGTATTTTTTTGACCAGGTCAATGTCGCTGTACAGCTCGTATAGTTCTTGGTTGAACCTTCTCCTCCAAAGCCCGTTAACGCAGATAGGGTTAAAAATCGTCCAAAGAATCTTACGCTCGAAACGACTAAGGATATCTTCATCCGCTTTAGATAGAGTCCATGCATCGGCGCCATAGAGCAGGACTGGGATGATTAGGGTCTTATACAGAGTCTCCTTTGTCTTTCGAGAGAGGGCTTTGCTACTCAATTGCCTTCCTAGCCCATAGAAACAGCGATTGGCAAGAGTAATTCTTCGCTTTATTTCTGACGAGATGTTGTTGTCAGATGTTATAGCGGATCCGAGGTACACAAAGTCCCTAACTACCTCAAAGTTGTACCTGTCTATTCTGATGTTTTGTCCAACCCGCCGGTGTTGTGTGTCCCTTTTTGTGGACAGCAGGTACTTCGTTTTGGCCTCATTGACTGCTAGTCCCAGCTAAGCCGCTTCAGCTTCAATGCTAGCAAACGTTTCACTGACAGCTCGCCGAGTTCTGCCAATGATGTCTATGTCGTCAGTGTATGCTGGCAATTGCACAGACTTGAAAAAAATTGTCCCACTACAATTGACTTGTGAGTTTCTTATAATTTTTTCAAGTATTAAGTTGAAGAAATCGCACGATAGCGCATCACCTTGTCGGAATCCTTTTTTGACGTCAAAAGCTTCTGTGAGGTCAGAACCAACCTTGACGGAGCAGCGAGAGTTCTCCATCGTCATCCTGCACAGTCGGACGAGTTTTGTGGGAATGCCAAAACCTGACATGGCTCTGTATAGCTCGTCTCTATAAATGCTTTCGTACGCGGCCTTAAAATCGATAAAGAGGTGGAGGGTATCGATTTGGAATTCTTGGGTGGTTTCCAGGATCTGCCGTAGAGTAAACATTTGATCGATTGTGGACTTTCCTGGTCTGAAACCACACTGATAGGGGCCAATCAGGTTGCTGACGAAAGGTTTCAGGCGTTCACATAGTACGGCAGAGAGGATCTTGTAGGCGATATTCAGGAGACTTATTCCTCTATAGTTGGCACAGTTTAGAGGGTCTCCTTTCTTGTGGATCGGGCAAACGATGCTGAGGTTCCATTCATCAGGAATACTTTCTTCTGACCAAACTTTGGAGATGAGTTGGTGTATGCACTTCAACAGGTCATCTCCGGCCGCTTTAAAAAGTTAGGCGGGTAGTCCGTCGGGTCCAGCAGCTTTGTTGTTTTTGAGTTTAGATATTGCTATCCTTACTTCATTTTGGTCAGGTGGACGGAAGTTTTGTCTGTCATCATCCATGTTGAATGGTTCATTCTGCCTGACAGCGGGATTTTGGCCTTCATCGCCGTTTAACAGTCTGCAGAAATGGTCCTTCCATGTACTCAGCACCGATTGTGACTCTACTACGAGGTTTCCATTCCTATCTCTACAGGCTTCTGTGCGGGATTTTTTTCCTTGGCATGTTCTTTTTACCTGTTGGTAAAACTTCCGCACGTTGTTCCTGGAGTTGCATCTCTCAATATCTTCGATCGCGCGCTTCTCATGCTCTCTCTTTTTCATTTGGAGAAGCCGGTGTTCTTCCCGTCTTTTCTGCTCGTAAAGCTCGCGAGCAGCTCTCGTCTTTCTTTGCAGCGTCGCTTTTTATGCCTCTTGTTTGGCTGCATGGGCCTGCCTGCATTCGTCATCAAACCAGAGGTTTCGTGGTGGTGGTCTGGTGAAACCTAGCACATCAGTTGCGGCATCTCTGATGGCTTGTTGGCAGTGTTGCCACTAATCTTCGGCACTTGATGCTGGCGGTACTGGATTTCTTGAGAGGTTACGGGATATTCGATCGGCATAGATTCTGGCGGTTTCTTGCGATTGCAGCTTTCCGACGTCATACTTCCTCACAGTATTACTCCGTTGTTGTGGAGTTCGGGTTATTCGCATTCTTACCTTTGCTGCAACAAGGTAGTGATCCGAGTCGATGTTAGCTGCTCGGAAGGTGCGAACATCCAAGTTACTGGAGACGTGTCTTGCATCGATCGAAACGTGATCAATCTGATGGACGGTTCTTTGATCTGGGGTCGCCAAGTCCCTTTGTGTATATCGAGATGAGGAAACCGTGTGCTTGCAATGGTGACGTTATGTGCCGCTGCGAAGTCAATTAGCCTAAGTCCGTTTTCAGACGTTGTGTCGTGTAGGCTATGTTTTCCGACAGTCCTACCAAAGATTTCCTCTTTACCTATTTTGGCATTAAAATCGCCTAGTACGATCTTAAAGTCGTATTAAGGGCATTGCTCATAGGTTTTGTCGAGGAGCTCATAGAAGTCATCCTTGGTGGCGTCATCTTGGTCCTCTGTGGGGGCATGAGTCGCTCACTTACTTGTCGAAAGCCCAAGACTTCTTGCCTAAGTCTACCGCTTATGGCGAATCCGCACCCAAATAAACGCTGTGGTCTTCTTGCGCAATCACCGTAGTACACGTCCCAGTTTTTCATCCTCCTTTTGCCCGGCCCATTCCATCGCACTTCCTGGATGGCAGTAATTCCTGCTCTGTAGCAGTCTAGGGCCTCCGCTAGTTGTTTGGATGCACGCGGTCTGTTAAAGGTTCTAACATTCCACGTGCAGATCCGAAGGTCGTTGTCCTTGATTCGTTTTTCCGGGTCGTCAACAGTAGATCCGTCCTTTTCCGAGGCTATTGGTCGCTTCGCAACTTTTTCTTTTTTCCGTGGCAGGGTTGTTAGCCCCACGCACAACCCCCAACCTGGAGCGCCAGGTCCTTTGTTGGATTCCTTGGACAAAAGGAACCGGAGAATCCGGAGTCAGTAACCCACTTCGGGGATATGAGCGCTGCCGTTGGCCCATTAAGGGTTCATCCGCCACCATCTCTATTTCAATGCCCTGACTTGCATTGAATTTTCCTAATGACCTTATCTCCAAATACGTCGAAGTAGCTCATTAGGGCGTCTGCTTCGTTGACTGTTGACGCCACCGTTGGTCCAATTGGTTGGGCTCATCCGCCGTACGTCCTCTTTCTGAGGGGCTCGTGCAAGACTTCTGCGAATCGATCAGAACAGTCATTAAAGCAGAGCATTATAGTGTTGCTATTTTTTCTGTGTTCAACACTCGCGCTTATAAGTTTAGCAGGAATGTCCGGATGGACAGACCAATACCCGGTGGTTACCGCGGGGAGGTAAAATAAGCACAATTGATGTGTACGATATAGTTGCAGCGACTGTGCATCACCAGTTTGATGCCATTCAGTGCCTACCCTATTCATACAGCACCCAACCATTTATAACAGTCTTAAATTGGTGTTTTGTTACAATAATTATTGATTGAACATTATATTAATGCTGAAAGTGCAGAAGGCACTACAATTGGACTTAGAATAAATATATTTGTGCTGAAAGTGCAGAAGGCATTATAGTATGTGAAACACAGAAAGATATGAATGGCTTCGATTATTATATTACAGTATGTGAAACAAAAATAAAAAGATATCGAATATGAAAATTATGCGAAAAGCCTGTTCCGTGGAACTGAACATCCTGCCCCGTGCTGATGATCGACAGATTTATCTGAACGAATTCTTTGACACTTATGGTGTAGCTTGATGGACGTGTTCTCCGTGGGGCCAGGATAGGCGGAGAGAGTTTTTGACGGCATCCCTTGTAAACTAAGAGCCCCACTATTGCAATGGTGATGAGTAATCCAAGTGAACTCAAGATGCTGAGGGGAATGTTATGATAATGGATTTGATTGGGTAACTCCAGCTGCTGACGTTTGATCTGGTCTCGAAGCTCATGCAACCCTTGATTTATCGAGCTGGTATTTGATGTGTTGTAGTGAAGTAAAGCTAGGTGAAACGCATTTTGAAACTGCACATCTTGAATTAATCTGGTATATGAAGCTTGAACCTTAGACGAATAAATTTGTTGGCCTTGAAGTATCAAATACTTATTTTTTGCCACACAATAGGGTTGAAGTTTTAGCAAACCATTTCCTTCTTATGCTTTAAATAATGTTTGTTGCTTGCAAATGACATTCAGTACCGTTTTTTTATTAACTGCAAATATCCATTGGTTTAATTCAGGGAGTTTTGTCCATACTGAATTAGCCTTGATAAATGTTGAAAATGATGTGATTTGAACTAATGTGTTCCTGGTCAGGTTCTATTGGAAACCGTAGACCTGGTGGAAGATGGCTTCTTATTTTACCTACTTCAAATTTAAGTTGTTGATGGGTGATTACCAGGTGATTTACTCGTCCTTGGTGTGTATCTGCCAAAACATCTGTTATGGATGTGTGCATTCTTTGAATGTTAATGGTTATAATGGTAGGGTAGCGTGGGTGCACCAGGACAGAAATAGTTCTTTCAGTTTGATTTCGTATAATTCTTCAGTCCCATTGTTTATACGATTGAATAACTAACTCAGTTGATTATCAAGTGCATGTTGTCTTTTTGACATATCGTCTTGACTTAACTTCATATTGTTGACTGTCGAGTCTAGAATGGAAATGTGATTTTTTAAAAGATTCATAAGTTGATCCTCGTTCGATTGGATGCCTTCTAATCGTTCAGACATTTCACTGGCGTACTTGGAGTCAAGAACTCCGAAGAGTGAGTTTGCAATGTTTCCAACAACGTCGATGGCATTTCGTTTAATCCTTACAGAGGGCTGGTTGAAGGAATAGTATTATCTTCAATTAATTTGTGTGTTATAAGCCGTAGCTTTTGTATAACTTGGGAGCAGAGTTCCTTGGATAGAAGTCTATTGCAAATATGCTCCAGTATCGTAGTACTGTTGTCTTATGCTTGAAATTCCTTTTGATATGGCTCGAGATTATAGTACACAACAAGGTTCCATCTGTTGTGAATCAGACTTATTGTTCCTTGTCGTTAAAAATGAATTCCAGGGGAAGAATTGTTGAAGTTTATAACCTCTATGTCATTTGCAATTAAAATCGGTAAAATTAAACCAATTGCAATAGTGTAGTGAAGAAGTTTGAGTTTGTAGAGTTCATAGGCGCCCGCAGGAAATTTTCTAGGGGGTGTCAGATTTTTTTTCTATTAAATTTTTCCTACAACCTAAAATTGAGAATAGGTGCGAAAGTGTACGTATTTCGGAAAGTTGTGGATATTCATGGTCCGTCCGTGAGCCAGGGGGAGGCACATGCCTCCTCTTCCCTACCCTGCTGGCGCCTATGGTCGAGTTAACCCTAGTTGTGATTTTCTTGCTGTGTTTGATGATGATAATGATTCACTGGGATCAGAATTTCTTCGCTTTCGTTCGGATGATTTCTAACAGTGGTGCAAGTTTGTGTATTGCACACCGCAGTATGGGATATTTTGTTTGCACGTCGGTGACAAGCACCAAACTTTCGTTATCATAATGCACCTTTTCGTTTCTACCTAGCGACCATTTCATTATAGAAGTGCTGTTTTCCTTCATAATGACCACGGTGCAAGGTTTTATGTTTTAGATTGCGTTTTCCATTTGTTCGCAGTTGGAGTTCATTCAATTATTCTTGAGACCATTGATTCTAGAGTTCTCGTTTGATGTTAGATACTAGCTTCCATCTGGTTAATAAAGTACCCCCGATCGGTTCAGCCTTGTTATCAACGACTGCCTTTCATAAGTCCGCAACCAAGAAATGACCAGGTGTAAGTACGCTCAGGTCGTTTAGATCACTAGACATGGTGAGAGGTCTCGAGTTTAAAATGGCTTCTATTTCTGCAGTGATAGTACTCTTCGTATATATATATTTGTATATATATATACATATATATATATAAATATATATACATATAGTATCTCTTCGTATGTTAGTGTCGCTGAGGCAGAAAGTAGTGTGGTGTTGGAATTGATTTGAAATCACTCTGTCATGTGCCTTTGTTGAATGTACTCGTTCATGAATTCACGGTACTGGTTGTATAATACAGGGTTTCGTCTAACCTCCGTTCCAATGCACGAAATCGATTAAGAGCAATGTCACTAGATGATCCTAGTTTATTTGAGTCATCAGCAAAGCGTAGACTGACAACGTATTTTCTAGTTGCGTCTCTTGACGTTGATTGGTTACAATGTTCTTCACATTTTTCTTCTGCAATTGTGCGACTTGATGTCGAACACAAAAGCTCTTCGGTTTCCCAAAACTTGCTTATAGTCTGCTCGAGGGATGAGTCCTCATTAGTGATTCCACAAATTGTATTTGTTGATTAACCTTCCTTCACCTTTCCGGTGACTATCCAACCTAGCTGCGTATTTTGCAGTGGTGGTAAATCGGTGACTAATTTAATCTGGCCAATGCAAAGTAACTGATGTTAAAATTCGGCTCCGATGAGCAGATCAATGTTATTTCTTTTATTGAACTGCGGGTCAGCTAGTATGACGTTCCTTGGAATTATCCACGCATATATGTCAACTGTATGTGTTGGCTGAGGAGATCTGAGGTAATACGATTGCTTCATGCCTGGTGGTGAAATTGGTAATAGTCGATTTTAAACATATATTGGCTCTTTGATTTGAATCCTACTTAGAATTTCCTTATACCTTGTATGATAATTGTATATATAGTTTACGATCATTCTTTCTGTGACGATGTTGGTTTGTGAACCGGAATTCAAAATAGCGCGACAATTGATCGGTGAGCCATCTTGATCTATCAAATTTATGACAACGGTGCTGAGGAATAGATAACCCTCTTTCTTGTTCGAGCTTAACGCTGCTAGTGTTGCATTATTAATTTCAGATGTAGTGGATGGTTCTGGATCTGATGGTGCCATACCTTTAGTAACAGGATTCAAAACTGATGCACTTGATTTTGGTTGATTAGATTTAGGCAAGTGCACACATTTTTATTCTGAATGGTAATGGAGCTCGTTACCCTTGGGTACCTTTTCCTTCCTTCTTTCAGGTCCATTCTGTTGCCGTTTACACCAAGTGCCTCCAATGATTGGAAAAGAGTTTCTAGGAACTTTAGAAATTTGTCTAGTGGCTGTAGTTCCTTTGGGTTGGTCACACATCCTTGTGTTGTGTCATGAAGGTCTTTTGATGCCACAAAGAATGCTGCCTCTGACGACCGAGACGATTGACACAAGAGTCGGTTGAGTAGAGTGGATACTTGTAGTCTAGGATTGCTGTATCTTTCTTGAAGCAGCTTCCAAGCTAACAGGTAATTGTCCTCCGACAGAGCCACATGTCTTATGACTCGTTCTGTTTCTCCTGTAAGGTTATTTTTAAGGTAGAACATTTTTTCACAGTTCGACATTTGTTGGTTGTCTATCATCTGGCTAAACAAATCATGAAATTGGGAACATTTTAAGTAATCCCCATTAAACTTCGGTATCATTATTTTTGGAATTGAAATTGATTTCCAAATAGAGTTCTGAATCTCTTCGATTTGTATCCAATATCTTTGGATTGTTTTTTCTTGGAAGTAATAAAATTGTTTTGACTTCCCGGTGAGTTTTGCGTTAGTTAACGTACTTCGCAATGAAAGAAAGTAAAATTGCATGGCCTTGTGATTTGGTTTCTTCCTCTCCTGATGGAAGTTTGGCGGTACATGTTGACATGGTATGCATGTGACAACTCGGTCAGGTGCTCAACCTGAATGGTTGCATCCATGGATACAAACTTTTTCCATAGTTCTTCCAGTTTGGGCGTCAGCTTTTGGTAGTACGGGAGTGTCTACCTGTCTTGCGCATCCTTCTTGTTGTTGGTAATTAGGCGCTGGATATTCTCTCCGGTCTCCTTTTGTCGTGCGGCCTTCTTCTCCATGGTTGATGTCTTCGTTGTACGATGCTGATGTATCCCCTTGATTGTATAATTGGAAATATCCCAGTGTCTGAGCCCTGGTAACGCTTAATTTACGATGAAATTTGCCCCTTACCTCTGGTGGGGGAAGCCAATCTGTGTTTCAAAGTTTTTTTTATGAGTATTCAAGCCCTGTTAACGCTTTAGTATTTGATAGTTACCCCTTACCTCTGGTGGGGGTAAGCAAATATCACGTCGGGGTCACCAAATGTAAACGATTGTTCTGTCGTTTATGTTGACCAGATCACAGTTCTAGTACTATGGTATGGTGTATACAGTGAAGCACTATAACACCTTGAGATGACTAAATCAGCTTCAAGCAGACTCACTTGAATAAAATAAAAAGTCTTGGTTACTGTTTTGAGAACATGAAACGACTGCGTTATTCGATCCATTTAAGATTTCAAACATCACGCTCTGGCCGACTTACCCTTCATACAGATATTCGTCTATTGATCTCACGTCGCACCGATTGCGATACCGCAGCGGCCCACGCCAAAGGGGTACTCGAAGCACCCGTCAGGAGAATCCAAATAAAATTTAGTAGTTGCTAAATTTAATCAAAATGCATTCGCAGCATTATTTATTTATTATTTATACTTACTTACTTACTTAGGTGGCGCTACAGTTCGGGACGAACCTGGGCCTCAACCAACATGCCTCTCCAGCCAACTCGGTCTTTGGCTAGCTGCCTCCAGTTTGGCACTCCAAGTTAGTTCAGGTCGTCCTCCACTTGAGCGCGCCACCTAAGGCGAGGTCATCCTTGACCGCGTCTACCCTCTGGGATGGAATCAAAGATCCTGCGAGCCGGAGCATTGTTGTCCATTCGCTCTACATGACCTAGCCATCTTAAACGTGATATGCGTATTTTTTTGACCAGGTCAATGTCGCTGTACAGCTCGTATAGTTCTTGGTTGAACCTTCTCCTCCAAAGCCCGTTAACGCAGATAGGGTTAAAAATCGTCCAAAGAATCTTACGCTCGAAACGACTAAGGATATCTTCATCCGCTTTAGATAGAGTCCATGCATCGGCGCCATAGAGCAGGACTGGGATGATTAGGGTCTTATACAGAGTCTCCTTTGTCTTTCGAGAGAGGGCTTTGCTACTCAATTGCCTTCCTAGCCCATAGAAACAGCGATTGGCAAGAGTAATTCTTCGCTTTATTTCTGACGAGATGTTGTTGTCAGATGTTATAGCGGATCCGAGGTACACAAAGTCCCTAACTACCTCAAAGTTGTACCTGTCTATTCTGATGTTTTGTCCAACCCGCCGGTGTTGTGTGTCCCTTTTTGTGGACAGCAGGAACTTCGTTTTGGCCTCATTGACTGCTAGTCCCATCTAAGCCGCTTCAGCTTCAATGCTAGCAAACGTTTCACTGACAGCTCGCCGAGTTCTGCCAATGATGTCTATGTCGTCAGTGTATGCTGGCAATTGCACAGACTTGAAAAAAATTGTCCCACTACAATTGACTTGTGAGTTTCTTATAATTTTTTCAAGTATTAAGTTGAAGAAATCGCACGATAGCGCATCACCTTGTCGGAATCCTTTTTTGACGTCAAAAGCTTCTGTGAGGTCAGAACCAACCTTGACGGAGCAGCGAGAGTTCTCCATCGTCATCCTGCACAGTCGGACGAGTTTTGTGGGAATGCCAAAACCTGACATGGCTCTGTATAGCTCGTCTCTATAAATGCTATCGTACGCGGCCTTAAAATCGATAAAGAGGTGGAGGGTATCGATTTGGAATTCTTGGGTGGTTTCCAGGATCTGCCGTAGAGTGAACATTTGATCGATTGTGGACTTTCCTGGTCTGAAACCACACTGATAGGGGCCAATCAGGTTGCTGACGAAAGGTTTCAGGCGTTCACATAGTACGGCAGAGAGGATCTTGTAGGCGATATTCAGGAGACTTATTCCTCTATAGTTGGCACAGTTTAGAGGGTCTCCTTTCTTGTGGATCGGGCAAACGATGCTGAGGTTCCATTCATCAGGAATACTTTCTTCTGACCAAACTTTGGAGATGAGTTGGTGTATGCACTTCAACAGGTCATCTCCGGCCGCTTTAAAAAGTTAGGCGGGTAGTCCGTCGGGTCCAGCAGCTTTGTTGTTTTTGAGTTTAGATATTGCTATCCTTACTTCATTTTGGTCAGGTGGACGGAAGTTTTGTCTGTCATCATCCATGTTGAATGGTTCATTCTGCCTGACAGGGGGATTTTGGCCTTCATCGCCGTTTAACAGTCTGCAGAAATGGTCCTTCCATGTACTCAGCACCGATTGTGACTCTACTACGAGGTTTCCATTCCTATCTCTACAGGCTTCTGTGCGGGATTTTTTTCCTTGCCATGTTCTTTATACCTGTTGGTAAAACTTCCGCACGTTGTTCCTGGAGTTGCATCTCTCAATATCTTCGATCGCGCGCTTCTCATGCTCTCTCTTTTTCATTTGGAGAAGCCGGTGTTCTTCCCGTCTTTTCTGCTCGTAAAGCTCGCGAGCAGCTCTCGTCTTTCTTTGCAGCGTCGCTTTTTATGCCTCTTGTTTGGCTGCATGGGCCTGCCTGCATTCATCATCAAACCAGAGGTTTCGTGGTGGTGGTCTGGTGAAACCTAGCACATCAGTTGCGGCATCTCTGATGGCTTGTTGGCAGTGTTGCCACTGATCTTCGGCACTTGATGCTGGCGGTACTGGATTTCTTGAGAGGTTACGGGATATTCGATCGGCATAGATTCTGGCGGTTTCTTGCGATTGCAGCTTTCCGACGTCATACTTCCTCACAGTATTACTCCGTTGTTGTGGAGTTCGGGTTATTCGCATTCTTACCTTTGCTGCAACAAGGTAGTGATCCGAGTCGATGTTAGCTGCTCGGAAGGTGCGAACATCCAAGTTACTGGAGACGTGTCTTGCATCGATCGAAACGTGATCAATCTGATGGACGGTTCTTTGATCTGGGTGTCGCCAAGTCCCTTTGTGTATATCGAGATGAGGAAACCGTGTGCTTGCAATGGTGACGTTATGTGCCGCTGCGAAGTCAATTAGCCTAAGTCCGTTTTCAGACGTTGTGTCGTGTAGGCTATGTTTTCCGACAGTCCTACCAAAGATTTCCTCTTTACCTATTTTGGCATTAAAATCGCCTAGTACGATCTTAACGTCGTATTAAGGGCATTGCTCATAGGTTTTGTCGAGGAGCTCATAGAAGTCATCCTTGGTGGCGTCATCTTGGTCCTCTGTGGCTGCATGAGCGCATATTAGGCTAATGTTGGCGAATTTAGCCTTGATACGGATTGTCACAAGTCGCTCACTTACGTGTCGAAAGCCCAAGACTTCTGGCCTAAGTCTACCGCTTATGGCGAATCCGCACCCAAATAAACGCTGTGGTCTTCTTGCGCAATCACCGTAGTACACGTCACAGTTTTTCATCCTCCTTTTGCCCGGCCCATTCCATCGCACTTCCTGGATGGCAGTAATTCCTGCTCTGTAGCAGTCTAGGGCCTCCGCTAGTTGTTTGGATGCACGTGGTCTGTTAAAGGTTCTAACATTCCACGTGCAGATCCGAAGGTCGTTGTCCTTGATTCGTTTTGCCGGGTCGTCAACAGTAGATCCGTCCTTTTCCGAGGCTATTCTATTCGCTTCGCAACTTTTTCTTTTTTCCGTGGCAGGGTTGTTAGCCCCACGCACAACCCCCAACCTGGAGCGCCAGGTCCTTTGTTGGATTCCTTGGACAAAAGGAACCGGAGAATCCGGAGTCAGTAACCCACTTCGGGGATATGAGCGCTGCCGTTGGCCCATTAAGGGTTCATCCGCCACCATCTCTATTTCAATGCCCTGACTTGCATTGAATTTTCCTAATGACCTTATCTCCAAATACGTCGAAGTAGCTCATTAGGGCGTCTGCTTCGTTGACTGTTGACGCCACCGTTGGTCCAATTGGTTGGGCTCATCCGCCGTACGTCCTCTTTCTGAGGGGCTCGTGCAAGACTTCTGCGAATCGATCAGAACAGTCATTAAAGCAGAGCATTATAGTGTTGCTATTTTTTCTGTGTTCAACACTCGCGCTTATAAGTTTAGCAGGAATGTCCGGATGGACAGACCAATACCCGGTGGTTACCGCGGGGAGGTAAAATAAGCACAATTGATGTGTACGATATAGTTGCAGCGACTGTGCATCACCAGTTTGATGCCATTCAGTGCCTACCCTATTCATACAGCACCCAACCATTTATAACAGTCTTAAATTGGTGTTTTGTTACAATAATTATTGATTGAACATTATATTAATGCTGAAAGTGCAGAAGGCACTACAATTGGACTTAGAATAAATATATTTGTGCTGAAAGTGCAGAAGGCATTATAGTATGTGAAACACAGAAAGATATGAATGGCTTCGATTATTATATTACAGTATGTGAAACAAAAATAAAAAGATATGAAAAGTTTCGAATATGAAAATTATGCGAAAAGCCTGTTCCGTGGAACTGAACATCCTGCCCCGTGCTGATGATCGACAGATTTATCTGAACGAATTCTTTGACACTTATGGTGTAGCTTGATGGACGTGTTCTCCGTGGGGCCAGGATAGGCGGAGAGAGTTTTTGACGGCATCCCTTGTAAACTAAGAGCCCCACTATTGCAATGGTGATGAGTAATCCAAGTGAACTCAAGATGCTGAGGGGAATGTTATGATAATGGATTTGATTGGGTAACTCCAGCTGCTGACGTTTTATCTGGTCTCGAAGCTCATGCAACCCTTGATTTATCGAGCTGGTATTTGATGTGTTGTAGTGAAGTAAAGCTAGGTGAAACGCATTTTGAAACTACACATCTTGAATTAATCTGGTATATGAAGCTTGAACCTTAGACGAATAAATTTGTTGGCCTTGAAGTATCAAATACTTATTTTTTGCCACACAATAGGGTTGAAGTTTTAGCAAACCATTTCCTTCTTATGCTTTAAATGATGTTTGTTGCTTGCAAATGACATTCAGTACCGTTTTTTTATTAACTGCAAATATCCATTGGTTTAATTCAGGGAGTTTTGTCCATACTGAATTAGCCTTGATAAATGTTGAAAATGATGTGATTTGAACTAATGTGTTCCTGGTCAGGTTCTATTGGAAACCGTAGACCTGGTGGAAGATGGCTTCTTATTTTACCTACTTCAAATTTAAGTTGTTGATGGGTGATTACCAGGTGATTTACTCGTCCTTGGTGTGTATCTGCCAAAACATCTGTTATGGATGTGTGCATTCTTTGAATGTTAATGGTTATAAGGGTAGGGTAGCGTGGGTGCACCAGGACAGAAATAGTTCTTTCAGTTTGATTTCGTATAATTCTTCAGTCCCATTGTTTATACGATTGAATAACTAACTCAGTTGATTATCAAGTGCATGTTGTCTTTTTGACATATCGTCTTGACTTAACTTCATATTGTTGACTGTCGAGTCTAGAATGGAAATGTGATTTTTTAAAAGATTCATAAGTTGATCCTCGTTCGATTGGATGCCTTCTAATCGTTCAGACATTTCACTGGCGTACTTGGAGTCAAGAACTCCGAAGAGTGAGTTTGCAATGTTTCCAACAACGTCGATGGCATTTCGTTTAATCCTTACAGAGGGCTGGTTGAAGGAATAGTATTATCTTCAATTAATTTGTGTGTTATAAGCCGTAGCTTTTGTATAACTTGGGAGCAGAGTTCCTTGGATAGAAGTCTATTGCAAATATGCTCCAGTATCGTAGTACTGTTGTCTTATGCTTGAAATTCCTTTTGATATGGCTCGAGATTATAGTACACAACAAGGTTCCATCTGTTGTGAATCAGACTTATTGTTCCTTGTCGTTAAAAATGAATTCCAGGGGAAGAATTGTTGAAGTTTATAACCTCTATGTCATTTGCAATTAAAATCGGTAAAATTAAACCAATTGCAATAGTGTAGTGAAGAAGTTTGAGTTTGTAGAGTTCATAGGCGCCCGCAGGAAATTTTCTAGGGGGTGTCAGATTTTTTTTCTATTAAATTTTTCCTACAACCTAAAATTGAGAATATGTGCGAAAGTGTACGTATTTCGGAAAGTTGTGGATATTCATGGTCCGTCCGTGAGCCAGGGGGAGGCACATGCCTCCTCTTCCCTACCCTGCTGGGGAGTATGGTCGAGTTAACCCTAGTTGTGATTTTCTTGCTGTGTTTGATGATGATAATGATTCACTGGGATCAGAATTTCTTCGCTTTCGTTCGGATGATTTCTAACAGTGGTGCAAGTTTGTGTATTGCACACCGCAGTATGGGATATTTTGTTTGCACGTCGGTGACAAGCACCAAACTTTCGTTATCATAATGCACCTTTTCGTTTCTACCTAGCGACCATTTCATTATAGAAGTGCTGTTTTCCTTCATAATGACCACGGTGCAAGGTTTTATGTTTTAGATTGCGTTTTCAATTTGTTCGCAGTTGGAGTTCATTCAATTATTCTTGAGACCATCGATTCTAGAGTTCTCGTTTGATGTTAGATACTAGCTTCCATCTGGTTAATAAAGTACCCCCGATCGGTTCAGCCTTGTTATCAACGACTGCCTTTCATAAGTCCGCAACCAAGAAATGACCAGGTGTAAGTACGCTCAGGTCGTTGAGATCACTAGACATGGTGAGAGGTCTCGAGTTTAAAATGGCTTCTATTTCTGCAGTGATAGTACTCTTCGTATATATATATTTGTATATATATATACATATATATATATAAATATATATACATATAGTATCTCTTCGTATGTTAGTGTCGCTGAGGCAGAAAGTAGTGTGGTGTTGGAATTGATTTGAAATCACTCTGTCATGTGCCTTTGTTGAATGTACTCGTTCATGAATTCACGGTACTGGTTGTATAATACAGGGTTTCGTCTAACCTCCGTTCCAATGCACGAAATCGATTAAGAGCAATGTCACTAGATGATCCTAGTTTATTTGAGTCATCAGCAAAGCGTAGACTGACAACGTATTTTCTAGTTGCGTCTCTTGACGTTGATTGGTTACAATGTTCTTCACATTTTTCTTCTGCAACTGTGCGACTTGATGTCGAACACAAAAGCTCTTCGGTTTCCCAAAACTTGCTTATAGTCTGCTCGAGGGATGAGTCCTCATTAGTGATTCCACAAATTGTATTTGTTGATACACCTTCCTTAACCTTTCCGGTGACTATCCAACCTAGCTGCGTATATTGCAGTAGTGGTAAATCGGTGACTTATTTAATCTGGCCAATGCAAAGTAACTGATGTTAAAATTCGGCTCCGATGAGCAGATCAATGTTTTTTCTTTTATTGAACTGCGGGTCAGCTAGTATGACGTTCCTTGGAATTATCCACGCATATATGTCAACTGTATGTGTTGGCTGCCTCTGACGACCGAGACGATTGACACAAGAGTCGGTTGAGTAGAGCGGATACTTGTAGTCTAGGATTGCTGTATCTTTCTTGAAGCAGCTTCCAAGCAAACTGGTAATTGTCCTCCGACAGAGCCACATGTCTTATAACTCGTTCTGTTTCTCCTGTAAGGTTTGTTTTAAGGTAGAACATTTTTTCACAGTTCGACATTTGTTGGTTGTCTATCATCTGGCTAAACAAATCATGAAATTGGGAACATTTTAAGTAATCCCCATTAAACTTCGGTATCATTATTTTTGGAAAGTTCATTTTTAAGGTAGTTGCAACTGGTTGCTGGAATGGCAGGCTGATTTCAAGCTGCTGCGTTAATGAAATGAGGACTTAATGCACCTCTTCTTCCAGATTTACGAATCTGCTTGGCTTGTATCCAATATTTTCTGGATCTTCCGTTGATTTCCAAATCGAGTTCTGAATCTCTTCGATTTGTATCCAATATCTTTGGATTGTTTTTTCTTGGAGGTCATAAAATTGTTTTGACTTCCCGATGAGTTTTGCGTTAGTTAACGCACTTCACAATGAAGAAATTATTGCTTCTTGTTTGCGTATGAGCTTCTGCATATCTTAACTCTGGATTGATTGGAAAATTGCATGGCCTTGTGATTTGGTTTCTTCCTCTCGTGATGGAAGTTTGTCGGTACATGTTGACATGGTATGCATGTGACAACTCGGTCAGGTGCTCAACCGGAATGGTTGCGTCCATGGATAAACACTTTTCCCATAGTTCTTCCAGTTTGGCCGTCAGCTTTTGTTTTACATTTTCGTTTTAAAGCTGTAGTTTCACAACTACAGCTTATCTCTTCGATATTTTTTCTTTTTCTAATGCAACCCCTACCGGTAAACCAAATTTAATTTTCTTCTTAATTTATATGTAGGATTACCTAAAAGCACGCTTTTCTTATTAAAAAGATCATTATTGGTTTTATCCTACTCTGAAACCACATTCCGGATAACCTTAAAATCGGTTCGTCATAAATACATAATTTCCTCGAAGTTCCCTTATCATCAATTTGATCCTAATAGCGAAGTTCATTCAAATTTTAAAGATTTGATCTCAAAATTCAGATTTGCTCTTTTCAATGAAACTTGTTTTACGATTTAATCGTAGTATTGGTGATTATCTGACGAGCACACACAATATTTTGACGACACACAAAAATATCAATGCACAGTTGTTGATTCACTCAAAATGCCATTTTGGTATTTTCTGACTTCAAAAACATCTTTTATTACTATTTTGTTTCTTTTATTGCTATTTGTTGATTTTATTGCTTAACACAGGCTGGCACAAGTTAACAACAAACAACAAATTACAAAACATTTTCCATTTGACGTCTGACCGAAACGACTATTTACATGTATGTGTCCATTCAGATCAAATCTGCCACCCCATCAGAGATCAAATCTTTTGTGTTGAGATTTGATCTAGATTTGCTCTTTTTCTTGCAATGAAACTCTCAAAACTGAAAAAGATCAAATCTTTTGACAGAAAGAGCAAATCTTTTCTTCAATGAAACTCGCTATAAGTCATAACCTAGATCCTCTCGTCGTCATCGTTTATGTCGTAAAAATTCGGTTTCTCAAAAATCACATTTCGGTGTCTTTTAACATTTCTTTTTTATATAAATTTTATTTATTATTGTCAAGCCCGCGTGTGCTCTGTGCTTTCGCTGGCTGTACAAATGCAAGGAGTTTGTTTTTCTTGTTTGTTTTCTAATCACAATTTTTTCTTTCAGGAATCCATAACAATGTAGAGCACATTGCGCTGGCGTTAGAAAGATAGGAAGGGGAAGGACAGGAGGTGTCGATTAACATTAGTTTTGAATGTTTTCAGATCAAAATGGCAAGGGAAAATCTCTTCGGGTAAACTATCCCAAATTCGTGTTGTTCGGCTAAAACAAGAATCCCTTAATTTCACGGTATGTCCAAAATTGGGCTCAAAGGTGAACTGGTGAGCATTCCTTGTGAGACGGGTATTTTGGGAGAAACTTTTAAGGGGAGGATGCAGCTGGATGCACTTCGAGTAAACATTGTTTATAAAAGAAACGATAAAATAAGGAAACACATCAAACATTGCGTAGGTGTTCGAGAGGGGCAATTGTTTCAATGGCAGTTCTATTTCCTATCAATCTTAACGCTCGATTTTGTATTCTTTCAAGCAGGTGAAGCGATGTTTGCGAAGCACCTGCCCAGATGTGGGAGCTATACTCGAGTTTGGGGCGTATAAACGCTTTATAAATTGTAACCAAATCAGTAGGAAAAAAATACTTCTTACACCGATACAGGAAACCTAAGCACTTAGCAGCATTTTTAGCGATCTCAAATATATGGTCGTTCTTACGGAGGTTAAGTGGATTAGAAGTAACAGACAGAAGATCATTTATAAAAAATGAGGAAAAGAGTCGAAAGCAAAACGGAGCCCTGGGGCACACGAGCATTTAGTATGTAAAAATTAGACTTGAAACCGTCTAATACAACTTATATGAACGGTCCAGAAGATAGCTTCTAATCCCATGAACAAGAGTATTATCGATCCTAAAAGCACGCATTTTCGTTAAAAGAACTTCAATTTCAATTTCAATTTCAATTTATTTCCAAAAGACATAGTTTACAAAGACACATTAAGATATAACTCTTTTAGAGCATCTAGTATAATAATATTACAAAATTTTCAGTAGCAATAAAAGAAAATCCATTTATATAAACACACATAAAATAAAATAAGTAGTAGCTAGAGAAGTTAATATAAATAAATAAATTCATTTAAATAATAGTTATTAAAGATTAGAATAGTGCAAATATAATTTCTTCTTAAAGGTACATGGTGAGGCTATATTCAGCAATTCGTTTGGAAGTAAATTCCATAAACGCACTGCAGTTACATAGAAGGAGCGTTCAGCTATGACGTGTGAGAAACGCGGTATAATAAGTTTCAATCCACGTTGTGAATTGCCAAACTGGAGCGATTCACTTAAATAAGTTGGACAATTATTGTAGATGACCTTCGAATAAGCCTGTACCCCCAAAACTTTTCAAGACTCATACCAAACAGAGTGTGTTGTAAATGCGAGAGGCTGCTATGTCTCTGAGTCACATATAGAAAGCGAATACAAGCATTGAAAGCAACATTAAGTTTTCGTTTACAATTGACAATCAAGAATAGGATATACTGAACAATTAAAAATTAAATATGGTAAAATCAAAGATTTTATTAGGTATTTCTTCATATCAGGAGAAAACAATTCAGAGGAGGATCGTAAGGAACGCAGACCAAAATAGATATGCCTAATTGTGTCAGAAATTGCTTCACAGCAGCTTAAATTACTATTAATTCTATACCCTAAATATTTCACTTCTTTCACGTACTTAATACTTTCATAATCAAGAATTACCGAAAGAAAATCATCAGGAATAATCACACCCCAAGAACAAATCAAGGCAACAGATTTAGAAGGATTTAATTTCATCGCATTATTATTAGACGAAATAAGAATGTGATTTAAATCCTCATTGAGCCTAACTATACAATCCTCCATGAGACCAATTGAGCGAAAGATGTATAGTACCACATCATCAGCATACAAATGGACTCGGCAGTTGTTTATTTCATCGGGGAGGTCATTAATGAACAATGAAAACAAAAACAGACCCAAAACTGAGCCCAGTGGTATACCTGTGTTGGTTATAATAGGATTACATGTATCAACATCCGTTTTTATTAGCTGAATTCGATTTTGCAGATAATTGTGAAGAAGCTTTAACGAGGTGCTACCAAATTTAAAAATCAACTTAAGTTTAGATAGAAGAATCGAATGATCTATACAGTCGAATGCTTTCGAAAAATCAAGTAACTCCATGACACCAAACTTATCAGTATCGAGTGCAAATCGAATATCTGAAGTAAATTTTAATACCGCTCATTCACAGCTGTGTTTGCTCCAACTCCAAAAAATTATTTTCAAATACATAGTCTTGAAATTGGTCATGAATATTTTTTTCAAAAACTTTACACAGGAAAGACAAAATACTAATAGGTCTGAAGTCATAAGGATGAGAAGGATTTGCTTTTTTAGTGACAGGTATTATGTTAGCACTTTTCTACCCATCAGGAAATTGAGCAATATATATAACAAAGTTAAATAAATGAAGAAGATGGTTTATTATAAATGGGAGTATGACCTTTAAGAACTTTGGAGATATATCACCAGGGCCAACAGCATTTGATTTAACACACTTGATAAAACAAAGGAACCCACAAGGACAAATGCAAATAAATGAGATTGGATTCTCATAATCAGAAACATTAAACAAGTCTTGGGGGATGCGCGTACCAGGAAAAGGAGGGATCAGGAAATTGGACATTGATTGTGCACTAAAAGGGCATTTTTTTTCATTCTTATCGTCTTTAATACCAATTTTTTTCAAATTACTCCATAATTCCTTAGAACTGAGAGACGGATCAAGCTTCGATATTAAAAATTCCCGTTCGGAATTTCGAATGAGAGAACTTAGTTTTTTAGGAGCTACTTTTATTATATTTTTAAATCTGCAAAAAAACGTCCCCTTCCCCGAATCATTGATTTAATGTTGTTGTTAAAGAACAAAAAAATAAAATCGTGAATAAAATCAGATGTAGGTCTTATTTGATCATTTCCCAAAATCCTCCTCTTGGAACTTGTTCAGAACATGTCGAGTAAGGAAGGATTTACAACTGACTTAAAACATGTAGGCCATAGGGTGTTTACAACGAAAGGCCTGTAACTTCACAGAAATAGTTGAGTAATCTCGTTACGCTGTTATTAAGCAAAAAATTGACGTTAAAGTCACCCCCAAACAGAATGTCACTATATTTTGGACTAAGTATAAGAAAAGTTTCTTCTAGGTCGTACAAATTTTCTTCAGTAAACATTTTAGGTGGACTGTATAAAGAAACAAGTAAACACTTTTCAACTGAATTTTTTACTTCAACACATAAAAACTCTATATTGGCGACGTTTGACGTATAAACTGTAGAAGCAGATATATGCTCACGCACATATAAACATACACCGAATTTCTTCCGACTCCTTATCTATTCTCTTCTCAACAGCATCAGCACCAACGGTATCAGTTGTAGAAATAACATACCAGGAAAACACTTCTAAAGAGTTCATACTTGTGATGCATACAGGTTTTCTATTTACATCTTTGGATTGTCTAACATATACTCTGCCTTGTCTGGTAAACACAGCATGCAAGAAGCCTTTCTTCCTAAGTTCACTACCTTTACAAGAAATTGAATGGTTGTTTTTATTTAAGCTCTCATACACTCGTACAAACTTATTTCCTTCAAAACCCAGATAATTTAGTGTTACAGCTCTGAAGTTCTGTTTAAGTATGCATTTGCGCTTTTCAGAACATTTACTTTGTCTTGCGCATCTGGGATTTTTACAATAATTGCACACTAGGTGTGAATCGGTGGTGACGGTACATAATTTATCAAATTACAGAAACTTTGGAAAATTTTGTAAAGGTTTTCATTGTCTCGTACCGGTATTCCATGAAGCACCTGATCTCCAGAAATATTACTGCGTGCAAGTGCATCAATTTGAATTTTTAACATTGGGTTATCTTTTTCTAACACTTGTGCCTTAACCAAAGTGAGTTCATCTTATTGCACGTTTAATCTACGTCCCTGTTGCTCCAACGTATCAAATCGGCTACCCAGTGTAAACAATGAATGATTAAAAGAGCCGAGTCTCTGATTGAGTGTGTCTTCCAGCTTTTTGATATTATTACCTAATTCAAGTTCAGAATTATTAATCCGTAAAGCTAAAGTGTCGTATCGCTCATTGAGTGTCTTGTCAAGTGTTTTAATTTTTTGGTTAAAATCAAGCTCTAAATTGTTAATGCGCGTAGATATATTTTTGCATAAAGCATTTATTTCTGTTTTTAATTGTGACACAATGGTTTTTGAGAGCAATTCAGGCCGAGTTTCTATTTTGTTCCATAAATTAGTTGAGGCTGAGATTGTCACAGGAGAATTAGTATAAGAGATTGGATTACTAGAACACTTCTCCGCCGATCTTAGTTTTCAATGGTTCTCACTCGATGACATCTCCAGTTATATATTTTTCTTTTCTAATTTAATTTCAAAGAAATTTATACAAACCTCTTTTTTAATAAATGAAATAATAATTTCAATATAAAAGTATCAAGTGTAAATAAATTTGTACTTTAATTAGACTTTAATAAACACTTTACTTATTTATAAAGACTGTATGACAAAGAATTAAATAACTTTTTGCAGAGCTAAATCTTAAGTTACCTTCCTTTGCACATTCGCTCTCAAAAATGTGCGAAATTCTATCAAATGCCTTGGAGATATCAAGGGCAATAATCTTACTTTCACCAATGCGATGTAAAGATTTGTTCCACTGTTCGGTGAGATATGCCATCAGACCACCAGTGGAACGGTTGCTGCAGAAGCCATACTGACGGTCATGTAGAAGCTTTCGATCTTCGGGATATTCCTTTAGCTGACGGTTAATCAGCGTTTCCATGACCTAATAAAGAAGGGATGTTAGTGCTATGGGTCGGTAGGAGGAGGGGGAGGATGGGTCACCTTTCTTAGAGACAGGCTGGATAAATGCTGTTTTCCATCTTCTAGGAAAGATTCCAGAAGAGTAGGAGCGATGGAAAAGCTTACGCAGAGGCCTAACCAGTGTGGAAGAACACCTTTTAAGAATCGGGTATATACCATCCGGGCTACTGTACGAGTGCGGAGAAAAATCTATCCGTTGGAAAAATTAACATTCTCAAGTATAGGAGTGGCAACGTTGCTATGAGACAGCGTGGAGCTGGCAGCAAAATGGGGTGCGAGCAAGTTTGCCTTCTCTGAAGAGAAATTAATTGGTTTGTTATTGTCGATTAGCGTTGGAACCGAAGTTGCAAGTTTTTAATATATTTTACAAATGACCAAACATTTGTACTGCTTCTGGGACATTGCAGAATTTGTTGCCTTAATTTTTGTTCATGCACAAATTTGGTTCTTTCAATGAGTTGCATGAGTTCCTTGTTTGTTTGTGCTTTTTCTCTATAGGGTTGGCTTTGGAAGATCGGAAACTTATTTTTTTGAGCCTGAAAGCTTCTTTACACTCTGAGTTAAACCAGGAATATATAAAAATACAATTTTTTTAGGTAATTTTCATTACTCTAAATTTTTAATATGATCCATTGTACACGTATATGAATATATATTTTTTTTTTTTTTTTTTATAATTAACGCGCGCACAAGGGATTATGTGTTTCCCTTTTAATGTAGAACACACTGCGCGGGCATTACGAAGATAGGGAGGGGAGAGATAGGAGGTGCCGATTAACATTGGTTTTGAATGTTTGCAGATCAAAATGGCAAGGGAAAATCCCGCCGGGTAAACTATTCCAGATTCGTGTTGTTCGGCTAAAAAAAGAATCCCTATATTTCACGGTACGTCCGAAATTAGGCTCAAGGGTGAACTGATGAGCATTCCTTGCGAGACGAGTATTACGGGAGAAACTTTTAAGGGGAGGAATGCAACTGGCTACTTCGAGTGAACATTTTTTGTAAAAGAAACGATAAAATAAGGAAAGACATGAAACATTGCGTCGGTGTTCGAGTGGGGCAATTGTTTCAGCGGCAGTTCTATTACCTATCAATCTTAACGCTCGATTTTGTATTCTATCAAGCAGGTGAAGCGATGTTTGCGAAGCACCTGCCCAGAGGTGGGAGTTATACTCGAGTTTAGGGCGTATAAACGCTTTATAAATTGTAGCCAGATCAGATGGGGAAAAGTAATTCTTACACCGATACAGAAAACCTAAGCACTTTGCAGCATTCTTAGCGATCTCAAATATATGGTCGTTCCAACGGAGGTCGTCGTTGACACATATACCGAGTACTGAGAGCTTTTCGGTTTCTTGGATGTAAGTGCCATTCATGGACAATGGCATTGGGGGAATGTTTAGCTTTAACGACAGAAGACAGCATTGAGTTTTCGAAGCATTAAACTCCACACGATTTCTATTACCCCATTTGACAATGCTCTATAAATCGGAGTTTAATGAGCTTGACATACGGCACCGTTGCAATTGTACGTCCGAAGGCGAAGGACGTGAATTATCGAACGAATATGAAAAGCTGAGGGTAGAGTCGTCAGCAAAACAGTTAAGTGGATTAGAAGTAACAGACAGAAGATCATTTATAAAAATGAGGAAAAGAGTCGGAGACAGAACAGAGCCCTGGGGCACACCAGCATTTATTTTATGGGAATCAGACTTGAATCCGTCCAATACAACTTGTATTGAACGGTCCAGAAGATAGCTTCTAATCCAACGAACAAGAGTATTATCGATCCCAAAAGCACGCATTTTCGATAAGAGAGCTTCATGCCAAACTCTATCAAATGCCTTGGAGATATCAAGAGCAATAATCTTACTTTCACCAAAGCGATGTAAAGATTTGTTCCACTGTTCGGTGAGATATGCCATCAGATCACCAGTGGAACGGTTGCTGCGGAAGCCATACTGACGGTCATGGAGAAGCTTACGATCTTCGAGATATTCCTTAAGCTGACGGTTAATCAGTGTTTCCATGACCTTAGAAAGAAGGGATGTCAGTGCTATGGGTCGGTAGGAGGAGGGGGAAGATGGGTCACCTTTCTTAGGGACAGGCTGGACAAATGCTGTTTTCCATCTTCTAGGAAAGATTCCAGAAGAGTAGGAGCGCTGGAAAAGCTTACGCAGTGGCTTTGCCAGTGTGGAAGAACACCTCTTCAGAAGAATCGGGGGTATACCATCCGGGCCAGCGGATTTGTGTATATCGAGATCTTTGAGAACTCTTGCTACTGTACGAGTGCGGAAAAAAATGTGTCCCATGGAAAAATTTACATTCTCATGTACAGGAGGGGCAACGTTGCTTTGAGGCAGCGTGGAGCTGGCAGCGAAATGGGCGGCGAGCAAGTTTGCCTTCTCTGAAGAGTAAACAATTGGTTTGTTATTGTCGATGAGCGTTGGAACCGAAGATGTCGAGGAGTTTTTTATATTTTTTACAAATGACCAAAAATTTTTACTGCCTTTGGGACACTGCAGAATTTTTTGCCGTAATTTTTGGTCATGCAAAAATTTGGTTCTTTCTATAACGGAGTTGCATGAATTCCTTGCTTGTTTGTGCTTTTTCCGATTTTCCTCTGTAGGGTTGGCTTTGTAAGATCGGAAACTTACTTCTTTGAGCCTGATAGCTTCTTTTCACTCAGAATTAAACCAAGAATATAATAATAATATATAATATATACAAAAGTTGAATTTTTCAAACATTGAACAATTATAAACGTTTCGCTAAAGTAAACTGGTTAAGCTCATCAGTAGGAACCAAAAGACTCCTCCTAGACGTTTATCCTAGCTTGAATAAAACTCTTAAAGTTGTGAGAACATACATATACTATCAAGATGTCTGTCGATATAAGAGTCTTATTTATAACATGAACTGGATATACAGCATCTGATGTTATAAAGCCGAACATTACAAAAAAATCATGAATTGCTTGTTAGGCGATTACGAAATATATAAAATGTTTAGATAATTTTCATTACTCTAAATTATTAATATGATCCATTGTACACATATATGAATATATAGAAAATAACTTTAAATACAAAAATCTAAAATGTTCGGCTTTATAACATCAGATGCTGTATATCCAATTCATGTTATAAATAAGACAAGCTAAGATAAACGTCTAGGAGGAGTATATTCGTTCCTACTGTAAAGCTAAACCAGTATACTTTAGCGAAACGTTTATAATTGTACAATGTTTAAAAATTCAACTTTTTAATTTTATTATTTAAAGTTATTTTCTATATATTCATTTAAACAAGGACTTTTCTTTAGGCTTGATGCTTTTTATTTTGTTAGGAATAAAAACACGCATCCATAGAAGAATCACATTTGTGATCATTTTAGCACTGTCATCAATGTCACTATCGAGGAATCATAGTAACATTAGGAAGTTTTTCTTTAACTGGATGGGTGGAGGATGAGAAATTAGCTGAAATGAAACAATGGTCCGTAGTGCTAAATGGAGAAGTTACACTAATAATATATTTATCAGGGTGAAAAGTAAGAAACAAGAGTATGGGAGGCTTTCCCAGCAACATCTGGTATACGCGTTGGCACATATATCAGTTGGTTAAGGTGATGTAACCAGGCAAAGAGCTCGACATACCTTGTTATGGGGGTTGTCTGACCAGAATAGTGGAGCCAATTGGAATTGTGTACATTAAAATCGCCCGCAATATAATGACTGGTGTTGCTTTTCTGCCCAACATTTTCCGTGGATATTTGATACAATTCTCGAAAATCTCCTCTTCTCGCAGCGTTTTCCCCATTATCAGCAAGCCCGTCTAGCTTCACCCTCCTGTCACGTCTCACACAACGATAGACCATCTTGTGTGCTATCCGATATTCGCTTCGCAATTCAGCCTTTCGTTGATTGTCTGTCTCGGCGTTTACTTGCATCTTCAAAGATTTACGAAGCTAGATTTTTCCCCAGACGTCTAGAGATATCCAAGAGTCCCTAACTCTTGTCCGCCTGGGCACACTCTCCGGATCCAGCCCTGTTGATATAGTTACGACATATGTTGGGATCACTTAAAGCATTCGTATTAAGTTTTGGACTACTAGGTGAATCCTGCGATTGTCGTGGTACAGCCACGGTTCGTAGTTTGAGACTCATGACAACCAAGCGGTGGTCGCTTCCCACATCGGCATTTCTTATACTTCGGACATCACACATTAACTTTCTTCACCTCTGCTGAATCATAATATGATCAATTTGCTTTTCGGTTTGACCATCTAGATGGAACCAGGTCACTTTGTTGCACGTCTTATAGTTTAATACAGTCCCACCTATCATCAAAGGTTCTCGGTTCGCAAATTACAATAACAACTACATATGCGGACCCAGACGAAGTCAACGAAAATTAACCCTCATTAACAGCAAACAACACGAGCACCGAAGATGCACCGAAGATTAAACTATTTGCGTCTGGCCAACAGTGGCAAGGAGCTAGAATAGAATAAATATATTTGTGCTGAAAGTACAAAAGGCATTATAGTATGTGAAACACAGAAAGATTAGAATGGCTTCGATTATGATATTACAGTATGTGAAACAAAAATAAAAAGATATGAAAAGTTTCGAATATGAAAATTATGCGAAAAGCCTGTTCCGTGGAACTGAACATCCTGCCCCGTGCTGATGATCGACAGATTCATCTGAACGAATTCTTTGACACTTATGGTGTAGCTTGATGGACGTGTTCTCCGTGGGGCCGGGATAGGCGGAGAGAGTTTTTGACGGCATCCCTTGTAAACTAAGAGCCCCACTATTGCAATGGTGATGAGTAATCCAAGTGAACTCAAGATGCTGAGGGGAATGTAATGATAATGGATTTGATTGGGTAACTCCAGCTGTTGACGTCTGATCTGGTCTCGAAGCTCATGCAACCCTTGATTTATCGAGCTGGTAATTGATGTGTTGTAGTGAAGTAAAGCTAGGTGAAACGCATTTTGAAACTGCACATCTTGAATTAATCTGGTATATGAAGCTTGAACCTTAGACGAATAAATTTGTTGGCCTTGAAGTATCAAATACTTATTTTTTGCCACACAATAGGGTTGAAGTTTTAGCAAACCATTTCCTTCTTATGCTATAAATGATGTTTGTTGCTTGCAAATGACATTCAGCACCGTTTCGTTATTAACTGCAAATATCCATTGGTTTAATTCAGGGAGTTTCGTCCATACTGAATTAGCCTTGATAATTTTTTAGTTCACACTTTGAAAGATCCGATTTATTGTTGAGTAAGCTAATCTCGCACAAGCTCATGTTTGTTCCAGCTTGATAGACCGAATGAGTTTGTCTACATAAATGATGATCTCCATTGGTAGTGGTACATCTATAAAGTTCATCTTCGGTTATGAGGTAATATTGGTCAAGATGAGCACTCACAGCTAAGACATCTGTTGACTGTTGTATGGTTATGTAGCTGTTATAAGTTGCTGCTGGAATGGAAATCAGCTTGTATGCGATGAATTCTTCTAAGCCGTGTAACGTGTAACAATGTTGAAAATGATGTGATTTGAACTAATGTGTTCCTGGTCAGGTTCTATTGGAAACCGTAGACCTGGTGGAAGATGGCTTCTTATTTTACCTACTTCAAATTTTAGTTGTTGATGGGTGATTACCAGGTGATTTACTCGTCCTTGGTGTGTATCTGCCAAAACTTCTGTTATGGATGTGTGCATTCTTTGAATGTTAATGGTTATAAGGGTAGGGTAGCGTGGGTGCACCAGGACAGAAATAGTTTTTTCAGTTTGATTTCGTATAATTCTTCAGTCCCATTGTTTACACGATTGAATAATTGACTCATTTTTGATTATCAAGTGCATGTTGTCTTTTTGACATATCGTCTTGACTTAACTTCATATTGTTGACTGTCGAGTCTAGAATGGAAATGTGATTTTTTAAAAGATTCATAAGTTGATCCTCGTTCTATTGGATGCCTTCTAATCGTTCAGACATTTCACTGGCGTACTTGGAGTCGATAACTCCGAAGAGTGAGTTTGCAATGTTTCCGACAACGTCGATGGCATTTCGTTTAATCCTTACAGAAGGCTGGTTGAAGGAATAGTATTATCTTCAATTAATTTGTGTGTTGTAAGCCGTAGCTGTTGTATAACTTGGGAGCAGAGTTCCTTGGATGGAAGTCTATTGCAAATATGCTCCAGTATCGTAGTACTGTTGTCTTATGCTTGAAATTCCTTTTGATATGGCTCAAGATTATAGTACACAACAAGGTTCCATCTGTTGTGAATCAGACTTATTGTTCCTTGTCGTTAAAAATGAATTCCAGGGGAAGAATTGTTGAAGTTTATAACCTCTATGTCATTTGCAATTAAAATAGGTAAAATTAAACCAATTGCAATAGTGTAGTGAAGAAGTTTGAGTTTGTAGAGTTCATAGGCGCCCGCAGGAAATTTTCTAGGGGGTGTCAGATTTTTTTTTTATTAAATTTTTCCTACAACCTAAAATTGAGAATAGGTGCGAAAGTGTACGTATTTTGGAAAGTTGTGGTTATTCATGGTCCGTCCGTGAGCCAGGGGGAGGCACATGCCTCCTCTTCCCTACCCTGTTGGCGCCTATGGTCGAGTTAACCCTAGATGTGATTTTCTTGCTGTGTTTGATGATGATAATGATTCACTGGGATCAGAATTTCTTCGCTTTCGTTCGGATGATGGCATGCCTGTTTGAGATTCGGACGGAGCTTCATTGTTTTCTAACAGTGGTGCAAGTTTGTGTATTGCACACCGCAGTATGGGATATTTTGTTTGCACGTCGGTGACAAGCACCAAACTATCGTTATCATAATGCACCTTTTCGATTCTACCTAGCGGCCATTTCATTATAGAAGTGCTGTTTTCCTTCATAATGACCACGGTGCAAGGTTTTATGTTTTTAGATTGCGTTTTCCATTTGTTCGCAGTTGGAGTTCATTCAATTATTCTTGAGACCATCGATTCTAGAGTTCTCGTTTGATGTTAGATACTAGCTTCCATCTGGTTAATAATGTACCCCCGATCGGTTCAGCCTTGTTATCAACGACTGCCTTTCATAAGTCCGCAACCAAGAAATGACCAGGTGTAAGTACGCTCAGGTCGTTTAGATCACTAGACATGGTGAGAGGTCTCGAGTTTAAAATGGCTTCTATTTCTGCAGTGATAGTACTCTTCGTATATATATATTTGTATATATATATACATATATATATATAAATATATATACATATAGTATCTCTTCGTATGTTAGTGTCGCTGAGGCAGAAAGTAGTGTGGTGTTGGAATTGATTTGAAATCACTCTGTCATGTGCCTTAGTTGAATGTACTCGTTCATGAATTCACGGTACTGGTTGTATAATACAGGGTTTCGTCTAACCTCCGTTCCAATGCACGAAATCGATTAAGAGCAATGTCACTAGATGATCCTAGTTTATTTGAGTCATCAGCAAAGCGTAGACTGACAACGTATTTTCTAGTTGCGTCTCTTGACGTTGATTGGTTACAATGTTCTTCACATTTTTCTTCTGCAATTGTGCGACTTGATGTCGAACACAAAAGCTCTTCGGTTTCCCAAAACTTGCTTATAGTCTGCTCGAGGGATGAGTCCTCATTAGTGATTCCACAAATTGTATTTGTTGATTAACCTTCCTTCACCTTTCCGGTGACTATCCAACCTAGCTGCGTATTTTGCAGTAGTGGTAAATCGGTGACTAATTTAATCTGGCCAATGCAAAGTAACTGATGTTAAAATTCGGCTCCGATGAGCAGATCAATGTTATTTCTTTTATTGAACTGCGGGTCAGCTAGTATGACGTTCCTTGGAATTATCCACGCATATATGTCAACTGTATGTGTTGGCTGAGGAGATCTGAGGTAATACGATTGCTTCATGCCTGGTGGTGAAATTGGTAATAGTCGATTTTAAACATATATTGGCTCTTTGATTTGAATCCTACTTAGAATTTCCTTATACCTTGTATGATAATTGTATATATAGTTTACGATCATTCTTTCTGTGACGATGTTGGTTTGTGAACCGGAATTCAAAATAGCGCGACAGTTGATCGGTGAGCCATATTGATCTATCAAATTTATGACAACGGTGCTGAGGAATAGATAACCCTCTTTCTTGTTCGAGCTTAACGCTGCTAGTGTTGCATTATTAATTTCAGATGTAGTGGATGGTTCTGGATCTGATGGTGCCATACCTTTAGTAACAGGATTCAAAACTGATGCACTTGATTTTGGTTGATTAGATTTAGGCAATTAGTAATGGAGCTCGTTACCCTTGGGTACCTTTTCCTTCCTTCTTTCAGGTCCATTCTGTTGCCGTTTACACCAAGTGCCTCCAATGATTGGAAAAGAGTTTCTAGGAACTTTAGAAATTTGTCTAGTGGCTGTAGTTCCTTTGGGTTGGTCACACATCCTTGTGTTGTGTCATGAAGGTCTTTTGATGCCACAGAGAATGCTGCCTCTGACGACCGAGACGATTGACACAAGAGTCGGTTGAGTAGAGTGGATACTTGTAGTCTAGGATTGCTGTATCTTTCTTGAAGCAGCTTCCAAGCTAACAGGTAATTGTCCTCCGACAGAGCCACATGTCTTATGACTCGTTCTGTTTCTCCTGTAAGGTTATTTTTAAGGTAGAACATTTTTTCACAGTTCGACATTTGTTGGTTGTCTATCATCTGGCTAAACAAATCATGAAATTGGGAACATTTTAAGTAATCCCCATTAAACTTCGGTATCATTATTTTTGGAATTGAAATTGATTTCCAAATAGAGTTCTGAATCTCTTCGATTTGTATCCAATATCTTTGGATTGTTTTTTCTTGGAAGTAATAAAATTGTTTTGACTTCCCGGTGAGTTTTGCGTTAGTTAACGTACTTCGCAATGAAAGAAAGTAAAATTGCATGGCCTTGTGATTTGGTTTCTTCCTCTCCTGATGGAAGTTTGGCGGTACATGTTGACATGGTATGCATGTGACAACTCGGTCAGGTGCTCAACCTGAATGGTTGCATCCATGGATACAAACTTTTTCCATAGTTCTTCCAGTTTGGGCGTCAGCTTTTGGTAGTACGGGAGTGTCTACCTGTCTTGCCCATCCTTCTTGTTGTTGGTAATTAGGCGCTGGATATTCTCTCCGGTCTCCTTTTGTCGTGCGGCCTTCTTCTCCATGGTTGATGTCTTCGTTGTACGATGCTGATGTATCCCCTTGATTGTATAATTGGAAATATCCCAGTGTCTGAGCCCTGGTAACGCTTAATTTACGATGAAATTTGCCCCTTACCTCTGGTGGGGGAAGCCAATCTGTGTTTCAAAGTTTTTTTTATGAGTATTCAAGCCCTGTTAACGCTTTAGTATTTGATAGTTACCCCTTACCTCTGGTGGGGGTAAGCAAATATCACGTCGGGGTCACCAAATGTAAACGATTGTTCTGTCGTTTATGTTGACCAGATCACAGTTCTAGTACTATGGTATGGTGTATACAGTGAAGCACTATAACACCTTGAGATGACTAAATCAGCTTCAAGCAGACTCACTTGAATAAAATAAAAAGTCTTGGTTACTGTTTTGAGAACATGAAACGACTGCGTTATTCGATCCATTTAAGATTTCAAACATCACGCTCTGGCCGACTTACCCTTCATACAGATATTCGTCTATTGATCTCACGTCGCACCGATTGCGATACCGCAGCGGCCCACGCCAAAGGGGTACTCGAAGCACCCGTCAGGAGAATCCAAATAAAATTTAGTAGTTGCTAAATTTAATCAAAATGCATTCGCAGCATTATTTATTTATTATTTATACTTACTTACTTACTTAGGTGGCGCTACAGTTCGGGACGAACCTGGGCCTCAACCAACATGCCTCTCCAGCCAACTCGGTCTTTGGCTAGCTGCCTCCAGTTTTGCACTCCAAGTTGGTTCAGGTCGTCCTCCACTTGAGCGCGCCACCTAAGGCGAGGTCATCCTTGACCGCGTCTACCCTCTGGGATGGAATCAAAGATCCTGCGAGCCGGAGCATTGTTGTCCATTCGCTCTACATGACCTAGCCATCTTAAACGTGATATGCGTATTTTTTTGACCAGGTCAATGTCGCTGTACAGCTCGTATAGTTCTTGGTTGAACCTTCTCCTCCAAAGCCCGTTAACGCAGATAGGGTTAAAAATCGTCCGAAGAATCTTACGCTCGAAACGACTAAGGATATCTTCATCCGCTTTAGATAGAGTCCATGCCTCGGCGCCATAGAGCAGGACTGGGATGATTAGGGTCTTATACAGAGTCTCCTTTGTCTTTCGAGAGAGGGCTTTGCTACTCAATTGCCTTCCTAGCCCATAGAAACAGCGATTGGCAAGAGTAATTCTTCGCTTTATTTCTGACGAGATGTTGTTGTCAGATGTTATAGCGGATCCGAGGTACACAAAGTCCCTAACTACCTCAAAGTTGTACCTGTCTATTCTGATGTTTTGTCCAACCCGCCGGTGTTGTGTGTCCCTTTTTGTGGACAGCAGGAACTTCGTTTTGGCCTCATTGACTGCTAGTCCCATCTAAGCCGCTTCAGCTTCAATGCTAGCAAACGTTTCACTGACAGCTCGCCGAGTTCTGCCAATGATGTCTATGTCGTCAGTGTATGCTGGCAATTGCACAGACTTGAAAAAAATTGTCCCACTACAATTGACTTGTGAGTTTCTTATAATTTTTTCAAGTATTAAGTTGAAGAAATCGCACGATAGCGCATCACCTTGTCGGAATCCTTTTTTGACGTCAAAAGCTTCTGTGAGGTCAGAACCAACCTTGACGGAGCAGCGAGAGTTCTCCATCGTCATCCTGCACAGTCGGACGAGTTTTGTGGGAATGCCAAAACCTGACATGGCTCTGTATAGCTCGTCTCTATAAATGCTATCGTACGCGGCCTTAAAATCGATAAAGAGGTGGAGGGTATCGATTTGGAATTCTTGGGTGGTTTCCAGGATCTGCCGTAGAGTGAACATTTGATCGATTGTGGACTTTCCTGGTCTGAAACCACACTGATAGGGGCCAATCAGGTTGCTGACGAAAGGTTTCAGGCGTTCACATAGTACGGCAGAGAGGATCTTGTAGGCGATATTCAGGAGACTTATTCCTCTATAGTTGGCACAGTTTAGAGGGTCTCCTTTCTTGTGGATCGGGCAAACGATGCTGAGGTTCCATTCATCAGGAATACTTTCTTCTGACCAAACTTTGGAGATGAGTTGGTGTATGCACTTCAACAGGTCATCTCCGGCCGCTTTAAAAAGTTAGGCGGGTAGTCCGTCGGGTCCAGCAGCTTTGTTGTTTTTGAGTTTAGATATTGCTATCCTTACTTCATTTTGGTCAGGTGGACGGAAGTTTTGTCTGTCATCATCCATGTTGAATGGTTCATTCTGCCTGACAGCGGGATTTTGGCCTTCATCGCCGTTTAACAGTCTGCAGAAATGGTCCTTCCATGTACTCAGCACCGATTGTGACTCTACTACGAGGTTTCCATTCCTATCTCTACAGGCTTCTGTGCGGGATTTTTTTCCTTGGCATGTTCTTTTTACCTGTTGGTAAAACTTCCGCACGTTGTTCCTGGAGTTGCATCTCTCAATATCTTCGATCGCGCGCTTCTCATGCTCTCTCTTTTTCATTTGGAGAAGCCGGTGTTCTTCCTGTCTTTTCTGCTCGTAAAGCTCGCGAGCAGCTCTCGTCTTTCTTTGCAGCGTCGCTTTTTATGCCTCTTGTTTGGCCGCATGGGCCTGCCTGCATTCGTCATCAAACCAGAGGTTTCGTGGTGGTGGTCTGGTGAAACCTAGCACATCAGTTGGGGCATCTCTGATGGCTTGTTGGCAGTGTTGCCACTGATCTTCGGCACTTGATGCTGGCGGTACTGGATTTCTTGAGAGGTTACGGGATATTCGATCGGCATAGGTTCTGGCGGTTTCTTGCGATTGCAGCTTTCCGACGTCATACTTCCTCACAGTATTACTCCGTTGTTGTGGAGTTCGGGTTATTCGCATTTTTACCTTTGCTGCAACAAGATAGTGATCCGAGTCGATGTTAGCTGCTCGGAAGGTGCAAACATCCAAGATACTGGAGGCGTGTCTTGCATCGATCGCAACGTGATCAATCTGATTGACGGTTCTTTGATCTGGGTGTCGCCAAGTCCCTTTGTGTATATCGAGATAAGGAAACCGTGTGCTTGCAATGGTGACGTTATGTGCCGCTGCGAAGTCAATTAGCCTAAGTCCGTTTTCAGACGTTGTGTCGTGTAGGCTATGTTTTCCGACAGTCCTACCAAAGATTTCCTCTTTACCTATTTTGGCATTAAAATCGCCTAGTACAATCTTACCGTCGTATTAAGGGCATTGCTCATAGGTTTTGTCGAGGAGCTCATAGAAGTCATCCTTGGTGGCGTCATCTTGGTCCTCTGTGGGGGCATGAGCGCATATTAGGCTAATGTTGGCGAATTTAGCCTTGATACGGATTGTCACAAGTCGCTCACTTACGTGTCGAAAGCCCAAGACTTCTTGCCTAAGTCTACCGCTTATGGCGAATCCGCACCCAAATAAACGCTGTGGTCTTCTTGCGCAATCACCGTAGTACACGTCACAGTTTTTCATCCTCCTTTTGCCCGGCCCATTCCATCGCACTTCCTGGATGGCAGTAATTCCTGCTCTGTAGCAGTCTAGGGCCTCCGCTAGTTGTTTGGATGCACGTGGTCTGTTAAAGGTTCTAACATTCCACGTGCAGATCCGAAGGTCGTTGTCCTTGATTCGTTTTTCCGGGTCGTCAACAGTAGATCCGTCCTTTTCCGAGGCTATTGGTCGCTTCGCAACTTTTTCTTTTTTCCGTGGCAGGGTTGTTAACCCCACGCACAACCCCCAACCTGGAGCGCCAGGTCCTTTGTTGGATTCCTTGGACAAAAGGAACCGGAGAATCCGGAGTCAGTAACCCACTTCGGGGATATGAGCGCTGCCGTTGGCCCATTAAGGGTTCATCCGCCACCATCTCTATTTCAATGCCCTGACTTGCATTGAATTTTCCTAATGACCTTATCTCCAAATACGTCGAAGTAGCTCATTAGGGCGTCTGCTTCGTTGACTGTTGACGCCACCGTTGGTCCAATTGGTTGGGCTCATCCGCCGTACGTCCTCTTTCTGAGGGGCTCGTGCAAGACTTCTGCGAATCGATCAGAACAGTCATTAAAGCAGAGCATTATAGTGTTGCTATTTTTTCTGTGTTCAACACTCGCGCTTATAAGTTTAGCAGGAATGTCCGGATGGACAGACCAATACCCGGTGGTTACCGCGGGGAGGTAAAATAAGCACAATTGATGTGTACGATATAGTTGCAGCGACTGTGCATCACCAGTTTGATGCCATTCAGTGCCTACCCTATTCATACAGCACCCAACCATTTATAACAGTCTTAAATTGGTGTTTTGTTACAATAATTATTGATTGAACATTATATTAATGCTGAAAGTGCAGAAGACACTACAATTGGACTTAGAATAAATATATTTGTGCTGAAAGTGCAGAAGGCATTATAGTATGTGAAACACAGAAAGATATGAATGGCTTCGATTATTATATTACAGTATGTGAAACAAAAATAAAAAGATATGAAAAGTTTCGAATATGAAAATTATGCGAAAAGCCTGTTCCGTGGAACTGAACATCATGCCCCGTGCTGATGATCGACAGATTTATCTGAACGAATTCTTTGACACTTATGGTGTAGCTTGATGGACGTGTTCTCCGTGGGGCCAGGATAGGCGGAGAGAGTTTTTGACGGCATCCCTTGTAAACTAAGAGCCCCACTATTGCAATGGTGATGAGTAATCCAAGTGAACTCAAGATGCTGAGGGGAATGTTATGATAATGGATTTGATTGGGTAACTCCAGCTGCTGACGTTTTATCTGGTCTCGAAGCTCATGCAACCCTTGATTTATCGAGCTGGTATTTGATGTGTTGTAGTGAAGTAAAGCTAGGTGAAACGCATTTTGAAACTACACATCTTGAATTAATCTGGTATATGAAGCTTGAACCTTAGACGAATAAATTTGTTGGCCTTGAAGTATCAAATACTTATTTTTTGCCACACAATAGGGTTGAAGTTTTAGCAAACCATTTCCTTCTTATGCTTTAAATGATGTTTGTTGCTTGCAAATGACATTCAGTACCGTTTTTTTATTAACTGCAAATATCCATTGGTTTAATTCAGGGAGTTTTGTCCATACTGAATTAGCCTTGATAAATGTTGAAAATGATGTGATTTGAACTAATGTGTTCCTGGTCAGGTTCTATTGGAAACCGTAGACCTGGTGGAAGATGGCTTCTTATTTTACCTACTTCAAATTTTAGTTGTTGATGGGTGATTACCAGGTGATTTACTCGTCCTTGGTGTGTATCTGCCAAAACTTCTGTTATGGATGTGTGCATTCTTTGAATGTTAATGGTTATAAGGGTAGGGTAGCGTGGGTGCACCAGGACAGAAATAGTTTTTTCAGTTTGATTTCGTATAATTCTTCAGTCCCATTGTTTACACGATTGAATAATTGACCCATTTTTGATTATCAAGTGCATGTTGTCTTTTTGACATATCGTCTTGACTTAACTTCATATTGTTGACTGTCGAGTCTAGAATGGAAATGTGATTTTTTAAAAGATTCATAAGTTGATCCTCGTTCTATTGGATGCCTTCTAATCGTTCAGACATTTCACTGGCGTACTTGGAGTCGATAACTCCGAAGAGTGAGTTTGCAATGTTTCCGACAACGTCGATGGCATTTCGTTTAATCCTTACAGAAGGCTGGTTGAAGGAATAGTATTATCTTCAATTAATTTGTGTGTTGTAAGCCGTAGCTGTTGTATAACTTGGGAGCAGAGTTCCTTGGATGGAAGTCTATTGCAAATATGCTCCAGTATCGTAGTACTGTTGTCTTATGCTTGAAATTCCTTTTGATATGGCTCAAGATTATAGTACACAACAAGGTTCCATCTGTTGTGAATCAGACTTATTGTTCCTTGTCGTTAAAAATGAATTCCAGGGGAAGAATTGTTGAAGTTTATAACCTCTATGTCATTTGCAATTAAAATAGGTAAAATTAAACCAATTGCAATAGTGTAGTGAAGAAGTTTGAGTTTGTAGAGTTCATAGGCGCCCGCAGGAAATTTTCTAGGGGGTGTCAGATTTTTTTTTTATTAAATTTTTCCTACAACCTAAAATTGAGAATAGGTGCGAAAGTGTACGTATTTTGGAAAGTTGTGGTTATTCATGGTCCGTCCGTGAGCCAGGGGGAGGCACATGCCTCCTCTTCCCTACCCTGTTGGCGCCTATGGTCGAGTTAACCCTAGATGTGATTTTCTTGCTGTGTTTGATGATGATAATGATTCACTGGGATCAGAATTTCTTCGCTTTCGTTCGGATGATGGCATGCCTGTTTGAGATTCGGACGGAGCTTCATTGTTTTCTAACAGTGGTGCAAGTTTGTGTATTGCACACCGCAGTATGGGATATTTTGTTTGCACGTCGGTGACAAGCACCAAACTATCGTTATCATAATGCACCTTTTCGATTCTACCTAGCGGCCATTTCATTATAGAAGTGCTGTTTTCCTTCATAATGACCACGGTGCAAGGTTTTATGTTTTTAGATTGCGTTTTCCATTTGTTCGCAGTTGGAGTTCATTCAATTATTCTTGAGACCATCGATTCTAGAGTTCTCGTTTGATGTTAGATACTAGCTTCCATCTGGTTAATAAAGTACCCCCGATCGGTTCAGCCTTGTTATCAACGACTGCCTTTCATAAGTCCGCAACCAAGAAATGACCAGGTGTAAGTACGCTCAGGTCGTTTAGATCACTAGACATGGTGAGAGGTCTCGAGTTTAAAATGGCTTCTATTTCTGCAGTGATAGTACTCTTCGTATATATATATTTGTATATATATATACATATATATATATAAATATATATACATATAGTATCTCTTCGTATGTTAGTGTCGCTGAGGCAGAAAGTAGTGTGGTGTTGGAATTGATTTGAAATCACTCTGTCATGTGCCTTAGTTGAATGTACTCGTTCATGAATTCACGGTACTGGTTGTATAATACAGGGTTTCGTCTAACCTCCGTTCCAATGCACGAAATCGATTAAGAGCAATGTCACTAGATGATCCTAGTTTATTTGAGTCATCAGCAAAGCGTAGACTGACAACGTATTTTCTAGTTGCGTCTCTTGACGTTGATTGGTTACAATGTTCTTCACATTTTTCTTCTGCAATTGTGCGACTTGATGTCGAACACAAAAGCTCTTCGGTTTCCCAAAACTTGCTTATAGTCTGCTCGAGGGATGAGTCCTCATTAGTGATTCCACAAATTGTATTTGTTGATTAACCTTCCTTCACCTTTCCGGTGACTATCCAACCTAGCTGCGTATTTTGCAGTAGTGGTAAATCGGTGACTAATTTAATCTGGCCAATGCAAAGTAACTGATGTTAAAATTCGGCTCCGATGAGCAGATCAATGTTATTTCTTTTATTGAACTGCGGGTCAGCTAGTATGACGTTCCTTGGAATTATCCACGCATATATGTAAACTGTATGTGTTGGCTGCCTCTGACGACCGAGACGATTGACACAAGAGTCGGTTGAGTAGAGCGGATACTTGTAGTCTAGGATTGCTGTATCTTTCTTGAAGCAGCTTCCAAGCAAACAGGTAATTGTCCTCCGACAGAGCCACATGTCTTATAACTCGTTCTGTTTCTCCTGTAAGGTTTGTTTTAAGGTAGAACATTTTTTCACAGTTCGACATTTGTTGGTTGTCTATCATCTGGCTAAACAAATCATGAAATTGGGAACATTTTAAGTAATCCCCATTAAACTTCGGTATCATTATTTTTGGAAAGTTCATTTTTAAGGTAGTTGCAACTGGTTGCTGGAGTGGCAGGCTGATTTCAAGCTGCTGCGTTAATGAAATGAGGACTTAATGCACCTCTTCTTCCAGATTTACGAATCTGCTTGGCTTGTATCCAATATTTTCTGGATCTTCCGTTGATTTCCAAATCGAGTTCTGAATCTCTTCGATTTGTATCCAATATCTTTGGATTGTTTTTTCTTGGAGGTCATAAAATTGTTTTGACTTCCCGGTGAGTTTTGCGTTAGTTAACGCACTTCACAATGAAGAAATTATTGCTTCTTGTTTGCGTATGAGCCTCTGCATATCTTAACTCTGGATTGATTGGAAAATTGCATGGCCTTGTGATTTGGTTTCTTCCTCTCGTGATGGAAGTTTGTCGGTACATGTTGACATGATATGCATGTGACAACTCGGTCAGGTGCTCAACCTGAATGGTTGCGTCCATGGATAAACACTTTTCCCATAGTTCTTCCAGTTTGGCCGTCAGCTTTTGGTATTACGGGAGTGTCTACCTGTTTTGCCCATCCTTCTTGTTGTTGGTAATTAGGCGCTGGATATTCTCTCCGGTCTCCTTTTGTCGTGCGGCCTTCTTCTCCATGGTTGATGTCTTCGTTGTACGATGCTGATGTATCCCCTTGATTGTATAATTGGAAATATCCCAGTGTCTGAGCCCTGGTAACGCTTAATTTACGATGAAATGTGCCCCTTACCTCTGGTGGGGGAAGCCAATCTGTGTTTTAAAGTTTTTTTATGAGTATTCAAGCCCTGATAACGCTTTAGTATTTGATAGTTACCCCTTACCTCTGGTGGGGGTAAGCCAATATCACGTCGGGGTCACCAAATGTAAACGATTGTTCTGTCGTTTATGTTGACCAGATCACAGTTCTTGTACTATGACTGGTATGGTATATACAGTGAAGCACTATAACACCTTGAAATGACTAAAATAGCTTCAAGCAGACTCAATTGAATAAAATAAAAAGTCTTGGTTACTGTTTCGAGAACATGAAACGACTGCGTTATTCGATCTTTTTAAGATTTAAAACATCACGCTCTGGCCGACTTACCCTTCATACAGATAATCGTCTATTGATCTCACGTCGCACCGATTGCGATACCGCAGCGGCCCATGCCAAAGGGGTACTCGAAGCACCCAACGATCTTACCACCGACACAGTGATGCCCAATCACCCGAAATACAGCGCCCGTCAGGAGAATCCAAATAAAATTTAGTAGTTGCTAAATTTAATCAAAATGCATTCGCAGCATTATTTTTTTATTATTTATAACAGTCTTAAATTGGTGTTTTGTTACAATAATTATTGATTGAACATTATTTTAATGCTGAAAGTGCAGAAGGCACTACAATTGGACTTAGAATAAATATATTTGTGCTGAAAGTGCAGAAGGAATTATAGTATGTGAAACACAGAAAGATATGAATGGCTTCGATTATGATATTACAGTATGTGAAACAAAAATAAAAAGATATGAAAAGTTTCGAATATGAAAATTATGCGAAAAGCCTGTTCCGTGGAACTGAACATCCTGCCCCGTGCTGATGATCGACATATTCATCTGAACGAATTCTTTGACACTTATAGTGTAGCTTGATGGACGTGTTCTCCGTGGGGCTGGGATAGGCGGAGAGAGTTTTTGACGGCATCCCTTGTAAACTAAGAGCCCCACTATTGCAATGGTGATGAGTAATCCAAGTGAACTCAAGATGCTGAGGGGAATGTTATGATAATGGATTTGATTGGGAAACTCCAGCTGTTGACGTCTGATCTGGTCTTGAAGCTCATGCAACCCTTGATTTATCGAGCTTGTATTTCATGTGTTGTAGTGAAGTAAAGCTAGGTGAAACGCATTTTGAAACTGCACATCTTGAATTAATCTGGTATATGAAGCTTGAACCTTAGACGAATAAATTTGTTGGCCTTGAAGTATCAAATACTTATTTTTTGCGACACAATAGGGTTGAAGTTTTAGCAAACCATTTCCTTCTTATGCTATAAATGATGTTTGTTGCTTGCAAATGACATTCAGCACCGTTTCTTTATTAACTGCAAATATCCATTGGTTTAATTCAGGGAGTTTCGTCCATACTGAATTAGCCTTGATAATTTTTAAGTTCACACTTTGAAAGATCCGATTTATTGTTGAGTAAGCTGATCTCGCACAAGCTCATGTTTGTTCCAGCTTGATAGACCGAATGAGTTTGTCTACATAAATGATGATCTCCATTGGTAGTGGTACATCTATAAAGTTCATCTTCGGTTATGGGGTAATATTGGTCAAGATGAGCACTCACAGCTAAGACATCTGTTGACGGTTGTATGGTTATGTAGCTGTTATAAGTTGCTGCTGGAATGGAAATCAGCTTGTATGCGAGGAATTTTTCTAAGCCGTGTAACGTGTAACAATGTTGAAAATGATGTGATTTGAACTAATGTGTTCCTGGTCAGGTTCTAATGGAAACCGTAGACCTGGTGGAAGATGGCTTCTTATTTTACCTACTTCAAATTTAAGTTGTTGATGGGTGATTACCAGGTGATTTACTCGTCCTTGGTGTGTATCTGCCAAAACATCTGTTATGGATGTGTGCATTCTTTGAATGTTAATGGTTATAAGGGTAGGGTAGCGTGGGTGCACCAGGACAGAAATAGTTTTTTCAGTTTGATTTCGTATAATTCTTCAGTCCCATTGTTTATACGATTGAATAATTGACTCAGTTGATTATCAAGTGCATGTTGTCTTTTTGACATATCGTCTTGACTTAACTTCATATTGTTGACTGTCGAGTCTAGAATGGAAATGTGATTTTTTAAAAGATTCATAAGTTGATCCTCGTTCGATTGGATGCCTTCTAATCGTTGAGACATTTCACTGGCGTACTTGGAGTCGATAACTCCGAAGAGTGAGTTTGCAATGTTTCCGACCACGTCGATGGCATTTCGTTTGATCATTACAGAGGGCTGGTGTAAGGAATAATATTATCTTCAATTAATTCGTGTGTTATAAGCCGTAGCTGTTGTATAACTTGGGAGCAGAGTTCCTTGGATAGAAGTCTATTGCAAATATGCTCCAGTATCGTAGTACTGTTGTCTTATGCTTGAAATTCCTTTTGATATGGCTCGAGATTATAGTACACAACAAGGTTCCATCTGTTGTGAATCAGACTTATTGTTCCTTGTCGTTAAAAATGAATTCCAAAATTGAGAATAGGTGCGAAAGTGTGCGTATTTCGGAAAGTTGTGGTTATTCATGGTCCGTCCGTGAGCCAGGGGGAGCAACATGCCTCCTCTTCCCTACCCTGCTGGCGCCTATGGTCGAGTTAACCCTAGTTGTGATTTTCTTGCTGTGTGGTACCGCTTACTCAACATTTTAAGAATATGGGACTTATTCAGTGCTTTTGATTGAGCGATAAGTTGGAAGGTTGGAAGAAAAAAAAATAAAATTGAGTCTTCACACACACTTTGTTTAAAATAGTTGTCACTTAAAAAATTATTTGATTGATGTTCTTTTGTGGTTTAGTTGTTTTAATAAAATTGTATTTTCTTGTTGTTTGTTTTTCCTGAAAAAATATTTGTGTTGTTCACTTAATAATTTAACTAATAAAATAATTAGTTAACAGAAATCTTGCCTTAAGTTCCATGGTATAAAGGTCGTAATTGTAAAAGATTTCTAGATTTTTTGTTACGCTCGGCGGAATTTATATTTGTCTACCGTACATAAGTTTGAACGGAGTGTATGAAGTAGAAGTGTTTGGCGTCCTGCTTTGAACGAAAATGGCATATTTGATCCAGTTATCCCAATCCTCTTGAAATTTATTAATAAATGTATGCAATAGTGTGGAGTTAAATTATTTTGAGAAGTTTACAAATATTCTTAAATATGTCGCTAAGTAAGTTTTAACCTTGATCTAACAAAACATATTTGGGTGTGCCATAACGAAATATTATTTCTTTTTTTATGAATGATCTCATATTTTCATATCGTGCTGTAGGCATCTGAAATTTATGTCTTTACAATTTTGAATATAAACTAGAGCTTTATGATCAGTTTATATTTGAAATTTTAGTCCGTAAAGATAAGGTCGGATATGTTTAACTGACCAAACGATAGCCAAAAGTTTCTTATCAGTAGTTGAAAAATTCTTCTCACTTTTATTCTGAGTCCGAAATGTATTTTAGATAGGAAGGTCTTTACCAATTTCTCCTTTCGAAAGGACACTACCAATGGCAACATAACAAGCATCCGTTGTTTAAATTAAATTTTTGGTGAAATCAGGATATTGAAGTGGATAGTGAAGTGGAAGTGGTGTTAGAAATTCGAATTAAGAACTCGAATTTTTAATATTTTACAAGTGTAAAATATTTGGAAAACCAAAAATACTGAGCAACTACCGTATTATTGACGGACAAACAAGCAAATAGGGCGACTTCACTACAGAGCATTCTAGAGCCACATCTACTTCTCGGTCCGCCAACTGCAACAACAACCACATTTGCAGACCCAGAAGAAACCAACTTCACAGGGCATACCAGAGCCACTTTAACTTTCCGGTCCGAAAATCACAACAACAATCACATTTGCGGAGCCAGAAGAAGCGAAATTCATAAAGCGCATCAGAGCCACTTCTACTATTTAGTCCGAAAATTGCAACAACAACCACATTTTCGGACCCAAATTAAGTCAAATTCATAGAGCATACCAGAGCAACATCTACTTTTCGGTCCCCAAATTACAATACATTTGCGGACCTAAACAAAGTGCAATGCACACAACACAGGAGCTTCACAACACAGGAGCTACACAACACAGGAGCTACATCATCATAATCATCATCAGGTCCTGTAACATCACTAGGAGCATAGGGCGCCAAAAAGCGTCACCATCCTTCACTATCTGCAGCTAGATATCATTGCTGTGGTCACTTTCTCTGGGAATTAGCTTCTGCTAGGATTGTTGATTTCCCTGGTGTTCTTGGTCTTCCCATCCGCCATGAATCCTGAGGATTCCATTTAAAAGATTGTTTCGCAATATCATCGTTTTGTTTCCTCAGTGTTCATCACCAATTCATTGCCATTTGCGCTTTCTTATGTCAAAGTCCAAACGCTTCTGACTTGTTCTGTGCGACAATTCCTGGTTAGAAATAGTTTGTGGCCAGCGATTCTTCAGGATGTGACGTAGACAGCGATTCACAAAAGCCTGCAATTTTCTCGAGATGGTGGCCGAGACTTTCCAAGTTTCGCAAGCATATAACACCACGGATTTAACATTGGATTCGAAGAATCTCAACTTAGTGCATAAGGGCTTTATTTATTCTGCTTTTTACGTCCAGATCCGTACCACTATTTGCTGATAGAGTACTTCCGAGGTAATAAAACTGTTCGACCTCTTCAACAGGCATGTCATGCAGAATAATACCTTGTTGTGTGTGTGGGGGGGGGGGCATGTTAGCATTATTTTTGTCTTTTTGCTATTTAATCTAAGATCGCACGATTCTCCTTTCACCCTTAAAGTTTGACGTTCACTTTCAGCCAACTGATGTAATTTGCCATGAGGCATATATCGTCGGCGTAGTCTAAATAGCTAAGCTTTTCAAATGTTCTCCACGCCTCTCCGTTGTACTAACACTAGCTGTCAGAACTTCATTTATCGCCAGCAGGAAAAGAATTGGCCATAAAACATCCCCTTGTCTCACACCCTGACGCATTTCGAGAGAGTCGAATAGTTGCCCATTATACAACACAAAACACCTTGGAATTCCTGTAACCAGAAGTGATCTTCATATACATTCACGACTTACTCGGTCATAGGCCTTCTCAATTTTTATCCGTTCGTAAATTAAAATTGCCTTTCTTTGGCAACTTAATAATCATTCCATCTTTCCATTTCTTGGGATAGGTTTCGTTTTCATAAACATTTTGTATCAGAGGATGCAAAATACTGGCTGCTGTGGCGGGATCAGCTTTCAAGAATCCAGCTGGTACTCCGTCAAGCCCGGCTGCTTTGTTGTTTTTGAGGCGGGCTGAGAGATTATTTGTTTCCCTTTAAATATTGTTATAAGATGATTTGATTTAGGGTTGGGAAAGGAATGTAGATTGGATAAGAAATGGAAGGAAAAGGAAATGGGTATGACAGGAAAGGGATACAGTAGGATTTGGTTAGGAAAGGAAACGATATGTTAGGAAATGGACAGGATAGGATAAGGAAACGATGTGAAACGCCATCTAGGTTAGGATGAATGATTGAAAGGAAAAGGAATTTGAATTTTGAATTCAAGGGACGGGCAGAAAACAAGAAAGATTGCGGTTAGGAAAGGAAACCGTTCATAATATCATAAGAAAAATTATAAAAACTAAACGAAAAATAAAATAAGTAAAATATACTGTAGACTAATTTAAGAAGCCTCGCTCAAAACTTTAAAGGTTTATATTCACAAATAAATATCACAACAAAAAGGTTAATATATTAAATAAAATTAAAAATAAATAAATTAAAACAAAATATAACAAAAAACTAAGGATATTCGCCCAAAATGAAATCAAATTATAAGAATCTTAAAACTAAAGTACAAGAAAAAAAATTAAAATAAGACTCCATCAAAATCAAATAGGTTTGGCATTCTACAGACCCAAATGATCTTCAAGCCTTAACTCCTTGCCACTTTCTTATAGAAGCACCAATGACCAGCATTAATGAACCATCCCTATCAAACCGAAACGTAAATCGGCTTAGCAGTTATCAAAGAGTCACTCATCTTAGGCAACTTTTATGGAATCGCTGCAAAAGGAAGTTTTGCATAATCTGCAACTCGACAAAAATGGCTAACTCCAACGTGGCCTAGCACGCATCGTCGAAACCTATTCAGGGGAAGATGTGGCAGTGGCAGTGGCAGTCAAAACCAACAAGGGCATATATAAGCGTGCAATAACACAAATGTGTCGATTGCCGATCACATAGATCCTGTGATTAATTTCACTATTGATTTTTTTTTGTTTTTAATTTCACGATTCAATTTATGTATCGTTTTTTCTAATGAGCCAGATTCTTGGCATTTCAAATTTCCTTAACCTGACTCAAATTCAATTACAGCTCGGGTTAATAAGACATTTAATTTGCTATTCCAACTTATCGCTCTCCATGCACATTCCTTAGTTAGCATTTCAATTCATCATTTTTTTATTCAGTATAAAAGCTTGCATTTTGCATAGCATAATTATAATCAACTACAAAATCCGAGAATGTCAACAAAGGAATTTTCGTAGGCGGCTTCGCATTCAATGCAGTCTATAAACTCATTGTGTGGTAACGCTTACTCAACATTTTAAGAATATGGGACTTATTCAGTGCTTTTGATTGAGCGATAAGTTGGAAGGTTGGAAGAAAAAATATAAAATTGAGTCTTCACTCACACTTTGTTTAAAAGTGTTTTTTGTTATATTTGTCTACCGTACATAAGTTTGAACGGAGTGTATGAAGTATATCATCGTTTTGCTTGTTGTACCAACACTGGCTCCAGCAGGAAAAGAATTGGCCATAAAACATCCCCTTGTCTCACACCCTGACGCATTTCGAGAGAATCGGATAGCTGCCCATTATACAACACAAAACACCTTGGAATTCCTGTAACCAGAAGTGATCTTCATATACATTCACGACTTACTCGGTCATAGGCCTTCTCAATTTTTATCCGTTCGTGGATTAAAATTGCCTTTCTTTGGCAACTTAATAATCACTCCATCTTTCCATTCCTTGGGATAGGTTTCGTTTTCCTAAACATTTTGTATCAGAGGATGCAAAATACTAGCTGCTGTGGCGGGATCAGCTTTCAAGAATCCAGCTGGTACTCCGTCAAGCCCGGCTGCTTTGTTGTTTTTGAGGCGGGCGGAGAGATTATTTGTTTCCCTTTAAATATTGTTATAAGATGATTTGATTTAGGGTTGGGAAAGGAATGTAGATTGGATAAGAAATGGAAGGAAAAGGAAATGGGTATGACAGGAAAGGGATACAGTAGGATTTGGTTAGGAAAGGAAACGATATGTTAGGAAATGGACAGGATAGGATAAGGAAACGATGTGAAACGCCATCTAGGTTAGGATGAATGATTGAAAGGAAAAGAAATTTGAATTTTGAATTCAAGGGACGGGCAGAAAACAAGAAAGATGGCGGTTAGGAAAGGAAACCGTTCATAATATCATAAGAAAAATTATAAAAACTAAACAAAAAATAAAATAAGTAAAATATACTGTAGACTAATTTAAGAAGACTCGCCCAAAACTTTAAAGGTTCATATTCACAAATAAATATCGCAACAAAAAGGTTAATAGATAAAATTAAATTAAAAAAAATAAATTAAAACAAAATATAACAAAAAACTAAGGATATTCGCCCAAAATGAAATCAAATTATAAGAATCTTAAAACTAAAGTACAAGAAAAAAATTAAAATAAGACTCCATCAAAATCAAATAGGTTTGGCATTCTACAGACCCAAATGATCTTCAAGCCTTAACTCCTTGCCACTTTCTTATAGAAGCACCAATGACCAGCATTAATGAACCATCCCTATCAAACCGAAACGTAAATCGGCTTAGCAGTTATCAAAGAGTCACTCATCTTAGGCAACTTTTATGGAATCGCTGCAAAAGGAAGTTTTGCATAATCTGCAACTCGACAAAAATGGCTAACTCCAACGTGGCCTAGCACGCATCGTCGAAACCTATTCAGGGGAAGATGGAATGATTCGAGTCGTGGCAGTCAAAACCTACAAAGGCATATATAAGCGTGCAATAACACAAATATTTCGATTGCCGATCACATAGATCCTGTTGAAAAGGATGCTTTTCAAGGTGGCCGGTGTTTAGCATTTAATTTCACTATTAATTTTTTTTTTGTTTTTAATTTCACTATTCAATTTTTGTATCGTTTTTTCTTATGAGCCAGATTCTTGGCATTTCAAATTTCCTTAACCTGACTCAAATTCAATTACAGCTCAGGTTAATAAGACATTTAATTTGTTATTCCAAGTTATCGTAACTTAACTCTCCATGCACATTCCTTAGTTCACATTTCAATTCATAATTTTTTTATTCAGTATAAAAGCTTGCATTTTGCATAGTATAATTATAATCAACTACAAAATCCGAGAATGTCAACAAAGGAATTTTCGTAGGCGGCTTCGCATTCAATGCAGTCTATAAACTCATTGTGTGGTACCGCTTACTCAACATTTTAAGAATATGGGACTTATTCAGTGCTTTTGATTGAGCGATAAGTTGGAAGGTTGGAAGAAAAAATATAAAATTGAGTCTTCACTCACTCTTTGTTTAAAAGTGTTATTTGTTATATTTGTCTACCGTACATAAGTGTTTGGCGTCCTGCTTTGAACGAAAATGGCATATTTGATCCAGTTATCCCAATCCTCTTGAAACGTATTAATAAATGTATGCAATAGTTTGGAGTTAAATTATTTTGAGAAGTTTACAAAAATTCTTAAATATGTCGCTAAGTAAGTTTTAACCTTGATATAACAAAACATATTTGGGTGTGCCATAACGAAATATTATTTCTTTTTTATGAATGATCTCATATTTTCATATCGTGCTGTAGGCATTCTGAAATTTCTTTACAATTTTGAATATAAACTAGAGCTTTATGATCAGTATATATTTGAAATTTTAGTCCGTAAAGATAAGGTCGGAAATGTTTAACTGACCAAACGATAGCCAAAAGTTTCTTATCAGTAGTAGAAAAATTCTTCTCACTTTTATTAAGAGTCCGAAATGTATTTTAGATAGGAAGGTCTTTACCAATTTCTCCTTTCGAAAGGACACTACCAATGCAACATAACAAGCATCCGTTGTTTTAATTAAATTTTTGGTGAAATCAGGATATTGAAGTGGATAGTGAAGTGGAAGTGGTGTTAGAAATTCGAATTAAGAACTCGAATTTTTAATATTTTACAAGTGTAAAATATTTCGAAAACCAAAAATACTGAGCAACTACCGTATTATTGACGGACAAACAAGCAAATAGGGCGACTTCACTACAGAGCATTCTAGAGCCACATCTACTTCTCGGTCCGCCAACTGCAACAACAACCACATTTGCAGACCCAGAAGAAACCAACTTCACAGGGCATACCAGAGCCACTTTAACTTTCCGGTCCGAAAATCACAACAACAATCACATTTGCGGAGCCAGAAGAAGCGAAATTCATAAAGCGCATTAGAGCCACTTCTACTACTTAGACCGCAAATTGCAACAACAACCACATTTTCGGACCCAAATTAAGTCAAATTCATAGAGCATACCAGAGCAACATCTACTTTTCGGTCCCCAAATTACAATACATTTGCGGTCCCAAACAAAAAGCAATGCACACAACACAGGAGCTACACAACACAGGAGCTACATCATCATAATCATCATCAGGTCCTGTAACCTCGCTCGGAGCATAGGGCGCCAAAAAACGTCACCATCCTTCACTATCTGCAGCTAGATATCATTGCTGTGGTCACTTTCTCTGGGAATTAGCTTCTGCTAGGATTGTTGATTTCCCTGGTGTTCTTGGTCTTCCCATCCGCCATGAATCCTGAGGATTCCATTTAAAAGATTGTTTCGCAATATCATCGTTTTGTTTCCTCAGTGTTTGACCAATTCATTGCCATTTGCGCTTTCTTATGTCAAAGTCCAAACGCTTCTGACTTGTTCTGTGCGACAATTCCTGGTTAGAAATAGTTTGTGGCCAGCGATTCTTCAGGATGTGACGTAGACAGCGATTCACAAAAGCCTGCAATTTTCTCGAGAGGGTGGCTGAGACTTTTCAAGTTTCGCAAGCATATAACACCACGGATTTAACATTGGATTCGAAGAATCTCAACTTAGTGCATAAGGAGATTTGACCGGTTTTCCAAATTTGAGATAGAGAACCAAAGTCAACGCGGGCTTTATTTATTCTGCTTTTTACGTCCAGATCCGTACAACCATTTGCTGATAGAGTACTTCCGAGGTAATTAAACTGTTCGACCTCTTCAACAGGCATGTCATGCAGAATAATACATTGTTGTGTGTGTGGGGGGGAGCATGTTAGCATTATTTTTGTCTTGTTGCTATTTAATCTAAGATCGCATGATTCTCCTTTCACCCTTAAAGTTTGACGTTCACTTTCAGCCAACTGATGTAATTTGCCATGAGGCATATATCGTCGTCGTAGTCTAAATAGCTAAGCCTTTCAAATGTTCTCCACGCCTCTCCGTTGTACCAACACTGGCTGTCAGAACTTCATTTATCGCCAGCAGGAAAAGAATTGGCCATAAAACATCCCCTTGTCTCACACCCTGACGCATTTCGAGAGAGTCGGATAGCTGCCCATTATACAATACAAAACACCTTGGAATTCCTGTAACCAGAAGTGATCTTCATATACATTCACGACATACTCGGTCATAGGCCTTCTCAATTTTTATCCGTTCGTGGATTAAAATTGCCTTTCTTTGGCAACTTAATAATCACTCCATCTTTCCATTCCTTGGGATAGGTTTCGTTTTCCTAAACATTTTGTATCAGAGGATGCAAAATACTAGCTGCTGTGGCGGGATCAGCTTTCAAGAATCCAGCTGGTACTCCGTCAAGCCCGGCTGCTTTGTTGTTTTTGAGGCGGGCGGAGAGATTATTTGTTTCCCTTTAAATATTGTTATAAGATGATTTGATTTAGGGTTGGGAAAGGAATGTAGATTGGATAAGAAAAGGAAGGAAAAGGAAATGGGTATGACAGGAAAGGGATACGGTATGATTTGGTTAGGAAAGAAAACGATATGTTAGGAAATGGACAGGATAGGATAAGGAAGCGATTTGAAACGCAGATGGCGTTAGGATACATGATTGAAAGGAGAAGGAATTTGAATTTTGAATTCAAGGGACGGGCAGAAAACAAGAAAGATTGCGGTTAGGAAAGGAAACCGTTCATAATATCATAAGAAAAATTATAAAAACTAAACGAAAAATAAAATAAGTAAAATATACTGTAGACTAATTTAAGAAGCCTCGCTCAAAACTTTAAAGGTTTATATTCACAAATAAATATCACAACAAAAAGGTTAATATATTAAATAAAATTAAAAATAAATAAATTAAAACAAAATATAACAAAAAACTAAGGATATTCGCCCAAAATGAAATCAAATTATAAGAATCTTAAAACTAAAGTACAAGAAAATAATTAAAATAAGACTCCATCAAAATCAAATAGGTTTGGCATTCTACAGACCCAAATGATCTTCAAGTCTTAACTTCTTGCCACTTTCTTATAGAAGCACCAATGACCAGCATTAATGAACCATCCCTATCAAACCTAAACGTAAATCGGCTTAGCAGTTATCAAAGAGTCACTCATCTTAGGCAACTTTTATGGAATCGCTGCAAAAGAAAGTTTTGCATAATCTGCAACTCGACAAAAATGGCTAACTCCAACGTGGCCTAGCACGCATCGTCGAAACCTATTCAGGGGAAGATGTGGCAGTGGCAGTCAAACCCAACAAGGGCATATATAAGCGTGCAATAACATAAATATGTCGATTGCCGATCACATAGATCCTGTTGAAAAGGATGCTTTTCAAGGTGGCCGGTGTTTAGCATTTAATTTCACTATTCATTTTTTTTTTTGTTTTTAATTTCACAATTCAATTTTTGTATCGTTTTTTCTAATGAGCCAGATTCTTGGCATTTCAAATTTCCTTAACCTGACTCAAATTCAATTACAGCTCAGGTTAATAAGACATTAAATTTGTTATTCCAACTTATCGCTCTCCATGCACATTCCTTAGTTCACATTTCAATTCATCATTTTTTTATTCAGTATAAAAGCTTGCATTTTGCATAGCATAATTATAATCAACTACAAAATCCGAGAATGTCAACAAAGGAATTTTCGTAGGCGGCTTCGCATTCAATGCAGTCTATAAACTCATTGTGTGGTACCGCTTACTCAACATTTTAAGAATATGGGACTTATTCAGTGCTTTTGATTGAGCGATAAGTTGGAAGGTTGGAAGAAAAAAATATAAAATTGAGTCTTCACTCACACTTTGTTTAAAGTGTTATTTGTTATATTTGTCTACCGTACATAAGTTTGAATGGAGTGTATGAAGTAGAAGTGTTTGGCGTCCTGCTTTGAACGAAAATGGTATATTTGATCCAGTTATCCCAATCCTCTTGAAATTTATTAATAAACGTATGCAATATTTTGGAGTTAAATTATTTTGAGAAGTTTACAAATATTCTTAAATATGTCGCTAAGTAAGTTTTAACCTTGATCTAACAAAACATATTTGGGTGTGCCATAACGAAATATTATTTCTTTTTTTATGAATGATCTCATATTTTCATATCGTGCTGTAGGCGATATCTCATCATTCTGAAATTTATATCTTAACAATTTTGAATATAAACTAGAGCTTTATGAGCAGTATATATTTGAAATTTTAGCCCGTAAAGATAAGTTCGGAAATGTTTAAGTGACCAAACGATAGCCAAAAGTTTCTTATCAGTAGTAGAAAAATTCTTCTTACTTTTATTAAGAGTTCGAAATGTATTTTAGATAGGAAGGTCTTTACCAATTTCTCCTTTCGAAAGGACACTACCAATGGCAACATAACTAGCATCCGTTGTTTAAATTAAATTTTTGGTGAAATCAGGATATTGAAGTGGAAGTGGTGTTAGAAATTCGAATTAAGAATTCGAAATTTTAATATTTTACGAGTGTAAAATATTTGGAAAACCAAAAATACTGAGCAACTACCGTATTATTGACGGACAAACAAGCAAATAGGGCGACTTCACTACAGAGCATTCTAGAGCCACATCTACTTCTCGGTCCGCCAACTGCAACAACAACCACATTTGCAGACCCAGAAGAAACCAACTTCACAGGGCATACCAGAGCCACTTTTACTTTCCGGTCCGAAAATCACAACAACAACCACATTTGCGGAGCCAGAAGAAGCGAAATTCATAAAGCGCATCAGAGCCACTTCTACTATTTAGTCCGCAAATTGCAACAACAACCACATTTTCGGACCCAAAATAAGTCAAATTCATAGAGCATACTAGATCAACATCTACTTTTCGGTCCCCAAATTACAATAACTACATTTGCGGACCCAAACAAAGTGCAATGCACACAACAAAGGAGCTACACAACACAGGAGCTACATCATCATAATCATCATCAGGTCCTGTAACCCCGCTCGGAGCATAGGGCGCCAAAAAAACGTCTCCATCCTTCACTATCTGCAGATAGATATCATTGCTGTGGTCACTTTCTCTGGGAATTAGCTTCTGCTAGGATTGTTGATTTCCCTGGTGTTCTTGGTCTTCCCATTCGCCATGAATCCTGAGGATTCCATTTAAAAGATTGTTTCGCAATATCATTTTGATTTGACCGGTTTTCCTGTGGCTGTGGCGGGATCAGCTTTCAGGAATCCAGCTGGTACTCCGTCAAGCCCGGCTGCTTTGTTGTTTTTGAGGCGGGTTCGATGTCAATACCCTTACAGGATCTGTGCATCTCATTTAGTTGGGGCACGTAGCTGATCTTCAATTGATACCAAAAGTGTCAGATCCACATCCATTACAGGATTTTTTTTTTAATTATATAAAACTAGCGCGCGCACAAGAGATTCTTTGTTTCCCTTTAAATGTTGTTATAAGATGATTTGATTTAGGGTTGGGAAAGGAATGTAGATTGGATAAGAAATGGAAGGAAAATGAAATGGGTATGACAGGAAAGAGATACAGTAGGATTTGGTTAGGAAAGGAAACGATAGGTTAGGAAATGGACAGGAATAGGATAAGGAAACGATGTGAAACGCGTGATTGAAAGGAGAAGGAATTTGAATTTTGAATTCAAGGGACGGGCAGGAAACAAGAAAGATAGCGGATAGGAAAGAAAACCGTTCATAATATCATAAGAAAATAAAAAAAACTAACTAACTAACTAACTATTATTTATATTCACAAATAAATATCGCAACAAAAAGGTTAATAGATAAATATAAATTAAAAAAAATAAACTAAAACAAAATATAACAAAAAAATAAGGATATTCGCCCAAAACGAAATCAAATTATAAGAATCTTAAAACTAAAGTAAAAAAATTAAAATAAGACTCCATCAAAATCAAATAGGTTTGGCATTTTTTTTGGAAATCTACAGAGCAATTTTTTTGGAAATCTACAAATATTGCATATAGAATATCAATATTTTTAAGGTAGTATTTTAATTCATCAAATTTATATTAAATAAATAAAAGATAAATTTATCAAAAGATACACAAAAAACTTAAAATTAGAGGATGAGAAGAAAAAAATAGAAGAAAAAAAATACATGAACAATTTCGGAGCTAACCGCTCCCCAAACTTCCCGCTATCTAAAAGTAACAGCGGTAAATTCACTCAGATATCAATTAGATTTCTATAGCGCCTCTTTTAACGTTATGCGCCGATTAATTACAAAAGCGACAACATTTTCCGCGTCCCAACCCTACCTTAACAGAGCTCTTTTTAGGAGGACGGTTTTTTCCAACGGTACTTTTGCTTAGCCGAACGAACCCTTCCTAGCGGCTTTTATTAAAAAAAAAATATCTTCTTCCTTTTTTTTCCTTTGCACCAACAAATCTTTTAAAATGATTCAATCGGAACCACATATATTAATTACAAAAAAACTATCACGCCAAAAAGTAATTTGAATTATCAATCAATAAATATCGTCGCCAGCAGCCAAATTTGATCGAAGTCCACTACTATAATTGAATTTATCGGAATATCTATCTTATGCTAAAGTCGCTTACTTCATCTGCTTTTATATTCAATCTTTCTTTTCTGCGCGTTTAGAATAAATCGCTTGTGGCCCCGACGGTAGGATACTTTTTTCTGTCGGCGACCGCAATCAAAAATCAAAATCTCCTCCTAATGCAACAATTTTAAAAATTAATAAGCTAACCAAAAAAAAAAGAATTATCAAAATCCATGTGAGGTTTTTCATCAATCTTCCATTGTTTCCTTTTTATTCGTCCTGCAATCAATTTTCGAGCACTGCCTAATATGGATTTAAAGGGCTTTTTAGTATACATATTTTCACTATCTGTTGACTTGGGCGCTGCTTACAATCTGTTCATGATGTTTTTCCACTCATACATCCCCAATTCGACAGTTTTTTTCTTTTACATTTTCGTTTTAAAGCTGTAGTTTCCCAACTATAGCTTATCTCTTCGATATTTTTTCTTTTTCTTATGCAACCCCTACCGGTAAACCAAATTTAATTTTCTTCTTAATTTATATGTAGGATTACCTAAAAGCACGCTTTTCTTATTAAAAAGAACATTATTGGTTTTATCCTACTCTGAAACCACATTCCGGATAACCTTAAAATCGGTTCGTCATAAAATAAGTTAAGTATAATAAAATCTATTAAAAATAGTCAATCCTATCACCTATCTCAATCTAAAACCTACATAAATACATAATTTCCTCGAAGTTCCCTTATCATCAATTTGATCCTAATAGCGAGTTTCATTCAAATTTTAAAGATTTGATCTCAAAATTCAGATTTGCTCTTTTCAATGAAACTTGTTTTACGATTTAATCGTAGTATTGGTGATTATTTGACGAGCACACACAGTATTTTGACGACACACAAAAATATCTTTGCACAGTTGTTGATTCACTCAAAATGCCATTTTGGTATTTTCTGACTTCAAAAACATCTTTTATTACTATTTTGTTTCTTTTATTGCTATTTGTTGATTTTATTGCTTAACACAGGCTGGCACAAGTTAACAACAAACAACAAATTACAAAACATTTTCCATTTTACGTCTGACCGAAAAGACTATTTACATGTATGTGTGCATTCAGATCAAATCTGCCACCCCATTAGAGATCAAATCTTTTGTGTTGAGATTTGATCTAGATTTGCTCTTTTTCTTGCAATGAAACTCTCAAAACTGAAAAAGATCAAATCTTTTGACAGAAAGAGCAAATCTTTTCTTCAATGAAACTCGCTATAAGTCATAACCTAGATCCTCTCGTCGTCATCGTTTATGTCGTAAAAATTCGGTTTCTCAAAAATCACATTTCGGTGTTTTTTAACATTTCCTTTTTATATAAATTTTATTTATTATTGTCAAGCCCGCGTGTGCTCTGTGCTTTCGCTGTGATTTCAACGCTGACCACAAAAGCAGCTGGCTGTACAAATGCAAGGAGTTTGTTTTTCTTGTTTGTTTTCTAATCACAACTTTTTCTTTCAGGAATCCATAACAATGTAGAGCACATTGCGCTGGCGTTAGAAAGATAGGAAGGGGAAAGACAGGAGGTGTCGATTAACATTGGTTTTGAATGTTTTCAGATCAAAATGGCAAGGGAAAATCTCTTCGGGTAAACTATCCCAAATTCGTGTTGTTCGGCTAAAACAAGAATCCCTATATTTCACGGTATGTCCAAAATTGGGCTATGTCCAAAATTGGGCTTCCTTGTGAGACGGGTATTTTGGGAGAAACTTTTAAGGGGAGGATGCAGCTGGCTACTTCGAGTAAACATTGTTTATAAAAGAAACGATAAAATAAGGAAACACATAAAACATTGCGTAGGTGTTCGAGAGGGGCAATTGTTTCAATGGCAGTTCTTTTTCCTATCAATCTTAACGCTCGATTTTGTATTCTTTCAAGCAGGTGAAGCGATGTTTGCGAAGCACCTGCCCAGATGTTGGGGCGTATAAACGCTTTATAAATTGTAACCAAATCAGTAGGAAAAAAATACTTCTTACACCGATACAGGAAACCTAAGCACTTAGCAGCATTTTTAGCGATCTCAAATATATGGTCTTTCTTACGGAGGTTAAGTGGATTAGAAGTAACAGACAGAAGATCATTTATAAAAATGAGGAAGAGAGTCGAAAGCAAAACGGAGCCCTGGGGCACACGAGCATTTAGTATGTAAAAATTAGACTTGAAACCGTCTAATACAACTTATATGAACGGTCCAGAAGATAGCTTCTAATCCCATGAACAAGAGTATTATCGATCCTAAAAGCACGCATTTTCGTTAAAAGAGCTTCAATTTCAATTTCAATTTCAATTTATTTCCAAAAGACATAGTTTACAAAGACACATTAAGATATAACTCTTTTAGAGCATCTAGTATAATAATATTACAAAATTTTCAGTAGCAATAAAAGAAAATCCATTTATATAAACACACATAAAATAAAATTAGTAGTAGCTAGAGAAGTTAATATAAATAAATAATAAGAATAGTGCAAATATAATTTCTTCTTAAAGGTACATGGTGAGGCTATATTCAGCAATTCGTTTGGAAGTAAATTTCATAAACGCACTGCAGTTACATAGAAGGAGCGTTCGGCTATGACGTGTGGGAAACGCGGTATAATAAGTTTCAATCCACGTTGTGAATTGCCAAACTGGAGCGATTCACTTAAATAAGTTGGACAATTATTGTAGATGACATTTGGAACCTTCGAATAAGCCTGTACCTCCAAAACTTTTCAAGACTCATACCAAACAGAGTGTGTTGTAAATGCGAGAGGCTGCTATGTATCTGAGTCACATATAGAAAGCGAATACAAGCATTGAAAGCAACATTAAGTTTTCGTTTACAATTGACAATCAAGAATAGGATATACTGAACAATAAAAAATTAAATATGGTTAAATCAAAGATTTGATCAGGTATTTCTTCATATCAGGAGAAAACAATTCAGAGGAGGATCGTAAGGAACGCAGACCAAAATAGATATGCCTAATTGTGTCAGAAATTGCTTCACAGCAGCTTAAATTACTATTAATTCTATACCCTAAATATTTCACTTCTTTCACGTACTTAATACTTTCATAATCAAGAATTACCGAAAGAAAATCATCAGGAATAATCACATCCCAAGAACAAAGCAAGGCAACAGATTAAGAAGGATTTAATTTCATCGCATTATTATTAGACGAAAAAAGAATGTGATTTAAATCCTCATTCAGCCTTACTATACAATCCTCCATGAGACCAATTGAGCGAAAGATGTATAGTACCACATCATCAGCATACAAATGGACTCGGCAGTTGTTTATTTCATCGGGGAGGTCATTAATGAACAATGAAAACAAAAGCCGACCCAAAACTGAGCCCAGTGGTATACCTGTGTTGGTTATAATAGGATTACATGTATCAACATCCGTTTTTATTAGTTGAATTCGATTTTGCAGATAATTGTGAAGAAGCTTTAACGAGGTGCTACCAAATTTAAAAATCAACTTACGTTTAGATAGAAGAATCGAATGATCTATACAGTCGAATGCTTTCGAAAAATCAAGTAACTCCATGACACCAAACTTATCAGTATCGAGTGAAAATCGAATATCTGAAGTAAATTTTAATACCGCTGATTCACAGCTGTGTTTGCTCCAAAACCCTGATTGCCGTTGAGAAAATAAATTATTTTCAGTTACATAGACTTGAAATTGGTCATGAATATTTTTTTCAAAAACTTTACACAGGAAAGACAAAATACTAATAGGTCTGAAGTCAGAAGGATGAGAAGGATTTGCTTTTTTAGTGACAGGTATTATGTTAGCACTTTTCTACCCATCAGGAAATTGAGCAATATATATAACAAAGTTAAATAAATGAAGAAGATGGTTTATTATAAATGGGAGTATGAGCTTTAAGAACTTTGGAGATATATCACCAGGGCCAACAGCATTTGATTTAACACACTTGATAAAACAAAGGAACCCACAAGGACAAATGCAAACAAATGAGATAGGATTCTCATAATCAGAAACATTAAACAAGTCTTGGGGGATGCGCGTACCAGGAAAAGGAGGGATCAGGAAATTGGACATTGATTGTGCACTAAAAGGGCATTTTTTTTCATTCTTATCGTCTTTAATACCAATTTTTTTCAAATTACTCCATAATTCATTAGAACTGAGAGACGGATCAAGCTTCGATATTAAAAATTCGCGTTCGGAATTTCGAATGAGAGAAGTTACTTTTTTAGGAGCTACTTTTATTATATTTTTAAATCTGCAAAAAACGTCCCCTTTCCCGAATCATTGATTTAATGTTGTTGTTAAAGAACAAAAAAATAAAATCGTGAATAAAATCAGATGTAGGTCTTATTTGATCATTTCCCAAAATCCTCCTCTTGGAACTTGTTAAGAACATGTCGAGTAAGGAAGGATTTACAACTGACTTAAAACCTGTAGGCCATAGGATGTTTACAACCAACAGGCCTGTAACTTCACAGAAATAGTTGAGTAATCTCGTGACGCTGTTATTAAGCAAAAAATTGATGTTAAAGTCACCCCCAAACAGAATGTCACTATATTTTGGACTAAGTATAAGAAAAATTTCTTCTAGGTCGTACAAATTTTCTTCAGTAAACATTTTAGGTGGACTGTATAAAGAAACAAGTAAACACTTTTTAACTGATTTTTTTACTTCAACACATAAAAACTCTATATTGGCGACGTTTGACCTATAAACTGTAGAAGCAGATATATGCTCACGCACATATAAACATACACCGAATTTCCTCCGACTCCTTATCTATTCTCTTCTCAACAGCATCAGCACCAACGGTATCAGTTGTAGAAATAACATACCAGGAAAACACTTCTAAAGAGTTCATACTTGTGATGCATACAGGTTTTCTATTTACATCTTTGGATTGTCTAACATATACTCTGCCTTGTCTGGTAAACACAGCATGCAAGAAGCCTTTCTTCATAAGTTCATTACCTTTACAAAAAATTGAATGGTTGTTTTATTTAAGCTCTCATACACTCCTGAAGCACCTGATCTCCACAAATATTACTGCGTGCAAGTGCATCAATTTGAATTTTTAACATTGGGTTATCTTTTTCTAACACTTGTGCCTTAACCAAAGTGAGTTCATCTTATTGCACGTTTAATCTACGTCCCTGTTGCTCCAACGTATCAAATCGGCTACCCAGTGTAAACAATGAGTGATTAAAAGAGCCAAGTCCCTGATTGAGTGTGTCTTCCAGCTTTTTGATTTTATTATCTAATTCAAGTTCAGTATTATTAATCCGTAAAGCTAAAGTGTCGTATCGCTCATTGAGTGTCTTGTCAAGTGTTTTAATTTTTTGGTTAAAATCAAGCTCTAAATTGTTAATGCGCGTAGATATATTTTTGCATAAAGCATTTATTTCTGTTTTTAATTGTGACACAATGGTTTTTGAGAGCAATTCAGGCCGAGATTCTATTTTGTTCCATAAATTAGTTGAGGCTGAGATTGTCACAGGAGAATTAGTATAAGAGATTGGATTACTAGAACACTTCTCCGCCGATCTTAGTTTTCAATGGTTCTCACTCGATGACATCTCCAGTTATATATTTTTCTTTTCTAATTTAATTTCAAAGAAATTTATACAAACTAAAACCTCTTTTTTAATAAATGAAATAATAATTTCAATATAAAAGTATCAAGTGTAAATAAATTTGTACTTTATTTAGACTATAGTAAACACTTTACTTATATATAAAGACTGTATCACAAAGAATTAAATAACTTTTTGCAGAGCTAAATCTTAAGTTACCTTCCTTTGCACATTCGCTCTCAAAAATGTGCGAAATTCTATCAAATGCCTTGGAGATATCAAGGGCAATAATCTTACTTTCATCAATGCGATGTAAAGATTTGTTCCACTGTTCGGTGAGATATGCCATCAGACCACCAGTGGAACGGTTGCTGCAGAAGCCATACTGACGGTCATGTAGAAGCTTTCGATCTTCGGGATAATCCTTTAGCTGACGGTTAATCAGCGTTTCCATGACCTAATAAAGAAGGGATGTCAGTGCTATGGGTCGGTAGGAGGAGGGGGAGGATGGGTCACCTTTCTTAGAGACAGGCTGGATAAATGCTGTTTTCCATCTTCTAGGAAAGATTCCAGAAGAGTAGGAGCGATGTAAAAGCTTACGCAGAGGCCTAACCAGTGTGGAAGAACATCTTTTAAGAATCGGGTGTATACCATCCGGGCTACTGTACGAGTGCGGAGAAAATCTATCCCTTGGAAAAATTAACATTCTCAAGTATAGGAGTGGCAACGTTGCTATGAGAGAGCGTGGAGCTGGCAGCAAAATGGGGTGCGAGCAAGTTTGCCTTCTCTGAAGAGAAAACAATTGGTTTGTTATTGTCGATGAGCGTTGGAACCGAAGTTGCAAGTTTTTAATATATTTTACAAATGACCAAACATTTGTACTGCTTCTGGGACATTGCAGAATTTGTTGCCTTAATATTTGGTGATGCAAACATTTGATTCTTTCAATGAGTTGCACGAGTTCATTGTTTGTTTGTGCTTTTTCTCTATAGGGTTGGCTTTGCAAGATCGGAAACTTATTTTTTTGAGCCTGATAGCTTCTTTACACTCTGAGTTAAACCAGGAATATATAAAAATACAAATTTTTTTCAATTTCACTATCGAAGAATCATAGTAACCAGTTAAAGTTTCGGAAAAAATTATTCAGGCCATCCCAGTTGTCTCTTTCGTATTGCCAAATGGTCCTGGTGGGAAGTTTTTCTTTAACTGGATGGGTGGAGGATGAGAAATTAGCTGAAATGAAACAATGGTCCGTAGTGCTAAATGGAGAAGTTACACTAATGGTATATTTATCAGGGTGAAAAGTAAGAAACAAGAGTATGGGAGGCTTTCCCAGCAACATCTGGTATACGCGTTGGCACATATATCAGTTGGTTAAGGTGATGTAACCAGGCAAAGAGCTCGACATACCTTGCTTCGGGTGTTGTCTGACCAGAATAGTGGAGCCAATTGGAATTGTGTACATTAAAATCGCCCGCAATATGATGACTGGTGTTGCTTTTCTGCCCAACATTTTCCTCAGATATTTGATACAATTCTCGAAAATCTCCTCTTCTCGCAGCGTTTTCCCCATTATCAGCAAGCCCGTCTAGCCTCACCCTCCTGTCACGTCTCACACAACGATAGACCATCTTGTGTGCTATCCGATATTCGCTTCGCAATTCAGCCTTTCGTTGATTGTATGTCTCGGCGTTTACTTGCATCTTCAAAGATTTACGAAGCTAGATTTTTCCCCAGACGTCTAGAGATATCCAAGAGTCTCTAACTCTTGTCCGCCTGGGCATACTCTCCGGATCCAGCCCTGTTGATATAGTTACGACAAATGTTGGGATCACTTAAAGCATTCGTATTAAGTTTTGGACTACTAGGTGAATCCTGCAATTGTCGTGGTACAGCCACGGTTCGTAGTTTGATACTCATGACAACCAAGTGGTGGTCGCTTCCCACATCGGCATTTTCTTTTGTGGTTTACTTGTTCTAATAAAATTGTATTTTCTTGTTGTTTGTTTTTCCTGAAAAAATATTTGTGTTGTTCACTTAATAATTTAACTAATAAAATACGCTCGGTGGAATTTATATTTGTCTACCGTACATAAGTTTGAACGGAGTGTATGAAGTAGAAGTGTTTGGCGTCCTGCTTTGAACGAAAATGGCATATTTGATCCAGTTATCCCAATCCTCTTGAAATTTATTAATAAATGTATGCAATAGTTTGGAGTTAAATTATTTTGAGAAGTTTACAAATATTCTTAAATATGTCGCGAAGTAAGTTTTAACCTTGATCTAACAAAACTCAAAGAGTTACTCATCTTAGGCAACTTTTATGGTATCGCTGCAAAAGGAAGTTTTGCATAATCTGCAACTCCGCCAAAAATGGCTAACTCCAACGTGGCCACTAGCACGCATCGTCGAAACCTATTCAGGGGAAGATGGAATGATTCGAGTCGTGGCAGTCAAAACCAACAAGGGCATTTATAAGCGTGCAATAACACAAATATGTCGATTGCCGATCACATAGATCCTGTTGAAAAGGATGCTTTTCAAGGTGGCCGGTGTTTAGCATTTAATTTCATTATTATTTTTTTTTTTTTTTTTTTTTAATGTCACTATTCAATTTTTGTATGGTTTTTTCTTATGAGCCAGATTCTTGGCATTTCAAATTTCCTTAACCTGACTCAAATTCAATTACAGCTCAGGTTAATAAGACATTTAATTTGTTATTCCAACTTGTCGCTCTCCATGCACATTCCTTAGTTCACATTTCAATTCATCATTTTTTATTCAGTATAAAAGCTTGTATTTTGCATAGCTCAGTCAACAAAGGAATTTTCGTAGGCGGCTTCGCATTCAATGCAGTCTATAAACTCATTGTGTGGTATCGCTTACTCAACATTTAAAGAATATGGGACTTATTCTGTGCTTTTGATTGAGCGATAAGTTGGAAGAAAAAATTATAAAATTGAGTCTTCACTCACACTTTGTTTAAAGTGTTATTTGTTATATTTGTCTACCGTACATAAGTTTGAACGGAGTGTATGAAGTAGAAGTGTTTGGCGTCCTGCTTTGAACGAAAATGGCATATTTGATCCAGTTATCCCAATCCTCTTGAAATTTATTAATAAATGTATGCAATAGTTTAGAGTTAAATTATTTTGAGAAGTTTACAAATATTCTTAAATATGTCGCTAAGTAAGTTTTAACCTTGATCTAACAAAATATATTTGGGTGTGCCATAACGAAATATTGTTTCTTTTTTTATGAATGATCTCATATTTTCATATCGTGCTGTAGCCGATATCTCATCATTCTGAAATTTATATCTTTACAATTTTGAATATAAACTAGAGCTTTATGATCAGTATATATTTGAAATTTTAGTCCGTAAAGATAAGGTCGGAAATGTTTAACTGACCAAACGATAGCCTAAAGTTTCTTATCAGTATTAGAAAAATTCTTCTCACTTTTATTAAGAGTCCGAAATGTATTTTAGATAGGAAGGTCTTTACCAATTTCTCCTTTCGAAAGGACACTACCAATGGCAACATAACTAGCATCCGTTGTTTAAATTAAATTTTTGGTGAAATCAGGATATTGAAGTGGAAGTGGTGTTAGAAATTCGAATTAAGAATTCGAATTTTTAATATTTTACGAGTGTAAAATATTTGGAAAACCAAAAATACTGAGCAACTACCGTATGATTGACGGACAAACAAGCAAATAGGGCGACTTCACTACAGAGCATTCTAGAGCCACATCTACTTCTCGGTCCGCCAACTGCAACAACAACCACATTTGCAGACCCAGAAGAAACCAACTTCACAGGGCATACCAGAGCCACTTTTACTTTCCGGTCCGAAAATCACAACAACCACCTTTGCGGAGCCAGAAGAAGCGAAATTCATAAAGCGCATCAGAGCCACTTCTACTATTTAGTCCGCAAATTGCAACAACAACCACATTTTCGGACCCAAAATAAGTCAAATTCATAGAGCATACCAGAGCAACATCTACTTTTCGGTCCCAAAATTACAATACATTTGCGGACCCAAACAAATTGCAATGCACACAACACGGAGCTACACAACACAGGAGCTACATCCTCATAATCATCATCAGGTCCTCTCACGTCACTCGGAGCATAGGGCGCCAAAAAAACGTCTCCATCCTTCACTATCTGCAGCTAGATATCATTGCTGTGGTCACTTTCTCTGGGAATTAGCTTCTGCAAGGATTGTTGATTTCCCTGGTGTTCTTGGTCTTCCCATCTGCCATGAATCCTGAGGATTCCATTTAAAAGATTGTTTCGCAATATCATCGTTTTGTTTGTTGTACCAACACTGGCTCCAGCAGGAAAAGAATTGGCCATAAAACATCCCCTTGTCTCACACCCTGACGCACTTCGAAAGAGTCGGATAGCTGCCCACTATACAACACAAAACACCTTGGAATTCCTGTAACAAGGAGTGATCTTCATATACATTCACGACTTACTCGGTCATAGGCCTTCTCAATTTTTATCCGTTCGTAAATTAAAATTGCCTTTCTTTGGCAACTTAATAATCATTCCATCTTTCCATTTCTTGGGATAGGTTTCGTTTTCATAAACATTTTGTATGAGAGGATGCAAAATACTAGCTGCTGTGGCGGGATCAGCTTTCAAGAATCCAGCTGGTACTCCGTCAAGCCCGGCTGCTTTGTTGTTTTTGAGGCGGGCTGAGAGATTATTTGTTTCCCTTTAAATATTGTTATAAGATGATTTGATTTAGGGTTGGGAAAGGAATGTAGATTGGATAAGAAATGGAAGGAAAAGGAAATGGGTATGACAGGAAAGGGATACAGTAGGATTTGGTTAGGAAAGGAAACGATATGTTAGGAAATGGACAGGATAGGATAAGGGAACGATGTGAAACGCCATCTAGGTTAGGATGAATGATTGAAAGGAAAAGGAATTTGAATTTTGAATTCAAGGGACGGGCAGAAAACAAGAAAGATGGCGGTTAGGAAAGGAAACCGTTCATAATATCATAAGAAAAATTATAAAAACTAAACAAAAAATAAAATAAGTAAAATATACTGTAGACTAATTTAAGAAGACTCGCTCAAAACTTTAAAGGTTTATATTCACAAATAAATATCACAACAAAAAGGTTAATATATTAAATAAAATTAAAAATAAATAAATTAAAACAAAATATAACAAAAAACTAAGGATATTCGCCCAAAATGAAATCAAATTATAAGAATCTTAAAACTAAAGTACAAGAAAAAAATTAAAATAAGACTCCATCAAAATCAAATAGGTTTGGCATTCTACAGACCCAAATGATCTTCAAGCCTTAACTCCTTGCCACTTTCTTATAGAAGCACCAATGACCAGCATTAATGAACCATCCCTATCAAACCGAAACGTAAATCGGCTTAGCAGTTATCAAAGAGTCACTCATCTTAGGCAACTTTTATGGAATCGCTGCAAAAGGAAGTTTTGCATAATCTGCAACTCGACAAAAATGGCTAACTCCAACGTGGCCTAGCACGCATCGTCGAAACCTATTCAGGGGAAGATGTGGCAGTGGCAGTGGCAGTCAAAACCAACAAGGGCATATATAAGCGTGCAATAACACAAATGTGTCGATTGCCGATCACATAGATCCTGTGATTAATTTCACTATTGATTTTTTTTTGTTTTTAATTTCACGATTCAATTTATGTATCGTTTTTCTAATGAGCCAGATTCTTGGCATTTCAAATTTCCTTAACCTGACTCAAATTCAATTACAGCTCGGGTTAATAAGACATTTAATTTGTTATTCCAACTTATCGCTCTCCATGCACATTCCTTAGTTAGCATTTCAATTCATCATTTTTTTATTCAGTATAAAAGCTTGCATTTTGCATAGCATAATTATAATCAACTACAAAATCCGAGAATGTCAACAAAGGAATTTTCGTAGGCGGCTTCGCATTCAATGCAGTCTATAAACTCATTGTGTGGTACCGCTTACTCAACATTTTAAGAATATGGGACTTATTCAGTGCTTTTGATTGAGCGATAAGTTGGAAGGTTGGAAGAAAAAATATAAAATTGAGTCTTCACTCACACTTTGTTTAAAAGTGTTTTTTGTTATATTTGTCTACCGTACATAAGTTTGAACGGAGTGTATGAAGTATATCATCGTTTTGCTTGTTGTACCAACACTGGCTCCAGCAGGAAAAGAATTGGCCATAAAACATCCCCTTGTCTCACACCCTGACGCATTTCGAGAGAATCGGATAGCTGCCCATTATACAACACAAAACACCTTGGAATTCCTGTAACCAGAAGTGATCTTCATATACATTCACGACTTACTCGGTCATAGGCCTTCTCAATTTTTATCCGTTCGTGGATTAAAATTGCCTTTCTTTGGCAACTTAATAATCACTCCATCTTTCCATTCCTTGGGATAGGTTTCGTTTTCCTAAACATTTTGTATCAGAGGATGCAAAATACTAGCTGCTGTGGCGGGATCAGCTTTCAAGAATCCAGCTGGTACTCCGTCAAGCCCGGCTGCTTTGTTGTTTTTGAGGCGGGCGGAGAGATTATTTGTTTCCCTTTAAATATTGTTATAAGATGATTTGATTTAGGGTTGGGAAAGGAATGTAGATTGGATAAGAAATGGAAGGAAAAGGAAATGGGTATGACAGGAAAGGGATACAGTAGGATTTGGTTAGGAAAGGAAACGATATGTTAGGAAATGGACAGGATAGGATAAGGAAACGATGTGAAACGCCATCTAGGTTAGGATGAATGATTGAAAGGAAAAGAAATTTGAATTTTGAATTCAAGGGACGGGCAGAAAACAAGAAAGATGGCGGTTAGGAAAAGAAACCGTTCATAATATCATAAGAAAAATTATAAAAACTAAACAAAAAATAAAATAAGTAAAATATACTGTAGACTAATTTAAGAAGACTCGCTCAAAACTTTAAAGGTTCATATTCACAAATAAATATCGCAACAAAAAGGTTAATAGATAAAATTAAATTAAAAAAAATAAATTAAAACAAAATATAACAAAAAACTAAGGATATTCATCCAAAATGAAATCAAATTATAAGAATCTTAAAACTAAAGTACAAGAAAAAAATTAAAATAAGACTCCATCAAAACCAAATAGGTTTGGCATTCTACAGACCCAAATGATCTTCACTATTCAATTTTTTATCGTTTTTTCTAATGAGCAAGATTCTTGGCATTTCAAATTTCCTTAACCTGACTCAAATTCAATTACAGCTCAGGTTAATAAGACATTTAATTTGTTATTCCAACTTATCGCTCTCCATGCACATTCCTTAGTTCACATTTCAATTCATCATTTTTTATTCAGTATAAAAGCTTGCATTTTGCATAGCTCAGTCAACAAAGGAATTTTCGTAGGCGGCTTCGCATTCAATGCAGTCTATAAACTCATTGTGTGGTATCGCTTACTAAACATTTTAAGAATATGGGACTTATTCAGTGCTTTTGATTGAGCGATAAGTTGGAAGAAAAAAATATAAAATTGAGTCTTCACTCACACTTTGTTTAAAGTGTTATTAGTTATATTTGTCTACCGTACATAAGTTTGAACGGAGTGTATGAAGTAGAAGTGTTTGGCGTCCTGCTTTGAACGAAAATGGCATATTTGATCCAGTTATCCCAATCCTCTTGAAATGTATTAATAAATGTATGCAATATTTTGGAGTTAAATTATTTTGAGAAGTTTACAAATATGCCATAACGAAATATTATTTCTTTTTTTATGAATGATCTCATATTTTCATATCGTGCTGTAGGCGATATCTCATCATTCTGAAATTTATATCTTTACAATTTTGAATATAAACAAGAGCTTTATGATCAGTATATATTTGAAATTTTAGTCCGTAAAGATAAGGTCGGAAATGTTTAACTGACCAAACGATAGCCAAAAGTTTCTTATCAGTAGTAGAAAAATTCTTCTTACTTTTATTAAGAGTCCGAAATGTATTTTAGATAGGAAGGACTTTACCAATTTCTCCTTTCGAAAGGACACTACCTATGCAACATAACTAGCATCCGTTGTTTAAATTAAATTTTTGGTGAAATCAGGATATTGAAGTGGATAGTGAAGTGGAAGTGGTGTTAGAAATTCGAATTAAGAATTCGAATTTTTAATATTTTACGAGTGTAAAATATTTGGAAAACCAAAAATACTGAGCAACTACCGTATTATTGACGGACAAACAAGCAAATAGGGCGACTTCACTACAGAGCATTCTAGAGCCACATCTACTTCTCGGCCCGCCAACTGCAACAACAACCACATTTGCAGACCCCGAAGAAACCAACTTCACAGGGCATACCAGAGCCACTTTTACTTTCCGGTCCGAAAATCACAACAACAACCACATTTGCGGAGCCAGAAGAAGCGAAATTCATAAAGCGCATCAGAGCCACTTCTACTATTTAGTCCGCAAATTGCAACAACAACCACATTTTCGGACCCAAAATAAGTCAAATTCATAGAGCATACTAGTGCAACATCTACTTTCGGTCCCCAAATTACAATAACTACATTTGCGGACCCAAACAAAGTGCAATGCACACAACAAAGGAGCTACACAACACAGGAGCTACATCATCATAATCATCATCAGGTCCTGTAACCCCGCTCGGAGCATAGGGCGCCAAAAAAACGTCTCCATCCTTCACTATCTGCAGATAGATATCATTGCTGTGGTCACTTTCTCTGGGAATTAGCTTCTGCAAGGATTGTTGATTTCCCTGGTGTTCTTGGTCTTCCCATCCGCCATGAATCCTGAGGATTCCATTTAAAAGATTGTTTCGCAATATCATCGTTTTGTTTCCTCAGTGTTTGACCAATTCATTGCCATTTGCGCTTTCTTATGTCAAAGTCCAAACGCTTCTGACTTGTTCTGTGCGACAATTCCTGGTTAGAAATAGTTTGTGGGCAGCGATTCTTCAGGATGTGACGTAGACAGCGATTCACAAAAGCCTGCAATTTTCTCGAGATGGTGGCCGAGACTTTCCAAGTTTCGCAAGCATATAACACCACGGATTTAACATTGGATTCGAAGAATCTCAACTTAGTGCATATGGAGATTTGACCGGTTTTCCAAATTTGAGATAGAGAACCATAGGCAACGCGGGCTTTATTTATTCTGCTTTTTACGTCCAGATCCGTACCACCATTTGCTGATAGAGTACTTCCGAGGTAATTAAACTGTTCGACCTCTTCAACAGGCATATCATGCAGAATAATACATTGTTGTGTGTGTGTGGGGGGGGGGGGGGCTGTTAGCATTATTTTTGTCTTTTTGCTATTTAATCTAAGATCGCACGATTCTCCTTTCACCCTTAAAGTTTGACGTTCACTTTCAGCCAACTGATGTAATTTGCCATGAGGCATATATCGTCGGCGTAGTCTAAATAGCTAAGCTTTTCAAATGTTCTCCACGCCTCTCCGTTGTACCAACACTAGTTGTCAGAACTTCATTTATCGCCAGCAGAAAAAGAATTGGCCATAGAACATCCCCTTGTCTCACACCCTGACGCACTTCTAAAGAGTCCGATAGCTGCCCATTATACAACACAAAACACCTTGAAATTCCTGTAACCAGAAGTGATCTTCATATACATTCACGACTTACTCGGTCATAGGCCTTCTCAATTTTTATCCGTTCGTAGATTAAAATTGCCTTTCTTTGGCAACTTAATAATCACTCCATCTTTCCTTGGGATAGGTTTCGTTTTCCTAAACATTTTGTATCAGAGGATGCAAAATACTAGCTGCTGTGGCGGGATCAGCTTTCAGGAATCCAACTGGTACTCCGTCAAGCCCGGCTGCTTTGTTGTTTTTGAGGCGGGTTCGATGTCAATACCCTTACAGGATCTGTGCATCTCATTTAGTTGGGGCACGTAGCTGATCTTCAATTGATACCAAAAGTGTCCCATCCACATCCATTACAGGATTTTTTTTTAATTATATAAAACTAGCGCGCGCACAAGAGATTATTTGTTTCCCTTTAAATGTTGTTATAAGATGATTTGATTTAGGATTGGGAAAGGAATGTAGATTGGATAAGAAATGGAAGGAAAATGAAATGGGTATGACAGGAAAGGGATACAGTAGGATTTGGTTAGGAAAGGAAACGAAAGGTTAGGAAATGGACAGGAATAGGATAAGGAAACGATGTGAAACGTGATTGTAAGGAGAAGGAATTTGAATTTTGAATTCAAGGGACGGGCAGGAAACAAGAAAGATGGCGGTTAGGAAAGGAAACCGTTCATAATATCATAAGAAAATAAAAAAAAATAAACAAAAAATAAAATAAGTAAAATATACTGTAGACTAATTTAAGAAGCCTCGCTCAAAACTTTAAAGGTTTATATTCACAAATAAATATCGCAACAAAAAGGTTAATAGATAAATAAAATTAAAAAAGAATAAATTAAAACAAAATATAACAAAAAAAAATAAGGATATTCGCCCAAAATGAAATCAAATTATAAGAATCTTAAAACTAAAGTACTAGAAAAAAATTAAAATAAGACTCCATCAAAATCAAATAGGTTTGGCATTTTTTTTGGAAATCTACAAATATTGCATATAGAATATCAATATTTTTAAGGTAGTATTTTAATTAATCAAATTTATATTAAATAAATAAAAGATAAATTAATCAAAAGAGACACAAAAAACTTAAAATTAGAGGATGAGAAGAAAAAAATAGAAGAAAAAAAATACATGAACAATTTCGGAGCTAACCGCTCCCCAAACTTCCCGCTATCTTAAAGTAACAGCAGTAACTTCACCCAGATATCAATTAGATTTCTATAGCGCCTCTTTTTACGTTATGCGCCGATTAATTACAAAAGCGACAACATTTTCCGCGCCCCAACCCTACCTTAACAGAGCTCTTTTTAGGAGGACGGTTTTTTCCAACGGTACTTTTGCTTAGCCGAACGAACCCTTCCTAGCGGCTTTTATTAAAAAAAAAAATATCTTCTTCCTTTTTTTTCCTTTGCACCAACAAATCTTTTAAAATGATTCAATCGGAACCACATACATTAATTACAAAAAAAAACTATCACGCCAAAAAGTAATTTGAATTATCAATCAATAAATATCGTCGCCAGCATCCAAATTTGATCGAAATCCACTACTATAATTGAATTAATCGGAATATCTATCTTATGCTAAAGTCGCTTACTTCATCTGCTTTTATATTCAATCTTTCTTTTCTGCGCGTTTAGAATAAATCGCTTGTGGCCCCGACGGTAGGATACTTTTTTCTGTCGGCGACCGCAATAAAAAATTAAAATCTCCTCCTAATGCAACAATTTTAAAATTAATAAGCTAACCAAAAAAAAAAGAATTATCAAAATCCATGTGAGGCTTTTCATTAATCTTCCATTGTTTCCTCTTTATTCGTCCTGCAATCAATTTTCGCTTTTTTTTCGTCACTAAAAATCGAGCACTGCCTAATATGGATTTTAAGGGCTTTTTAGTATATATATTTTCACTACCTGTTGACTTGGGCGCTGCTTACAATCTGTTCATGATGTTTTTCACTCATACATCCCCAATTCCACAGTTTTTTCGTTTTAAAGCTTATCTCTTCGACATTTTTTCTTTTTCTAATGCAACCCCTACCGGTAAACCAAATTTAATTTTCTTCTTAATTTATATGTAGGATTACCTAAAAGCACGCTTTTCTTATTAAAAAGAACATTATTGGTTTTATCCTACTCTGAAACCACATTCCGGATAACCTTAAAATCGGTTCGTCATAAAATAAGTTAAGAATAATAAAATCTATTAAAAATAGTCAATCCTATCACCTATCTCAATCTAAAACCTACATAAATACATAATTTCCTCGAAGTTCCCTTATCATCAATTTGACCCTAATAGCGAGTTTCATTCAAATTTTAAAGATTTGATCTCAAAATTCAGATTTGCTCTTTTCAATGAAACTTGTTTTACGATTTAATCGTAGTATTAGTGATTATCTGACAAGCACACACAGTATTTTGACGACACACAAAAATATCTATGCACAGTTGTTGATTCACTCAAAATGCCATTTTGGTATTTTCTGACTTCAAAAACATCTTTTATTACTATTTTGTTCTTTTATTGTTATTTGTTGATTTTATTGTTTAACACAGGCTGGCACAAGTTAACAACAAATTACAAAACATTTTCCATTTGACGTCTGACCGAAAAGACTATTTACATGTATGTGTGCATTCAGATCAAATCTGCCACCCCATTAGAGATCAAATCTTTTGTGTTGAGATTTGATCTAGATTTGCTCTTTTTCTTGCAATGAAACTCTCAAAACTGAAAAAGATCAAATCTTTTGACAGAAAGAGCAAATCTTTTCTTCAATGAAACTCGCTATAAGTCATAACCTAGATCCTCTCGTCGTCATCGTTTATGTCGTAAAAATTCGGTTTCTCAAAAATCACATTTCGGTGTCTTTTAACATTTCCTTTTTATATTAATTTTATTTATTATTGTCAAGCCCGCATGTGCTCTGTGCTTTTGCTGTGATTTCAACGCTGACCACAAAAGCAGCTGGCTGTACAAATGCAAGGAGTTTGTTTTTCTTGTTTGTTTTCTAATCACAACTTTTTCTTTCAGGAATCCATAACAATGTAGAGCACATTGCGCTGGCGTTAGAAAGATAGGAAGGGGAAGGACAGGAGGTGTCGATTAACATTGGTTTTGAATGTTTTCAGATCAAAATGGTAAGGGAAAATCTCTTCGGGTAAACTATCCCAAATTCGTGTTGGTCGGCTAAAACAAGAATCCCTATATTTCACGGTATGTCCAAAATTGGGCTCAAAGGTGAACTGGTGAGCATTCCTTGTGAGACGGGTATTTTGGGAGAAACTTTTAAGGGGAGGATGAAGCTGGCTACTTCGAGTAAACATTGTTTATAAAAGAAACGATAAAATAAGGAAACACATAAAACATTGCGTAGGTGTTCGAGAGGGGCAATTGTTTCAATGGCAGTTCTATTTCCTATCAATCTTAACGCTCGATTATGTATTCATTCAAGCAGGTGAAGCGATGTTTGCGAAGCACCTGCCCAGATGTGGGAGCTATACTCGAGTTTGGGGCGTATAAACGCTTTATAAATTGTAACCAAATCAGTAGGAAAAAAAAATACTTCTTACACCAATACAGGAAACCTAAGCACTTAGCAGCATTTTAAGCGATCTCAAATATATGGTCGTTCTTACGGAGGTTAAGTGGATTAGAAGTAACAGACAGAAGATCATTTATAAAAATGAGGAAAAGAGTCGAAAGCAAAAGGGAGCCCTGGGGCACACGAGCATTTAGTATGTAAAAATTAGACTTGAAACCGTCTAATACAACTTATATGAACGGTCCAGAAGATAGCTTCTAATCCCATGAACAAGAGTATTATCGATCCTAAAAGCACGCATTTTCGTTAAAAGAGCTTCAATTTCAATTTCAATTTCAATTTATTTCCAAAAGACATAGTTTACAAAGACACATTAAGATATAACTCTTTTAGAGCATCTAGTATAATAATATTACAAAATTTTCAGTAGCAATAAAAGAAAATCCATTTATATAAACACACATAAAATAAAATAAGTAGTAGCTAGAGAAGTTAATATAAATAAATAAATTCATTTAAATAATAGTTATTAAAGATTAGAATAGTGCAAATATAATTTCTTCTTAAAGGTACATGGTGAGGCTATATTCAGCAATTCGTTTGGAACTAAATTCCATAAACGCACTGCAGTTACATAGTTAGAAGGAGCGTTCGGCTATGACGTGTGGGAAACGCGGTATAATAAGTTTCAACCCACGTTGTGAATTGCCAAACTGGAGCGATTCACTTAAATAAGTTGGACAATTATTGTAGATGACATTATGGAACCTTCGAATAAGCCTGTACCTCCAAAACTTTTCAAGACTCATACCAAACAGAGTGTGTTGTAAATGCGAGAGGCTGCTATGTCTCTGAGTCACATATAGAAAGCGAATACAAGCATTGAAAGCAACATTAAGTTTTCGTTTACAATTGACAATCAAGAATAGGATATACTGAACAATTAAAAATTAAATATGGTAAAATCAAAGATTTTATCAGGTATTTCTTCATATCAGGAGAAAACAATTCAGAGGAGGATCGTAAGGAACGCAGACCAAAATAGATATGCCTAATTGTGTCAGAAATTGCTTCACAGCAGCTTAAATTACTATTAATTCTATACCCTAAATATTTCACTTCTTTCACGTACTTAATACTTTCATAATCAAGAATTACCGAAAGAAAATCATCAGGAATAATCACATCCCAAGAACAAAGCAAGGCAACAGATTTAGAAGGATTTAATTTCATCGCATTATTATTCGACGAAAAAAGAATGTGATTTAAATCCTCATTCAGCCTTACTATACAATCCTCCATGAGGCCAATTGAGCGAAAGATGTATAGTACCACATCATCAGCATACAAATGGACTCGGCAGTTGTTTATTTCATCGGGGAGGTCATTAATGAACAATGAAAACAAAAGCCGACCCAAAACTGAGCCCAGTGGTATACCTGTGTTGGTTATAATAGGATTACATGTATCAACATCCGTTTTTATTAGTTGAATTCGATTTTGCAGATAATTGTGAAGAAGCTTTAACGTGGTGCTACCAAATTTAAAAATCAACTTAAGTTTAGATAGAAGAATCGAATGATCTATACAGTCGAATGCTTTTGAAAAATCAAGTAACTCCATGACACCAAACTTATCAGTATCGAGTGAAAATCGAATATCTGAAGTAAATTTTAATACCGCTGATTCACAGCTGTGTTTGCTCCAAAACCCTGATTGCCGTTGAGAAAATAAATTATTTTCAGTTACATAGACTTGAAATTGGTCATGAATATTTTTTTCAAAAACTTTACACAGGAAAGACAAAATACTAATAGGTCTGAAGTCAGAAGGATGAGAAGGATTTGCTTTTTTAGATACAGGTATTATGTTAGCACTTTTCTACCCATCAGGAAATTGAGCAATATATATAACAAAGTTAAATAAATGAAGAAGATGGTTTATTATAAATGGGAGTATGAGCTTTAAGAACTTTGGAGATATATCACCAGGGCCAACAGCATTTGATTTAACACACTTGATAAAACAAAGTAACCCACAAGGATAAATGCAAACAAATCAGAAACATTAAACAAGTCTTGGGGGATGCGCGTACCAGGAAAAGGAGGGATCAGGAAATTGGACATTGATTGTGCACTAAAAGGGCATTTTTTTTCATTCTTATCGTCTTTAATACTAATTTTTTTTTCAAATTACTCCATAATTCCTTAGAACTGAGAGACGGATCAAGCTTCGATATTAAAAATTCCCGTTCGGAATTTCGAATGAGAGAACTTACTTTTTTAGGAGCTACTTTTATTATATTTTTAAATCTGCAAAAAAACGTCCCCTTTCCCGAATCATTGATTTAATGTTGTTGTTAAAGAACAAAAAAATAAAATCGTGAATAAAATCAGATGTAGGTCTTATTTGATCATTTCCCAAAATTCTCCTCTTGGAACTTGTTAAGAACATGTCGAGTAAGGAAGGATTTACAACTGACTTAAAACATGTAGGCCATAGGGTGTTTACAACCGACAGGCCTGTAACTTCACAGAAATAGTTGAGTAATCTCGTGACGCTGTTATTAAGCAAAAAAATGACGTTAAAGTCACCCCCAAACAGAATGTCACTATATTTTGGACTAAGTATAAGAAAAGTTTCTTCTAGGTCGTACAAATTTTCTTCAGTAAACATTTTAGGTGGACTGTATAAAGAAACAAGTAAACACTTTTCAACTGAATTTTTTACTTCAACACATAAAAACTCTATATTGGCGACGTTTGACCTATAAACTGTAGAAGCAGATATATGCTCACGCACGTATAAACATACACCGAATTTCCTCCGACTCCTTATCTATTCTCTTCTCAACAGCATCAGCACCAACGGTATCAGTTGTAGAAATAACATACCAGGAAAACACTTCTAAAGAGTTCATACTTGTGATGCATACAGGTTTTCTATTTACATCTTTGGATTGTCTAACATATACTCTGCCTTGTCTGGTAAACACAGCATGCAAGAAGCCTTTCTTCCTTAGTTCATTACCTTTACAAAAAATTGAATGGTTGTTTTTATTTAAGCTCTCATACACTCGTACAAACTTATTTCCTTCTAAACCCAGATCATTTAGTGTTACAGCTCTGAAGTTCTGTTTAAGTATGCATTTGCCCTTTTCAGAACATTTACTTTGTCTTGCGCGTCTGGGATTTTTACAATAATTGCACACTAGGTGTGAATCGGTGGTGACGGTACATAATTTATCAAATTACAGAAACTTCGAAAGTTTTGTGAAGGTTTTCATTGTCTCGTACCGGTATTCTATGAAGCACCTGATCTCCAGAAATATTACTGCGTGCAAGTGCATCAATTTGAATTTTTAACATTGGGTTATCTTTTTCTAACACTTGTGCCTTAACCAAAGTGAGTTCATCTTATTGCACGTTTAATCTACGTCCCTGTTGCTCCAACGTATCAAATCGGCTACCCAGTGTAAACAATGAGTGATTAAAAGAGCCAAGTCTCTGATTGAGTGTGTCTTCCAGCTTTTTGATTTTATTATCTAATTCAAGTTCAGAATTATTAATCCGTAAAGCTAAAGTGTCGTATCGCTCATTGAGTGTCTTGTCAAGTGTTTTAATTTTTTGGTTAAAATCAAGCTCTAAATTGTTAATGCGCGTAGATATATTTTTGCATAAAGCATTTATTTCTGTTTTTAATTGTGACACAATGGTTTTTGAGAGCAATTCAGGCCGAGTTTCTATTTTGTTCCATAAATTAGTTGAGGCTGAGATTATCACAGGAGAATTAGTATAAGAGATTGGATTACTAGAACACTTCTCCGCCGATCTTAGTTTTCAATGGTTCTCACTCGATGACATCTCCAGTTATATATTTTTCTTTTCTAATTTAATTTCAAAGAAATTTATACAAACTAAAACCTCTTTTTTAATAAATGAAATAATAATTTCAATATAAAAGTATCAAGTGTAAATAAATTTGTACTTTAATTAGACTATAGTAAACACTTTACTTATATATAAAGACTGTATGACAAAGAATTAAATAACTTTTTGCAGAGCTAAATCTTAATTTACCTTCCTTTGCACATTCGCTCTCAAAAATGTGCTAAATTCTATCAAATGCCTTGGAGATATCAAGGGCAATAATCTTACTTTCACCAATGCGATGTAAAGATTTGTTCCACTGTTCGGTGAGATATGCCATCAGACCACCAGTGGAACGGTTGCTGCAGAAACCATACTGACGGTCATGTAGAAGCTTTCGATCTTCGGGATAATCCTTTAGCTGACGGTTAATCAGCGTTTCCATGACCTAGTAAAGAAGGGATGTTAGTGCTATGGGTCGGTAGGAGGAGGGGGGGGATGGGTCACCTTTCTTAGAGACAGGCTGGATAAATGCTGTTTTCCATCTTCTAGGAAAGATTCCAGAAGAGTAGGAGCGATGGAAAAGCTTACGCAGAGGCCTAACCAGTGTGGAAGAACACCTTTTAAGAATCGGGTGTATACCATCCGGGCTACTGTACGAGTGCGGAGAAAAATCTATCCCTTGGAAAAATTAACATTCTCAAGTATAGGAGTGGCAACGTTGCTATGAGACAGCGTGGAGCTGGCAGCAAAATGGGGTGCGAGCAAGTTTGCCTTCTCTGAAAAGAAAACAATTGGTTTGTTATTGTCGATGAGCGTTGGAACCGAAGTTGCAAGTTTTTAATATATTTTACAAATGACCAAACATTTGTACTGCTTCTGGGACATTGCAGAATTTGTTGCCTTAATTTTTGGTCATGCAAAAATTTGGTTCTTTCAATGAGTTGCATGAGTTCCTTGTTTGTTTGTGCTTTTTCTCTATAGGGTTGGCTTTGCAAGATCGGAAACTTATTTTTTTGAGCTTGATAGCTTCTTTACACTCTGAGTTAAACCAGGAATATATAAAAATACAATTTTTTTAGGTAATTTTCATTACTCTAAATTATTAATATGATCCATTGTACACATATATGAATATATATATATAAAAGTTGAATTTTTTAAACATTGAACAATTATAAACGTTTCCCTAAAGTATACTGGTTTAGCTCATCAGTAGGAACCAAAAGACTCCTCCTAGACGTTTATCCTAGCTTGAATAAAACTCTTAAAGTTGTGAGAACATACATATACTACCAAGATGTCTGTCGATATAAGAGTCTTATTTATAACATGAACTGGATATACAGCATCTGATGTTATAAAGCCGAACATTAAAAAAAAAAATCATGAATTGCTTGTTAGGCGATTACGAAATATATAAAATGTTTAGATAATTTTCATTACTCTTAATTATTAATATGATCCATTGTACACATATATGAATATATAGAAAATAACTTTAAATACAAAAATCTAAAATGTTCGGCTTTATAACATCAGATGCTGTATATCCAGTTCATGTTATAAATTAGACAAGCTAAGATAAACGTCTAGGAGGAGTATATTCGTTCCTACTGTAGAGCTAAACCAGTATACTTTAGCGAAACGTTTATAATTGTACAATGTTTGAAAAATTCAACTTTTAAATTTTATTATTTAAAGTTATTTTCTATATATTCATTTAAACAAGGACTTTTCTTTAGGCTTGATGCTTTTTATTTTGTTAGGAATAAAAACACGCATCCATAGAAGAATCACATTTGTGATCATTTTAGCACTGTCATCAATGTCACTATCGAGGAATCATAGTAACCAGTTAAAATTTCGGAAAAAAAATATTCAGGCCATCCCAGTTGGCTCTTTCGTATTGCCAAATGGTCCTGGTGGGAAGTTTTTCTTTAACTAGATGGGTGGAGGATGAGAAATTAGCTGAAATGAAACAATGGTCCGTAGTGCTAAATGGAGAAGTTACACTTATAATATATTTATCAGGGTGAAAAGTAAGAAACAAGAGTATGAGAGGCTTTCCCAGCAACATCTGGTATACGCGTTGGCACATATATCAGTTGGTTAAGGTGATGTAACCAGGCAAAGAGCTCGACATACCTTGCTTCGGGTGTTGTCTGACCAGAATAGTGGAGCCAATTGGAATTGTGTACATTAAAATCGCCCGCAATATGATGACTGGTGTTGCTTTTCTGCCCAACATTTTCCTCGGATATTTGATACAATTCTCGAAAATCTCCTCTTCTCGCAGCGTTTTCCCCATTATCAGCAAGCCCGTCTAGCCTCACCCTCCTGTCACGTCTCACACAACGATAGACCATCTTGTGTGCTATCCGATATTCGCTTCGCAATTCAGCCTTTCGTTGATTGTCTGTCTCGGCGTTTACTTGCATCTTCAAAGATTTACGAAGCTAGATTTTTCCCCGGACGTCTAGAGATATCCAAGAGTCTCTAACTCTTATCCGCCTGGGCACACTCTCCGGATCCAGCCCTGTTGATATAGTTACGACAAATGTTGGGATCACTTAAAGCATTCGTATTAAGTTTTGGACTACTAGGTGAATCCTGCGATTGTCGTGGTACAGCCACGGTTCGTAGTTTGAGACTCATGACAACCAAGTGGTGGTCGCTTCCCACATCGGCATTTTCTTTTGTGGTTTACTTGTTCTAATAAAATTGTATTTTCTTGTTGTTTGTTTTTCCTGAAAAAATATTTGTGTTGTTCACTTAATAATTTAACTAATAAAATAATTAGTTAACAGAACTCTTGCCTTAAGTTCCATGGTATAAAGGTCGTAACTGTAAAAGATTTCTAGATTTTTTGTTACGCTCGGCGGAATTTATATTTGTCTACCGTACATAAGTTTGAACGGAGTGTATGAAGTAGAAGTGTTTGGCGTCCTGCTTTGAACGAAAATGGCATATTTGATTCAGTTATCCCAATCCTCTTGAAATTTATTAATAAATGTATGCAAAAGTTTGGAGTTAAATTATTTTGAGAAGTTTACAAATATTCTTAAATATGTCGCTAAGTAAGTTTTAACCTTGATCTAACAAAACTCAAAGAGTTACTCATCTTAGGCAACTTTTATGGAATCGCTGCAAAAGGAAGTTTTGCATAATCTGCAACTCCGCCAAAAATGGCTAACTCCAACGTGGCCACTAGCACGCATCGTCGAAACCTATTCAGGGGAAGATGGAATGATTCGAGTCGTGGCAGTCAAAACCAACCGACCCAAAACTGAGCCCAGTGCTATACCTGTGTTGGTTATAATAGGATTACATGTATCAACATCCGTTTTTATTAGTTGAATTCGATTTTGCAGATAATTGTGAAGAAGCTTTAACGTGGTGCTACCAAATTTAAAAATCAACTTAAGTTTAGATAGAAGAATCGAATGATCTATACAGTCGAATGCTTTTGAAAAATCAAGTAACTCCATGACACCAAACTTATCAGTATCGAGTGCAAATCGAATATCTGAAGTAAATTTTAATACCGCTGATTCACAGCTGTGTTTGTTCCAAAACCCTGATTGCCATTGAGAAAGTAAATTATTTTCAGTTACATAGACTTGAAATTGGTCATGAATATTTTTTTCAAAAACTTTACACAGGAAAGACAAAATACTAATAGGTCTGAAGTCAGAAGGATGAGAAGGATTTGCTTTTTTAGATACAGGTATTATGTTAGCACTTTTCTACCCATCAGGAAATTGAGCAATATATATAACAAAGTTAAATAAATGAAGAAGATGGTTTATTATAATTGGGAGTATGAGCTTTAAGAACTTTGGAGATATATCACCAGGGCCAACAGCATTTGATTTAACACACTTGATAAAACAAAGTAACCCAAAAGGATAAATGCAAACAAATGAGATAGGATTCTCATAATCAGAAACATTAAACAAGTCTTGGGGGATGCGCGTACCAGGAAAAGGAGGGATCAGGAAATTGGACATTGATTGTGCACTAAAAGGGCATTTTTTTTTCATTCTTATCGTCTTTAATACCAATTTTTTTCAAATTACTCCATAATTCCTTAGAACTGAGAGACGGATCAAGCTTCGATATTAAAAATTCCCGTTCGGAATTTCGAATGAGAGAACTTACTTTTTTAGGAGCTACTTTTATTATATTTTTAAATCTGCAAAAAAACGTCCCCTTTCCCGAATCATTGATTTAATGTTGTTGTTAAAGAACAAAAAAATAAAATCGTGAATAAAATCAGATGTAGGTCTTATTTGATCATTTCCCAAAATCCTCCTCTTGCAACTTGTTAAGAACATGTCGAGTAAGGAAGGATTTACAACTGACTTAAAACATGTAGGCCATAGGGTGTTTACAACCAACAGGCCTGTAACTTCACAGAAATAGTTGAGTAATCTCGTGACGCTGTTATTAAGCAAAAAATTGACGTTAAAGTCACCCCCAAACAGAATGTCACTATATTTAGGACTAAGTATAAGAAAAGTTTCTTCTAGGTCGTACAAATTTTCTTCAGTAAACATTTTAGGTGGACTGTATAAAGAAACAAGTAAACACTTTTCAACTGAATTTTTTACTTCAACACATAAAAACTCTATATTGGCGACGTTTGACCTATAAACTGTAGAAGCAGATATATGCTCACGCACGTATAAACATACACCGAATTTCCTCCGACTCCTTATCTATTCTCTTCTCAACAGCATCAGCACCAACGGTATCAGTTGTAGAAATAACATACCAGGAAAACACTTCTAAAGAGTTCATACTTGTGATGCATACAGGTTTTCTATTTACATCTTTGGATTGTCTAACATATACTCTGCCTTGTCTGGTAAACACAGCATGCAAGAAGCCTTTCTTCCTAAGTTCATTACCTTTACAAAAAATTGAATGGTTGTTTTTATTTAAGCTCTCATACACTCGTACAAACTTATTTCCTTCAAAACCCAGATCATTTAGTGTTACAGCTCTGAAGTTCTGTTTAAGTATGCATTTGCGCTTTTCAGAACATTTACTTTGTCTTGCGCGTCTGGGATTTTTACAATAATTGCACACTAGGTGTGAATCGGTGGTGACGGTACATAATTTATCAAATTACAGAAACGTTCGAAAGTTTTGTAAAGGTTTTCATTGTCTCGTACCGGTATTCCATGAAGCACCTGATCTCCAGAAATATTACTGCGTGCAAGTGCATCAATTTGAATTTTTAACATTGGGTTATCTTTTTCTAAGACTTGTGCCTTAACCAAAGTGAGTTCATCTTATTGCACGTTTAATCTACGTCCCTGTTGCTCCAACGTATCAAATCGGCTACCCAGTGTAAACAATGAGTGATTAAAAGAGCTCTGATTGAGTGTGTCTTCCAGCTTTTTGATTTTATTATCTAATTCAAGTTCAGAATTATTAATCCGTAAAGCTAAAGTGTCGTATCGCTCATTGAGTGTCTTGTCAAGTGTTTTAATTTTTTGGTTAAAATCAAGCTCTAAATTGTTAATGCGCGTAGATATATTTTTGCATAAAGCATTTATTTCTGTTTTTAATTGTGACACAATGGTTTTTGAGAGCAATTCAGGCCGAGTTTCTATTTTGTTCCATAAATTAGTTGAGGCTGAGATTATCACAGGAGAATTAGTATAAGAGATTGGATTACTAGAACACTTCTCCGCCGATCTTAGTTTTCAATGGTTCTCACTCGATGACATCTCCAGTTATATATTTTTCTTTTCTAATTTAATTTCAAAGAAATTTATACAAACTAAAACCTCTTTTTTAATAAATGAAATAATAATTTCAATATAAAAGTATCAAGTGTAAATAAATTTGTACTTTAATTAGACTATAGTAAACACTTTACTTATATATAAAGACTGTATGACAAAGAATTAAATAACTTTTTGCAGAGCTAAATCTTAATTTACCTTCCTTTGCACATTCGCTCTCAAAAATGTGCTAAATTCTATCAAATGCCTTGGAGATATCAAGGGCAATAATCTTACTTTCACCAATGCGATGTAAAGATTTGTTCCACTGTTCGGTGAGATATGCCATCAGACCACCAGTGGAACGGTTGCTGCAGAAGCCATACTGACGGTCATGTAGAAGCTTTCGATCTTCGGGTTAATCCTTTAGCTGACGGTTAATCAGCGTTTCCATGACCTTATAAAGAAGGGATGTTAGTGCTATGGGTCGGTAGGAGGAGGGGGGGGATGGGTCACCTTTCTTAGAGACAGGCTGGATAAATGCTGTTTTCCATCTTCTAGGAAAGATTCCAGAAGAGTAGGAGCGATGGAAAAGCTTACGCAGAGGCCTAACCAGTGTGGAAGAACACCTTTTAAGAATCGGGTATATACCATCCGGGCTACTGTACGAGTGCGGGGAAAAATCTATCCCTTGGAAAAATTAACATTCTCAAGTATAGGAGTGGCAACGTTGCTATGAGACAGCGTGGAGCTGGCAGCAAAATGGGGTGCGAGCAAGTTTGCCTTCTCTGAAGAGAAAACAATTGTCGATGAGCGTTGGAACCGAAGTTGCAAGTTTTTAATATATTTTACAAATGACCAAACATTTGTACTGCTTCTGGGACATTGCAGAATTTGTTGCCTTAATTTTTGGTCATGCAAAAATTTGGTTCTTTCAATGAGTTGCATGAGTTCCTTGTTTGTTTGTGCTTTTTCTCTATAGGGTTGGCTTTGCCAGATCGGAAACTTATTTTTTTGAGCTTGATAGCTTCTTTACACTCTGAGTTAAACCAGGAATATATAAAAATACAAATTTTTTAGGTAATTTTCATTACTCCAAATTATTAATATGATCCATTGTACACATATATGAATATATATATATAAAAGTTGAATTTTTTAAACATTGAACAATTATAAACGTTTCGCTAAAGTATACTGGTTTAGCTCATCAGTAGGAACCAAAAGACTCCTCCTAGACGTTTATCCTAGTTTGAATAAAACTCTTAAAGTTGTGAGAACATACATATACTACCAAGATGTCTGTCGATATAAGAGTCTTATTTATAACATGAACTGGATATACAGCATCTGATGTTATAAAGCCGAATATTAAAAAAAAAATCATGAATTGCTTGTTAGGCGATTACGAAATATATAAAATGTTTAGATAATTTTCATTACTCTAAATTATTAATATGATCCATTGTACACATATATGAATATATAGAAAATAACTTTAAATACAAAAATCTAAAATGTTCGGCTTTATAACATCAGATGCTGTTTATCCAGTTCATGTTATAAATAAGACAAGCTAAGATAAACGTCTAGGAGGAGTATATTCGTTCCTACTGTAGAGCTAAACCAGTATACTTTAGCGAAACGTTTATAATTGTACAATGTTTGAAAAATTCAACTTTTAAATTTTATTATTTAAAGTTATTTTCTATATATTCATTTAAACAAGGACTTTTCTTTAGGCTTGATGCTTTTTATTTTGTTAGGAATAAAAACACGCATCCATAGAAGAATCACATTTGTGATCATTTTAGCACTGTCATCAACGTCACTATCGAGGAATCATAGTAACCAGTTAAAATTTCGGAACAAATTATTCAGGCCATCCCAGTTGGCTCTTTCGTATTGCCAAATGGTCCTGCTGGAAAGTTTTTCTTTAACTGGATGGGTGGAGGATGAGAAATTAGCTGAAATGAAACAATGGTCCGTAGTGCTAATGGAGAAGTTACACTAATAATATATTTATCAGGGTGAAAAGTAAGAAACAAGAGTATGGGAGGCTTTCCCAGCAACATCTGGTATACGCGTTGGCACATATATCAGTTGGTTAAGGTGATGTAACCAGGCAAAGAGCTCGACATACCTTGCTTCGGGTGTTGTCTGACCAGAATAGTGGAGCCAATTGGAATTGTGTACATTAAAATCGCCCGCAATATGATGACTGGTGTTGCTTTTCTGCCCAACATTTTCCTCGGATATTTGATACAATTCTCGAAAATCTCCTCTTCTCGCAGCGTTTTCCCCATTATCAGCAAGCCCGTCTAGCCTCACCCTCCTGTCACGTCTCACACAACGATAGACCATCTTGTGTGCTATCCGATATTCGCTTCGCAATTCAGCCTTTCGTTGATTGTCTGTCTCGGCGTTTACTTGCATCTTCAAAGATTTACGAAGCTAGATTTTTCCCCGGACGTCTAGAGATATCCAAGAGTCTCTAACTCTTGTCCGCCTGGGCACACTCTCCGGATCCAGCCCTGTTGATATAGTTACGACAAATGTTGGGATCACTTAAAGCATTCGTATTAAGTTTTGGACTACTAGGTGAATCCTGCGATTGTCGTGGTACAGCCACGGTTCGTAGTTTGAGACTCATGACAACCAAGTGGTGTTCGCTTCCCACATCGGCATTTTCTTTTGTGGTTTACTTGTTCTAATAAAATTGTATTTTCTTGTTGTTTGTTTTTCCTGAAAAAATATTTGTGTTGTTCACTTAATAATTTAACTAATAAAATAATTAGTTAACAGAACTCTTGCCTTAAGTTCCATGGTATAAAGGTCGTAACTGTAAAAGATTTCTAGATTTTTTGTTACGCTCGGCGGAATTTATATTTGTCTACCGTACATAAGTTTGAACGGAGTGTATGAAGTAGAAGTGTTTGGCGTCCTGCTTTGAACGAAAATGGCATATTTGATTCAGTTATCCCAATCCTCTTGAAATTTATTAATAAATGTATGCAATAGTTTGGAGTAAAATTATTTTGAGAAGTTTAAAAAATATTCTTAAATATGTCGCTAAGTAAGTTTTAACCTTGATCCAACAAAACTCAAAGAGTTACTCATCTTAGGCAACTTTTATGGAATCTCTGCAAAAGGAAGTTTTGCATAATCTGCAACTCCGTCAAAAATGGCTAACTCCAACGTGGCCACTAGCACGCATCGTCGAAACCTATTCAGGGGAAGATGATATGATTCGAGTCGTGGCAGTCAAAACCAACAAGGACATTTATAAGCGTCCAATAACACAAATATGTCGATTGCCGATCACATAGATCCTGTTGAAAAGGATGCTTTTCAAGGTGGCCGGTTATTCATTTTTTTTTTTTTTTAATTTCACTATTCAATTTTTTTATCGTTTTTTCTAATGAGCCAGATTCTTGGCATTTCAAATTTCCTTAACCTGACTCAAATTCAATTACAGCTCAGGTTAATAAGACATTTAATTTGTTATTCCAACTTGTCGCTCTCCATGCACATTCCTTAGTTCACATTTCAATTCATCATTTTTTATTCAGTATAAAAGCTTGTATTTTGCATAGCTCAGTCAACAAAGGAATTTTCTTAGGCGGCTTCGCATTCAATGCAGTCTATAAACTCATTGTGTGGTATCGCTTACTCAACATTTTAAGAATATGGGACTTATTCAGTGCTTTTGATTGAGCGATAAGTTGGAAGAAAAAAATATAAAATTGAGTCTTCGCTCACACTTTGTTTAAAGTGTTATTTGTTATATTTGTCTACCGTACATAAGTTTGAACGGAGTGTATGAAGTAGAAGTGTTTGGCGTCCTGCTTTGAACGAAAATGGCATATTTGATCCAGTTATCCCAATCCTCTTGAAATTTATTAATAAATGTATGCAATATTTTGGAGTTAAATTATTTTGATAAGTTTACAAATATTCTTAAATATGTCGCTAAGTAAGTTTTAACCTTGTAGTAGAAAAATTCTTCTCACTTTTATTAAGAGTCCGAAATGTATTTTAGATAGGAAGGTCTTTACCAATTTCTCCTTTCGAAAGGACACTACCAATGGCAACATAACTAGCATCCGTTGTTTAAATTAAATTTTTGGTGAAATCAGGATATTGAAGTGGATAGTGAATACGAAGCTACACAACACAGGAGCTACATCATCATAATCATCATCAGGTCCTGTAACCTCGCTCGGAGCATAGGGCGCCAAAAAACGTCACCATCCTTCACTATCTGCAGCTAGATATCATTGCTGTGGTCATTTTCTCTGGGAATTAGCTTCTGCTAGGATTGTTGATTTCCCTGGTGTTCTTGGTCTTCCCATCCGCCATGAATCCTGAGGATTCCATTTAAAAGATTGTTTCGCAATATCATCGTTTTGTTTCCTCAGTGTTTGACCAATTCATTGCCATTTGCGCTTTCTTATGTCAAAGTCCAAACGCTTCTGACTTGTTCTGTGCGACAATTCCTGGTTAGAAATAGTTTGTGGCCAGCGATTCTTCAGGATATGAAGTAGACAGCGATTCACAAAAGCCTGCAATTTTCTCGAGATGGTGGCCGAGACTTTCCAAGTTTCGCAAGCATATAACACCACGGATTTAACATTGGATTCGAAGAATCTCAACTTTGTGCATAAGGAGATTTGATCGGTTTTCCAAATTTGAGATAGAGAACCATAGGCAACGCGGGCTTTATTTATTCTGCTTTTTACGTCCAGATCCGTACCACCATTTACTGATAGAGTACTTCCGAGGTAATTAAACTGTTCGACCTCTTCAACAGGCATGTCATGCAGAATAATACATTGTTGTGTGTGTGGGGGGGGGGGCTGTTAGCATTATTTTTGTCTTTTTGCTATTTAATCTAAGATGGCACGATTCTCCTTTTACCCTTAAAGTTTGACGTTCACTTTCAGCCAACTGATGTAATTTGCCATGAGGCATATATCGTCGGCGTAGTCTAAATAGCTAAGCCTTTCAAATGTTCTCCACGCCTCTCCGTTGTACCAACACTGGCTGTCAGAACTTCATTTATCGCCAGCAGGAAAAGAATTGGCATTAAAACATCCCCTTGTCTCACACCCTGACGCATTTTGAGAGAGTCGGATAGCTGCCCATTATACAACACAAAACACCTTGGAATTCCTGTAACCAGAAGTGATCTTCATATACATTCACGACTTACTCGGTCATAGGCCTTCTCAATTTTTATCCGTTCGTGGATTAAAATTGCCTTTCTTTGGCAACTTAATAATCACTCCATCTTTCCATTCCTTGGGATAGGTTTCGTTTTCCTAAACATTTTGTATCAGAGGATGCAAAATACTAGCTGCTGTGGCGGGATCAACTTTCAGGAATCCAGCTGGTACTCCGTCAAGCCCGGCTGCTTTGTTGTTTTTGAGGCGGGTTCAATGTCAATACCCTTACAGGATCTGTGCATATCATTTAGTTGGGGCACGTAGCTGATCTTCAATTGATACCAAAAGTGTCCCATCCACATCCATTACAGGATTTTGTTTATATATATAACTAGCGCACGCACTAGAGATTATTTGTTTCCCTTTAAATATTGTTATAAGATGATTTGATTTAGGGTTGGGAAAGGAATGTAGATTGGATAAGAAATGGAAGGAAAAGGAAATGGGTATGACAGGAAAGGGATACAGTAGGATTTGGTTAGGAAAGGAAACGATATGTTAGGAAATGGACAGGATAGGATAAGGAAACGATGTGAAACGCCATCTAGGTTAGGATGAATGATTGAAAGGAAAAGGAATTTGAATTTTGAATTCAAGGGACGGGCAGAAAACAAGAAAGATGGCGGTTAGGAAAGGAAACCGTTCATAATATCATAAGAAAAATTATAAAAACTAAACAAAAAATAAAATAAGTAAAATATACTGTAGACTAATTTAAGAAGCCTAGCTCTTTACTTTTAAAGGTTTATATTCACAAATAAATATCACAACAAAAAGGTTTATATATTAAATAAAATTAAAAATAAATAAATTAAAACAAAATACAACAAAAAACTAAGGACTTTCGCCCAAAATGAAATCAAATTATAAGTATAATTAATAAGAATAAGAAATTAAAACTAAAGTACAAGAAAAAAATTAAAAAAAGACTCCATCAAAATCAAATAGGTTTGGCATTCTACAGACCCAAATGATCTTCAAGCCTTAACTCCTGGCCACTTTCTTATAGGAGCACCAATGACCAGCATTAATGAACCATCCCTATCAAACCGAAACGTAAATCGGCTTAGCAGTTATCAAAGAGTCACTCATCTTAGGCAACTTTTATGGAATCGCTGCAAAAGGAAGTTTTGCATAATCTGCAACTCCGCATGGCTAACTCCAACGTGGCCTAGCACGCATCGTCGAAACCTATTCAGGGGACGATGGAATGATTCGAGTCGTGGCAGTCAAAACCAACAAGGGCGTGCAATAACACAAATATGTCGATTGCCGGTCACATAGATCCTGTTGAAAAGGATGCTTTTCAAGGTGGCCGGTGTTTAGCATTTAATTTCAATATTAATTTTTTTTTTGTTTTTTATTTCACTATTCAATTTTTTTATCGTTTTTTCTAATGAGCCAGATTCTTGGCATTTCAAATTTCCTTAACCTGACTCAAATTCAATTACAGCTCAGGTTAATAAGACATTTAATTTTTTATTCCAACTTATCGCTCTCCATGCACATTCCTTAGTTCACATTTCAATTCATCATTTTTTATTCAGTATAAAAGCTTGTATTTTGCATAGCTCAGTCGACAAAGGATTTTTCGTAGGCGGCTTCGCAATCAATGCAGTCTATAAACTCATTGTGTGGTATCGCTTACTCAACATTTAAAGAATATGGGACTTATTCAGTGCTTTTGATTGAGCGATAAGTTGGAAGAAAAAAATATAAAATTGAGTCTTCACTCACACTTTGTTTAAAGTGTTATTTGTTATATTTGTCTACCGTACATAAGTTTGAACGGAGTGTATGAAGTAGAAGTGTTTGGCGTCCTGCTTTGAACGAAAATGGCATATTTGATCCAGTTATCCCAATCCTCTTGAAATTTATTAATAAATGTATGCAATATTTTGGAGTTAAATTATTTTGAGAAGTTTACAAATATTCTTAAATATGTCGCTAAGTAAGTTTTAACCTTGATCTAACAAAACATATTTGGGTGTGCCATAACGAAATATTATTTCTTTTTTTATGAATGATCTCATATTTTCATATCGTGCTGTAGGCGATATCTCACCATTCTGAAATTTATATCTTTACAATTTTGAATATAAACTAGAGCTTTATGATCAGTATATATTTGAAATTTTAGTCCGTAAAGATAAGGTCGGAAATGTTTAACTGACCAAACGATAGCCAAAAGTTTCTTATCAGTAGTAGTTATCAGTATTTTAGATAGGAAGGTCTTTACCAATTTCTCCTTTCGAAAGGACACTACCAATGGCAACATAACTAGCATCCGTTCTTTAAATTAAATTTTTGGTGAAATCAGGATATTGAAGTGGAAGTGGTGTTAGAAATTCGAATTAAGAATTCGAATTTTTAATATTTTACGAGTGTAAAATATTTGGAAAACCAAAAATGCTGAGCAACTACCGTATTATTGACGGACAAACAAGCAAATAGGGCGACTTCACTACAGAGCATTCTAGAGCCACATCTACTTCTCGGTACGCCAACTGCAACAACAACCACATTTGCAGACCCAGAAGAAACCAACTCCACAGGGCATACCAGAGCCACTTTTACTTTCCGGTCCGAAAATCACAACAACAACCACATTTGCGGAGCCAGAAGAAGCGAAATTCGTAAAGCGCATCAGAGCCACTTCTACTATTTAGTCCGCAAATTGCAACAACAACCACATTTTCGGACCCAAAATAAGTCGAATTCATAGAGCATACCAGAGCAACATCTACTTTTCGGTCCCCAAATTACAATACATTTGCGGACCCAAACAAAGTGCAATGCACACAACACGGAGCTACACAACACAGGAGCTACATCATCATAATCATCATCAGGTCCTGTAACCTCGCTCGGAGCATAGGGCGCCAAAAAACGTCACCATCCTTCACTATCTGCAGCTAGATATCATTGCTGTGGTCACTTTCACTGGGAATTAGCTTCTGCTAGGATTGTTGATTACCCTGGTGTTCTTGGTCATCCCATCCGCCATGAATCCTGAGGATTCCATTCAAAAGATTGTTTCGCAATATCATCCTTTTGTTTCCTCAGTGTTTGACCAATTCATTGCCATTTGCGCTTTCTTATGTCAAAGTCAAAACGCTTCTGACTTGTTCTGTGCGACAATTCCTGGTTAGAAATAGTTTGTGGCCAGCGATTCTTCAGGATGTGACGTAGACAGCGATTCACAAAAGCCTGCACTTTTCTCGAGATGGTGGCCGAGACTTTCAAAGTTTCGCAAGCATATAACACCACGGATTTAACATTGGATTCGAAGAATCTCAACTTAGTGCATAAGGAGATGTGACCGGTTTTCCAAATTTGAGATAGAGAACCAAAGACAACGCGGGCTTTATTTATTCTGCTTTTTACGTCCAGATCCGTACCACCATTTGCTGATAGAGTACTTCCGAGGTAATTAAACTGTTCGACCTCTTCAACAGGCATGTCATGCAGAATAATACATTGTTGTGTGTGTGGAGGGGTGGGGGGCTGTTAGCATTATTTTTGTCTTTTTGCTATTTAATCTAAGATTGCACGATTCTCCTTTCACCCTTAAAGTTTGACGTTCACTTTCAGCCAACTGATGTAATTTGCCATGAGGCATATATCGTCGGCGTAGTCTAAATAGCTAAGCCTTTCAAATGTTCTCCACGCCTCTCCGTTGTACCAAAACTAGTTGTCAGAACTTCATTTATCGCCAGCAGAAAAAGAATTGGCCATAGAACATCCCCTTGTCTCACACCCTGACGCACTTCGAAAGAGTCGGATAGCTGCCCATTATACAACACAAAACACCTTGGAATTCCTGTAACCAGAAGTGATCTTCATATACATTCACGACTTACTCGGTCATAGGCCTTCTCAATTTTTATCGGTTCGTAGATTAAAATTGCCTTTCTTTGGCAACTTAATAATCACTCCATCTTTCCTTGGGATAGGTTTCGTTTTCCTAAACATTTTGTATCAGAGGATGCAAAATACTAGCTGCTGTGGCGGGATCAGCTTTCAGGAATCCAGCTGGTACTCCGTCAAGCCCGGCTGCTTTGTTGTTTTTGAGGCGGGTTCGATGTCAATACCCTTACAGGATCTGTTCATCTCATTTAGTTGGGGCACGTAGCTGATCTTCAATTGATACCAAAAGTGTCCCATCCACATCCATTACAGGATTTTTTTTAATTATATAAAACTAGCGCGCGCACAAGAGATTCTTTGTTTCCCTTTAAATGTTGTTATAAGATGATTTGATTTAGGGTTGGGAAAGGAATGTAGATTGGATAAGAAATGGAAGGAAAATGAAATGGGTATGACAGGAAAGGGATACAGTAGGATTTGGTTAGGAAAGGAAACGATAGGTTAGGAAATGGACAGGAATAGGATAAGGAAACGATGTGAAACGCGTGATTGAAAGGAGAAAGAATTTGAATTTTGAATTCAAGGGACGGGCAGAAAACAAGAAAGATGGCGGTTAGGAAAGGAAACCGTTCATAATATCATAAGAAAATAAAAAAAAATAAACAAAAAATAAAATAAGTAAAATATACTTTAGACTAATTTAAGAAGCCTCGCTCAAAACTTTAAAGGTTTATATTCACAAATAAAAGGTTAATAGATAAAATTATATTAAAAAAAAATAAATTGAAACAAAATATAACAAAAAAATAAGGATATTTGCCCAAAATGAAATCAAATTATTAGAATCTTAAAACTAAAGTACTAGAAAAAAATTAAAATAAGACTCCATCAAAATCAAATAGGTTTGGCATTTTTTTTTTGGAAATCTACAAATATTGCATATAGAATATCAATATTTTTAAGGTAGTATTTTAATTCATCAAATTTATATTAAATAAATAAAAGATAAATTAATCAAAAGAGACACAAAAAACTTAAAATTAGAGGATGAGAAGAAAAAAATAGAAGAAAAAAAATACATGAACAATTTCGGAGCTAACCGCTCCCCAAACTTCCCGCTATCTAAAAGTAACAGCGGTAAATTCACCCAGATATCAATTAGATTTCTATAGCGCCTCTTTTTACGTTATGCGCCGATTAATTACAAAAGCGACAACATTTTCCGCGTCCCAACCCTACCTTAACAGAGCTCTTTTTAGGAGGACGGTTTTTTCCAACGGTAGTTTTGCTTAGCCGAACGAACCCTTCCTAGCGGCTTTTATTAAAAAAAAAATATCTTCCTTTTTTTCCTTTGCACCAACAAATCTTTTAAAATGATTCAATCGGAACCACATATATTAATTACAAAAAAACTATCACGCCAAAAAGTAATTTGAATTATCAATCAATAAATATCGTCGCCAGCAGCCAAATTTGATCGAAGTCCACTACTATAATTGAATTTATCGGAATATCTATCTTATGCTAAAGTCGCTTACTTCATATGCTTTTATATTCAATCTTTCTTTTCTGCGCGTTTAGAATAAATCGCTTGTGGCCCCGACGGTAGGATACTTTTTTCTGTCGGCGACCGCAATCAAAAATCAAAATCTCCTCCTAATGCAACAATTTTAAAATTAATAAGCTAACCAAAAAAAAAAAGAATTATCAAAATCCATGTGAGGTTTTTCATTAATCTTCCATTGTTTCCTTTTTATTCGTCCTGCAATCAATTTTCGCTTTTTTTTCGTCACTAAAAATCGAGCACTGCTTATATGGATTTTAAGGGCTTTTTAGTATATATATTTTCACTACCTGTTGACTTGGGCGTTGCTTACAATCTGTTCATGATGTTCTTACACTCATACATCCCCAATTCGACAGTTTTTTTCTTTTACATTTTCGTTTTAAAGCTGTAGTTTCCCAACTACAGCTTATCTCTTCGATATTTTTTCTTTTTCTAATGCAACCCCTACCGGTAAACCAAATTTAATTTTCTTCTTAATTTATATGTAGGATTACCTAAAAGCACGCTTTTCTTATTAAAAAGAACATAATTGGTTTTATCCTACTCTGAAACCACATTCCGGGTAACCTTAAAATCGGTTCGTCATAAAATAAGTTAAGTATAATAAAATCTATTAAAAATAGTCAATCCTATCACCTATCTCAATCTAAAACCTACATAAATACATAATTTCCTCGAAGTTACCTTATCATCAATTTGATCCTTAGTCATAACCTAGATCCTCTCGTCGTCATCGTTTATGTCGTAAAAATGCGGTTTCTCAAAAATCACATTTCGGTGTCTTTTAACATTTCCTTTATAAATTTTATTTATTATTGTCAAGCCCGCGTGTGCTCTTTGCTTTCGCTGTGATTTCAACGCTGACCACAAAATCAGCTGGCTGTACAAATGCAAGGAGTTTGTTTTTCTTGTTTGTTTTCTAATCACAACTTTTTCTTTCAGGCATCCATAACAATGTAATGCACATTGCGCTGGTGTTAGAAAGATAGGAAGGGGAAGGACAGGGGGTGTCGATTAACATTGGTTTTGAATGTTTTCAGATCAAAATGGCAAGGGAAAATCTCTTCGGGTAAACTATCCCAAATTCGTGTTGTTCGGCTAAAACAAGAATCCCTATATTTCACGGTATGTCCAAAATTGGGCTCAAAGGTGAACTGGTGAGCATTCCTTGTGAGACGGGTATTTTGTGAGAAACTTTTAAGGGGAGGATGCAGCTGGCTACTTCGAGTAAACATTGTTTATAAAAGAAACGATAAAATAAGGAAACACATGAAACATTGCGTAGGTGTTCGAGGGGCAATTGTTTCAATGGCAGTTCTATTTCCTATCAATCTTAACGCTCGATTTTGTATTCTTTCAAGCAGGTGAAGCGATGTTTGCGAGGCACCTGCCCAGATGTGGGAGCTATACTCGAGTTTGGGGCGTATAAACGCTTTATAAATTGTAACCAAATCAGTAGGAAAAAAATACTTCTAACACCGATACAGGAAACCTAAGCACTTAGCAGCATTTTTAGCGATCTCAAATATATGGTCTTTCTTACGGAGGTCGTCGTTGACACACATACCGAGAACTGAGAGCTTTTCCGTTTATTCGATGAAAGTGCCATTCATGGACAATGGTATTGGGGTTATGTTTTGCTTTAACGACAGAAGACAGCATTGAGTTTTCGAAGCATTAAACTCCACACCTTTCCTGTAAACCCCATTTGGCAATGCTGTATAAATCGGAGTTTAATGAGCTTGACATACGGTACCATTGCAATTGTACGTCCGAAGGTGAAGGACGTGAATTATCGAACGAATATGAAAATCTGAGGGTAGAGTCATCAGCAAAACAGTTAAGTGGATTAGAAGTAACAGACAGAAGATTATTTATAAAAATGAGGAAAAGAGTCGAAAGCAAAACGGAGCCCTGGGGCACACGAGCATTTAGTATGTAAAAATTAGACTTGAAACCGTCAAATACAACTTATATGAACGGTCCAGAAGATAGCTTCTAATCCCATGAACAAGAGTATTATCGATCCTAAAAGCACGCATTTTCGTTAAAAGATGCGAGAGGCTGCTATGTCTCTGAGTCACATATAGAAAGCGAATACAATCATTGAAAGCAACATTAAGTTTTCGTTTACAATTGACAATCAAGAATAGGATATACTGAACAATTAAAAATTAAATATGGTAAAATCAAAGATTTTATCAGGTATTTCTTCATATCAGTAGAAAACAATTCAGAGGAGGATCGTAAGGAACGCAGACCAAAATAGATATGCCTAATTGTGTCAGAATTTGCTTCACAGCAGCTTAAATTACTATTAATTCTATACCCTAAATATTTCACTTCTTTCACGTACTTAATACTTTCATAATCAAGAATTACCGAAAGAAAATCATCAGGAATAATCACATCCCAAGAACAAAGCAAGGCAACAGATTTAGAAGGATTTAATTTCATCGCATTTTTATTAGACGAAATAAGAATGTGATTTAAATCCGCATTCAGCCTTATTATACAATCCTCCATGAAACCAATTGAGCGAAGGATGTATAGTACCACATCATCAGCATACAAATGGACTCGGCAGTTGTTTATTTCATCGGGGAGGTCATTAATGAACAATGAAAACAAAAGCCGACCCAAAACTGAGCCCAGTGGTATACCTGTGTTGGTTATAATAGGATTACATGTATCAACATCCGTTTTTATTAGTTGAATTCGATTTTGCAGATAATTGTGAAGAAGCTTTAACGAGGTGCTACCAAATTTAAAAATCAACTTACGTTTAGATAGAAGAATCGAATGATCTATACAGTCGAATGCTTTCGAAAAATCAAGTAACTCCATGACACCAAACTTATCAGTATCGAGTGCAAATCGAATATCTGAAGTAAATTTTAATTAATAATAAATAAAATTAATGATTCACAGCTGTGTTTGCTCCAAAACCCTGATTGCCATTGAAAAGTAAATTATTTTCAGTTACATAGACTTGAAATTGGTCATGAATATTTTTTTCAAAAACTTTACACAGGAAAGACAAAATACTAATAGGTCTGAAGTCAGAAGGATGAGAAGGATTTGCTTTTTTAGTGACAGGTATTATGTTAGCACTTTTCTACACATCAGGAAATTGAGCAATATATATAACAAAGTTAAATAAATGAAGAAGATGGTTTGTTATAAATGGGAGTATGAGCTTTAAGAACTTTGGAGATATATCACCAGGGCCAACAGCATTTGATTTAACACACTTGATAAAACAAAGTAACCCACAAGGATAAATGCAAACAAATCAGAAACATTAAACAAGTCTTGGGGGATGCGCGTACCAGGAAAAGGAGGGATCAGGAAATTGGACATTGATTGTGCACTAAAAGGGCATTTTTTTCATTCTTATCGTCTTTAATACCAATTTTTTTCAAATTACTCCATAATTCCTTAGAACTGAGAGACGGATCAAGCTTCGATATTAAAAATTCCCGTTCGGAATTTCGAATGAGAGAATTTACTTTTTTAGGAGCTACTTTTATTATATTTTTAAATCTGCAAAAAAACGTCCCCTTTCCCGAATCATTGATTTAATGTTGTTGTTAAAGAACAAAAAAATAAAATCGTGAATAAAATCAGATGTAGGTCTTATTTGATCATTTCCCAAAATCCTCCTCTTGGAACTTGTTAAGAACATGTCGAGTAAGGAAGGATTTACAACTGACTTAAAACATGTAGGCCATAGGGTGTTTACAACCGACAGGCCTGTAACTTCACAGAAATAGTTGAGTAATCTCGTGACGCTGTTATTAAGCAAAAAAATGACGTTAAAGTCACCCCCAAACAGAATGTCACTATATTTTGGACTAAGTATAAGAAAAGTTTCTTCTAGGTCGTACAAATTTTCTTCAGTAAACATTTTAGGTGGACTATATAGAAACAAGTAAACACTTTTCAACTGAATTTTTTAATTTTTTAATTGGCGACGTTTGACCTATAAACTGTAGAAGCAGATATATGCTCACGCACATATAAACATACACCGAATTTCCTCCGACTCCTTATCTATTCTCTTCTCAACAGGATCAGCACCAACGGTATCAGTTGTAGAAATAACATACCAGGAAAACACTTCTAAAGAGTTCATACTTGTGATGCATACAGGTTTTCTATTTACATCTTTGGATTGTCTAACATATACTCTGCCTTGTCTGGTAAACACAGCATGCAAGAAGCCTTTCTTCCTAAGTTGATTACCTTTACAAAAAATTGAATGGTTCTCATACACTCGTACAAACTTATTTCCTTCAAAACCCAGATCATTTAGTGTTACAGCTCTGAAGTTCTGTTTAAGTATGCATTTGCGCTTTTCAGAACATTAACTTTGTCTTGCGCGTCTGGGATTTTTACAATAATTGCACACTAGGTGTGAATCGGTGGTGACGGTACATAATTTATCAAATTACAGAAACGTTCGAAAGTTTTGTAAAGGTTTTCATTGTCTCGTACCGGTATTCCATGAAGCACCTAATCTCCAGAAATATTACTGCGTGCAAGTGCATCAATTTGAATTTTTAACATTGGGTTATCTTTTTCTAACACTTGTGCCTTAACCAAAGTGAGTTCATCTTATTGCACGTTTAATCTACGTCCCTGTTGCTCTAACGTATCAAATCGGCTACCCAGTGTAAACAATGAGTGATTAAAAGAGCCAAGTCTCTGATTGAGTGTGTCTTCCAGCTTTTTGATTTTATTATCTAATTCAAGTTCAGAATTATTAATCCGTAAAGCTAAAGTGTCGTATCGCTCATTGAGTGTCTTGTCAAGTGTTTTAATTTTTTGGTTAAAATCAAGCTCTAAATTGTTAATGCGCGTAGATATATTTTTGCATAAAGCATTTATTTCTGTTTTTAATTGTGACACAATGGTTTTTGAGAGCAATTCAGGCCGAGTTTCTATTTTGTTCCATAAATAAGTTGAGGCTGAGATTGTCACAGGAGAATTAGTATAAGAGATTGGATTACTAGAACACTTCTCCGCCGATCTTAGTTTTCAATGGTTCTCACTCGATGACATCTCCAGTTATATATTTTTCTTTTCTAATTTAATTTCAAAGAAATTTATACAAACTAAAACCTCTTTTTTAATAAATGAAATAATAATTTCAATATAAAAGTATCAATTGTAAATAAATTTGTACTTTAATTAGACTATAGTAAACACTTTACTTATATATAAAGACTGTATGACAAAGAATTAAATAACTTTTTGCAGAGCTAAATCTTAAGTTACCTTCCTTTGCACATTCGCTCTCAAAAATGTGTGAAATTCTATCAAATGCCTTGGAGATATCAAGGGCAATAATCTTACTTTCACCAATGCGATGTAAAGATTTGTTCCACTGTTCGGTGAGATATGCCATCAGACCACCAGTGGAACGGTTGCTGCAGAAGCCATACTGACGGTCATGTAGAAGCTTTCGATCTTCGGGTTAATCCTTTAGCTGACGGTTAATCAGCGTTTCCATGACCTTATAAAGAAGGGATGTTAGTGCTATGGGTCGGTAGGAGGAGGGGGAAGATGGGTCACCTTTCTTAGAGACAGGCTGGATAAATGCTGTTTTCCATCTTCTAGGAAAGATTCCAGAAGAGTAGGAGCGATGGAAAAGCTTACGCAGAGGCCTAACCAGTGTGGAAGAACACCTTTTAAGAATCGGGTGTATACCATCCGGGCTACTGTACGAGTGCGGAGAAAAATCTATCCCTTGGAAAAATTAACATTCTCAAGTATAGGAGTGGCAACGTTGCTATGAGACAGCGTGGAGCTGGCAGCAAAATGGGGTGCGAGCAAGTTTGCCTTCTCTGAAGAGAAAACAATTGGTTTGTTATTGTCGATGAGCGTTGGAACCGAAGTTGCAAGTTTTTAATATATTTTACAAATGACCAAACATTTGTACTGCTTCTGGGACATTGCAGAATTTGTTGCCTTAATATTTGGTGATGCAAACATTTGATTCTTTCAATGAGTTGCATGAGTTCCTTGTTTGTTTGTGCTTTTTCTCTATAGGGTTGGCTTTGCAAGATCGGAAACTTATTTTTTTGAGCCTGATAGCTTCTTTACACTCTGAGTTAAACCAGGAATATATAAAAATACAAATTTTTTTCAATGTCACTATCGAAGAATCATAGTAACCAGTTAAAGTTTCGGAAAAAATTATTCAGGCCATCCCAGTTGTCTCTTTCGTATTGCCAAATGGTCCTGGTGGGAAGTTTTTCTTTAACTGGATGGGTGGAGGATGAGAAATTAGCTGAAATGAAACAATGGTCCGTAGTGCTAAATGGAGAAGTTACACTAATGGTATATTTATCAGGGTGAAAAGTAAGAAACAAGAGTATGGGAGGCTTTCCCAGCAACATCTGGTATACGCGTTGGCACATATATCAGGTGGTTAAGGTGATGTAACAAGGCAAAGAGCTCGACATACCTTTCTTCGGGTGTTGTCTGACCAGAATAGTGGAGCCAATTGGAATTGTGTACATTAAAATCGCCCGCAATATGATGACTGGTGTTGCTTTTCTGCCCAACATTTTCCTCGGATATTTGATACAATTCTCGAAAATCTCCTCTTCTGGCAGCGATTTCCCCATTATCAGCAAGCCCGTCTAGCCTCACCCTCCTGTCACGTCTCACACAACGATAGACCATCTTGTGTGCTATCCGATATTCGCTTCGCAATTCAGCCTTTCGTTGATTGTCTGTCTCGGCGTTAACTTGCATCTTCAAAGATTTACAAAGCTAGATTTTTCCCCAGATGTCTAGAGATATCCAAGAGTCTCTAACTCTTGTCCGCCTGGGCACACTCTCCGGATCCAGCCCTGTTGATAAAGTTACGACATATGTTGGGATCACTTAAAGCATTCGTATTAAGTTTTGGACTACTAGGTGAATCCTGCGATTGTCGTGGTACAGCCACGGTTCGTAGTTTGAGACTCATGACAACCAAGTGGTGGTCGCTTCCCACATCGGCATTTCTTATACTTCGGACATCACACATTAACTTTCTTCACCTCTGCTGAATCATAATATGATCAATTTGCTTTTCGGTTTGACCATCTAGATGGAACCAGGTCACTTTGTTGCACGTCTTATAGTTTAATACAGTCCCACCTATCATCAAAGGTTCTCGGTTCACAAATTACAATAACAACTACATATGCGGACCCAGACGTAGTCAGCGAAAATTAACCCTCATTAACAGCAAACGACACGAGCACCGAAGATTAAACTATTTGCGTCTGGCCAACAGTGGCAAGGAGCGAGAAATACAATTCACTTTTCGTATACCCAAGCTCGAACATACGAGCATTCGAAAATTCGAGAAACAATAAATATCTTGGGTACGAGCACAACAACAACCACCTCAACCGAGTACCAAACTATGAAGATGGAAGTGCACAAGCCACATCCCTTTTCATAGTGTCTGGATTAGCGGAAGTTGCGGCCAGCAACGAAAATTGTTTGTCAGCTGCAGTGGAAATTTACCAGGCGAGAGCATTGTTTTTCTGATGATATATAAAGAGCATCAGAATGGAATTATTCATTTAGTCATTCAGTGTGTGCTTAAGTTTATTGTTATACGAATATGAGTGCTTCAGATGTTATACAAGCAGAGCAAACATACAGTCTCAATAAAGTTTTTTTTAGAATAATTGTGTATTTTATTATTTGCCTTCTAAAACATTTGCTCCTAATCGAGCAGGAATTTTTTTAACAGTGCAGCTTTAAAAGAAAATGAAGGTGCAATATTTATTTTTTAATTCGAATTTAATTACCAGTGTGAGTAAAAACAATTTTGAGTGCGAACTTAATAAAGAAAATACCTTGAAGTGTGCATTACTGGTCTCATTCCAGCAGAACACTTATTTAACCTAATCTGAGTAGGAGGTTATTTTTCATTTTTGAAAACGATTAAGAGAAGCTGCTGAAAGAACACATGCGAGTGGTGAACAGTGCAGCATCCTACAAAGCCCTGAAGGCACAGGACCTTTTTTTGGAATTTCATTGTTCCGGGATCGCCGCACATGGGTGTTATCTAGGAAGCCGGTGTGAAATCTATTAATCATCACCCGGGGAGGATCATGGGAAAACAGATCTTTACGTTTGAGACGCTGGCTATGACTCTTGTGCTTATTAAGGTATGCCTTAACTACATGCCCCTATGCGCGCTCTCAGATGACACAGGAGATCAGATGGTGCTACGACTTAGTGCTGATGTGAGCGACATGAGACGACTAAAGTTCTGGGGCATGATGAATCAAATGCAGCAGCATTTTTTGAAAGAAATGGAGCCACGAATATATCCACATCTTGCAGCAACGGTCCAAGTGGAGCAAAAAGAGCAGAAAAATTAGAACAGGTTATATGGTGCTGGTTAAGCTATATAATACACCACCTACAATATGACCATTGGGGCGTGTCACAGCCATCCACCAGGGCAGGAATGGACCTGTGCGGAGCGTGGAAGTGCAGCTGGAAGTACGATTTTGACGCAAGCAGCACACAAATTATGCGTCCTTCCTCTCGAAGAGCCTAGAGAAACAATTGAAGACGGGCCTTGGAGGGATGTTAGAAATTCGAATCTTTAATATTTTACGAATGTAAAATATTTGGAAAACCGAAAACACTGAGCAGATTCCCCATTATTTACCAATATTTATTTTAATTATAAAAAAACAAAATCATTAATTTTGATAAGAATAATTTTAATTAAAATAAAACAAAAAAAAACAAAATTTACACAGTATTAATTTGATTACTTATGAACCAACGCGTTTCGGAATGTTATTTACACACACAGTTGTTATTGTGTGTTATTTTTGATTTGGTGCTAAGTAGTTTTCTGAGAAAAAAGAACCATGCAGTCAGTGCGCTTACAGATTTGTCACTTTATGTGTTTTGATGTAATAGAAGAATAAAAATGGAAAAACCAAGAATATTGTAATTCAATTTCCATTCAAAAAATGATTTTATTTCATATAATATGCAAACATTTTGGTTTCCATTCATCACACGACATGGCATACGCCGTCTGCCAGTTGGCAATATAATTATAGGGTTTCAAATTTATTTAAAAAAATTTCATTAATAATTCGTTTTCTGTAGCCAAGTGCTATTTTAATGTACTGATACAGAACCTCCCAATCAGACTCCCCGTTAAGAATTTTAATAATTTCAGCTTCACTAAGGTAACTCTTTCCAATGGTACTTATTCTGGTAAAATACGTCCTCTTTCTCTCTAAGGTTACATAGCTCACACGTTTCTTGTAAATCGCTTCTATGCGGTAAGTAGTTCAGGGGGAGTAACTCTCCTCGTGCTTTTAAAATGACTGACACGAGATCGGTTGAGTACTCCGCCCTGAAGTAGTTGTTGGTTGACAAGTTGTAGTTCAGTTGCGCATATATGCTCCTAATATGAGACGAGATCCTGGCAATATAATCTTCTCGTTTTCTTTCGTCTACCAAACTAAACAGGCGATAGAGCTCGCTTTTCCACGTGTCCATCCTATCATCTTGTAGTGAAAGTGGAAGTCCACAGTACTCGGCTAAATTTCTCCAAGACTCAAACCATGATATTTTCTTTCGGATTACAAGCATTGCTATTTTTTTTTTGGTGTTCGACTGTCCTCGATCTTCGTTGTTCTGAGTACGTAGTCATTAACTTCACACCACTTTAAATGTTTAATTAAACAATAATGCAGGGGATAACAATATGCGCCAATATCTTTTATTTTCGCAAGAGCAGGTACGTGCGATCCTGTCGTGAACTTTATGTTCATAAGAAAAGCAGAAGGATTATATATTTGTGTACACTTTGACATTGATAAAAGACAATGCTGTCAGTATTAGAAAGAAAATGTAGTGCTGTTGTAATCCGATGTAAGAACATAGCTGATGACAAAACAGCTGCTGCCAAAAAATAAACGTTGGTTCATGTACATACTTTTCGCATCTTTGAAGGTAAACCGTTACTAAATGAAAATTTTCAAGACTCGAGTTATGAACGCCATCTATCTTAAAGTTAAAGAAAAGGAACTTTGTAACGTTTTATTTAGTCATATTTTTCTTTTCAATAAAATTCAATTTATTATACCATTTGTTGCGGCTACCTACAACCTAAATAAAAAGTCATTCAATGGAAATGACTGAAAACAAATCGCTCATTACCATTTAGCCAGAGGCGACCTTGTTAGTAGGGTTCAGGATTACTTCGGATGCTGCCCGGACTAAGCGGCCTTGGGATCTCGGACGACCTGTTCTCCTTCTCCGGAGGCATTGCTGAGGTTTGATGAGGTCGGCTGGCTATCTGCGGCTTAGGTTCGGAGAAGGGAAGCTTTTGGTGACCAATCTTAACCGGGATTGTTGGCTTCCCTTGATGTACTTCGTACGTGCACAGCGAGTGGTCAAGGGAAGATTCAACAAAGGTTCCTGGTTGGCGACGACGCTTGCTGGAATAGTCTCTTCCGATAATCGCCATCGGTGATTCTTGGTAAGGGATTTTCCACCAACCGTCGTCAAGGAATCCTGAGGCTTACCTCATTGGGGCTGGAGCTGTCGAGGATGATGCTCTCTGGAGTAGTCTGCTCCCGATCATCAACATGGATTATTTTCGGGAGTGGACTTTTCATCGACCATCGTCACATCCACTAATTTCATCGGACTTGGTAAGGACCCGAAAAGAGGAGGAAGCGATATCGTCCGTCTGGAGGTAAATCCTGAGGCAGCATTGGAAACCGGGATAGCAACCGAAGTGATGCTACGAAGCAACGAGATTGAAAAAAAAATTATCACAACAACTTCACGGATCCGCGGATCGATAACTTAAAAAGAGGAAACTCGATTGGAAAACGAAAATTTTTAATTTGTTAAGAAAAAGAGCGGCACAACAAATTTAACAAAATGATGTTTGCTAATTACTATCGTCTGTCAAAGCTGTTGGCGTTCTTTTCTTGATAGACGGTAGCAGCGAGTCGGCCATGACACCCCGGGATATCATGAGAGATAACTGATAGATTTCGGAAATCTGTTATACAGAGTGGTGGAAAAAATGAATAAGGTTTGAATATGCAATAAGGCCAGTGAAACACATGAAGATAGGCAAAGATTCTTGGCCAAAGATAAAACTACCAGGCATGTCGGATGGTAGGATTAATACATACTAGTGTGTAGATCGGATGATTTTTCCAAAAAGCTGGTTTTGGCAAGCACCGCTAAGCCAACCAGGAAAACAACGGTTGAAGCCAACATTGGCAAAGTCACGCTAGTTGATTGTTAGCTAACCATCGAGTGGAGTAGATCCTCTATCCGCTAGTAATAGTAAAGTTAGTAATATTATAAAATCATCTTTATAAAGTCCTTTGAGAAAGAAAAAAGATAAAGGCAGTGCAAGTGTGATTAATAAAAAAAAAAAAAGAAAAAAAAAACTAATAAAGTATATATTAAAAAAAAAAAGGAAGAAGGAAATTATAAAAGGACATTACGAGCCTCCAAGAGTGAAGATCTTGAAGGATAAAAGAGGGGTGAGTTTCGACAAGTTTTAATTTTCAAGTATATAATTGTTATATGTATGATGTGATACTCTACTAAACAAAAAATGGATGGTAATCAGATATTAATAAAAAAAAATTAATACAGGTTTCCTGAGAAAAAAAAAACATACATGAAGCGAAAAAGCCGGACCAGATTATGAAATTGTGAGTTGGACGGTGATGACAAGCTACGACGAGGAGTCTATGTTAAGACCGTATTTGGTTCGTGGGACTCTCCGAACCACCAAGTAAATTGGGGTCGAAACGACCAAAAAGTAGTTCGATAAATTATATTAGGAAACCCCTCTAAAGAAATAATAATAAAAATAACAAAAAAAAGGAATTAAGAACCTCTAAGGTTATTATTGGTAAAGGTGATATTCGTTGGGACGGCGAGTGTCGCTCAGGTGGCTGCAGAATCTTCCTTCGCACTGGAAAACTCATCCATAAGAGGAAATTTTATGTTTTTTTATCTATAATATTGTTATTTGTAAGGTTCTAGTTTTTAGCGTGATCATTTTCTTTTTAGTGTGTGAAATTCGTAAATTTAGTTATATCGAGTATAAAAAAAAAAGGAAAATAAGTATTGATACCGGGAATTTTTGAATTTTTTTGAAAAAAAAAAAACAAACAAACCCATTGAGTAGATGCCAAGGGAAGGAAAAACAAACGAGACCCTCTCCGGTGGTTTTGTGTATTTTGTTCAACCGCCTAAACTGAGCTCGATTCAGGTAGGGTAAGTTCTGCCAAGAAACAATAAAGAGAGACGCATAACCCGGGTCGGTGCAGTAGTTTTCCGACTCCGTTTATTTTCAGTGCTCTACGAACTAGATATAAAAAAAAAACATCTCAAATAACCTACCGGTAATAATACCTATTCTTTATTTTTCTTTGGGGTACCTTATTCTTTTACTTGTTTTATATGTACTTGTGCTTTGGTACTCCTTTTAAGTTGATTTTTAATTGTTATATTTAATTATTTCCTATTTATCATTAATTTTAAGTTGTTGTTTTTTTTTGTTTCAACCATAATGTCAGGTATATACCATATTTTAAAGAGAGCCTTCCGGCTTAAATAAAACAAATTGTAAGTCACGCCAAGTTTGGTCGTTTTCATTTTTCTCATGGGATCGTTTTAGGATCCATGGCGGACTGAGTTTTTTTTCTAGAGGGTGTGGGAAGGCGGTTGAAGACTCCGGTGACCAGATGAACCAATAAAAGGAATTCAAAGAAATTCGTAAGTGGGGAACTCGTGAATGAAGGCCGTTCGAGTTCCAGGCAGGGTGGGAATAGGGCAACGCTACACAAACACCAGTAGCACCCTCGGTGTGGGATGGGGATATGAGAAGGATTTATGAGTGGCATGATTTGAGTTTTGTTGGAGGTGAGGTCTAGTCGCGGGAGCAAGATCCCCCCCTACATCCGACGAGTTGAGCCGCGCGAAGCCAGCATGCCAATGCTCTCGTGCTAGACATTCTACCCTACCCGTCCTTTCCCGTCCAAATTCCCGTCTTCCTGATTGCTCTCCGATTCCAGATCCTGGTTTCCTACCCACCCGATTCCCAATTACCCCTCCTATCGCCTCGCAACACATTTTATAGGTTAAAAGACAGGTATAGGAAAGAGTGACTAAAACCTACCAAATAAGTGTAATTGAAATTGCTTTGATTTTTCATAAAAACTTAATATTAATGTTATTATTAGTTCAGAAATCATTATTAAAAATACTAACGTTATTATATTTTTTTTACATTTGTATCCCATGGGAACATATCCGATGTTGGTTGTTCAGGAACTTAAATGAATCCTAACATTTCTGAGATAGGCTATCGTACCGTAATTTGAATGCACCGAATGATTGCAGTACCTAAGAATATTAACTTTATGACTGTCAGGGGTAAAAGTATTCATTTTTATTTGCGAATATAGGAACTGTAAGGCAAGTTTAGGATTTGTGAATACACAAAAAATTGAGATAACAATCAAAAATGACATTACGATCATAGAGAAGTCTAAAAATATTAGTGTCAAAAAATTTCTGTCTGTCAGTATGTGTAACGCATTCTCCAGAAGGGAAATTGAAATTTTATTTTTAGGGCTGAAAATAATCGTAAATTCCATATCACCGTTAAGGAAAAGCTTATTTTTCTCGAGAACGGCTACAACGATTTTGATGAGCATTTTTGAAATTTTTTTGTAGTTATTATCTACCATCTTATCTAAACAAAATTTACCAGTACCTTTCATATAACGTTTTTTTTAAATAATTAATTTGAATTTCTATCAATTTTATATTTAAAAAATCTTAAAAAATACTTCTGCATACAAAAATTATGAATGTTTTTTTTCTATTTATAATTAATTTTTGAAAAATAATCTACTGTATATAAATAAATTCTAAGAAACTGCATACCGAAATCTTCAAAAAAACTAAAAATAAAAAGTCAGAATTTCATCAAAATCCGTCCTATATTTTCGAAATACGTTTTTCATAAATTCATTTTTACATAGGACGTTTGATAGCGTACTTCATTTTTACTAAAAACCCTTAAGTATTGTGATTTTGGCACATTTAATAGGTTAAGACCATGTGATTTATTTACGAAAATATTACTTGTTCCTATCAGTCTGCCTTCCAATGTAATTAGGCACATAAGAGCTAGTATGTGCGACCCAGTCGCATCCATTTTTCCTAACTAAATACAAACTGCCATAATTGTGCATTATGACAAAAAATTAGAATCTAACATTCATTATTCTGAAGAGTTGAAGTTTATGTTTTCTTGCAATAGTTATAGCAACAGGATGTATTAGGAAATTGAAATATAGGCAATATAATAATTTAAGAACATATAAAAAACTTCAGTTCGTGAATTTCATACAATATTATGCATAAATGCATTATTAGTAAAGTATTTCAAAAGTAAAAACATTGAAAAATAAATTTTTTTTAAACGGTACCTGCCATAGGACCTGTTTTTTTCTTCGTATTTCTCGAAAAATGTTTTCGAAAACTTTTTTTTTTTATTTTAATAATAAAACCATTTTTTTTTTTTGAAAACGGGTAGTTGATTTTTTTAAATTTTTTTTTAAATGTAGGTTATTTTTATGCTTACGTTTGCATGTTCGCATGTTTTCATTTATTGTTTAATTTTTTAAGCTTGTTAAAAAATTCTCATTTTATTTAAAAACTGTCCTAAAATTAAAAAAATAATAACACTTTGCAACTTGCTTTCGATACCATCGACTTCAATATAGAATTCGCACATTTAATTAACACAATAGCAAATAAATTTAACCGAAAAGCAAATTAATTTAACATAAACGCAAATGACTTTAACCCTTTAGCAAATACGTTTAACTCAAAAGCAAATAAATGTAACATAAACGTAAATTCTTTTAACCCTTTCGCAAATAAATTTAACCGAAAAACAAATATATTTAATATAAACGCAAATATATTTACCCTAAACGCAAATGAATTTAACCTTTTAACACATATATGTAAAGTAGAATGCCCAAAAATGTATGGGCCAAAAACCCAGAGTCGATAGCAATGAAACACGTTTGTTTTTAAGGGCATACATTGTATATAACAAATATGTAATTACTTTCTTTCAAAGTTATCACAAAATCAAACGATGGGTCGAAATAAAGATAAGCAGTTTATAATAATAATAATAATAATAATAATAATTTTTAATAAATAACTAATATTTATTACAAATCATCTTGATCAATAAGAAAAGAATCTGGTAAATTACAAGCTGGTTGTTGCATATTATCTTCATGTCTAGCATAGGCGAGATAATACAGTATACTTTTTACATCATCACTACTTCCCAACGTTCGACGACCGTGAATGCATTAACATATGTTATGTTTTGAGATTGCCTTTCTTCCTTTCTTTCTTTTTTCCTATTGCGATTGGAGTATATAAAAAATACGTATAATACGTTCTGGATCTAATATGCCGAGATCTTATGCGACCTCGTAACAAAACTTTGTCTTCTAAATCTGCAAACTTTATGTGCCCCGAATATCTGTAGATTTTGATATTGTAAATTCCATCTCCTCTGATATTTTTCCAACAGCATGACCGCGCAAGCTTTAACAAAAGCAAAAGTATCAGCTCTTCGTAAGTCAGCCTCGGAAAATCTCTTAGAACAAGATGATTACTTTCTAATCTCATAAACGCCACCCTTTGCCGGTTCAGATTGCGTTCATCTACATAGTCTGCAAGCAACTTTTGTTAATGCATGGTGTTATTAACGATTTCCACAAAAGGGTCTGAGTAAGGGCTGTCTGCGTGTGGTTCTTGGTATGCATTAATGAGGCCTGCTGCAATTCTAAAGTCACTCATTGGAATATTTTAAAATCACGTTTGATACGTCCATTTATTGTTTCGACAACCCAGCCGACTATTGTCAATAACCGCGGTTATTAACATTACCAGTAGTTTACTGACCTTCGGCACGCTGTTTGGATGGTGGAATATGTGCAACATAACCACATTCCTCCAAATCTGGCACTGCATTTCTAAAACCTCTATCTAATACAAACACATCACCCTCCTTTAACAACCACCGGATTTGCGCTTCTTCCATCTCATTATCGTGGTTATTAAGTATTAGCTGCATGATAGTGGCATCCAGTGTGGTAGCAGCATAAGGGCCGGTCACATCTATGATGTACCCGTCTGCACTGACTAGCAAGAATGGTTTGATAAGGTTCTTATAATAGTTATGAAGACTGTAGCTTAGCCTTTGGAGCAAACAGTTGGAACTTCTTTTGAATATGTAGATATATACGATCACAAATGATGATGGCCTTCGTACGTTCAAGTGTACCGAAAATGTAGTTCGGTATGCTCCTATTTTTCAAAATAACATCACTGCGGGTTATATGATCAAACCCCAAGTGCTGTGGAAAGTAATTATTTGTTAGGTATTCTCTAGCTATTTTTATTTTCCTTTTGAGAGTTCACCTTGTCATATTAAAATGTGTGTGTGTACGCTATAGTCTCGAAAACTATGTATACAAACCTCTTGAGTGCTGAGAGCAATTTATTCTACAAGTCATAAGAAAGGTTTATAGAGCGGTCCGACCCCCTGCCGATTGATGGCGCTGGCGTTTTATCATCGCGTAGAATTTTACGTTCATATAAGAAACATAAGAATTTTTCAATTTTCATGAACAACTTCACAATATTTGCATGATTTTTTATGAGCGATGAAGCAACAGTGTTCGTTTAACCTTACATACACACGCACCGTACCTAGACATACTGTGATGATTGCTCGATTCAATAAAATTTACTTGCGTTGCCGTTATTTACACACACAGTTGTTATTTTTTCTGATGATTTCTGAAATCATAATTGTTCTTTTTAGGTCTCCACTTTGTGTGATTATACTTATGAAATAAATATTTAATAAAAGGAAATGAACAATATATTTTATTGTGCTTTTATTTTATTTTACCCAAGAATCACACACTGTACTCACGTCGAACACAAGATAAAAAGAGACAACCACATAAACAAAAGGAAACAAAGAAAACAACAAAAACCAAGGTAAGCAAAGAAAAATGATATCAACAAGTGTCAAAACCAGTACAAATACGCCTGATGATGGTGATGGATATACAATTTCCGAAACGCGTCGCGTAAAATAAAAAAATAAAAAGCTGAAAAAGTTGTGATTCTTGGGTAAAACAAAATCAAAGTATATAATAAATTACATTGTTCATTTTGTTTTATAAATATTTATTTCATACGTATTTCTGAAATGTTTATGAGACATTTCTCTTCATTCATTCCGATCGTAAAATTTCTTTTATCATTCAAACAATTTAGTCTAGCCGACAAGGTTTTTTTTTTATTTTTTTCCTGATAACAAAACACGACCTATGATTTCAAAAAAATTTCTGAAATGTTTCTTGAATATTTCAGATATGTATTTAAAAAAAAATGTTACTTTGGTGTGAACACACCTTAATACTGAATTTTTGAAATGTCAATGGCAGCTCGACTTATCGACTTCCATTGGAAATTCCATTCAAGTTAAGAATGAAATTTAAGGTTATCGCAAGGACTTACAGAACACCTATTATTTCCAGATGCGATAAGTATGGAATGTTTTGTTTCATATTTGATCGATGCGAAAAGTTATCAACAAAGTTACAGAACAGGGCTGCAGGTGCTATCAAATGCTTGGTTTAAAGCTTTGGTTAGACTTTCTAGGAACAGGAAAGACTGAACTTATAGAATTCTTGGGGTATTCCATACGATCCCGGAGACTTATTATTTTGTAGCTCATTTAAGACAGTTTGTACCTCTAAGCAAGAAAATAGGGCATCCAGCTCGTCGTTTTCGATATATGGTCTAGCAAATTGAAATGAAGAGGAGAACTTGTCTTGCGTTAGCATCCTGAAGTGTTCTACCAAGTCATCCATTTCAAGTGTTCCAGCAACTTGTTTGTTTGGTTAGTAGTTAATTTCGCGAACAGTCTTTCAGAACTCGCCCGTGTTTCTACAGATCGCAAGGTTTCGAGCAATTTTATTTGTGTATATTTGTCTTTTATTCCTTAAAAATACTTTGTAATATTTGTTGATAGCAAGGTACTGCTTTTTGAAGTAAGTATTTTTTGGAAATCTCCTAAATAATCTTAACCAAGCGAATGATTTTCTACGGGCATCAAAAGTAATCATTCAGTATTGTGGTATAGGTGTTTGGACTACATTGCATTGGTATGGAGTTCTTAACCATTTCATCAAGTTCCAATAAAATGGGTTCATGTTCCTTGAAATTCATTTCTTGTTGAAGTAGTGTATTGTTTAACGCTTCTGCATGCTTGTCAGCAAAAGCATTTTTCCACTTGTATCTTGACTCTTCTGCTTGCCTTTGATTATAGTTTTTGATATTAACTGTCATTTGTATCGGCAAGTGATCGAAATGTATTTCAGTTATGATTTCGAATCGATCCATCGCATTATTCCATTCACCTGACACCATTGCATATTCTATTACTGAATTACCTTGTGGTCCTATAAATGTGAAGTCCCCTGATGTATCTCCGTCCATAGTTCCATTGCATATGCTAAGTCAAAAGGAGTTACATAGATCCACAACTCTTCTTCCTTCCCTGTTAACCACAAGATCTCTTGAACAACGATTCCTTTTCATTAGCTTGTTTTCATTTCTAAGTTTCCTGTTCGTGTATTGAAATCCCCAATCAGCAAAATATTAGATAAGTTACCAACAAACAGCTTATCTTCCAGTTTATTGAAATCATTTTCCCAGTTATTGCAATTCAACTAAAGTATACAGGGATTAAGTTGAGTACATGTCGATCCATCTTGATTTCCATTGACCCTTTCTATTTATTTTACTTGCTGGTACCCACATTAAGTTGTGTTCTGCGAAACTTGCTTCGAATTTTTTTTATAATTTTCCTTAGTTACATGTGTTTCAAATAGTAAAAAAATTTCGTACTGATTAATAAAATTTATAAAATCTATTATTTCACACTTATTGCCTAAACCTCCAATATTATAGCTTAAAATTCTAGTTTTTATGAATTCAAAATTCTGGCAGACGGTCTTGGCCTACTTATAATTTTTAAAATTGATATGTGCTAAAGTGTTAACACTTGCATTCGAAGCAGCATGATCTACTCTATTCCCCCGAAATTGTAGTAGATGTTAATATTGATGAACCACAGCTAACTTCATCTGACGTCTTTCGCTGGCTTCTGATATTGACATTAGTCCCTGTGTTTTGAACAATTTTTAAACAAACAAGCTTTGTTCCAAATCAAATCAATCTTGTTCCCGTACATGTAAAATTCGTAGAAATTCGTAGAAAAGAGAGCTCGTGAGAGACAAAATCATTTCCCCACCCTGCGAATTTCTGCTCAACAAATTTTTGAAGGCAGAAAAAAGTAGCAGCCAAACGTGAGTTTGAGAATTGAAAAAAGACAATAAATAAATCAAATTTACGACACGTTTGATAAAGATATCAGAGACATTTTAAAAGGTTTATAAAAAACATAAAAAACCGGTGGTTCTATGAACTTTTCCATGAATTTTGCTGACGAAGTCCAGATACATGATTTAGTTCAAGGTTCAGGCAATTGTTACAGAGCAGTGTGAGTTGTGTTCTCTGATGTGTGAGGGAGGATCATGGGAAAACAGATCTTTACGTTTGAGACGCTGGCTACGACTCTAGTGCTTATTAACGTATGCCTTAACTACATGCCCCTATGCGCGCTCTCAGATGACACAGGAGATCAGATGGTGCTACGACTTAGTGCTGATGTGAGCGACATGAGACGACTAAAGTTCTGGGGCATGATGAATCAAATGCAGCAGCATTTTTTGAAAGAAATGGAGCCACGAATATATCCACATCTTGCAGCAACGGTCCAAGTGGAGCAAAAAGAGCAGAAAAATTAGAACAGGTTATATGGTGCTGGTTAAGCTATATAATACACCACCTACAATATGACCATTGGGGCGTGTCACAGCCATCCACCAGGGCAGGAATGGACCTGTGCGGAGCGTGGAAGTGCAGCTGGAAGTACGATTTTGACGCAAGCAGCACACAAATTATGCGTTCTTCCTCTCGAAGAGCCTAGAGAAACAATTGAAGACGAGCCTTGGAGGGATGTTAGAAATTCGAATCTTTAATATTTTACGAATGTAAAATATTTGGAAAACCGAAAACACTGAGCAGATTCCCCATTATTTACCAATATTTATTTTAATTATAAAAAAAAACAAAATCAGTAAATTTGATAAGAATTATTTTAATTAAAAAAAAAACAAAAAAAAAAACAAAAAAAAAAACAAAATTTACACAGTATTAATTTGATTACTTATGAACCAACGCGTTTCGGAATGTTATTTACACACACAGTTGTTATTGTGTGTTATTTTTGATTTGGTGCTAAGTAGTTTTCTGAGAAAAAAGAACCATGCAGTCAGTGCGCTTACAGATTTGTCACTTTATGTGTTTTGATGTAATAGAAGAATAAAAATGGAAAAACCAATTCAATTTCAATTCAAAAAATGATTTTATTTCATATAATATGCAAACATTTTGGTTTCCATTCATCACACGACATGGCATACGCCGTCTGCCAGTTGGCAATATAATTATAGGGTTTCAAATTTATTTAAAAAAAGTTCATTAATAATTCGTTTTCTGTAGCCAAGTGCTATTTTAATGTACTGATACAGAACCTCCCAATCAGACTCCCCGTTAAGAATTTTAATAATTTCAGCTTCACTAAGGTAACTCTTTCCAATGGTACTTATTCTGGTGAAATACGTCCTCTTTCTCTCTAAGGTTACATAGCTCACACGTTTCTTGTAAATCGCTTCTATGCGGTAAGTAGTTCAGGGGAAGTAACTCTCCTCGTGCTTTTAAAATGACTGACACGAGATCGGTTGAGTACTCCGCCCTGAAGTAGTTGTTGGTTGACAAGTTGTAGTTCAGTTGCGCATATATGCTCCTAATATGAGACGAGATCCTGGCAATATAATCTTCTCGTTTTCTTTCGTCTACCAAACTAAACAGGCGATAGAGCTCGCTTTTCCACGTGTCCATCCTATCATCTTGTAGTGAAAGTGGAAGTCCACAGTACTCGGCTAAATTTCTCCAAGACTCAAACCATGATATTTTCTTTCGGATTACAAGCATTGCTATTTTTTTTTTGGTAATCGACTGTCCTCGATCTTCGTTGTTCTGAGTACGTAGTCATTAACTTCACACCACTTTAAATGTTTAGTTCTGTTTTTCTCAATTATAAAAAAAAAACTGCACTTGTTAAAATAAAACTTGAAAGTTTGAGAACCTTAGTTTCTCACTTAAACAATAATAATAATAATAATAATTTAGGCATATTTTTCTTTTCAATAAAATTCAATTTATTATACCATTTTATAGGTTAAAAGACAGGTATAGGAAAGAGTGACTAAAACTAACCAAATAAGTGTAATTGAAATTGCTTTGATTTTTCATAAAAACTTAATATTAATGTTATTATTAGTTCAGAAATCATTATTAAAAATACTAACGTTATTATATTTTTTTTACATTTGTATCCCATGGGAACATATCCGATGTTGGTTGTTCAGGAACTTAAATGAATCCTAACATTTCTGAGATAGGCTATCGTACCGTAATTTGAATGCACCGAATGATTGCAGTCCAAGAATATTAACTTTATGACTGTCAGGGGTAAAAGTATTCATTTTTATTTGCGAATATAGGAACTGTAAGGCAAGTTTAGGATTTGTGAATATACAAAAAATTGAGATAACAATCAAAAATGACATTACGACCATAGAGAAGTCTAAAAATATTAGTGTCAAAAAATTTCTGTCTGTCAGTATGTGTAACGCATTCTCCAGAAGGGAAATTGAAATTTTATTTTTAGGGCTGAAAATAATCGTAAATTCCATATCACCGTTAAGGAAAAGCTTATTTTTCTCGAGAACGGCTACAACGATTTTGATGAGCATTTTTGAAATTTTTTTGTAGTTATTATCTACCATCTTATCTAAACAAAATTTACCAGTACCTTTCATATAACGTTTTTTTTAAATAATTAATTTGAATTTCTATCAATTTTATATTTAAAAAATCTTAAAAAATACTTCTGCATACAAAAATTATGAATGTTTTTTTTCTATTTATAATTAATTTTTGAAAAATAATCTACTGTATATAAATAAATTCTAAGAAACTGCATACCGAAATCTTCAAAAAAACTAAAAATAAAAAGTCAGAATTTCATCAAAATCCGTCCTATATTTTCGAAATACGTTTTTCATAAATTCATTTTTACATAGGACGTTTGATAGCGTACTTCATTTTTACTAAAAACCCTTAAGTATTGTGATTTTGGCACATTTAATAGGTTAAGACCATGTGATTTATTTACGAAAATATTACTTGTTCCTATCAGTCTGCCTTCCAATGCAATTAGGCACATAAGAGCTAGTATGTGCGACCCAGTCGCATCCATTTTTCCTAACTAAATACAAACTGCCATAATTGTGCATTATGACAAAAAATTAGAATCTAACATTCATTATTCTGAAGAGTTGAAGTTTATGTTTTCTTGCAATAGTTATAGCAACAGGATGTATTAGGAAATTGAAATATAGGCAATATAATAATTTAAGAACATATAAAACACTTCAGTTCGTGAATTTCATACAATATTATGCATAAATGCATTATTAGTGAAGTATTTCAAAAGTAAAAACATTGAAAAATAATTTTTTTTAAACGGTACCTGCCATAGGACCTGTTTTTTCTTCGTATTTCTCGAAAAATGTTTTCGAAAACTTTTTTTTTTTTTATTTTAATAATAAAACCATTTTTTTTTTTTGAAAACGGGTAGTTGATTTTTTTAAATTTTTTTTTAAATGTAGGTTATTTTTATGCTTACGTTTGCATGTTCGCATGTTTTCATTTATTGTTTAATTTTTTAAGCTTGTTAAAAAATTCTCATTTTATTTAAAAACTGTCCTAAAATTAAAAAAATAATAACACTTTGCAACTTGCTTTCGATACCATCGACTTCAATATAGAATTCGCACATTTAATTAACACAATAGCAAATAAATTTAACCGAAAAGCAAATTAATTTAACATAAACGCAAATGACTTTAACCCTTTAGCAAATACGTTTAACTCAAAAGCAAATAAATGTAACATAAACGTAAATTCTTTTAACCCTTTCGCAAATAAATTTAACCGAAAAACAAATATATTTAATATAAACGCAAATATATTTACCCTAAATGAAAATGAATTTCACCTTTTAACACATATGTAAAGGAGAATTCCCAAAAATGTATGGGCCAAAAACCCAGAGTCGATAGCAATGAAACACGTTTGTTTTTAAGGGCATACATTGTATATAACAAATATGTAATTAAAGATAAGCAGTTTATAATAATAATAATAATAATAATAATAATAATAATAATAATTTTTAATAAATAACTAATATTTATTACAAATCATCTTGATCAATAAGAAAAGAATCTGGTAAATTACAAGCTGGTTGTTGCATATTATCTTCATGTCTAGCATAGGCGAGATAATACAGTATACTTTTTACATCATCACTACTTCCCAACGTTCGACGACCGTGAATGCATTAACATATGTTATGTTTTGAGATTGCCTTTCTTCCTTTCTTTCTTTTTTCCTATTGCGATTGGAGTATATAAAAAATACGTATAATACGTTCTGGATCTAATATGCCGAGATCTTATGCGACCTCGTAACAAAACTTTGTCTTCTAAATCTGCAAACTTTATGTGCCCCGAATATCTGTAGATTTTGATATTGTAAATTCCATCTTCTCTGATATTTTTCCAACAGTATGACCGCGCAAGCTTTAAGTGGTACGTCCCGACAGCAAAAAGTATCATCTCTTCGTAAGTCAGCCTCGGAAAATCTCTTAGAACAAGATGATTACTTTCTAATCTCATAAACGCCACCCTTTGCCGGTTCAGATTGCGTTCATCTACATAGTCTGCAAGCAACTTTTGTTAATGCATGGTGTTATTAACGATTTCCACAAAAGGGTCTGAGTAAGGGCTGTCTGCGTGTGGTTCTTGGTATGCATTAATGAGGCCTGCTGCAATTCTAAAGTCACTCATTGGAATATTTTAAAATCACGTTTGATACGTCCATTTATTGTTTCGACAACCCAGCCGACTATTGTCAATAACCGCGGTTATTAACATTACCAGTTTACCAGTTTACTGACCTTCGCCACGCTGTTTGGATGGTGGAATATGTGCAACATAACCACATTCCTCCAAATCTGGCACTGCATTTCTAAAACCTCTATCTAATACAAACACATCACCCTCCTTTAACAACCACCGGATTTGCGCTTCTTCCATCTCATTATCGTGGTTATTAAGTATTAGCTGCATGATAGTGGCATTCAGTGTGGTAGCAGCATAAGGGCCGGTCACATCTATGATGTACCCGCCTGCACTGACTAGCAAGAATGGTTTGATAAGGTTCTTATAGTTATGAAGACTGTAGCTTAGCCTTTGGAGCAAACAGTTGGAACTTCTTTTGAATATGTAGATATATATGATCACAAATGATGATGGCCTTCGTACGTTCAAGTGTACCGAAAATGTAGTTCGGTATGCTCCTATTTTTCAAAATAACATCACTGCGGGTTATATGATCAAACCCCAAGTGCTGTGGAAAGTAATTATTTGTTAGGTATTCTCTAGCTATTTTTATTTTCCTTTTGAGAGTTCACCTTGTCATATTAAAATGTGTGTGTACGCTATAGTCTCGAAAACTATGCATACAAACCTCTTGAGTGCTAAGAGCAATTTATTCTACAAGTCATAAGAAAGGTTTATAGAGCGGTCCGACCCCCTGCCGATTGATGGCGCTGGCGTTTTATCATCGCGTAGAATTTTACGTTCATATAAGAAACATAAGAATTTTTCAATTTTCATGAACAACTTCACAATATTTGCATGAATTTTTATGAGCGATGAAGCAACAGTGTTCGTTAAACCTTACATACACACCTTCTCTTCATTCATTCCGATCGTAAAATTTCTTTTATCATTCAAACAATTTAGTCTAGCCGACAAGGTTTTTTTTTATTTTTTTCCTGATAACAAAACACGACCTATGATTTCAAAAATATTTCTGAAATGTTTCTTAAATATTTCAGATATGTATTTAAAAAAAAATGTTACTTTGGTGTGAACACACCTTAATACTGAATTTTTGAAATGTCAATGGCAGCTCGACTTATCGACTTCCATTGGAAATTCCATTCAAGTTAAGAATGAAATTTAAGGTTATCGCAAGGACTTACAGAACACCTATTATTTCCAGATGCGACAAGTATGGAATGTTTTGTTTCATATTTGATCGATGCGAAAAGTTATCGACAAAGTTACAGAACAGAGCTGCAGGTGCTATCAAATGCTTGGTTTAAAGCTTTGGTTAGACTTTCGAGGAACAGGAAAGTACTGAACTTATAGAATTCTTGGGGTATTCCATTCGATCCCGGAGACTTATTATTTTGTAGCTCATTTAAGACAGTTTGTACCTCTAAGCAAGAAAATGGGGCATCCAGCTCGTCGTTTTCGATATATGGTCTAGCAAATTGAAATGAAGAGGAGAACTTGTCTTGCGTTAGCATCCTGAAGTGTTCTACCAAGTCATCCATTTCAAGTGTTCCAGCAACTTGTTTGTTTGGTTAGTAGTTAATTTCGCGAACAGTCTTTCAGAACTCGCCCGTGTTTCTACAGATCGCAAGGTTTCGAGCAATTTTATTTGTGTATATTTGTCTTTTTTTCCTTAAAAATACCTTGTAATATTTGTTGATAGCAAGGTACTGCTTTTTGAAGTAAGTATTTTTTGGAAATCTCCTAAATAATCTTAACCAAGCGAATGATTTTCTACGGGCATCAAAAGTAATCATTCAGTATTGTGGTATAGGTGTTTGGACTACATTGCATTGGTATGGAGTTTTTAACCATTTCATCAAGTTCCAATAAAATGGGTTCATGTTCCTTGAAATTCATTTCTTGTTGAAGTAGTGTATTGTTTAACGCTTCTGCATGCTTGTCAGCAAAAGCATTTTTCCACTTTAATCTTGACTCTTCTGCTTGCCTTTGATTATAGTTTTTGATATTAACTGTCATTTGTATCGGCAAGTGATCGAAATGTATTTCAGTTATGATTTCGAATTGATCCATCGCATTATTCCAATCACCTGACACCATTGCATATTCTATTACTGAATTACCTTGTGGTCCTATAAATGTGAAGTCCCCTGATATATCTCCGTCCATAGTTCCATTGCATATGCTTAGTCAAAAGGAGTTACATAGATCCACAACTCTTCTTCCTTCCCTGTTAACCACAAGATCTTTTGAACAACGGTTCCTTTTCATTAGCTTGTTTTCATTTCTAAGTTTCCTGTTCGTGCATTGAAATCCCCAATCAGCAAAATATTAGATAAGTTACCAACAAACAGCTTATCTTCCAGTTTATTGAAATCATTTTCCCAGTTATTGCAATTCAACTAAAGTATACAGGGATTAAGTTGAGTACATGTCGATCCATCTTGATTTCCATTGACCCTTTCTATTTATTTTACTTGCTGGTACCCACATTAAGTTGTGTTCTGCGAAACTTGCTTCGAATTTTTTTTTATAATTTTCCTTAGTTACATGTGTTTCAATTAGTATACAAATTTCGTACTGATTAATAAAATTTATAAAATCTATTATTTCACACTTATTGCCTAAACCTCCAATATTATAGCTTAAAATTCTAGTTTTTATGAATTCATAATTCTGGCAGACGGTCTTGGCCTACTTATAATTTTTAAAATTGATATGTGCTAAAGTGTTAACACCTGCATTCGAAGCAGCATGATCTACTCTATTCCCCGAAATTGTAGTAGATGTTAATATTGATGAACCACAGCTAACTTCATCTGACGTCTTTCGCTGGCTTCTGATATTGACATTAGTCACTTTGTTTTGAACAATTTTTAAACAAACAAGCTTTGTTCCAAATCAAATCAATCTTGTTCCCGTACATGTAAAATTCGTAGAAATTCGTAGAAAAGAGAGCTCGTGAAAGACAAAATCATTTCCCCACCCTGCGAATTTCTGCTCAACAAATTTTTGAAGGCAGAAAAAAGTAGCAGCCAAACGTTAGTTTGACAATTGAAAAAAGACAATAAATAAATCAAATTTACGGCACGTTTGATAAAGATATCAGAGACATTTTAAAAGGTTTATAAAAAACATAAAAAAACCGGTGGTTCTATGAACTTTTCCATGAATTTTGCTGACGAAGTCCAGATACATGATTTAGTTCAAGGTTCAGGCAATTGTTACAGAGCAGTGTGAGTTGTGTCCTCTGATGCCAGCTGTTTGCAAGAAGTAGAGAAGAATTGTTGCTGGAAGCGTGGAAGCACCTACAAAACTACTAATTGTTTTGTTGGTGGAGCTGATGAAACAAATAGGAAAAACGTTTCCCTTGAAATATTAAACAAAACATTTTAAAAATCGTTTCGCAATAATTAGTTTCCACCAATCTTTTGACATTTAAGTAGTGATGCTCGAACTTCCGACAGTTTATCGATAGTGAAAATATTGAAAAATATCGGCTACATCGATAGTTTAAAAAACAATCGAACGACTATCGATAGTTTAAATAATTCAAACTTACCTTCACATTTCGAGCTTGAGCTTATTCAAGAGATAGAAACCTGTTGGAAAACCTCATACTATATGCTTAAACAATTATCAGATTTCGATATGAGCTTGAGCTATGTGAGTTATGAGAGAGTGTCAAAAAGGTTTTGTTGCACTGACAGCCAAACATTTTCAGGCAATAGATAAAATGTTGCAGCTTCCTGAGTGCTTTGTAATTTTGAACACAATAATATCCAGCAAAAAATACATAAACATTTCCTCTTACACGAGTTGAAAGTGTTATATGTAAAGGTTGTAACTGTTGAAGGCAGGGATGTACTTAAAAAGTTAGCTGATACTGTTAATACGCGAATAAAACCTATTGCAGAAGAACGCCACTCGTGCTGTCTAAAATCTCTTCGATTATAACTTTTTACAATTTCATTAAAATACATTAATGGCTTAAACACAATCACGCTTTAGCTTCGGTTTCGTTTGGCGTTTATAAGTTCATCCATAGAAAATCAATACATCTTAAAAAAATGTTGCTTTGGCTTTGACGTAACGTTTGGTTCGTGTACAAGATAAGGTAACGTGACTCAAACACAAATCTAAAAAAGAAACTGGTTGAACTTTTGCTCGCTTTGACAGAAAAAGCAAAAGCAACAACCGAAATTTGGAAAATGTCACTTCAAGCGAACACAAAGCGTGTGAAATGTAACGTTACGAAGCCAAAGCTGAAGCGTGATTGTGTTTTAGCCATAAGGGTATTCATAAAACGTGGTAAGCTTCATCTTTGTTTTATGGATATAAAATTGAACAAGCCTATCGAATTTGATGAATTATAATTTGCGCCTATTCAATTGATAAATGTATCGATGTATCAGTACTATCGATGATATCGGAAATAAAAACTTTCGATGCTTAAGCAACACTAGGAAAGAATGCTGCAATTTTTTTGGTTTAAAGCGTTCCTATACTTTTTTCGTAGAAATCTCTCAAAGGGAGAAAATATCCCCTCATTAGTTCCAATCTGTCTTCTGGGTTTCGGTTATGTTTTTGCATATGTTTTCGGCTTCTGTTAAAGGATCAGAGGTACCTTTCTTCATTCTTATAATAAGGTTGGATTCATTAGCGGAAATCTTCAGCTGATCGATTTCTTCCTGGAGTAAATTACATCGTTTGCTTAGTGCCTCTACATCGTCTTTCAATTGGCCATTCTCCCTCCTAACCTCACTTAATTTACCGCGGTAATCTAAAATGTCATCCTTATTAGCAACATTCTTAAGATTTGAGGAAAATAAGTTATTTAATTCATCTATTGTCATAAATCCAACCAATGAAGACATATTTTTATACTTTTTTTGTGCTGCTGTCTGGATTTGAGGAGATGTTTCGTGGATCCTTCTTTTATTTTGGTTCATTAAGTACGTATTTTGTTTCTGCTTATTTTTATTTTATTTATAGATATATATGTATCTATGTAAATAGTTTTTATACTTAGGTTTTGATTCTTTCAGACTTTAAGTGAATATCATTCAAAGGTTTTTCAATTCTCACTTTATCTGGTAGCTTCTTAGCCACACAATTACTTAATAAAATAATTTTAAACTTATTATATTTAATTTAAAAACACTTAATTTTCAAGAGCTATACAAATGTTGAACTTTATACTGTAACTTTTGACAGCCAATATTGTATATCCACTCGCATTACAGTAATTCTTTACAATAAACATTTTCATTGTCGTTGATAAAATAAACTCAGTTTTTTCAATCTCGAAATAAAATACTTCATTCATTCTTTCTTGAATAACGTACGTCGGGTAAGGCTAGTATTAAATACAGATGATACTCTCACTACAGGTTCACCGGTTCGAATTTTGCAATAAAAATGGAGATGGTGTTTGTTGCTATACTTCTATAATAAGTTTGAGTTTCACCAGTCCAAAGTGAATTGCATAAGCTTTTAGAGTGTATTGAGTGTGTTGCATAGACTCTTTTTAAACCTTGCGACTTTTGCTTGCGAGTCGTTACTTAGCTCCAGCTTTAAGGAGAGAGACGTATGTAGTGGCCGGGGTAGACAGAATCGCACGAGTATCTAGAGTCACGCAATTATCGGTCTTTCTTTTTTGTGCTCATTCGGGATATCATTCATTTTTGTCAATCCCTTTCATTGCTTGTTCGCCATGAAGGAGTAATGTGATGTTTTTTGTAGCAGGCAGCACGCAGGAACAGTACAGCAGCTGAAAATGTTCACTCTGGAAACTTGAAATGAAATGGAATTCAAGAAATGACATAGTGAAGAGTTGCAAACATAATCGATACGTTTAAAAGTATCTCTGCGACAAGAACAGGCAACAAAAGACAATCAACGAAAGTCGCAGCGCTCTAGTCGCAAGGTTTTAAAACAGTCATAAAAACTGAAGTTTCTTCTGAAGTTTCGCTATCGTGTAGATTTAACTTTGGAATTCGTGGTGTTTTAGGCGAGTTATTCGCTTTATAATTGTTAAAGATTTAAACCAAACATGCTTCAACAGTGTTGTGTTGACGACATATTAGCTGAATTAGTATGAAACATCCTTTTTCTTCTTCTTCTTCTTCTTAGGTGGCGCTACACTTCGGGGTGGACCTGGGCCTCAACCAACAAGCTCCTCCAGCTCCAACCAGCTCGGTCCCTAGCTAGCTGTCTCCAGTTTCGGTTTTCCTCTACTGCGCCGTCCCTCTGCGCAGATTTTTCGAGCCGGAGCATTAATGTCCATCCGCTCTATATGACCCAGCCATCTATGACGTTGAATTTTTACTCTTTTGGCTAGATCTGTGTCGCTGTACAGCCGGTAAAGTTCTTCATTGTATCTTCTTCTGCACTCTCCGTTTATGCATATGGGACCAAAAATCACCCGGAGAATCTTTCTCTCGAAACAGCTTAAAGTGTCCTCCTCCGCTTTTAACAGCATCCATGCGTCTGCACCATAGAGCAGGACTGGGATGATGAGGGTCTTATAAAGGGACAATTTAGTTGCCCGAGAGAGGTCTTTGCAACTCAATTGTCTTCTAAGCCCGAAGAAGCAGCGAATGGCAAGAGTCATTCTTCGTTTGGTTTCAGCGCTGGTATTGTTGTCTGAGTTAATAGCGTAGCCCAGGTAGACAAAGTCCCTAACTACCTCCAAGTTATAGCTGTCTATGGTGATGTTTTGTCCAAGACGTCGATGTTGGGTGTCTCTTCTTGACGACAGCATATACTTGGTTTTGCCCTCATTGACTGCTAAACCCATCTTTGCCGCTTCCGTCTCAATACTCACAAAAGCGCTACTGACATCACGCTGCGTTCTTCCGATTATGTCAATATCGTCGGCGTATGCGAGTAAGTGGACGCACTTTTGAAAGATCGTGCCTCTGGTGTTGGTGTGAGAGTTCTGCACTATTCTTTCAAGTATGATGTTGAAAAAGTCACATGACAGCGCATCGCCTTGTCTAAATCCTTTTTTGACTTCATAGGTGACGGTGAGGTCTTTACTGACCTTGACGGAACAGCGTGAGTTTTTAGGCCAGGACCTATAAGGTTGTTGACGAATGGCTTAAAGCGTTCACACATTACAGCAGAAAAGATCTTGTAGGCGATGTTGAGGAGACTGATACCCCTATAGTTGGTGCAGCTCAGAGGGTTTCTTTTTTTAGGGATCGAGCAAATTATGCTGAGATTCCATTCATCGGGCATGCTTTCTTCTAACCATAACTTCCTTATGAGTTGGTGCATACTTATAGCCAAGTCATCGCCTGCAGCTTTGAAGAGCTCGGCAGCTAGACCATTGGCTCCAGCGGCTTTATTGCTCTTAAGTTTAGATAAAGCTAGCTTTATTTCATCCAGATGTGTTGGTCTGCCTGACAGCGGAATTATAATATAATTATATATATATAAATATACAGTCTGCAGAAATGTTTTTTTCATATTCTCAGCATTAACTGCGATTCCACTACGATGTTCCCTTGATCGTCTTTGCAAGCTTCAGTTCGAGCTCTGTACTTTTGACAGTTTCTTTGTTCCTTTTGGTAAAACTTTCGAACTTCATTCCTGCAATAACAACTCTCCATTTCCTCGATCGCCTTCCCTTTTTTCCTTTCTAAAAAGCGGTGTTCCTCTTTCCTCTTCTGCTCGTAGAGCGCACAGTCATTTCTAGTCCTTCTTTGCAGCGCCGTCTTGTACGCTTCTTGTTTAGCTGCTTGTGCTTGCAGACACTCTGATCATCAAACCAGGGGTTTCGTTGTGGTGGCCGTGTTAAACCCAGCATTTCAGTCGCGGCTTTCCTGATGGCATTTTGGCAATGTTGCCACTGGTTCTCAATACTTGATGCTGGCGGTAAAGGACTCCTTTGGAGGTTAGTTGAAACTCGATCGGAAAAAGGATCTGAAGATTTCTTGCGATTGCAGCCGTCCGACGTCAAACTTCATCACAGTATTACCTCTTCTTGGCGTGGGTCGTGATATCCTAAGTCGTACCTTGGCTACAACGAGGTAGTGGTCCGAGTCAATGTCCAAATTTGCCCCTCGAAAAGTTCGGACATCCATCATACTGGAGTAGTGCCTTGCATCGATCGCAATGTGGTCAATTTGGTTGGACAGTTGATTGATCAGGGGATCTCCATGACCCTTTGTGAATGTTGAGGTGTGGGAACTTGGTACTTGCTATTACAATATTTCGCCCCGCTGTGTTTTCCGATTGTATCACCAAAAACATCTTCTCTCCCTAGCTTGGCGTTAAAGTCGCCTAGGACAATTTTAATGTCATAGCTAGGGCATTGCTCATATGTTATGTCCAGGAGCTCAAAAAACGTTTCTTTGGTGTCATCATCTTTTTCCTCTGTAGGGGCATGCGCGCATATGAGGTTAATATTGGCAAATTTAGCCTTGATGCGGATTGTCATGAGGCGCTCGTTCACACATTTGTAACTCAAAACCTCTTGCCGGAGCCTGCCTCCAATGACGAATCCACATCCAAATAAGCGCTGTTTTTGTTGTGTATACCAGTTGCCGTAGTAGATATCGCAGTTTTTCATATTTTGTTTACCCGGCCCATCCCTTCGCATTTCTTGGATGGCGGTTATGTCTGCCTTATAGCAGTCAAGGGCCTCCGCTAGTTGTTCAGCTACATGTGGTCTGTTAAGGAACCTAACATTCCACGCACATATCCGATATTCGTTATCCTTATTTCGTTTGCAGGGTTCGTCATCAGTGAATCCGTCCGTATCCGAGGCTTGTTGTTGAAAATATCTCAATTTGTACACATAAGGCGTTTTTCTTTATTCACTCAGAAGAGGTATCTGAGCGTTCGTCAACGGCCTTGGCTCCGATAAAGCATCGCTTCCCGTGAGATCAGCGAAATTAAGCATCGTTGCGCGTGGTTAGTGGAAAGATGGGGGACCGTCTCGAAAACCAACTGCGTGCTGTTGACATGTGTTATGTGTTTTCTGTTTTTCCGTCCTCTCTCTATCTTCTGATCTGTCCTGTATCAATGTCGTCTTGTGTGTTGTCTTTGTAATTGTCTGAGCCGATGGCCTCAGTAGCCAGTGCTCGTAAATGTGTCTACTTCGTAGATTTATCTACCGAGGTAGATTAAAAATGTAATGTAATGTAGGTATCTGAACAGAGTCTGAGCATTCTGAACATACTCTGATAATTCTCTGAATCGAGCGTGATCTGAGCGCTTAGATATAATTTTAAAATACGTTCTAGGACTTGGCTGTTGCAAATCGAAACTTCCCATATGGCTTGTTAAAAGGCGTCAATATTATGCACATAATACTATTGTCTCTTTCGTTTTGCCATCTTTTTTTCGAAGAGTGGTGTAGGCAATGTGCATGAGATAGAGTGAAATAGCCTACCTAATAATTTCGTTCAGCATTTTCTCAGACTGATCAGTCAATTTATTCGAAAAAAGAAGTACAATTTTAAGGATCTGAACGCTCTGAGCGAAAAAAAGAAACACAACTTCTTTTTTGACAACTCAGACTCTGCTCTGAACCGAAAAAGAAAAACGCCTATAGATAATCTATATACATATATATACATACCTAGATAATATATATATGTGAGATTTTAGGTTTTTATTTTCGCGGACGATATTCATATCAGATAAAGTTTTGTATGTTCGGAACTTACCGCGTTATAAGAAATATTTTCTTCGGGTAGAAAGAAATAAGAAAATATTTCGCGGTAAGTTCCGAAAATACAAAACTTTAACTAATATATATATGCTCAAAAACATAATCTTTTCTAACGTGGCGTCAAAAAAAAAATATTTGTTATTTATTTCAACGCCGCTTCTTGACCCAGGGTATTTACGCGGCGTTGAAAACGCGCTCTTTATGACATGGGATATGTATTGCGGTATATTACAACGCGGCGTTGAAACTTGGCGCTAAAACGCAACGTCAAAACGCGTCTGTTTGACGAGACGATAGAGCTCTGGCTCCTCCGCTCATAATTCTCAAAATTAGTTTTGCACAGAAACCTTCATTATCACGTCGCAACAACCAATTTTTGGACCACAAGGAACGAATTCTTTACGGTGGACTTTAGTTGTTGCCGGAGTCATCGTCACTGGCTGCTTTCAAAGATGTAGGCCGCGAGTATCGCCACATCTACCATATTTCGTGTGGACATACTTAATTTGACTTTTCAGTTCTGCCTTTAATCACTGTAATTGGAAATGTATTATTTATTCTTTTTTTTAATTAAATTAATTTAGGTAATTGAAACACTTCAGAAACTCACGTCTTTATTCAACCAAAACAACTAAAACCACCAACACACAAAGACTCATTCCTGTGATCGTCACTGCTGAAAATAGTTAGTCATAGCAGTTTAGGCTGACCGCCAACGATCAGCTATTTAAGAGTTGTCACGTCGTGTAATAGTCACTGTTTTGCATGTTCTTGCAGTGACACCGAGATACAGGGACAACAGTGACACACTTTGACGTTCATTGTATTTTGGGACAACAAGGACAGACATGTGTCATTCGTGTAATAGTCACTGTAGCTAGCTGTAAAACGATGACCTTAGTCGCGGCAGTGACAGTGGTAGGACCTATTTTGTTGTGACGTCACAGTGTCCCTACAGCGACCAATTACAAAGACCGTATACTAATAGCTTAAGTGATTTTTGTGTCGTATATTCTAATGTTCGCGGTTTAAGAAAGAATTTCTTTCACGTGTACGTCTACACTGTTCAATACAGGCCAGCTGTTTTGGCATTAAGTGAAAGTCGGGTTGGAGTAAGCACTGATTTATCAGAATTTGCTCTACATGGGTATAGCTTGGTGCATTTACTCTTTTCCTATCATGGTCTCGTGATATATGTTAGGAATGATATTGCTTGCCAGAGCCTTCTCCAATATGGGCAATGTTCCAACATGGACTTTAACTTCTTGTGGCTCAAATTCACTGTACGCAAGCATGTCATTCATTATTGTTTTATTTACAGGAGTCCATTTCTCGACGGTAATTCGACTTGTAACGAGTTGATGCGCTGTCTGATTCCATCTCGAAAATGGTTTCTCTTAGTCCTCGCACTGAAATCGTTATTGCGGGCGATTTCAATGTACACAATTTCAATTGGCTAAGCGTAACTTCTCCATTTGGCACTTCAGACCATTGTGTCGTTTCAGCTAATTTCTCATTCTCCACGCATCCAGTTAAATAAAAACTTTTCACCAGGACCGTTTGGCTATACGAGAAAGCCAACTGGGACGGCCTGAATATTTTTTTTCCAAAATTCTAACTTGTCACTATGCTTCCTCGATAGTGACATTGATGCCAATGCTGAAATGATCAAAAAATGTGATTCTTCTAGGAATGCGTGCTTTTATTCCTAACGGAGTAAAAAGCATCAAGCCTAAAGAAAAGTCCTGGTTTAATTCTGAGTGTAAAGAAGCTATCAGGCTCAAAGTTTCGGATACTACAAAGCCAACCCTACACAGGAAAATCGGAAAAAGCACAAACAAGCATGGAACTCATGCAACTTCGTTATTGAAAGAACCCAATTTTTGCATGATCAAAAATTACGGCAAAAAAAAATTTGCAGTGTCCCAAAGGCAGTAAAACTGTTTGGTCATTTGTAAAAAATATTAAAAACTCCTCAACATCTTCATTTCCACCGCTCATCGACAGTAACAAACGAATTATTTACTCTTCAGAGAAGGCTAACTAGCTCGCAGCCCATTTCGCTGCCAGCTCTACGCTGCCTAACAGCAACGTTGCCCCTCCTGTACTTGAGAATGTAAATTTTTCCATTGGACAGATTTTTTTCCGCACTCGTACAGTAGCAAGAGTTCTCAAAGGTCTCGATATAAACAAATCCGCTGGCCCGGATTGTATACTCCTGATTCTTCTCAAGAGGTGTTCTTCCACACTGGCAAAGCCACTGTGTAAGCTTTTCCATCGCTCCTACTCTTCTGGAATCGTTCCTAGAAGATGGAAAACAGCATTTGTTTAGCCTGTCCTTAAGAAAGGTGACCCATCCTCCCCCTCCTCCTTCCAACCCATAGCACTAACATCCTTCTTTCTAAGGTCATGGAAACGCTGATTAACCGTCAGCTTAAGGAATATCTCGAAGTTCGTAAGCTTCTCCATGACCGTCAGTATGGCTTCCGCAGCAACCGTTCCACTGGTGATCTGATGGCATATCTCACCGAACAGTGGAACAAATCTTTACATCGCCTTGGTGAAAGTAAGATTATTGATATCGCCAAGGCATTTGGCTTGTTTTCTGTATCGGTGTAAGTATTTTTCCCCATCTGATCTTTTATTAAATATGTTAACTCGATGTAGCCAGCTGCATTCCTCCCCTTAGAAGCTTTCCGTCATACTCGTCCCGCCAGGAATGCTCATCAGTTCACCCTTGAGCCCAATTTTGGACGTACCGTGAAATATAGGTATTCTTTTTTTAGCCGAACAACACGAATTTGGAATAGTTTACCCGGCGAGATTTTCACTTGCCATTTTGATCTGCAAACATTCAAAGCCAATGTTAATCGACACCTCCTATCTCTCTTCTTCCTATCTTCCTAATGCCCGCGCAGTGTGCTCTACATTAAAAGGGACACAAGTTGTCCCTTGTGCGCGCGTTAATTATAAAAAAAAATTAAATCCACAGTGACCTGAGGTCGGAAAATCATGATTTTCTTTTAGAATTTGTGGAGTTTCTTCTGGTTTGGGATTTATTATGCTATTGATATTAATTTATTTTTGGATTACGGAAAACATATGTCGAATTCGTTTTTAATTATAAGATTTGATCTCAGATTTCAGATTTTTCTTTTAAAAATGAACATGAAACGAGATTGATTTTATTTTGTAGTTGTGTGAGCGCTTTTTGACAACTTTCTGTCGTGTCTTTTGACAGTATAAAAGGAATTGTAAACAAACAGAAAAAAAGTTAAAGGTACAAAAAAATTGTTTTCCATAGAAAATATTACAAATGGTAAAAAGGACACAACATCCTCAATGAAATAATTTGCGGAGTTCCTTTGCTCCCACCAATTTGCTTGAAAAACAAACAAAATATCACAATCGGGAGGCGAACACAACTCACGACGTAGATATCGTGCCTGATGAGAATACTACAAAATTATTTAATATTTTGTTAATTCTTGATCCTTTTTTCACTTTTATCAACACAAAACTTTCAAATCAACAACAAAATCCAAATGAAATGCAAACTTCAATGACATTTGCCAATTGTCATATAAAGTAGTGTGTGTGCAAATCGGTGTAAATCTCGATAAAAATCCAGATTTCCAAAAAGTGATAAAGATAAAAAAAAAAGATTGATCTTTTTTTTTAAAGGAACATGAAATTTGATCTGAGATCAAAAAAATTGATCTCAGATCAAAAAAAAGATTAATTTTTTAAAAACGAATTCGACAATAGAGAACTATGTCTCGGCATTTTTCATATTTAAATTTGTTGTAACGATCAACCGGATTAGATATAGAGATTATGTTTATACTTTGTCTTTTAACTTCGATTCTGAGGTTTTGCATTGTATAGAAGAAATATGAATAAAGAGGTTTATCAAAAAAATGTTGTTTAATAAAACAATAGAAAAATGCTTGATCATTTCCCGAAATAGTTTTGAAATTGGAAAACAACTTATGTGGAGTATTTTTTATTTATTCTAAATTAATAGATTTAGAGAGTATTTCTTCTGTATATTATTTTCATTATCAATATCTAAAGCAGTGATATATGCGATAGTAGATTTTGAGCGAAGAATACTGTCGTTACATTAATTGAAATCAAATATAATCGGTATAAGTGTATTGTAATGGAATTTAACGTAGTCATTAAATGTTTCTTATATTTCAAAAAGAAATATTGAGGATTTAGTTTTAGAAATTCTAGAAAGGCAATCAGCGTTAGAGTTAATTCGACCAGGTTCGAATTGAATTTGGTAATCATACTTATTCCTCGAGCTTAAGCCGCCATCGTATTAATTTTGATCCTAGATTCTTAACATTGAATAACCATGTCCATTGACGATTGTCAGTTATAATTCTAACTATTCGGCCATAGAGGTATGAGCGAAAATGTCCTACGGATCAAATTATTGCGAGTAATTCGCGTTCAGTTGTACTGTCGTTTGATTCAGTATGATTTAGAGTTCTACTTCCGTATGCTATAGGAAGATCAGATTCGTCATCCTGAATTTAGATTACTACTGCTCCGATTGCAAAATTGGACGCATCAGTAGTTAAAATGAACTCCTTAGAGAAATTCAGATATTGAAGAATGCTTCGAAAGCATTTTCTTGTTTTGAGTCAATTGATACAGAATATCTTTTTTTAAAAGTTTAGTTAAAGGTTTTCTAATTAATAAAAAAAAATTAATAAACCATCTGTAGTAACCGGCTTAACCTAAAAATGATTTACTCTACCTTGTATCATTTTGAGTGGGGACGTTTTTGAAAACATCTGTCTTTTTGGGATCGGGTTTAACACCTTTGTCGCCTATGACATGACCCAAACAATTGACTTCTTTTCGTATGAATTTACATTTCTCAATTTGTAGTTTGAGCTTATTTGCTCTTAATCTCTCGAAAACATTTTTTTTTAATTTTTAATTGTGATCAGTGATCGAATTTACATATATTACAATGTCATCTATGTAGACGAAACATTGAAGTCCTTGTAACCCTAATAGAATTGTATTCATGAGTCTTTGGAAACAAGCTCCTACATTTTTTAGTCCGAAAGGCATACGATCGAATTTGTAGTGTCCTGTTGGGGTGGAAAATGCAGTTTTGTGAGAATCACTAAGGTTCATATGGATTTAATGAAATCCGGACGCAAAATCTAGTGTTGTGAAATACTTCGAATGACCAAGTTGATCAAGAATCTCACTTATATTAGGTAGTGGGGACGAATCACCTACCATGACATTATTAAGCTTTTGGTAGTCAATGACTACTCTCCTCCTTTTCTCAACTGAAGCACCTGGCTTCTTTGGCACAATCCATAAAGGAGCTGACCATGAAGAAACGAAGGTCTAATGACACCTTGCCTAAGCATTTTGAGCATTTTGGAAATTTGGCAATTCACTTCAGTCTTATGAACTTCCGGATACCTTATTGTTTTTGCAGCAATAGGTAAATTAGTTCCGGTATTTTTGAATGCGTTATTGTGTCAGTACATGTTAAATTTTTCACCATCTAAATGAAAAATATCATTAAATTCCTCACATCAGGCGTAAATAGAATCTTTTTCTTCATTATTTAGATGTGATACCCGTAAATTTCTTTTTAATGCTTTGAGACGATGAATAAGAATATACATTGATTTTTATACTAGAAAGAAATGCAGATTTAGGTAGAGGCAAAAGATTTAGTGAAAATTGTTTTACTGCGCATATTTTATTAGTTGTATTAAGAATTGTGGCATATGCTTTATTCACATTGTTTACCTTTTTAACAGCCCCAGATAAATAAACGCCTTTGCAGATTTCCGTTTGAGGTAATATTCCCTCAAGTATTTGAGGATTTCCTACATCAATCTTTACTAATGCTTCACTTCTAGGACTTAAATAATAAAGTCAACTTGAAAATATTCCAACGCAGTTGGTGCCCCTAAAACAAAGTATATCATTATAGAAATCTATTTTCGCATGGTTTGCATTTAGGAAATCTTTTTCTAAAATACCGTCATGTGGTATATTCGAACTTTGATAAATGATGTGAAAAAATTTGTCTCAGCTAAATTGGTAGTGGTTTACCAATATCTAAAATATAAGAACCGATAGTGCTTAACGCATTTCCTGTATAAATACCATTAACGTTTAATTTAATATTATCATTGATAATAACTTCCGATTTAAGAAAAGTATTTTTTAAAATGGACACGCTAGCTCCTGTGTCCAATAAAAGATTTAAGTATTTTTTGCTTGATTGAGGACAACTTATTTTCACTATAGGTAATTTGTGAATTCAACAATCAAACAGAGCCTACAAAATTAAAATTAAAGCTGAGAGAAAGCTAAAAACCTTTAACTTCCAAAATATTCTAGATAATTAAATGGAGTAAATTTTGTTTAATTTATGAAAGTTCTCTCGGTTAGATTGATCAATAAAAGAAAGTATAAGGGCCTTTTATTTTCGCCCTAGAATAAAAGATTTTACTTTTAGGTGGCTTTTAACAAGCATTATATATATTTAGAGAATTTTGAAAATAAGCGGAATGGTATCGTTTTGATTCTAAAATTCTTATAAAATAAAAAAAAAGAGAAGTGAATGCGCAGTTAATTTTTATTAGAATCCATTGTAATTCAATTGGAGGGTATAAATAAAAATATAAACAAAATAAATGAAATAAAATAAATAGAAATTGGATACCTTAAAACTGAGATAAGATACTGAGATAAGATTCGAAATAAAATGTCAAATTCAGTTTTTTTTTATTAAGAAATTTAATAAATAAACTCGACAAAACTAATTTCTTGACCAAATGCAAAATATTAAAATTTTACAATTGTGATCTTATCGCGGTGGTGGTCAAACAGCAAGTGAGTTTCAAGTTATGATTGATGCTTTAAAATATGTAATGTTACAATTAGAACTAGGTGTATTGTATGTATGTATTACGTTGAATGCAAGAGCAAACTACTGCAAAGGCCGTTAGACTACATGAGATAAATAATAATAGTTCGCAGCTGTCAGATGTTTAAGTAGAGGGGATATTTTCTCTCTTTGACAGATTTGTACGAAAAAAAGTACGGGAACGCCTTAAACCAAAAAAATTGCAGCATTCTTTCCTAGTGATGCTTAACCATCGATAGTATTTATTTCCGGTAGCATCGATTATTTGAAAAGAAAACTATCGATATAACCGAAATTTTGGATGCTTTTATCAGACGAATAGGCAAAGGCAAATTATAAAGCATTTAAAACTCTATTAAAGGTCCATGTCTATGATTAAAAAATGAAAATAAAATTTTAATTAAACTAAAACACAATCACGCTTCAGCTTTGGCTTCGTCACTTTACATTTCAAACACTTCACTTCACTTTAAGTGACATTTTCCAAATTTCGATTGTTGTTTTTGCTTTTTTCTGTCTAGGAGAGCAAAAGTTCAACCAGTTTCCACTTCAGCTTTGAGTTTGAGTCACGTTACTTTATCTTGTGCACGAACCAAACGTAACGTCAATGCCAAAGCGACATTGTGATAAGATGTATTGATTTCCTATGGTTGAACTTGTAAACGTCAGGCGAAACCGAAGCTAAAGCACGATTGTGTTTTAGCTATCATAGTTTTTAACTCTCTGACGATGACAATGTCATCAAATTCGATAGGCTTGTTCAGAACCACTGTGCGCCGTATTCTCGTAATAAAAAGTTGAACTTTACCACCTTTTATGAATACCCATAATTGTCTCAATGAAAGTGTGAAGTTTTATTCGAAAAACTTGTAGACAGCATGATTGGAGTTCTTGTGTAATAAGGCTTAGTAACTGACAGAATTGATCTTTAAAACAAGAGGATTGATTAAGGAAATTTGTACGTATTTTTCACTGGATATTGTTGTAGTCGCATTTTCAAAGGGCCCACGAAGCTGCAAGTTTCTATCTATTGCCTAAAAATTGTTCATTATACCTTTCACAAGTTCACGTTGAACTTCTGGTAATCGTTTTAACATAAATTATGAGCTATTCCATCTCTTAAATAAGCTGAAGCTTATTATGTGAAGGTAAGTTTGAATTATGTAAACTATCCATAGTTGTTCGATTGTTTTTTAAATAATCGATGTATTCGATACTTTTTTACATTTTATTCTAAAATGGAAAATTTAAATAAGGAAGAAAAGATGTTTGTCTTGCAATGCCTAGCTGATGTTGATGTGACTGCGTATATCGATTTAAAGGATTCTGATGACGAAGAACAGATTTTATTGGCGGCTTCACAATTGTTCAAGTCGGAAAGAAACTGCATACAAAATTATTTCGAAGAAGTGGTACCGACGTACACCGAAAATGAGTTCACCACACACTTTTGAATTAAAAAATCTCTTTTCGAAAGCATTTCGTTGACGTACGAGTCTTCAGAAGCGTACAAAAAACTTCGAAAAGATAAAAAGTGCAGTCCTCGTAAAAGCACTGCTGTGTTTCTGTGGTTCGCAGGACATGAAGCGTGTAGCTTTCGAGAGTTGGCCGATCGTTTCGATCTGTCCATATCGTCGGTGTCAAGGATAATAACCCGTTTGATAATGGTTTTGAGCAAACTAAACCCAAATGTGATAACGTGGCCAAATGAAGAAGAAAAACGAAAAACCAACGAGTTTTTTAAGAGAAAAGCAGGATTTTCTGGGGTAATTGGTAAGTTTTGAACTTTTTAATATCAAATGAATATTTATGAACATGATTCTTTTCGTTTTGCATTGGTTGCATCGATGGAACTCACATAACGATTGATCCCCCAGCTATAATCAAAGATGAGTACGTAGAACGGAGAGGGAACGTAAGCCTAAGTATGCAGGCTATATGCCATGAACGAAGGAATTTCATTGATGTTTTTATCGGGTTCCCGGGATCTTCACACGATAGCTGGGTTTTTCAAAACTTTCCTATATACGACGTACTGAGTAGGGACTGTGGGGGTAATATTTGTCGATATGTCATTACAAATGCTTATTATTAAAGAATTATTTTCTTAAGATTACTACAAACTAGACGATTCTGCATACCCATGTTCAAGCCATTTAGTCACGCCGTAGAGACAATGGTGGACTTGGACGAACAAAAACGTTTTAATGTAAAACTGAGTTCGTGTCGTGTGGTGATTGAACACTCGTTCTGTATACTGAAGCAAAGGTTCAGACAGTTATAGTACTGCAAATTAAAAGGTATTCAAAAACTATGCCATTTTGTAAGGGCGTGTTGTGTCCTTCATAATATAGCGGATGAAGATGACCTTCATTTTGCTATGGAAGTAAATGAAGCCGATCAGAACGTTCATACAGAATATGTACAGTTTGGAGGAACTTCCAGAGGAAGAAATGTCCGTGATGCTATTTGTAGAGAGTTACAATATATAATTAATAATAATTTTTTATTAATAGAATTTTCATTTTGACATTCAATACAACAAATTATCATTTTAACATTCAATACATCAAGTTTGTTAAATACACATTTTTTTAAAAATAATAAATATAAAAAAAACAATAAATACTTTTCTTTTACATAAATTAATAATTTACATTCTTATTTTTGCATTTTTTCAGCGATAATTTTTAAAACTTGCAGCTTGCAAAGCTATATATTTGAATCCGATTTTCTTTTCGAAACTGGAATATCAGGCTCTTCCATTCCTTGAAAGAAATAAAACATTAAAACATATAAATACGTACATAAATGGAAGTATATTATATGTATAACTGAGGAAGATTCATTGTGAGCATTAGACAACTCGTCCCTTGTCCTTCTCTCCTGCAAACGTGACCCAAGTGAAAACTCGGGATGAACACCTCTTCTTTGTCCAAGTATCTTATCGAGTTCACTACAAAATTAAAAAAAAAATAATGGTGATTAATAAAGTATTGGTCAAAAACACAACCATATATTTTATTTAAGAATCAATTTTTAAACATTTAATTAACTGGACGTTTTTTTCTAAACAAATTAACATCATCCCCAAAAAGTGCTACGCTAAAGCAACAACTTCTAAACAATACTTCACAAAAAGAAATCTTGCATGTTTGTCCAAGCGCTATTTTACATCCACGACACGAATACATTTCCAATTAGTTTGACATTAATAAGAACTACCTTTCGAATGGACAGGTTATCCTATTTCTTCCAGTCTTGGAGTTGTGCAATTTTGTTTGCTTATACCTCCGCTCCAAGCTTCGGTACTTCGACTGCACCTGAGCAACGGTGAAAAAAGCCCTCTTTTGCCAGTTTATTTTTTTTTGTTTTTCAAGGCAAATGTTTTGGCAATTTGTGGAATCAGCTCTGCCAGCAAAGCAATAAGTAGTTTTGTGGGTATTTCCAGCCACAATTCTTTATCTACTACTTCTTGCGAACAGCTGGCTTCAGAGGACTCTTTAAACTCACGTTGCTCTATAACAGTTTCCTGAACTAAATCATTAGGTGCCTGCACTTCATCCTGGACTTCAATCATATTAAGGTTAGTAGAACCAGCGGCTTTTGAAAACACAATATTTGGCACGAAGTCCGAGTTCTTCAAATAGGATTGCTGCGTTATTTGATTAGTTACTTGCTGCCGGTATTCTGGGTCTAGAAAAGCATGTTAGTTTGTCTTCTTTTGCTCAAAATCGCTACGTTATAATTTGAAATTAATTTTAGAGCTAGAAATCTAATTCCAAAAATCCCTCTGAAGAACGCCAAGTGCTGTATACCAAGTTTGAAGTAAATCGGGTTAACTGTTAAGACAGAAATTACCGACCCACTTTTTTCGACTTCCCTATCATCTTATTGTCATGTCTGATTGTTAGAATTTTTTTTACTAATGCATAACTTGCCTTATAGTTCCTTTAATCGCAAAATAAAACATTTTCTCCGTTTTCCTATTTTTTATCACATAAAACGTCATTACAATCCGACATTCCAACATGTTCTAATGGAAATGAAAATCAAAAATTAACAATTTACAAACATCTACAACAGATTGCCCATAAAAAAGAAACAAAAACACTTTAAAACATTGGAATTAAAACCATCAGTTTATAAGAAAATTGGCGAAAATATTGTCCAATAACCTATTCAGGAATATACATACATCAATGCTTAAGGATACATACAATGAAAATGCATGTACCAGGCTGCCCGCTTCGCGATTGGTGCTTTGGACGCTTCTTTCACCAGGCGCATCCATACCATATTCATTATGCATCCATAAGGACCAAGGCTTAAATCCATATATGATTGTGCTGTTGCTTTTTAAAAACAAATCCAAACGGTTCACTTCTGATTGTTGGGCGAGCGAACAAGTAAAAAACGTATTTTTCTACAATTAAAAGAAAATTAACTTATGTAAAAAAGAAAGTATCAACAAAGCAACGACGCAACGACGTCGAATTTGACCAAATCCACGGCAACGAAACTATCCTACAACAAGGATTACTTTGCCAAAACCAACCTCCATCACTGTCAAAGAAGTGAATATTGAAAACAAAGTCTCACATGTTCGATATATTAATAAACCAAAAATCGAACCTACAACCAAGCCACAACAACAGACACAAGTCGGACCAACAATTAGGCGGGAAGATAGCAATCTTTCTCGTCGATCACTGTCTAAGCTAAAAGCTGCTATTAAGTAGCTGTCCCACTACTACACAGTCTACTGTTGTCCCTAGCTGCGAAGCTACAACAGAACCCACCGAGAAGGAAAATGTTGACACACATTCGGGCAATTGTGAAATAAATGTTCAATCACATTCGGCCAAATTGTTAAATGCGGTGGGAAATATTAATGCTGACGACACGGAAAATCTTATTTTGGTATCAGAATATGTTAACGAAATATACTCTTACCTCTTTTCGTTGGAAACTAAAACGCCTGTTGAACCAGATCACTTAAAAATAAAAAACAAGTTGTTCCAAAAATGCGTGCAATTTAAATTGACTGGATCTACGAAGTACACCACCAGTTCCATTTAGTTGCAGAAACCTTCCACATGTGTGTTGGAATAATTGACAGATACTTGCAAGCAGTCAAGACAACTTCGCGCCAGCATTTGCAAATGGTTGGTGTAACGGCGCTCTTTATTGCTTCCAAGTACGAAGAGCTCTTTCCTCCAGCAATTGGTGATTTTATCTACATCACCGACGATACATACACAAAGAATCAAGTTCTAGAAATGGAGATCAAGATTATGAAATCTCTCGACTTTAATCTATCTCGTCCGTTTCCGATTCACTTTTTACGTCGTTTTTCAAAAGGTGCCAGCACCGAAGAATTGTCATCATGCAATGTCCAAGAACTTCTTAGAACTTGTAACGACTGAGTACTCAATGGCTAGTTATCGTCCATCAGAAATTGCTGCCGCTTCCTTGTATCTTTCACTACAGCTGATAAATAATTCAAACACCCCACAGATGAAATTTGGAACCCGACGCTGGAGATCTACTCAAGGTACAGTGCTGATCATTTGGATCTAATTCCACGAGAAATCGCCGTTCTTGCCAAAAACGCATCTACCGCTAAACTGAATGCCGTCTATGTAAACTACCAGTCCTCGCAACTGGGCAAGATCTCCTTGAGTTCGGAATTACTCTTCGTTAATGCCCACATAACCACAAGACACAAGAATACAACAAAACCTCACAACAGAGGGAATCGAAATGAAATCCTCCATAGATACCTACTTATGTAAATATATAATATAATATATAATATTCTACTTAAATAAAGAATAAACGAAAACGAGAATAATATCCACTAAACGAATGTTCAGTAGATTCTTAAAAGTAGTGATAGAATAACAATAAATATATACATACCACTTTCAATTTGTTGGAATGTCTTCGGCGAACATTCTACTTCGATATTTGTTTTGTTTGCGTTCATATTTTGTTCCTTTTTATGTTTTTAGTAAACTTTTTAAATTAAATTGAAAATTTTAAATGGATTTGTGTCGCGAATTTTATTTGTTTTTTTAATTTTCTTTGTTCAATTTTAACACTGACGTTTGGCTGCTACTTTTTTCTGCTTTCAGAAATTTGTTGAGCAGAAATTCGCAGGGTGGGGAAATTATTTTCTCTCTCACGAGCACTCTCTTTTGCGAATTTCTACGAATTTTTGGTGTACGGGAACAAGAACTAGCAGATATTCGTAAAAATTCGTACGAATTTGCAGATTGGGAACAAAGCTAATATGTATTAACAAAAGAATAGTATAAGGTAAGAAATTATAGAGTGAATTGTCGATGTTTGGGTATATTATATTTTTTTGCAGAACATTTCTAACATTCAGCCCCCATGGAAGACTCCAGTCTTTCAGAAATTTGTAATGTTGCAACCTTAGGAACAGGGCGAGTGAAGTCTCCAAACTTCGTTTGAGTAGTGACGACTCTGACTTGGCCATCCTTTCCAGGGTGTGTTTCCAGGATACGACCCATGATCCCTTTGAGGGCGGTAGGTTTGGTTCCTTGAGTAAGACGACATCATTTACTTCAAGATTTGGTTGAAGCTTTTGCCATTTTGGTCGATGTTGAAGAGATGTCAGATATTCCCGATGCCATCGCTTCCAGAAGCCTTGGAGAAGTGGTTGTAAAGCAAACTAATTAGTTTTAAAGCAATTGTTTGAAATGTTTAATTGAGGAACTAAAACATATTGTTCCCCAATCATAAAATGGGATGGAGTTAATGCAGTTGGTTCTCCATCTGATACATGCTACATTGGGCCTGAATTCAACAGCGCCTCGATTTTTGCTAGTAACGTGTACATCGTGTTTTTAGAGATTTAACACCTGCTTCCCATAATCCGCCGAAGTGTGGGGCAGCAGGAGGAATAAATTTCCACAATATATTGTCCTTTGACAGTTGATCGGCCACAATGGTGTTATGGTGTTTACTTCGAAGATTATTAAAGATTTCGTCGAGTGTACGTTTTGCGCCATGGAAGTTCGTACCATTATCGCTCCAGATTTCGCTTGGTTTTCCGCGGCGCGCGACAAAAAGATCTAAAGCTAAAAGAAAGGCATTGGTGGAGAGGTCTCCTACCAATTAGAGGTGGATTCCATTTGTTACAAAGCAAACGAATAAAGCTATGTGTGACTTCACGAATTTTGGGTTTCGCAAACGAGATGGCCGCAACGTTATTGGACCGGCGTAATCACAGCCTACCTTGCTGAAGGGTCGCGAATAAATTACGCGATCCATAGGAAGGTTATCCATTAGCTGCTGTGAAATTGCAATACGTTGACGGAAACAGACTACACATTTGTGAACTATTTTGCGAATCAAATTTCTACACCCAAGTATATAAAAGTTTGCGTTTATTAACGAAATGGTTAATGTCACTCCCGAATGTAAATGTTGTCTGTGTGTGTATTCAACTATTAATGCAGACAAAGGATGGGTCTTACACAAAATTATGGGATGTTTTTGGTCATAGCGCAGATTTTATTCCTGAATAAAACCTCCAACGCGAAGAAGTCCAAAAGAATCTAGAAACGGACTGAGGGAAACAAGTTTATTTTTTTTTGATAAAGAGTTATTTTTCTTGAAAAGACCGAATTCGAACGAAAATAATGAACACTGCACTCTTTTAATGTTAAAAATGTTTTGCAAATAAAAGTTCTTTAGTTAATAGGGGTTGAAAATTACGATAAACAGGGTCTCTAAGATAATTATATAGAAAAGGACGTACGTACGCGTATAAATTTAATCCAGTAAGATGAATTTTTAATCTTTGTTTCCACATCAAGATTGTAAGTTTTTCAATTAGACATTAATACCTACGTTTTAGATGCGGGAACACTTCTCTCTTCCAACAATTCTTTTGAAAATTCTTCAGGAACTATGTTTGATGCAGGCCAAAGATTTCTGTCCAAACTAAGCCAATGAGGTCCTTTCCACCACAACTCATTTAGACATAAATGTGTAGGTGAAATAACATGAGAAGCAATATCTGCTGGGTTGCATAATTTTCACCCCAACTACAACTGGAGCCCAAAATCGGATTGGGTCAAAAATTCGAGAAGCTTCCGAGAGTATTCGACGCTTAGTGATTGTTTTAGATGTGTCTAAGTGAACCCTATAAGAAAAACAATCCCTCGATGGACACCACTGCAACCCTAAAACCTTGACTGAATTCGAATCCTCAAATTCCATTGGAGTTAGTTCTTTCTCTTCCTCTGGCAGCGATAAGATCAAAGGCCAGCGGTTGGTCGTCCATTTTCTGAGATGGAAGCCAGCTGATTTTAGTAATTCTACTAAATTGGATCAGAGCTTGATCACCTCATCGACAGAATCTGCCCCCGTCATTACATCGTCCACATAAAAATCATTAAGAAGCAAGAGGATGTAATAGAGTGGATTCTAGTGCTACTTGTTTGAGACAACGAACAGCTAAAAAGGATGCCGAAGCAGTGCTATAGGTGACCGTGAGAAGACGATAATGTTTAACTGGGCTTTCTGGTGTTTCTCGCCATACTATCCTTTGAAAGTCAGTATGTTTGGGTCAAACCCATATCTGACGATACATTTTTTCTATCCGAAATAGTATATTTATGCCGACGAAATCTAAGGCATATTAAAAATATGTCGCATTGAATTGTGGTGGCTACGAGAAGGCATTCGTTAAACGATGTATCCTTTTGCAGAACCGTCCATTGTATATGAACTGCTATAGTATTATCATGGTGACATGTGGACCGTGGCGCTCCGAGCGGCTCTAGGTAAAGTTAACTCGGTAAATTGAAAGAGGCGAACGCGGCGAACAAAGAGAATTTTAAGAGAAACTTTGTGAACATGTACTTGCTCTTTGCAGTTTGCAGTATACATATATACAATGATGCGAGTATAGTTTTTATTTTTGCACAACTGGATTGCTTCACACAAGCAGGGTGACGAGATGGCTAGTTTTTAAAAAGGAATGACAAAAAAAGAAGAAAATCGACTTTGGGTAATGAATGGTGTCTGGGGGTGGGTATATGTTTAAGCTGGTTGATAAGTTTATTTTGAGTTTTATATTTTTTTCATATAAAACTTTCGAGGGTAGGTAGATATTTAGGTATGTACCTACATACATACTTACATAATGTGTGTATTTACGTAGGTATACTTGTTATATTACCTTTGATAAAATGTTCAGCTAAATTCAGGTCGATCGGTCGGTCGACGGTGTGGTAGATGGTGTGAGGGAGATACTAACAAGGAAAACTTAATAAGAACATGTGTATGTGTGTTGTGTATATCCTGTTCTCGGTGACGGTGAACAACGAAGAGGATCGACAATGATTTTATTTTTTGAATTTTCATTTCATTGGCTTCGTTATCGTTAATGCTGAAGTAGCTTTGTGATTATAGGGACTATTAGTCAAGTTTAGGATTCGTGAACATAAAAAATTGTGATAATAATCAAACATTACATTACGATGATAGAGAAACATATTTGAGTTACTAGCAAAATTCTGTCCGTCTGTCTGTAGGTCTGTCTGCACGGATGTATGTTGGACTATAGCTTAAACGGTTGAGCCCATCGTCTTCAAATTTAGAACTTAAGGTTTTTTTTTAGATTCTATAGAGGAGTTTTTTTCAATTTTTACTTGCGATTATAGGGACTATAAGGCAAGTTTAGAATTCGTGAATATAAAAATAATTTAGATAACAATGAAACATGACATTACGATCATAGAGAAGTCTAAAAAAGTGATCGACAAAAAATGTCTGTCTGTCTGTCAGTATGTATAACGAGCTGCAGCCTAAACGGCTAAAGCGGTTATCTTCAAACTTGGTGTGTGTGATTATTTTGGCATTCCTCAGAGGGGACATTGAAATTCAAATTGTAAGCCTAAAAGTTAACGTTAGTGCCATATAAACGTTAAATTGAGTTGTTTTCTTGATTGAAATTTTTGCATTCAGTAGGTAATAGGGTTTTTTGTATTTGTTAATTGTTTTTGCATGTTTATGTGTTTATCATAGGCGTCCTTATTATTTATTCTAAAGGCTGTATGCTGTTAGGATCATGAAATGCTTTTAAATAAATAACGATTAATAAATAATAATAAATATAACGAAGTTTGCTTTCAATGAAATCAAAAAAAAAAACACTAGGTAGGTATTCATAACGTTTTTTGGAAAAAATGTTTTATGCCATCTTATTTCTTTTCCTGTTTTCTATTTTATAAATTTTTCATTTAAAAATCGTTCGACCAGTTCGAGCTGTTTTTGACAAAAATAAGCTTTTACTTGACGGTTATACCTATCGCAAGTACCGTAAATATTTCAGCTCAAAGAGAAATTAAAAAAATGTTTTGTCGAATGTCAAAATAAACTTATAGGTATTCCAAATTTAAAGACGACTGGCCAAACCGTTTAGTAGACGGGCAGAATTTTGCCATTGACTCAAATATGTTTCTCTATCATCGTAATGTTATATTTGATTGTTTTCTCAATTTTTTTTTCTGCACGAATGCATAACTTGTACTTAGTACCTATCTATAATTGCAAGTAAAAATTAAACAATTAGGTATTACACATGTAAAAAAAAACCGTGGTATTTTTAGCAATTCTATAGAAGATTAGTTCAAAGAAATATGTTGATTTAACTATAAATTTCTTTCCCGCGAGCTAAGCTGGGTAGTACCTAGTACCTTTTATAAAAACCTCAAACAAACAAAAGATCTTTGTTACTATAAATCAATAATATATAATCAATCAATAATAATATAAATCAATTTACAAACAATTTTTGATTGAATTTCTGCACATAGTTCATTCAGATAGGTACCTACATATACTTATAGGTACATACATGTACATATGTATCTGAATGGAAAGCAAAATTCAAAACAAAAATCCATCCACTGCAAGGACGTGTGCATCTTTGTATAAATACAGCAAGAAGTAATTTTGTGTTTAAATTTCAAGAATGAATGTTTACATTATATGAAGACGACAACCTTCATAACAGTAAAAAAATTGAAAATCCTAAAGAATTCGAATCAAAAGTCTGGTCAATGATTTACGCATGTATAAATACTTATGTAAGAACCAGTTCTCATATAACATATTCCATATAAAAAAACGTAAGCAATGCAAATGTTGGATCGTGTATAAATTCTAACATAAAACTATTCGCCTCAGCTAAGCGAAACCATTGTATATAAACTGCTAGCAGTTAGTTTATATACATATATACAATGAACAAAACAAGATACTGAATTATTTCGTGTTCTCCTTCTGTTTTTTCTTGCCTTACATTGCACACGCGCAGGAAACTAAGCACAAAGAATAACACTAAAAACCATGCTCTTAATTCTCTCTCACTCAAATAAAATTTCCCTACACTAGCACTCCAAGCGGCTCTAGGTAAAAAGATTTTTTCTCGTCTCATGATAGTACTATAGGCAATGTACTTATACAATGGAACCGTCGAAAAATACCCTTATTTTGGTTGTGCTCCTATCATTCTTAAAAAACGCGTGATGGGGTAGATAGTAACACCTTTTATAATCACTTGTGATTTCTTTCAAATGCACGTCTTCCATGTGTCCTAGCGATATATATTCGTTTATGAAGTTTTTGTATTGTTTCATTAATTCAAAATTGAATGCGAATCTTCTTTCGATTGATTGCAGACGATTGAAGGCGATTGAAAAAGAGTTTCCAAATTTAGTATTCTGATTCGACTTAAAAGGCAATTCTACCATAAATTTTCCATCTGAATGGCGACTGTGAAAACTAACAAAATTATCCTCAGCTTGATGTCCTTTTAAAGACAAAATAACTATGTTAAAGACTTCTTCCAACCTCCAAAACTGTTCGAGGTCGAAATTTTGACTAACTGTGTGCAGAACGTAGTAAGCCCAGAAGGTATTTATTTTGATTGACCAGCTACAATCCAGCCAAAAATAGTAGGGACCTTTTCAGGCATTTTATTAATGGCTGCTGTTGCAGGACCAGTTATGATGCTATGATGGGTTTCTATCGTGTTGGGGCAAGTGAACAACATGCTTCCAAATTACTACATCGGGCCTGCAGGAAAGCCAACGGTATATCTATCGTAAGACCTTCACGAGAACCTACACTATCAACCCATGCCTGTCGTTTATCAGGATCGACCTTTTGAAGTAACAAATATATGAGCCATGGATGTTAGACTGTAAGGCGTTGAGTCCGCGGATGACCTCATCTGCTCCATCAGCTATCTTGCGAAGTATTTGAAAATTTTCCGAATTAGACGACGATAACGAAAGAAAAGACTCGACAAAGGCCTGAACAATAATATCCTTTTTTCGTATCTAGCTTCTAACCTGTCCCACGCTTCAAAATAGTTTTCCTCTGAACATCGCATATGTTTTAATAAACCAGCCGCAGTACCCTGCAGAAATTATTTGAGATATTGAAATTTTTGTGAACTGCTCAGGTTTGTATTCGTGTCAACCGAACTCAAAAAACGATCCTTAAACTCTTGCCAATCTTCATATTTCCCATCAAACGTAGGAATATTAGCGGTAGGCAGTTTTACCGACGATTTATGTGCATTGGAGTTCAAAGATTTTAAAAAAGAAGTCTGCTGATTTGCTAATTTTTCTATGATTGAATCATCAGCACCTGTATACTGGGAATTCAATTGACGAATTGGATTGGTAAAGATTGCATGCGCCTTTAAATATTTTTCTTCATACTCGGGTCAACAAAGTTCTCATCATCGCAAAACTCACATAATTCATGATTTAGGGCCAAAAAATCTGACCACGCTTGGTGAAGTTTTTCTAACCTAACCTCAAGCTCTTTATTTCATTTAATATAGCAGTTTTATATGTTTATACATATATTCCGATTATCATCAGATTTATTTCATGCATTTATTATAAAAACATCAAAAAACAAAAAAACTACCATGTCATCCATCATCAATTGCCATATGCAATGAGACGGTGCACCATTAATCAAATCAGTTATGTATAGTTCGATTAAATCTCTTACCACGATTACTTTCACAAATGTCAAAAAAAATTGTTTAATTCGGCTTCACAAATGTCCAAAAAAAAATTGTTTAGTTCGGCTCGAAGGACCAGATAATGATTCGAAATAAAATGGCAAATACTTTTTTTTTTATTAAGATATTTAATATATAATAAAATCGACAAAACTAATTTCTTTGGCAAATGCAAAATATTAAAATTTTACAATTGTGATCTTATCGCGGTGGTGTTCAAACAGCAAGTGAGTTTCAAGTTATGATTGATGCTTTCAAATATATAATGTTACAATTAGAACAAGGTGTATTGTATGTATGTATTACGTTGAATGCAAGAAAAAACTACTACAAAGGCCGTTAGACTACATGAGATAAATAATAAAATGTATTAACAAAAGAATAGTATAAGATAAGAAATTATAGGGTGAATTGTCGATGTTTGGACTAATTATTTTTTTTGCAGAACATTTCTTAACAATATCAAAATTATTTAAACGCATTTACAAAGGCTTATATTTTTTTCTAAAAGTAAAGTTCTAAACGAAGTTTCTACCATTAGTAATAAGAGCGCAAATATCGTTAACATGGGTCAATTTACACCAAAGTTAGCCTTTTCTTAAATCTCCAAAAAATGATATCAAAATTGGAGATACGTAGAAGAACGATTTTTTCTTCTAATATGGCCAAGAATTATGCTCTTAAACCCTTTAAAGGAATAAGAAGACACCCTGTATATTTCCTAGAAGCTGGAACACTCTTTGTTTTGGATTTTTGGCCAGGGAAGGTATACTACTTTGTTTGTTTATAATTTTTTATTAAATGAAAGAGAATGGATCTTATATTGATAAATATTTTATTTAATGTTGGCAATTGTGTATGGAATACAATATCAGGTAAATGTCCGCCAAATGCGAGCCCTTTTAAGCACATTTTTCATTACATACTCACACATTTCACGCGGTATTTCATTAATTTCATCATGAATATTTTGTATGAGTTGCTCAAGCGTTTCTGGCTTGATTGCATAAAACTTGCTTTTCAGATATCTTTACAAAATGAAGTCCGAAGCAGTCAAATCAGGCGACCGTGGAGGCCAATCGAAATCACCATTTCTTGAAATAACTTGTTGTGGAAAGAGATCTCGCAGTGATTCCATTGTAATCCTGGCTGTATGCGATGTGGCACCGTCTTGTTCATACCACATGTTAATCAAGCCCAAAGCATGCAGTTGTGGCATTAAAAAGTTTTCAATCATATCACGATATCGCTCCCCATTCACAGTAACCGTTACTCCGTTTTCATTTTCAAAGAAGTAAAGTTTAATGATTCCTCCTGACCAAATTAATGTATGCAAAGGTGACTTATGAATAATTTGAGGGTTTTCCATTGCCCAAAACCAACTCTTCTGTTTATTCACATATCCATTCAAATGAAAATGTGCCTCGTCACTCATTATGATTTTTTCATGAAAATCGCTGTTTTAATGGGCTAGCTGTAACATCCTATTAGCATATGTACGACGGCGTAAAATGTCTTGTGGAAGAAGCTCCTGTGTCAACTGAATCTCAAATGGAAACAAATGCAAATCCTTGTGCAATATTGTGGCCAAAGTTGTTCTTTGAAGACCAAGCTCCTCAGCACGGCATGTTTTAACGATTAAAACACGTTGGTTTATCGAATTTTTTTTTCATAACAAATTTGCCACGTGTCTACTTCACGACTGCCATATATAAACTGTCAAAACTAATGTTTACTAAAATGGCGGCAAAACAAAGTAGCATACCTTCCCGGCGGACACCCTGTAGTTTTGATTGGCTTTCCATTGCAGTCTGTTCAAGTGAATCAAATATTTTTCCTAATATGATTGAAGACTTTTTATAATATAGTTTCTTTATAATCCTCAACCTACCGAAACGAAAATAAAATCAATAGAAGATCAACAGAAAAGTTAAAAATTTTGGCGGGCAAGCTTATTTATATGAAAATAAATTCTATATGTTTATTTTTTTAACAGAATATTTATAGCCGTTCTGAAAATAACTAGAATGAAATATACCTAGGTAGGTCCGTTTTGATTGTAAAAAAAAAAACATATTAAGCATCGTTTTGATCCCAAGCTTAAATTTAAAATACTTATAACTCCTTATATAGAACTATTTGAAACACAATTTTTCCATCATCTGGTAGCTGGCTTTGATGTGCAAATTTTGGCATATCGCACTCCATATATTGAAAAAAGTTCCTTTAGGGTCGTTTTGATTGTTAACATCTATTTAAATAAGATGAAAAGAAATTATCCTTTTTTAAATATCCGTTGCCATATGTGGATCTTCCAGAGTACAACTTTTACTGGGGCATTCTGTAGGTTTTTTTTTTTAATTTATTTTGGTTTTGGTAGTTATAATCACCTATGTTCTGATTTTCGTTTACGAAATGAATACTTTCGTTTTTAAAATGGAGGTGTTTTGAATTTCATTTCGTTTCTCTTTTTGTGAATTCTGGAGTTCCTAAAAACTATCGGATTGGCATCACTGCATTATTTTGTCGTTTTCATTTCGTTTGTATTTTCGTGGGCGGATTTGAAATCGTTAATCTAAAAATGTAAGTAATTTTCAAAATATACATATTTGTTAAAAGTAATTTTTGCTTTTGTTTTGAAGGGGAAAACATACTAACAATGCACAATTGACAGCTCTTGTGAATTTCATGAAGGAATACCCCAATTTGGCAAGAGGTTGTATCAAAACCGGTGATAGGAATTTGGATCTAGATGTAAAATATTCTTTTTACCACAGGTGTGGTCAGATTACAGTCAATTTAAAAAAAAAGTTGCAGCAAACTAAAAAAAGAAATTAAGGGAACGGGCGGTGAACCCAACAAAGAATTGCCAATTTCTTCCTTAAAGGAGGAAGTTATTCCTATTACAGGTATGTACAAAGCAGTAAACGTAGATCTCCATCGTGTGAAGCCGATACAAATACAAACGATCTAAATGAATACACTGATTATGAATTCATTAATTTGCATCTCAATGAAACTATGTATACTTGTAATTCACAAAATTCTTTTCATGGTGCAAGTCCCGATATATCAAATGTTCGAACAGAAAGAGGTGGTTCAATTGATATCATAAGATCCTCAAGAAAGCGTCCTGTTACCAACACCCAAGATTTAATAGAAAAACAAATGATGATGAAAGAAAAGTTTCATCAAGAAAAAATAAGCAAAATTAATGATATCGTTGTTCAAAACAATGAAATTGCAGCTAATTTGAAAAAAACATAACGGGCAATCGAAAAGCTTCACGAAGATAAGAAAGAATTGGCAAACATTTTGAAAAAAGATTTCGTGCAGCAAGCGGATCATAATCGCAAAATGGAAGAAGTTTCAAAAAAAGAATTGGAGCACAGGAATTCCTACCAGAAAGAAAAATTAAAACTGAATCGGTATTTGTTATCAAGGAAAAAAAATGGTTCCAGCTCTGAAAAATAGTCTTAGGACTAAAACAAGTGAATGCTAGTCAAATTTGAATGAAGAAATACAGCTTTAATTTATATATTTTATTATTTATTTATTTTATGAAGTACAAATTTATGTTGTTCTGTTAAGTTCTTTTTTTTTTTTTTCTAATAAATATACTCTAAATAAAACTATCTCTTATTGAATTTCTTGATCTGATAGCTTCTTGGTTTCTTGCTGAAGGGACTTCTTCAGAGTTTTCGACTTCTATCACTACAGTAATGGCTTTATTCTGATAAGGTTCGTGCTCTGGAACGTTGAAGTAGTCATATGTTGTGTAACGCCGATACTACATTTATAATTGATGCTGCTTTTTGAGGAGTATAGTGTAGAACCCGATGATCTTAAACACAGCGAAAGCGACTTTTTAATACTCCATTTGTTCGCTCAATTACATTCCTAGTCTTTGAGTGTTTTTTGTTGTACCGCAGTTCTGGACTATCTTTGGTTGGAGATCTATATGGTGTCATAAGAAAGCGTTCCAGGCCATAACCAGAATCACCCAAAAGCCACGTGTTTCTCAAACCGTTTTGATACTTTTGCAGGAAATCAGTTCGCATCGCATTGGTACTCCAGATAGCTGCATCATGACAAGATCCTGGATATGTTGCATCTATTGCCATTATACGCATTTTTTCATCGCAAATCTAGATATGTAATATGTATGTATGTATTAATAATATTTCCATGAAGATAAATTTAACTACTTACAAGCATAACGTTGAGGCTAAAGTATTCCTTTCGGTTATAGAATAAATGCTTTTCATCTTCACTATTCACTTGCACTATTCTTACATGTGTACCGTCTAAGCACCCTATTACTCCAGGGAATACGGTTCTATCGAAAAAAGCTCTTTTCCAATAAATTCTTCACGTGTCTCTACTTGAATCCATTTGGAACAAAAATTCCAATATTGAAATCATTTCCAATACTTCATTGGTATCCACCCTCTGCGAAGAATCGTAGACATGCTGAAAGTTGAGAATTGATGGAATAGTCCTTGTGGTCATAGACCAACAACTTTGGATTTCATCCAGTATGTATCTAAATGCATCCTTATTCACCCTGAAGTGTTGAATAAACCTTGAAAATAAGAGAATGGATACAAAATTGTTTTCAAAATAGACAAGTTTACAAAATTTACTTACATGCGTTCTTTAATTTCCATCACATTGGAATGGTCCCTTAATTTTCTTCGATACCTTCGCGTCAAAAGAAGCTGGTTGCGGCGATTTTCAATTTCCTCCTCTTCTATTGAATGAAGCACCATGACAAAATCCATTTTAATAAAATTCAAATTGACCAAGTTTTACTAAGTATCCAATTGTTTTTAAGAATTGATTTTCTGTGATGTCAGCTGTCACTGGTTGCTGACAGCTGAATTTAAACGAAAATCTCGTTTGAATGTTGGTACCACTGCAAGGCAATTTTTTACAACATTTAGAACACCGTTTTTAAATCCGTGCGAAAATCAATTTCGGTAACGATTTTAATTCGTAGCGAAAATCAGAACAGGGGTGAATAACCATTTTGATTTGGGTTTCGTTTATTATTGAACTATCGCTTACGGTTTTCTTGCAATATTTGCAACACTTAATTTCTGTGAAATGTGAAGCTGGGTTTCGAACTTGCGGAGAAGAAGCAATGTTGACGCTTTTTCTTTGATTTCTGCAAATAATTGTACTGTAGGCATTGTTTTTACAGTTCGAGAAATATAACCATTGTTTACTATAGTTACACATATTATTTATTCGTTCTTGCGTCAAAGCTGAAGTTGTAGCTTCATTTAAATTGTTTTGGTCTCTAAGTCGTAAGGACTGTGATATATTAGGTCTTGAAAAATACACAAGCCTATTTAAATCTATTTCCTGTAACATTTCAATTTTTCCTTCCAAATTTGTTTGGCTTATAGTCGAAGAATTAGTCAAATTTATACAACGCTTAAGGGCAGATTCTATTCTGCAAGTAAATTTATTTTGAATGATCGTATTTGTGAATGATGCTTAGAATCTTGGTAAAGATCTTTAGGAATTTTTTGTATTCATCCCAGTTAGTGAAAGTTCGATTAACACAAGTCGCTTTGGCTTGACTCGTTATTTGAGTTTAAATGTAATCAATAAAATTTATTTCTGATGGGGGTTAGCAAGTGCAAATTCGCGGTTGCATACGCTTATAAATGAAAAAAGCTCTTCGCGCGTTCCGTCAAAAGTTTTAACAAACTTAATTAATATGCTAATGGGAATTTCTGGTTGATTTTGGTTTTGGGTTAGTGGTAAGGAATCTGTTTCTTTTTTATCACCTTTGTTTGCCATTTTTTTATATAATATTTCTTAATAGAATACTTTAATTAATTTATTGACGTAAGCTTACTTTCTAAATTAATTTTAATTTTACAACCGGTTTTTTTGTAATTACGACTGGAAGTTTGTTTCAAAATTCGTTCAATGTGATTAAACTTTTTTTTTATTACGACTAGAAGTTTTTATCAAAAATTCGTTCACTATTGCATATTGCTCTTGAACCATAAAAAGAAAACACATATGTACCTCTTGTGGTTCACCCATGTGGTTATATAGGTACTCCACAAACCCAGTAAGAGCCAATAAAAAGTTTGCAGACATTATGTGTTTCTGGCTTCGGTTCAGTTAACGTTCACAATTAAAACAATAATTGTTATCACACATCATGTATGCACAGCAAAATCGCCAAAAATCGATCTTCTGTTTATAAGAAAAGCTAGCTGGACTACGTTTGCACAGCGAACAATAATTTTATTTGCCTAGAATCAAAGTCATTCAGTCGTAGTTGATTTTGTGTCTGTTAGAAAAAGCTAGTAGGACTACGTACATATGCACATACATCCGTCTCTCTCTATCTCAGACTACTTATCTCTTTTTTACACAGAAAGCTTTATGAGCTATGAACATTACAATGTTGCGATTTCATAACGATGGTGAAAATTATAGTGATTATTTTGTAAACAAATAATTTCAAATTTGAAACCTATTATGCACGCCTAATAGCCCTAAGTATAGGTTTTTTTAATCGACGCGACGCTGGGTTTTTGGGCATTCTCCTTCTTCGACAAATTCTTTTAAATAAATTTGTTACTTTTTTTCAAATTCCAAAATACGAAAAAGTGGAATATATAATTTGTATGTTACCGGCAAAACAGTTTTTTAGGCAAAACTAGTTTAGCCTAAGGGCGTTCGGTTGACTTAGTTTTGCCAAGGCATTCATTCTAATATACTAAGGCTAGACTAGTTACGCATTACTAGACAAAACTAGTTTAGCCTACATAAGTGTATTATCCAGTGCCGTGAAATAACGTAGATGGTAATAAGGTCGATTCAAACTTAATCGACTTTATTACCATCGAAGTGGAAATAAACCCGATTTCCAGTTTTCTACATTATTTCCTAAATTGAAAAAAATATGTCGATCAAAAAAAATTGGCAACAAAAGTCACTTATGTCTTATCTCAAAAAAATAAAGTATGAAAGGGGCATACAGGGGGGCAACATGCCACCCAATACCTATCTCAATGTTTAAAAGACTAATTTTCTCGTAAATTGATATTTAAGTCGTTTAAAAAGTAAGACATGAATCAAGAAGCAAGCTGCCTCTGTAAGCTCCTGCTTGTTGTCACTAAAAGATTTGGAGTAAGCACAAGTATTGCGAAGCTAGTCTAGCCTTAGTGTATTAGAATGAAAAGCTACCGAAAGCTGCTAGGCTAAACTAGTTTTGCCTAAAAAACTGTTTTACCGGTAACATAAGTATATATTACATCTTCTACTAGATATTTAGTATTGTGGAATTTGAAAAGAAGTAACGAGTAATTAAAAAAAAATTTTTTGAAGAAAATTTAAAATTGGTTTAAATATAAGTGTAAAAAAGTTAAATTCGTTTGCGTTAAGGGTAAATATATTTTCGTTTATGTTAAATGTATTCGTTTTTCGGTTGAACTTATTTGAAATTATGTTAATTAAATGTGCAAATGCTATATCATACAAAAAAAAACAGTTTTTCCAAAATGAGGCATATTTGCAACATATAATGTAAATTTGGGACCTCTTCGTGTTAGCGCCAAAAACCAATTCATTCAAGGGTAATAGTTCTCATTTTGTTCTTATCTTAATACAAACTGCCATAATTTTGCCTTATGACACAAATAAGAACCTAGCATTCCTTATTGTGGCAAGTTATAGTTTATGTTTTCTAGCAATAGTTATAGCAACAGTTTGTATTATTTCGGAGGTTTAAATATAATGTAAAAAGCCTTAATGACTTTCATAATTATGATTAAAAAACATATAAAACAGTTGAGTCCGTGAATTTCATCAATATTTACTGAATAAATGCATTATTGGTAAAGTACACAGTTTTAAAAAGCATTGATAAGTCAATTTTTTCTAAGCTAAGGTATATGCTTAAATTATCTTTTTTTCCTTCGACAAGTGTAAGAAATAATATTTTGGTGCAACAGAATTTGACAATTTTTGTATATTTCGATAAACAAATAACTCTTCAAATCGGTTATTTTTTGACTCAATCAATTGTTGTTTGGTGCAACACATATTTTATAAGTTGAGAACTTTTAACTTTTCAAACTCAAATTAGTGATTATCAAATCTCTTGTTAGTGCAACGTAAGCTTTTCAAAATGTATGAAAAGTTGCTGAAAAATAAGTGAAAAATAAGGGCAATAGGGCCCAGATGATAAAAATGACTTTCTAAGCTACATCATTGGAGAAATTTCAGTAGCACCAAAGAAAAACATAGTACCGGTAAAGCTGATGAATCCAAACAAACACACCATCAAGCTCAGACAGTTTCAATTTTCAATTTTGGTGGGGGCAATACCCCCATTTATTTAGCTTAATACAAGCCTCATATCTTAAACTTACTTTTAACTATGAAGCTTACGGCTAACTTAAACTAATGGATTGGGATGATAATTCCGGAAAAGGAGCTTAAGGCTGAGGTGCTGAAGTTAAAGTAGGCAGATAGAACAGGCGAGGATTCTTTAGGTTACGAGAATTTGTGCTCAGAAGTATAGAATTATAAATAGATTCACAGTCGACGGAACCCGTCAGGAGTCGATGAATGAAGAGAATCTCTGCAGTTTTTCTGCATTTTTCCATGGTATTCAGGTTTATAAGTTGAAGGCGATTTTGGTAACGGAGCAAGATAAATGGACATACCGCGTAGAACAAATCTAAGAAAACGACGTTAAATGCTCTCGATTCTCGAGATATGAACCTATTGATATGGGGACCATCCTTGGGGGAGTATTCAAGTAGCGGTCGTACGAAGGTTATGTAGAAAGATTGGGTGACGCAGGGCTCCGAAAATTCTTTGGACCAACGTTTCAAAAAGCCAAGTGTAGAATTGGCTTTAGAAATGATACTATCGACATGTGCCAAGAAGCTGAGCACTCGGTCAGATTATATGCCATGGTAACAAATCGAATCCATATAAATTATGGGTTAGTAATGGAGAAGGTACCTATGTAGGGCAGATTTTATCAAATGCCTTGCTAAAGTCAGTAGAGATTTCGTCTACTTACTTTCCGTTCTCTAGGGCTAAAAGGGCAGAGAATAAAAATACAACAAGGTTAGTGGTAGCAAACCTGCATTTTAGAAAATCATATCGTCTAAGAGAAATGATAGATTTACAAAAAAAAAATTTGTGATTTTTGTGGATTATTCGACATACCATTATCGAAGAAAAAAGAAGTAAGATAACCATCAGTCTTTCTAGTTATTACAATTTAAAACTGAAAAAACGAATTGGGATCATTTATGAGGTTGAAATGGGTTGCTTTTAAATAACGTTGGTAAAGGGGTTTATGTAACTAACAAAAATTAAGATAAGGGCCGAAATAGTTGTAATAGTCGGTGAGAGACCGAATGTGAAGGAAAATTGCCCAAAGCTTGTTTCTTTTGTTACAAAAAAAAGAAACAAAGCGTGCGGTTGTATCAGGGTGGGGAAGGAAACGAAGTTTTAAAGCGATAAACAGGAACATGGAAACAAATAGTACCACAAAATTCTTTGTAAAATATGTCTGTGGTACAATATGGTACTCAAAACTGTTGAAAAATCTGTTGAGGTTTTCATTAATACGGGAAAGTTTGCCTTATGATAATCATAAGTTTTTAGGTTTTGCGACGGGTGGGATTGGTAGTTGGGAGCCATGAAAAAATGAGAGAATGAGGGGTGGATAAAAGTTGTCAATCGGTTGTGAAAATGAGACCTAGCTGCCTATTCATATGGATTGGGATACCACTAACTTCGCTGAGTCGCCCAAAAGAAGGATATTATCATTGGGATCACACAAAGTCATATGATTAACCACAATAATGGCGAGTTTATTAGATGCTAAGGGTTGTGGTGGCAAAATTTTCAATAAACTGACTTGTGCGGCAATATTGTGTTTATTGACACATAGTCGAGATTCGATGAAGAGGAGGTTGCGATTAGTAATGAGTCCAGTGTGTTTTGGATATCTAGAAGACCATGATGGTATAGAGATTCATCAGTGGGACGATTAAGTTTATCATCGCGATAAACATTAAAACAAGAAGAAACAGTTCCTTGTTATTTATACTAGGAACTAAATTTGTTTCCGTCAGTGCGTAGATTTCAGAAGATAGCTCATGTGTTTGTTCCAAAACAGCGTTGGTTTTAAAAAGAAAACCTCAAACATTCTGGCAGTAGATGCTAAGAAGAATGATTTGGCCGTCTAGACTGGAGCAGGGATTTATAGGAGAGGCATGAAGAGGATTCGATGTGACTTGTAAGTTAGGGACGATAGTAGTTTTTTTTTTTTTATTTGTTCGTGTACTTTGAAGGTGCGACGCACGTACGTTTGGAGTTAAGGTGAAAACGATACGCTGTTAAGTGTTGTGAGGAAAGTGGGTGTAGATATTCTTCAAGGATGTAAAGTCAGTCGGAAGTTCTTCTTTTTTGATTTGAAGACTGACGTTGGTTTGGGTTTTACCATCAATGCAAACAGATTCAGGTTTGTGGTGAAGGTAAGCTAAATATAGATGAACACTGTCGAAGAGTTTTTGGTCTCGAAGTCTGGGCATGACAAAATATCCATCGATCCGTCGGTGTTGGTAGGATCAGGGTCAGCAAATCTAATAGTGAGTTTAACATTTGAAGGAAGTAGTGGGCAGAGTAAATTTTGTAGTTTTTTGTCAAAAACTTCAGTGTTTTTGTTCGAAAAATGGGAAGTAAAAGTTATTGACGTGGATACTTTATTTTTGGGAAGAAACGGAGAGAGTTTAAGGTGTAAAAATGAATGATGAATCGAAAGATTGCAGAATTTAGACTTTGAAGTACAGTATCGCAAAGGAAGACTTCACTGCTACGCGGACGCACTTTCTCGGAGACGATGTAAGCCCAGTTGTAAACATTGTGTGCGGAAAGAGGAAAAGGACGAAGGTATTTCTCTCCAGAAATTAGGAGCCGAACTTTTAGAGGATTGGAATTGTGGTTCAACGATCGACAGTGTGGGAGATTTTCAGGAAATGCACGATGGAGTATCCGGTGGGCACTTGGGAATCAACAAGACATTGAAAAAGGTACGGGAATGCTTTTATTGGCTAAGTGCATGAAACAATGTAGAGAGCTGGTGTCGAAAGAGCGCCCCGTGCGCAGCTAGTAAGGAAACAAGAGACAAAACACGTTATATTTTTGTTCTCAAGGAATACCTCAGCATGTGCTAGAGGCGTTTGTGATATCCAATCAAGAAGCTGAGACCATTGTCGAACAGATAATAGACATATGAGTGTGCAGGTTTGGTGTGCCTATGGAATTCCATTCCGACCAAGGCCGAAACTTTGAGTCGAAGATATTTCAAGAAGTATGCGCATCACTCGGACTAAAGAAAACACGGACAACACTATTTCATCCACAATCAGATGGACTGGAAGAATGATTTAACAAGACCCTAAAGGCACAATTGTCCAAAGAAAGGATCCACGACATACACGAGAGAACATAAATAAAAAATTGCGAGTCACTACATAAAAACCAGATACGATGACCAGAGCAGTTGCATCTGGATTCAACTAGGGAGATCTGGTATAACTTTACAACACACATCGTAGAAAGGGAAAATCGCCCAAGCTTCAGCAGTACTAAGAAGGTCCTTGCCAAGTAGTTACCCGCATTTACGATGTCGTTTTTCGAATCCGAAGAGGACAAATGGCAAAAATGAAAGTTATCCATGTGGATCGCCTGCATCATTACCACAGAAGCAATGATGATGTGCTTGTTCGGGACTAACAAAACTAAGATGGGGACAATGTGATGTGGCAACAAAATGTTAAGATTTTCTGAGGATACATATTGTTTCCAATGTAACCACTTTCGGAGGTTACATTGTGTATAATAACCGTTTGCAACACAACACAGAAGTGTCTCCTAAAATATGCTATATATTTGCATTATGTCTTGACTGTGTTCGAATTCGAACACGAAAGCACAAACAACCGAAAATTTAGATTGTGCCAAAACAAAGCAATGCAGAGTTTGCCAAACTGAAAGTTTCGATAACTCTGCCAATTTGTATAAATACAGCAATATTTTTTTTTATAATTAACGCGCGCACAAGGGATTGTGTTTCCCTTTTAATGTAGAACACACTGCGCGGGCATTACGAAGATAGGGAGGGGAGAGATAGGAGGTGCCGATTAACATTGGTTTTGAATGTAAGCAGATCAAAATGGCAAGGCAAAATCTCGCCGGGTAAACCATTCCAAATTCGTGTTGTTCGGCTAAAAAAAGAATCCCTATATTTCACGGTACGTCCGCAATTGGGCTCAAGGGTGAACTGATGAGCATTCCTTGTGAGACGAGTATTACGGGAGAAACTTTAAAGGGGAGGAATGCAACTGGCTACTTCGAGTGAACATTTTTTGTAAAAGAAACGATAAAATAAGGAAATACATGAAACATTGCGTCGGCGTTCGAGTGGGGCAATTGTTTCAGAGGCAGTTCTATTTCCTATCAATCTTAACGCTCGATTTTGTATCCATCAAGCAGGTGAAGCGATGTTTGCGAAGCACCTGCCCAGAGATGGGAGTTATACTCGAGTTAAGGGCGTATAAACGCTTTATAAATTGTAGCCCGATCAGATGGGGAAAAATACTTCTTACACTGATACAGAAAACATAAGCACTTAGCAGCATTCTTAGCGATCTCAAATATATGGTATTAAGTGAAACTAATGCCAAAACAGCTGGCCTGTATTGAACAGTGTATACGTACACGTGAAAGAAACTCTTTCTTAAACCACGAACATTAGAATACACGACACAAAAATCACTTGCCATTTAAAAATACTTACATAAAAAACACATTTTTGACTAAGTCGAACTGCGCAGTGAAAATCAAATTTAACTTCTGTAATAATCAAACTGTCTTAGGTGTTATGCACAAAAGACAGCTTGTTTACAAAAAATCAATTTAAACATTCAAAACAATAGGACAAATTCAGATGCCCTTATCTATTTACCGCAAGCATTGTATGGTCATACGATGCCTACAGTAGATAAGAAAGAGTCAGTTAAGCACAAAGGCCTTGGGGCATATAAGAGGATAATTTGCTATGCGAATGCGTTTTATTTATTTTTTTTCTTCCTCAGCGCGATAACACTTCGACGTCCGGCCTCTACGAGCTTAATATATGTATAATATATGTCAGTTAATTTCAAGCGTGGAATTGTGAACACCGGAAGCGATAGTAAAAATTGATTGAATTGAAATCGAATTAATTGTTGTTTGTATAAAGACAAATTTTAGTTGTGAATAATTGGATCAAGATACATTATTGGTGTTTGAACCTAAAAACGTTGTATTTAAAAAAAATTAAGAGATTCGTTGTGTTATTTCAAAAATAAGATTAGGTTTTATTTTTCGATCACAAGGCAAAAATATCGCAATATCTTTATAATTGTATAAATTTTATTTCTTTGATAATTTATTTTTGATATTTTTTTTGTTCACTGTCCTGTATCCTTTAACTTTACATTACATTTTAATCTACTCCGTCGATAAATCTAAGAAATAGACACACTTACGAGCACTGGCTACTGAGGCCATCGGCTCATACAATTACAAGACAACGCACAAGACGACATTGATACAGGACAGAACAAGAGATAGAAAGAGAACGGCAAACAGAAAAAAACATAACACAATGTCAAAAGCACGCAGTTGGTTTTCGGACAGTCCCCCATCTTTTCACTAACCAACGCAACGATACTTGATTTCGCTGATCTCACGGGAAGCGATGCTTTATCGAATCCAAGGACGTTTTTTTTGTATCCTTTTAATATGTAACTTGAATATACTGTGTTTTTTTGTCTCTATTATTTTGTCCTCACTTGTTTAGTTTTATTTGTGATTTCGATGAATTATTCTTTTAAATTATTGCAGATTAACATAAATAATAATACAAATAAATAAAAAAATAACTATTTTAACTTTAAACTCTCCCTCTCCAGGATACCTTTTTATAATATCGTCGATCGTCTCGCTGGTGTACATGTTTTTGATGATCAAGATTTGTGTAAGCGGTAGGCTCGATCATTTTTTGTATGATCTTCTAGTTGAATCGTTAAAACATGTTAACTTTTTAGTGCACTTCGATGATGATGGGTTGTAGTAAACACCTTAACGTTTTAAAAGATTAACGGTAGGATTTGCATGATGAAATAATTGTGGGAACTATGTTGTATGAATTGAGAATGGATGAGTTGGTGCTACCTTGGGGTATGTTACTCTGGCCGATTATACAGAAATATGTTAGCTATCTGGATTCCTTTTTTTTATTTTATTGTTTTTAAAAATACAGTAGCTTTGTAACGATAGTAGATTAACATTTTAATAGGAATTTTTCAGTTTTAAGAAGATTTAATCTATTAAATTTAAATAGGAAATTAGAACGTAAATACCGCATCTGTATTGATCGTCTGCGTCGATTCCATCTTAGTCTTGGGTGTTGTCCTAACAAACATTTTGGTAACTCTGAAGGACTCCACTTACCACCAACGCAAGTAGCTCCCGGTGGGCCAATTTCTAACACAAATCCTTTGTCACAGTCATACATTATTTGCTTATTGTTTACTATCTGGAAATATATAAAATGTTTTTATAAAATATGAACATATTATGTTGGTTCAAAAATAAAAACAAATTAAAGCTGAAAAGCCAATTTTATTAAAAAAATAAATTAATTTTAAGAAAAAGAAATTTAAAAAATTACACTTTCAAAAGATGAAAGCCTGAAACATCTTTTCCTCCTTTGAAACACCCGAAATGAAAGATTTTATTGTATGTAACTTTTTATTCAAACAAAAGCTGCGTTTGATTATCCACCAAGTTCCATGTGGATCTTTGATCCAGATCCAGATCATGCATTATTTTGTATTCAATTTCCATTACAATGTCTTTGGTAGCACAATAATAACTATATTCTGACAGCAACAAAGCTGAAGAAAAAGACGGCAGTTAAAACAGATAGTAAATATATTTATGTGTAAACTTTCTTAAATTAGCAAACTTATTTCTAGTATATATGTAAACGTCGATATCAAATAGATATGCATTTGAAATCAAAAGATTAAGTTATATTTAAAGGAGCCGTCACTGAATTAATGTTCTCGCGTCTAGGTGCCAAATCGAAGTGAAGTTGTAAATGCGTTGTAAAATATAATCTAGGAATGGATGTACTTAAAATACGTTACAATGTTCCACACGCTCGTGCTTGGTGTTTGGTAAGCATTTCAAAATTCCGCTTCTTTGGTTTTATTCTCCTTTTCACTAGTAGGGGCGCAACTGTCGGCATAGTATCGCCACAGTTACTCTCCCTCCCGCAAGTAATTTTTAGGTATGTGAATGATGAAAGCGCACGGTTCGTCTTGGGTATTGGTTGAACGTGCGAACAGGTAGATCCATGGTTAAACCCCAAATATGTAACTGGATTTGTTGAGTAGTGGATGGTGCTGAATCTTCGGTACTATTATAGTCATCAGAATCAGTTTTGTTACGTAGTACGGTTTTAGTCTTTCAATGGATACGTTTTTTTCTTCGCCATTGATAAGTATTTTGTTGATCCTGTTCGATGATCGTGTTACTTTTAGGGTATGGTAAGCAGTCTATCATCGTAAGGCAGTACTAAAATTTTTAAACCAATGGCAGGAAGGTAATATCGATGTGGAGAAGGTTAAATCTTGAATCGGGAACGACGATGTGATCAGGTTTCACTTTTGCTCTCTGACATGCTATGCATTCTCAAAACCATTGTATTGCATCTTTTCTGATTCCACGGCAAATAAATTTGTCTCAGGCGTGATGTTTTCTGCCACTGGGATGAGCGGTGTTGTAAAAGATGTCAAAGGCTATTCTTCGTAGTGACATTGGAATGTATGGCCTGACCATACCTTTAGATATGTCGCAGTATATTTTGATGCCTGGTCCCGTCTGCAGTTCATGAAGATGAAGAGATGATGGACTATCAATCAGGTCCCGAAGATATTGTCTTTGATTTGTTCACCTGGTATCGTGACTGGGCTGAGTACGGTTTGCATGCTGATGGTGTTCACGCGGGTGGTGTGTCTGCTACTAGTATATTTTATATAGACTATGACCGTGAAAAATTGTGAGATGTAGTCTATGATGGCGAAACTGAGGCACTTTAATAAGTCATGAAAAAACATTACAGAAGGAAAGGTAGCAAGTAGCCCACGGTCATAGGTGCTATAGCGTTGCTCTAATGGGCTGAGCTTCCGTGAGAAGAAAACAAGTGGTTGCCAGTCACCGTTGGCAAGATGTTCTTATTTGGCTCCAATTGCGGTAGATGAAGCGGCAGTGGTTAGTGTCATGGCAGCATTTGGTGATGGAGTTGCGAGAAGTGTAACCGTAGCAATTTTAGATTTGCATTCTTCAAAAGCTTTTGATACCTCTTCCGTTAGCTCTGTCCATTAGGACGGAGCGCTGTTGTATGGAATAAAAATGAAATTGCAATATGAAAAATATACCTCCGCATAAGTTGTATTAATGAATATTATTGATTTTAATTTTTTTTAAGCTCTTACATTGACCGCTACGGGTCGCGAAACGCAATACAAAAAAAAGATAAAACATTTGAAAAAAACATATTTCGTCATTAGTTTTGTTGGGTTGTTTAGTATATTTGAAGACCAGTTTTTACTTTTTTAAATAGTCGATAGGGGTCGCTTTAAACTCACTTTAAAACTTTAACAAAAAACTGAACACAAAAACTATTTCCTATATTTTTAAATTTTTTTAAAATGTAATTTTCTTATAATAATTAGCTCGCGCACAATCAATTGTTTCCATTTTAATATTATTAGCACACCACTAATAATTATAAATAAGAAAAGCAGATAAGAATAACGTTTGTATTTATTTATTTTTATTAAGTTTTACCCTTGTATATACACTGCATATAGTACTATCATGGAGCATCATTTTTTAGTTCTGAATCAAATCGCAATGAGGCGTGCTGAAATTGTCAATTGGTGTGAATATAGAATAAGTACAGACAACAAAAGTTTATTAAATACTGGTAAAATATCGGTAAAGGTTCTCGTCTCCATTATTTAGAGTTAGTTCTGAATCAACCAGGAAGATGGCCAGACGAAAAATGACCACCATGAGAGTACTATAGAAAATGAATATACAATGGTTTTACTTAATATAACTATTTTTTTGTTTCTACACTCGGTAATTCTTTTCTCGAAATCAAAGTATTTTTAATAATGTCATCTCTGTTTTTAAAACCACCTAAGTAAATTTTTTAAGTATTGGAGGCTCAGTTAAGCGGTTTTTTTTCAATTTTCCACCAATCTATTAATTCGAAGTATTTGCCGGCTTTGAAATGGAAGTGTGGAAGATGAAACTTTCAGGTAACATCGTCAGAGGTGTTGCTCTTGGCTGCTTCTCTTGCTTTTAGTATGCGGCGAAGACCCAGTTCTCTAATATTTTGGCGGTGAAAACAGCATCTACAATTTTTTTTCAAATCGTCTGGCAGATACCTTGATAACTGTATAGTTTTGAAAAAGTGTTTCGCACCATACACGAAGGAAGGTTGAGATTTTATATCAAACCACATAGCATCGTAGACTTTGGCAATTTACTCCACTATTTGCTTCAATGGCTCATCTGGAGATTCTTTTGATACATACATTCGAAGAATACGGTTAGTTGTGGTAAGCCATATCGAATGCACCATTTTTCATGGATTTTTATCGAAAATCGATCCTTCTCCGATAGCATTGCTTATACCTTATACCTTATACCTGAGCTCAAACAAGACAATGGTATATCGGGTAAATTTATTCGAATTGGCTGAACGACCATAAATTTTGACAATTCTTGAGGTCTTTTCCAATATTTCCGGATTATGCGTTCGGCCCAGATAATTTGCCGTAACGATTCTCAAACAGGTGTCTTAGAGGTTATTCATTGCATGAAGTAAGCAAATAGACCACTGCAAGGGTCGCTGAATTTTTGTTTTAATTTGCCGAATAATTCTTCCTTTTACCCTGTGTTAACATTGGTACCGTCGCACCCAATAAGTTTCAGATTAGTCATTGAAATACCAGAATTTTCAAGAAAGTTAAGTATTGCATATGTAACAGTTTCTGCTTTTCCATAAAGTGGTGTAATATGCCCCAGATACTGACTGTCAGGTTCTCCAATTATGACTATGTGCTCTTCAACTACATCACCTTTAACAGTTTTTATTATATCCTTGCGAGCGTCAAAGTAGATCCTCAACGGATTCGAGTTAGACACTTGATCGACTCGCATTATTAATTTGGATCTCTCTCTCCTTATCTTGCTTTTATCAGCAATATTTGACTGATCCATATCATTAATAACGCCATAATCTGTTAACACTGCTGTAACGATAATTACTGTTGCCCTGTCCGAAATCTTGAATCTATCTGCCACCTTCGCAACGTTCGGGAGAGATTTTCGATTAAAATTACAAATATCGACGTTCTCTAACCGCGGTTTTTTTCTGGTGACATTGAGATTACAGATTCGGTGTCCGAAGAATTGCTTTGTGTTTCGGCTCTTTCAGTGATAAATTCTGCCTTGTTGCTGGCAGTGCCTGAAGTTGAAGACGAAGAGCTAGAAAGCCTTCTTGCTAGGGATTTCTGAAGCTTAATAGTTTCAGGAAGATCAATTGTCCCAATTGCCATTTTTCTTTCAGACCTTTGATCTTTAAGGAAGGAGCGTTCTTTTGTCGGAGCAACATCTCAAATATGCACACTTACAAGCATTAATATCAAAGAGTCTTTGGGCATCGTTTTTGAATTCATTCAATTGTATCTCAAATGCACTGGTTGTTCTTCTGTTTTTTGGTGTCTTTAGGAAGCCACACCTTCTTTCGTTGAATTAAAGTTTTTTTTTTCAATACTGAACTTACCAACAGTTGGAATAGAAGAAAGAACGTATATTTCCATGAACTTATAGCTGCGTTCGATATTCGCTTCATCAATTAGTTTTCTTGTTCTTAGGAAAGCTAAGATAGCGACAAACATCTTCAAAAATTTGGCAACACACGCATCGACAACATTTTTTTTTGGGAGCGAGTATCCATTTTATCTCTAAAAATAATAACATAATATCTATCGAATTCACTCAAAAATCGCGTTTTTGTTTCTGCAGCTGAAGGCACTTTTAAGTTACTGTATAAAACTTACCTTTTTCAACAATAAAACTAATAAGCAAGCAATAACCCAAGGAAGAAACTTACATTTTCTAATACTGGTTTGTTAAACACAGCACACGAGTGAAACGCAATTTAAATTCCTTGGATTTCAAACGGCACAAAATGTAAAGGCAACTACGTTTATTTTATTTAAACCAAAAAGCATTTTAAAACTTGTTCACTTTAATTATTTTAGAGTTTTCTGAACTGGAAGAAATAAAATTGTTTAATTGAAAAAAACCAAGGGCGCTTTTCAAAGTTATATACAAAAAAAAATTTGCAAAAATTTCTGTTGTGACAACAACAAAAGCAACAACATTATTATGAGAGGACTCAAATTGCAATTAACAGTACACGACACACGTGACACGAGCAACCAAAATTGTGTTGTGAATTCACATTATAGAAATTGTCACACGAAATTATTATGCATACTTGTATTTACTATGTAAATATTTTAGATTATTATCTAGACTTTCCCCCGCCAGACGTCAGGGGTCTTTCAATTAAAATAACAGTTTCTTTTTGAGATTTGTTGTTTGCATAAAGTAAAATTATGAAAATACCGACTATTTAAAAATTCGACTCTTATAAAGTCGATTTTGAAAATATCAACTCGCAAAGGCCGACTTTGGCAAAATGAATGATGCTAAGTGGCATCCATGTGAATATTATTCACCTTGCCATTAACCACCCTTAAAATGTTTAAACGCCGTGCAAGCATTAGGGAAGAAGGGAAGGATGTAAAAGAAGATGTCGATGGACATTAATTTTGAAATTCTGCATATGAAAATGGGATGGAAAAAACGAATCAGGTAGAGCGTTCCACATTCGTGTGGTTCGACTAAAGAAAGAATCTCTATACTTAACAGTACGTCCGAAGTTGGGCTCAAGGGTAAACTGATGGGCAATCCTAGCAGAGCAAGTATTACGGTTGAATTGTTTAAGAGGAGGAATGCAACTGGCTATTTCACTGGAGCACTGTTTGTTAAAATAACGATAGAATAAAGAAGGACACGTAACAAACCGACGGTGCTCAAGAGATGTAATTAAATCCGTAATATTTCTATCACCAATTAATTTTAAAACTCTTTTTTGAATGCGATCCAGAACACTCAAGTGCATTATTGGAGCACCTGCCTAAATGTGGGAAATATACTCAAGTTTTGGGCGAATATATGCTTTATATATTGTAGCCAGATCAGACGGGGTGAAGAACTTCTTGCACCTACGAAGGAAACCTAAACAGTTCCCTGGGGCACACCAGCATTTATGTTTTGAATATCAGACTTGAATCCGTCCAACCCAACTTGTATTGAGCGGTTCGAAAGGTAGTAGGTAGTAATCCAACGAATAAGAGATTCATCGAGTCCAAATGCACGCATTTTCGATAAAAGAGCTTGATGTCAAGCTCTATCAAATGCCTTAGAAATATTAAGAGCGATAATTTTGCTTTCACCAAAACGGTGAAGAGATTGGTTCCACTTTTCGATGAGATATACCATCAGATCACCAGTGGACCTGTTGCTACGAAAGCCGTACTGCCGGTCATTAAGAAGCTTCCGTTCCTCGAGATATTTTCTAAGCTGATGGTTAATCAGCTTTTCCATGACCTTAGAAAGAAGAAACGTTAGTGCTTTGGGTCGGTAGGAGGAGGGGGATGATAGTTCACCTTTCTTAGGGACAGGCTGGACAAATGCTGTTTTCCAACTTCTAGGAAAGATTCCAGAAGAGTAGGAGCGGTGGAAAAGCTTACGCAGTGGCCTTGCTAGTGTGGAAGAAAACCTCATCAGAAGAATCAGGGGTATACCATACGGGCCAGCGGATTTGTGTATATCGAGATCTTTGAGAACTCTTGCTACTATACGAGTGCGGAAAAAAATCTGTCCCATGGAAAAAAATTACATTCTCAAGTACAGGAGGGGCAACGTTGCTGTTAGGCAGCGTGGAGATGACAGCGAAATGCCAGCGAGCAAGTTTGCCTTCTCTGAAGAGTAAACAATTGTTTTGTTATTGTCGATGAGCGTTAGAACCGAAGATATTGAGGAGTTTTTAATATTTTTTTACAAATGACCAAACATTTTTACTGCCTTTGGGACACTGCAGATTTTTTTGCGGTAATTTTTGGTCATGGAAGAATTTTTTTTTTTTTTTAAATAACGGAGTTGCATGAGTTCCTTGCTTGTTTGTGCTTTTTCCGATTTTCCTATGTAGGGTTGGCTTTGTAGGATCGGAATCTTACTTCTTTGAGCCTGATAGCTTCCTTACACTCAGAAATAAACCAAGACTTTTCTTTAGGCTTGATACTTTTTACTCTGTTAGGAATAAAAACACGCATCCCTAGAAGAATCACATTTGTGATCATTTCAGCACTGGCATCAATGTCACTATCGAGGAAGCAAAGTGACCAGTTAAAGTTTCGGAAAAAAATATTCACGCCGTCCCAGTTTGCTTTCTCGTATTGCCAAGCGGTCCTGGTAGGAAGTTTTTCTTTATCTGGATGGGTGGAGCATGAGAAATAAGCTGAAATGACACAATTGTCTGAAGTGCCAAATGGAGAAGTTACACTAATTGTATATTTATCAGGGTGAGAAGTTAGAAACAAGTCAAGAGAATGGGCTGCTTGCCCAGCAACATCCGGTATACGCGTTGCCACATCGATCGGTTAGGTAAGGTGATGTAACCCGGCAAAGAGCTCGACATACCATCCTTCGGGTGTTGTCTGACCAGAATAGTGGAGCCAATTTGAATTGTGTACATTGAAATCGCCCGCAATAAGGATTTCAGTGCGAGGGTAACGGGAAATAATTCATAGAGTGGAGTTACAAGTCGAATAACTGTCGAGATTTGGACTCCTGTAAATAAAACAATAATGAATGACATGCTTGTGGACAGTGAATTTGAGCCAGAAGAAGTTAAAGTCCGTGTTAGAACATTGCCCATATTGGGGAAGGCTCTGGCAAGCAATATCATTCTCAACATATTTCACGAGACCATGATGGAAAAGAGTAATGGCACCAAGTTATAGCCATGTAGAGCAAATTCTGATAAATCAGTATTTACTCCAACCTGAGTTTTATTTAATGCCAAAACAGCTGGTCTGAATTGAACAGTGTAGACGAACACGTGAAAGAAATTCTTTCTTAAACTATGAACATTAGAATACACATTTTTATAATATGTATAATATTTTTATTTTTTTAACACGCGCGACAATGCGCAAATATTTTTTATTGACTTTTCAATTATTTGTGCGCGCACCTCGACGTCCAGCCTTGACGAGCTTAAGATCAATACTGACACGACCTTAGAAAGAAGGGACGTTGGTGCAATTGGTCGATAGTTTGAGGGTGAAGAAGATTCGTTTTTTTTAGGGATGAGCTGGACAAATGCTGTTTTCCATCCACTCGAAAAGCCCAGAGGGATAGGACTGATGGAAAAGCTTACACAGAGATTTTGCCAATGTAGAAGAACACCTTTTCAGAACAATAGCGGAGAAACTATCCGGGCCAGCGGATTTGTGTATAATGAGATCTTTCAAGACTCTTGCGACTGCACGAGTGCGAAAGAAGATTGGTCCCATAAAATCATTTACCCTTTCAAGTACAGGAGGAGTTCTGACACCTGCTGGCGTTGAGTAAGCCGCAAATTGGCCTGCAAGCAGATTTGCCTTTTCTTGAGAACTGACAGCAGGAGTATCATTGAAAACGAGCGTAGGAACCGATGATGAATAAGAGTTTTTTTTACATTTTTTACAAATGACCAAACATTAATACTGCCTTTGAGACATTGCAGTATCTTTTGCCGAATTTTTTGTTCATGAAGAAATTTGGTTTTGCGAATATGAGCTTTGTAGGCTTTTCTAGCTAACTGAAACCGGAGGTATGAAACAAGTCAAGGGTGTTGGCGGTTTTGCCTGCAATTTCAGGAATTTGGGTTGGCTCATCAACGAGCTGAGTAAGATGGTTTAACTCAGCAAAAATCTCAACAAAACTTCCTTCGGATGTTGTCTGGCCAGAAAAGCGAACCCAAGTAGAATTGTGTACATTGAAATCTCCCGTAATAACGATTTCAGTGTGAGGGTAACGGGAAATAATTCATTGAGTGGATTCAGACAGAGCATCAAATTCGTTAGAAGTTGAAACTACTCTAGTTCCAATTTGAACTTTACAATACAAATTATTACCAGTGTTATACATTCGTAATAAAATGTTGTTGATCCGCCCCTGGTTACCAAGAGAACATTGATCAAGACATCCGATAACAACTCAACTTGTTCATGCGGGTTAACCGCAATGTTCAAGTTAAATCGTCTGTCGTGATGCAGGAAAGGAAAAGATAAGGAATGCTTGCTGTGTTACATTTTTCCTTTATTATTGTCGCGTGCAGTTTTTTTTTTAAATCAGGTTTGAGATGAGTGACTGTATAACTGTATGAATGTTTGGTGGGTGGATGGTCAATGGATTTAATTATTGCACTGATTTTTGTAGTTATATTTTGTGACGCGCCCGCGATTCTTATTTTGATTATTGTTCTATTTTGCGGTGGTTTCAGGTGAGATGGGAGTTTTATTTTTTTTTAGTGTTATTTGTGTGATATGGGAAAACTATTTTTTAATGCGAAGGTAAAACAAATTAAAAAGCAACACAGTTTAAGCATCCGCGACACTTTTGCTTAACACTGCAACGGTCACGTCCGATGCCTAAGGCAGGTTGATCGACACTGATCGATCAAAAAGCCACTCTCCGATAACTGTTAGTTTTTATATCAACAGTATCATTTTATCATATCCAACTGCAACATTCTGTAAATATTGATCATCTAATAAAAAAGAAAATGAAGTTTAGCGTAAGTTTACTTAAATAATCAAATACATATAAAGACAAAATAGTAATTGACGGCTTTGTTTATCGTTTAGAAAAGATTAAAAACATATTTCATGTGAAAGTAAAAACAAATTGTAAGGGCGAGTAAATAATTTTCACGAATAGAAAATATTACGTTTTGTATAGAGAACTTAGAAAAAAAAATTTGTATAGCATTGATTCAATAATGAAATGGAGTTTACACATTAAAAGAGAGCATTCCTCTTTTTTAAAATCTCAATTTTTACCTACAACTTTTCAATCGACATTCAAATAGTCTGGATTTTCAATTTTCACTTTTCTTTTTTTTGGTCGATCAAACTTCAGTTGGCATTTTGACAATCGATGAAGCTTATATTTGTCCATTCGACATTTTTTTTGTTGGCAATTCGTACGCCTCTCATAATTTGTATCTTAATATTTACTTGCGATTATAGGTAGGTACTAAAATGCAAGTTATGCGTCTGTACAGATAAAAAAAATCGAGATAACAATCAGATAGGTATAACGATGAAAGAGAAAATATAGATAGAGTAACTGGCAAAAATCTGTCTGTCTGTCTACCTGTCTGTATGTATTTTCGTTGGTTTTTTTTCAACTATGTAAGTATTTTCTCTTAGATGCAGCAAGTGATGGGACAGCCACGATGGTATTAATGGTTAAAGATTTACTTTTACTTGGAGCATCAGATTTCAGAAAGTATTTTAGCTGTGAATGCTGGAAAAAAATATTTTTATTAACGCAAAAAAAACGAAAAAATTAGCTGAAAATATGCAAAAAGTTGATTTTTCAACTTTTCCAGCTAAAAATAAAATCAGTGCTAACATCAAAAATATGTATTAATGGCATTGTTTGTTATTAAATCCGCGGTCAAAATAAACATTAAAAAAAAATGTATTGAATGACTGGATCCCACTTACTTGCTTCTATGTGCGGTCACAGCATCGAATAAGATTTGATAAACGTTAGAAGAAATTCGAAGCTATTATTCCAGTTTTGTTACTTTTGACTGTTATAAAAATGTACTTAAAATAGTTTTCAGTGGATAAAATGAAAATTAAATTTCATTTCGCAGTAACAATCAGCTCTTCGAACTGATAAGACTTTCTTTTGTGCGGTTCCCCTTTAAATATTGAAGACATTTAACTGTCTTTCAACATAAAAAATCGCAAAATAGGTCCGGATGACCAAAGATTCGGGCGTTTTACTCCCCTACAATGTCTCCCAGACACCCAAAGCGACATTGACTGTGACGAAGTCATAGTTACACCACAGCCGAAAAATACTTAAATACCATCGATTTGTGTATTACAAAAAACTTGTGAAAATGTGCACTCCATATTAAATGAAATTAAAGTGAACGATTATTTCATCAAAAAAATGTCAATTGGCATTAAAATAAATTGCGACAAAAGTGACGATCACAAAAAAGTATGTTCCACATTAAAATCCAAAAACTGGCAATTTTTTTACACATGACCTTCCTTCTGAAAGGGCATTAAAAGTAATTCTTTTTAGCTTAGATGAAATCCCAATAGAAATATTAAAAGCTGAGCTAATTAAAATTGGTCTGAAGTGTGTTAATGTTAAGTTAATTAAAAAACAGCATGAACATTAGCTAGACATTTTAAACATTATTTTCCTCGAACCCGGTTCAGCCAGACTGGTAGATATGAAAAAAAAATTTAAATCGTTATTTAAAACGCAATTCAAATTGGATTTTGCTCGACGTCCTAACAAAAATATACGCAATGCTTTAACTGCCAAATGTTCGGAAATGGAGATAAAAATTGCCACATTAAAACGCACTGCGCGATTTGTTCTGAAAATCACGAGATATGTAAGTCAAATCGAACAATATTAAATGTGCGAATTGCAATGCAACACATATGTCCACTGATCCTTCTTGCATCAGTCGTAAGAGTTTCCTTGATATGAGAGAAAAGATGTCTTTCAAGACCAGCTTCACACTGTCCAAAAAGTGCGTCAGCTTTAGCATCAGCCATTTTTACACAACACAACACACTTTCCACCACTTCCCACTAATCGCAATAGTTCTACCATTTCGAAACCGGTTTCTGTATCAGTCACAGCCACAACTGAGGTTGGCGCGTGGGCAAACAATAACAATGTTGGTAATACAAACACGAGTGAATTATTTTCTTATTTCAATCAACTTACTGCAGAGATGATCACCTTGTTGGGCAACTGTAATACAAAAGCAGAACAATTTAATTGCACAACTAGTAATTAAGTACTTATACAAGCAAAAGTAATGGCAAACACATTCATGAATATAATTTGTTGGAATGCTCAAAGCATTCGATATAAATCTATAGAATTGTTTGCTTTTCTTAGAAAGCATAATGTAGATATAGGTTTAATTTCTGAAACTTGGCTTAAACACGATGACAGATTAGCAAATCAAGAGTATCTTTGTTATCGTTTAGATAGAGTAGATCGCATGGGAGGCGGTGTTACCGTGTTAGTAAAGAAAACAATACGACATGAACTTCTTTCCATTGTAAATACTAAAGTAATTGAAAACTTGGGAATAAAAATTCCCTTTTTCAATGGTTCAGCTTTAAAAATATTTTCAGTGTATTTTCCTGGTGGTGCCGTTTCTCAAGAAAAACGCTTCCACTTCAATAACGATTTAAGAAAACATATTAATATTAACGATTTTTTCTTAGTTGGTGGTGATTTTAATTGCAGGCATAGGAATTGAGCAAATGCATGGGGCAACATTCTTGAAAACTTAAACTCAAGGCATCCTTTCAGTGTTTTGTATACTTCAGCCCTGACATTTTATCCATCAAATGTAAGAGCCAATCCGTCTACAATAGACTTATTTTTAACAAATATTCCTGAGCTCTTTAATCAACCCATAGTTATTAATGAACTTGGATCAAACCATTTGCCAGTAATAATTTGTACTTTTTCTTTACCACTGCAACGAAGTAACGAAGTTTTAGATATAAAAAATGCAAATTGGCCAGCTTACAAAAGAGAAATGCAATCTAAGTTGAGGCATATCCGAAATATTTCTGTAGATAATCTTGACACACAGCAAATAGACGTTGGTGTTTCAAGTTTCACGGCTGCAATACTTGAAAGTATTGACAAAGCTGTTCCTAAAAAACAATTTCGATGCGATAGAGAAATATACTGCCACCGAATATCGTTCAACTCATCAAACAACAAATACGTAACAGCCACCGAAGAAGGTGGATAAGAACAAGGGACGCTTTTTATCTCTCTGAAGTTAAGATATTGAATAATATAATAAAAAGATCTAGTTTTTACTCTTAGAAACCGAGTTTGGGACAAAAAACTCCATAGCTTCAGTAAAGGAAGTAAACCCTTTTGGAACATTATTAAAATTATTAAAAAGAAAACCACAATTATTCCAGCTTTGAAAACGGGTAACGCAATTGCTCTCACAAGTGCTGAAAAAACTAACACTCTCGCACACTAATTTTCCAATAGCCATTTGGTTATTCGAAATGTCACTAGAAACAACTTTATTGAGTCATCAGTGACAGACTCGATTAATTTTATAAATTCCTCGAGCTTCAATATGCTTCATGATGAGAATTCGTTTGAATATCTCAAAGCCTGTCTCACAGACTTAAGAACTAGAAAATCAGCTGGATTTGATGGTAGTAAGAACCTTCCAGAGTCAGGAATAAAGAACCTACAGTTTTTATTTAATATGTGTCTTTAGCTAGGATATTTTCCAAATAGTTGGAAAACGGCAAAGATTATACCTCTTTTAAAACCTTGCAGTCCCATAAGTTTGCTAAGTTCCATAAGTAAATGTTTCGAGCAATTTATAAAAAGTAAAATAGTATCACATGTGGACAGATTTATTATTCTTCCGCTCGAACAGTTTGGATTTAGAGCCTTCGAGAGCTCAGTTCATCAAGTGAATCGAATTACAAATCACATAAAAAGTAATTTTAAGAAAGGTGAAAGCGCTGGTTTAATACAATCTTGATATAGAAAAAGCGTTCGACATTGTATGGCACAATGCCCTTCTTCACAAGCTTTTATGGCTAGGATTTCCATTGTATCTCATTAAAATTATACAGGCTTTTTTGATGAATAGAAAATTTATAGTTTCTCAAGGTGTTCCTCAAGGGTCTGTACTCGCTCCAATATTGTATAATATTTTCACATATGACTTTCCTTATTTAGCAAACTGTGAAAAAGCAAATTTTGCGGACGATACTTGTATCTACTCTTCAAATTCAGTTGGTTCCTTTTGCAATCTGCATTGAATGTAGTACAAAGCTATTGTAATGACTCAGGCTGTTTTTTTCACAAGAAAAAGAAAAGCTTGTTTCTTGCCCAGCAATGATCTCTCAATAAGTGGTACTAGCATAAATTGGCGGTCGAGTGCTAAATATCTTGGAGTGCACCTTGATAAGTCTCTGACTTTTGGACTGCACCTTCAAGAAATTGTTAAGAAAATTGGATCGACAATCAAAGTTCTTTACCCATTTATCAACCGTAAATCAAAACTAAGCAATGAAAATAAAATATTGATATATAAAACAATCTTTCAAGGAATTATGTTTTACGGGTCGCCGGCTTGAGGAAAATGTGCAGTTAGTCATATTAGAAAGCTTCAAATAGCCCAAAACAAAGTTTTGAAAATGATTTTGAAACTTCCATGGTTTTTTCAACTGAAGAACTGCACCAGATTTTAAATATTGAATTAGTCGCAAGAGAATTTCTAAGCTCTATGAAAGATAAAAACTATTCTTGCATCTCTTCGGATAACACATTGATAGCAAACCTAGCTACTTAATATTAAACACATTTATTTACTTTATTAAATTGTATATTTATAATATATTTTATTTATTTATTTTTATTTATTTATTTATTTATTTATTTATTTATTTATTTATTTTTTTATTCATTTACCTATTTATTTATTTATTCATATTATTTATTTATTTATTCATTATGTATTTATTTAGTTGTTTATTAATTATTTTATTTTATTTATTTAGTAATTTTAGTTATTAAATTATTATTTATTTTTGGACTTATTTATTTATTTATCTAGTTGTTGTTTATTTGTTTGATTAATTATTTATTATCTTGTTATTTATTTATTGTAATGTTTATTTATCTCTCGATTCTAGTCATTTTAAATTATAATTCTTCATATTTACTATGTTGTAATAATTATTTGTGTAGTATCTATTAACATATTTATTTAATTGTATTGTTAAGTGTGGTTTCTGTCAAATGCGACACTGCCTTCTTTAATGAAGGTTTTTTAGTAGCTTTTCCTTCATTTCTCACTTTGAACTTGCCATTTTGTTTAGATATGTAATATTGTCATTAGTTAGGTAATCATGAACCATAACTCTGTAAATTGTGCAATATAAGATTAAGATAACAATGTACCGATTTTTCTGCTACAATAAAACAATAATAAGAATTAAAAAAATTAACTTTGTTATAAAATTTAAAGGAGTGTGATTCTTTTTTAAATCTTAGAATAGGGTTTTAAATTAAATGGATTTATTTTAACAACTTTTTTGAAAATAAAGAAAAGTTATTCTCCAGCTAGGCGCGCCATTATAAGAAAACAAAGATCATTCGTCATATAAACAAAAAAAATTATCATAAATAGAATTTTCAAGAAAGATTTTTTCAGATAGACCAATTTCAAAAATGTTCCCTTCTGCAGAAAAAAAGAAACTCTTTTTCGCACATGTTAAAATTTTGAAAAAAAAGAATATTTAAGTGAGAAAAACTACTATTCTATCATAACCCGTTTTTGTTATTATTGATTTCTTTTTATGTACCAACTAGACCGTTAAGAACAAGAACTTTGCTTTTTGTACAATTGCATAGAACACATTATGGCAAATATGAGCCAATGTCACGTGCTGTTTCCCCGTTCGATACATTTTGTTTAAGTTTTGATTTACACTTATCTCGTGATAAATTTAAAAATGTATTGTTATTTAACTTTGTATAATAAATAATTTTTTATTATAAATTTCTATGTTGTTTTTATTATATCTGTTAAGCAATATGCTTGTAGAAGAAACGAAAAAAAAATTAGAACACACTATGTCACATTTTTTCTGAATTGTTGAGTTTGAAATATGTAAGTTTTTTTTTCAATTGATATATTAACACATGACGACCACATGGGTAAATAAATGGTGATCTCACGCCGGCAAAATACCTAAGAACTCTTATCGAAAGTTAAATAGAATAAAACGAACAGATTGTCGTAAAATTGACGATTTACGCCCAACTAAAAACGCAATTAAACACATTCCGAAGGAACCCAAACCCATCGTAAGGTCAATAGTTAAAAATCGACACCATCGATATCCACAACCATTCGAACCAACAAGTACCAGCAGAGGACACAGCTTCATCGGTTAGTTTCAAACCCCGCGAGAAGAAGTACTCAGTTTAATTATTTTTTTTGTAAATTGTATTACTGTGTTTTTAATAAAGCATTTTTTTTAAACAAAATATTGACAATTTAATTAATTGAAAAATATAATAATAATAATAATAATAAATGGCAGCACGCCAGCACCTCCAACCTCAGTCATGTTTGCTAATCTTCTTTTTTTTATTTTTACATGCCAGAAAAGACATGGCGAACCTTGTTGTACAGTAATTGTTTAAATTTAAGATGATAAGTTTAAGGCTGCAGTATGATCAAAATAATGTTACAGCACTCTGCCTATTAGATTTTTTCAAGGGATTTGACAAGGTCAATCACGATATTCTCTGCGAAAAACTCAAACATTTCTTTGGCTTCTCTAACTTAGCAGTTCATCTCATCAAGGGTTACCTGACAAACAGAACACATCGAGTTGCTGTCCAAAATGAGGTGTCACAATCTACCCTTCTTAAGATGGGTGTACCAAAAAGATCGATTTTGGGCCCAATCCTTTTTTGTATGTTTATAAATTTGCCATCTGTTTGTAAAAATGTTTGTTTTCATCTGTGCGCTGAAGATATACAAATCTATCTCTCTCGAATTTGTGGTCATAGAAGATCTCATTTTTCGCATCAATGAGGATCTTAATAGCATATGTAAGTGGGCTGATGTTAATGGTCTCACCCTTAAACCTGGAAAAACACACGCATTATTGATATCCAAGAAGGCACTTTGCCATGAAGATCTTCCCTTGATTACTTTAAACAAAACAACAATATGCTATGTGAATTCTGTGAGAAGTCTCGGTTACAGATTAACTAATGATCTGTCCTGCAGGGAACACATAAATTTTGTTGTTGAGCGAATATATGGAACGCTTAGAAAAACTCTGGATTACTAGTAATTTTACACCCAAAGACACACGATTTCATTTGATGAGAACTTTATTAATTCCATAATACCCCAAGCTTGACTCGTTGTCTGAACATAAGCTGAGGGTGGCATCAAATGATATGACAAGATATTATTACGGACTTCGAAGATATGACCATATATCTCCCTATAGCACAACCATTCTCAATTCTAGTCTCCTTGAAAATACAAATTTTAGTAATTGTTTCTTTTTGCATAAAAAAATACGAACTAAAACACCTCATTACCTTTATGAAAAAAATTCGGGTTTGTCTCTCTGCAAGAACAGAAAACACAGTTATACCTTCTTTCAAGTATCTTAATTCATCAAGATTATTCTTTGCAAGTAGCATTTGCATTTGGAATTCTTTGCCCGTCAGCATTAAACAAATGAGAGAGATAGGAAATTTTAAAACTGCAATATTCAATCACTTCACTAGTCATTTGCAGTTTTTTTAGCGGGAAATGGAGAAAAGCATTCAAAAATTAGATAATTAAAAAAAAAACACATTGCATAGGATAAAAATAAATTTGTTCTTTATTGACCGCAAGTTTTCGATAAATTAATAAACATACAAAAAGGTTTTGTTCTAAAGATTTATGTATTTATTAACTAGTTTTATCAAATGCATTTCAAGCTCATAATTGTGTGCTCATCTTCAGCGAGCGCTTAGTAGACAATAAATTTGAAAAAAGAAAGGAGATACAGAAAAATAAAAAAATTGAAGAGTCAATAAAGAACAAATTTATTTGTATCCTCTGAAATTAGACCACAAACAAATCACGTTTCACCGTTCAGTGATTTAATATTGAACAATTAAAATCACACATTGTATGTTAGATTTAATGTTATTTTATGTAATTAAATATTCATTTTTATGAACTACGATTTTATGTAACCAATTTGTAAAATAATATAAAAGACGCATATCTTAGTGGTGCTATGAATTTATTATTTTATCTAATTTAATCTTAATTTTTGCTACTTTTGATGGAAGATGTTGTAATATTAAGGCTTTCCCTCTCTTTCTTATATTATATACCTACTTACAATACATTAAGTAAGGCTTAAGACGATCAGTCACAATAAGACGTTCTAATAAAGAACATTAAAATATAAAAGGTCTTTTCAATATTTATATATATACGACAATCATCTTGAAATTCTCGGTATGAGTATCACCCAATCACCTCTTGTGGAATGATCATATTTATGATGTTGCCAAAAATGCCGCTTAACTGGCTTCTATCTAAAAATCATACAGCCGATCAAGACTAGAATTTAACTTCCTAATCTGGGCGGGTGCTCCATCAACTCATTTAAGTCTTTAGGATGATATTCAAAGAAAAACTTTCAAATTGATTGCAGATTATATCATCAAAGAAGAAGGAAAACAGCATTTGGCCAGCCTGTCCACAAGAAAGGTGACCCATCCTCCCCCTCCTCCTACCGACCCATAGCACTAACATCCATTATTTATAAGGTCATGGAAACGCTGATTAACCGTCAGCTTAAGGAATATCTCGAAAATCGAAAGCTTCTCCATGACCGTCAGTATGGCTTCCGCAGCAACCGTTCCACTGGTGATCTGATGGCATATCTCACCGAACAGTGAAACAAATCTTTACATCGCTTTGGTGAAAGTAAGATTATTGCTCTTGACATCTCCAAGGCATTTGATAGAGTTTGGCATGAAGCTCTCTCTCGAAAATGCATACTTTTGTGATCGATGATACTCTTGTTCATTGGATTAGAAGCTTTCTTCTGGACCGTTCAATACAAGTTGTATTGGACGAATTCAAGTCTGATTCCCCCAAAATAAATGCTGGTTTTTCCCAGGGCTCTGTTCTGTCTCCGATACTTTTCCTGATTTTTATAAATGCTCTTCTGTCTGTTACTTCTAATCCACTTTATTATTTAGCTGACGACTCTACCCTTCTGTCGTTAAAGCTAAACATACCCCCTAATGCCATTGTCCACGAATGGCACTAACATCGAAGAAACCGAAAATCTCTCAGTACTCGGTATGTGTGTCAACGACGACCTCCATTGGAACGATCATATATTTAAGATCGCTAAGAATGCTGCTAAGTGCTTAGGTTTTCTGTATCGGTGTAAGAAGCTACAATTTAAGTTAAGATTGATAGTGAATAGAACTGGCGCTGAAACAATTGCCCCTCTCGAACAACCACACAATGTTTCATGTCTTTCCTTATGTTATCGTTTCTTTTATAAAAAAATTTCACTCGAAGTAGCCAGCTGCATTCCTCCCCTTAAAAGTTTCTCCCGTAATACTCGTCTCGCAACGAATGCCCATCACCCTTGAGCCCAATTTCGGACGTACCGTGAAATATAGAGATTCTTTTTTAGCCGAACAACATGAATTTGGAATATTTGACCCGGCGAGATGTTCCCTTGCCATTTTGATCTGCAAACATTTAAAACCAATGTTAATCGATACCTCCTATCCCTCACCGTCCTTTCTTCCTAATGCCCACGCAGTGTGTTACATTAAGAGGGATACAAATACTCCCTTGTGCGCGCGTTAATTAAAAAAAAATCATTTAAACATTCACGTCACTTGAACATCGACGGAATAGTTCATCTCTCTCTCTTTTCTTTCGTTATTTCTAACATCAATGTTCTAGAAAGGGAGGGAGGCCGATAAAAAAAATTCGCCTGAACAAATATAAATTTCAACGAATGTTAAAATGAAGCTTTGGTAGGTATCCATTCAATACTTCCGCACAAGCTGCTGAAGTCAAGAATGTGCTGTTCATTTTATTTGTTTAGGATCGTCGCATCATCTTTGAAGAATATCAATATATTTTTTAATGACAAGATTTAGTTTTTGTGTTTGTGTGTTTTGTTGGAGCGCACAAGTGGGCTCGGATATAACATAAGAATATCTACAAAATGATGTGCAAAGACTTTATAATGTTATGTGTGGGTTTTGTGGGAATGTAACCATATATGTACTCCCTTTTTTTTAGTACACATTAACCTCAAGCTAAGGATAATCGACAACTTTAGTAGTAAACTACCAAACATTTTCATATACTCATGTCTAGACGACATTATTATTTGCTTTAAGAAATTCGAATCACATATAAGGGACCTACAACAAAAATTTAAGAAACTTGATGCATTCGGCTTTCACGTTCATAGGGATAAATGTTGTTTTAAAAAAATTTGAAGTTAAATACTTAGGACACATCTTTCACACGGAAGGTTTAAAGATCGTTCCCGAAAAACAGCAAAAATGAAACGACCAAGCCAGAAGAATTGGAAGCAAATTATGTTTTTCTTGGAAACTTGTTCATGGTTTCGTCAATTTAGCCCAATGCATCTAAGCCACTATCAAACTTTACACGAAAAATCACTAAATGGAAATGATCAACAGAAGACCGAGCTTCCTTTAAAGATTTAAAAATCTTACTGAGTGTGTCTTCCAACTGAGCAAAATTATTCCACAACAGAGCGCGAAGCCCTACCCATTGGTTGGGCAGTACACAAATTGCGTAGCCATATCCAAGGAGCAGAAATACCTATTCTAACAGACCATAATATGGTTATTTATCTTAGAAGAAGATTCTGAAAACGGGCAGTTAGTAGCACCCAAATATATGCACGCAAGGATCTTATTAAACTGTCGCGATGTACCAACCGCGGGAAAAACAAAACAATTTATGGTATTACACCGTATTTTTATTGGAAGACAATGCGTTCTGACATAGCAAACTACGTAAGAGTATGTCCAGAATGTTTGAAATACCAGCAAACTTACCTAAAACCTCATGGATTAATGCAAACTGTAAGCAAAAACCACCAGTTTGAAGTAATTTCAGTCGACTTCTGTGGTCCACTACCATGTTCTGAAGAAAGATATCAGTGGATTTTAATTGTTGAGTTTTTCGCACTGAAAGAGGCATCTGAAAAAAAATTGTGCCCTGAAACTACTAAACGAAGTTAGCCTAGGGTATAAAGTACCAAGCAGAATGCACTCGTACGGTTCACAATTTGTATCGGCCTTAATGCAAAAACTTACTTTCTGTCGTCTGGGTATAAGGTAAACTTTTACACCTATTTATGATCTTGAAGCAAATCCTGTAGAAAGAAAAAATAGACACGTTAAACCCAACTATCCATATATGTTAAACAGAACCATAAGGAATGGTATTCAAATTAGCAGCAAAGATACAGGTTACAGAGCATTTTTTCTCAATTTTGAAAGAGAGCTCTGCACACCTTTTGAAGGACAGACAGATTTAAAACAAAATGTAAGAACAGAACATTTTATTTCATAAATTACCCCGCATCTACTCTAACTTACGGATACACTAAAAATAAACGAAGAATCACAAGAGCTAATGCAGGACAAGAACAAGAAATAATTAGACCGAAAATAAGGTCCTCAGCAAGCATTCAAAATTGAAGACCTGGCCTCAGTGGATATACACGCAAAGTAAAGCAAAACATGGTATAACATCAAAAATTCACTCCACGTCGAGATGGACCATATTGTGTTTTGTGTGTAAGTATTTTGAAATGGTAAGTGATTTTTGTGTCGTGTATTCCAATGTTCGTGGTATAAGAAAGAATTTCTTTCACCTGTACGTCTACTCTGTTCAATACAGGCCAGCTGTTTTGGCATTAAGTGAAAACCAGGTTGGAGTAAATACTGATTTATCAGAGTTTGCTCTACATGGGTATAGCTTGGTGCCATTACTCTTTTCCCATCATGGTCTCGTGGTCTATGTTAGGAATGATATTGCTTGCCAGAGCCTTCCCCAATATGGGCAATGTTCCAACACGGACTTTAACTTCTTGTGGCTCAAATTCACTGTCCGCAAGCATGTCATTCATTATTGTTTTATTTACAGGAGTCCAAATCTCGACAGCAATTCCACTTGTAACGAGTTTGATGCGCTGTCTGATTCCATCTCGAAAATTGTTTCCCTTTGTCCTCGCACTGAAATCGTTATTGCGGGCGATTTCAATGTACACAATTCCAACTGGCTCCGCTATTCTGGTCAGACAACACCCGAAGGAAGGTATGTCGAGCTCTTTGCCGGGTTACATCACCTTACCCAACTGATCGATGTGCCAACGCGTATACCGGATGTTGCTGGGCAAGCCGCCCATACTCTTGACTTGTTTCTTACTTCTCACCCTGATAAATATACCATTAGTGTAACTTCTCCATTTGGCACTTCAGACCATTGTGTTATTTCAGCTAATTTCTCATCCTCCACCCATCCAGTTAAAGAAAAACTTCCCACCAGGACCGTTTGGCAATACGAGAAAGCCAACTGGGACGGCCTGAATATTTTTTTCCGAAACTTTAACTGGTCACTATGCTTCCTCGATAGTGACATTGATGCCAGTGCTGAAATGATCACAAATGTGATTCTTCTAGGGATGCGTGCTTTTATTCCTAACAGAGTAAAAAGCATCAAACCTAAAGAAAAGTCTTGGTTTAATTCTGAGTGTAAAGAAGCTATCAGGCTCAAAGAAGTAAGTTTCCGTTCTTACAAAGCCAACCCTACAGAGGAAAATCGGAAAAAGCACAAACAAGCAAGAAACTCATGCAACTCCGTTATTGAAAGAACCAAATTTTTGCATGACCAAAAATTACGGCAAAAAATTCTGCAGTGTCCCAAAGGCAGTAAAAATTTTTGGCCATTTGTAAAAAATATTAAAAACTCCTCAACATCTTCGGTTCCAACGCTCATCGACAGTAACAAACCAATTGTTTACTCTTCAGAGAAGGCAAACTTGCTCGCCGCCCATTTCGCTGCTAGCTCCACGCTGCCGCATAGCAACGTTGCCCCTCCTGTACTTGAGAATGTAATTTTTTCCATGGGACAGATTTTTTTCCGCACTCGTACAGTAGCCAGAGTTCTCAAAGATCTCGATATACACAAATCCGCTGGCCCGGATGGTATACCCCCGATTCTTCTGAAGAGGTGTTCTTCCACACTGGCAAAGCCACTGCGTAAGCTTTTCCATCGCTCCTACTCTTCTGGAATCTTTCCTAGAAGATGGAAAACAGCATTTGTCCAGCCTGTCCCTAAGAAAGGTGACCCATCCTCCCCCTCCTCCTACCGACCCATAGCACTGACATCCCTTCTTTCTAAGGTCATGGAAACACTGATTAACCGTCAGCTTAAGGAATATCTCGAAGATCGTAAGCTTCTCCATGACCGTCAGTATGGCTTCCGCAGCAACCGTTCCACTGGTGATCTGATGGCATATCTCACCGAACAGTGGAACAAATCTTTACATCGCTTTGGTGAAAGTAAGATTATTGCTCTTGATATCTCCAAGGCATTTGATAGAGTTTGGCATGAAGCTCTCTTATCGAAAATGCGTGCTTTTGGGATCGATAATACTCTTGTTCGTTGGATTAGAAGCTATCTTCTGGACCGTTCAATACAAGTTGTATTGGACGGATTCAAGTCTGATTCCCATAAAATAAATGCTGGTGTGCCCCAGGGCTCTGTTCTATCTCCGACTCGTTTCCTCATTTTTATAAATGATCTTCTGTCTGTTACTTCTAATCCACTTAACTGTTTTGCTGACGACTCTACCCTCAGCTTTTCATATTCGTTCGATAATTCACGTCCTTCGCCTTCGGACGTACAATTGCAACGGTATGTCAAGCTCATTAAACTCCGATTTATACAGCATTGTCAAATGGGGTAATAGAAATCGTGTGGAGTTTAATGCTTCGAAAACTCAATGCTGTCTTCTGTCGTTAAAGCTTAACATTCCCCCAATGCCATTGTCCATGAATGGCACTTACATTGAAGAAACCGAAAAGCTCTCAGTACTCGGTATGTGTGTCAACGACGACCTCCGTTGGAACGACCATATATTTGAAATCGCTAAGAATGCTGCTAAGTGCTTAGGTTTTCTGTATCGGTGTAAGAAGTATTTTTCCCCATCTGATCTGGCTGCAATTTATAAAGCGTTTATACGCCCTAAACTCGAGTATAACTCCCACCTGTGGGCAGGTGCTTCACAAACATCGCTTCACCTGCTTGATAGAATACAAAATCGAGCGTTAAGATTGATAGGAAATAGAACTGCCGCTGAAACAATTGCCCCTCTCGAACACCGACGCAATGTTTCATGTCTTTCCTTATTTTATCGTTTCTTTTATAAAAAATGTTCACTCGAGGTAGCCAGCTGCATTCCTCCCCTTAAAAGTTTTGCCCGTAATACTCGTCTTGCTAGGAATGCCCATCAGTTCACCCTTGAGCCCAATTTCGGACGTACCGTGAAATATAGGGATTCTTTTTTTAGCCGTACAACACGACTTTGGAATGGTTTACCCGGCGAGATTTTCCCTTGCCATTTCAATTTGCAAACATTCAAAACCAATGTTAATCGACACCTCCTATCTCTCCCCTCCCTATCTTCCTAATGCCCGCGCAGTGTGTTACATTAAAAGGGAAATAAATAGTCCCTTGTGCGCGCGTTAATTATAAAAAAAAAAAATATATCATCTTTCTGAAAAAGAGTTATTTGTGCTATATCTTAGCAGCCACAGGTGAACCAGAAAAACCTATTGGTTCACATTACGTATCGTCACTTTCACCATACAAAGGAGAATTAGGAAAACCAATCGATCCAACACGACCTAAAGGGCAACCACAAAAACCGAAATTATCAGAAGAAGAAACCCAGCAGTGAAATGATGTTTCTAACAACGCCAAAATAACTTCAGATGTTCCAGCAGCCCCAAAGCCGGACACAATACAATAAAGAAGATCTTCAAGACCGAGAAGTAAACAAATCTATTCCTGAATGCCTGTTGCATCATCGAGATGTTATCAGCGACAGAGGGGGAGGTTGAAGCAGCCCATTTAAAATAATCATTTTTCATTTATTTATTTTCAAAAAGTAATCAAAAATAATTTCAAACTAACAAAAACTTTTAATTAGTGTTCTCTCAAATCTTAACCAAATTCTTGCATAAATATATTTTTGTACTCACTGTTGAAATCTATTAAGATAATTATTGCACTTTCTATTCTCTTTTGTGTTTTCGCATTATCTTGTCTTTTTGGCAAAACAAGAGACATTATTGCGATATATATTCTTGTTTGTAATAATTCATGGAGCACTTGACTTCGAACTTCCAAGGTATTTCGATCTTTTTAGGAAGCAATTAATTTGAATAAATATTTTTTTCACAGCGTAAAAGTTAAAATTATATTTTTTTGCACTAATTAAATAATTACAAAATCAAGGCTTCCGTGTTTTTTTTCACCGCTGGGTTGAATCTTGTTTAAGAAAACGAAACCAACAAGTAAAAGTGAGTAATATCTTAAGTGTATCTAAGTATGTCAATGTAGGTGTTCCTCAAGGATCTGTTTTGGAATCCATTCTGTTCTTAATCTATATTAACTCTCTTTTCTAACAACCTTTTGCGGGATCAGGAAAAGCGTTTGCGGAAGATCTTGCCATTGGATATGATGTTGGTAATCCTCTTAATATAGTTGCTGACATTAATCATGATTAACATTTATTAAGGTTGTGGTTTGCTGATCATAAACTTATTATAATCAATAAAACTAAACTTATGTTTTTAGTCATGAGTCTAATTAACCGCTTAATGTCGAAGTTATATTTCATGACCCCTTTTGTGTAAAATAAAATTTATAAACAATATTTTTTTAAGGTTAAACTCCTTGTCCTTAAATTACATACTATCGGTATTTTTTGTCTAGTATTCGATGTTTTTATCGTCTAAGAAAATTTTGTTCAAACACCACCCTTACTACGGTGTATTAGATATGGATTGTTTCATTCCAGGCTACAATATGGAAAATGTTGTGGGGTGCTTATCTTAATGAATTACAACAGTTAATTGTGCTTCAAAAGTGTGCAGTAAGAAAAATTTGCAACTCATCGCTGCTGGCTCACTCCATGGAATTATTTCGACAAACAAACATTTTACCCGTTCGTAACTTATTTTATTATAAATAATTTTTAAAAAAGTTCTTATTTTTTTATTAAATAAATGGTTAGACATTACCGAAGTAGTATTCTCAATAGTTTTAAAAATAATCTTCCATTTGAATTATACGTTTCGGGTTATAATTATTATTAGGACTACTAACCTTACCTGTTGCTACTTATCTTCATTTGAATGAAGAACAAGATAATTTACCAATAAGTAAATTACATGCAGCAGCAAAAGAACATGATATTGCATATTCCATACATAAAGATTTAATTAAAAGACATGAAGCTGATAAATTTTTAGAAAGAAAAGTTATGAAGAGTTTTTGAAAAGGATGCTTCTGAAGTTGAAAGTAAATGCTTATTTAAGCGCTAATTCAATGAAAGTAAAAAGGAAATTCGGTATGGGGCTAAATATATTGCTAAAAATTTAATATTTCCCTTTTAGAGGTGAAAGATAAATTACTTCAGAAAATTTAATATCAAGAATCTGGAATTATAAATTAAGATAATTTTTCTGGGACTCATACCTTCTTACGTGACCAGACCATGGTTTTTTAAGTTTTTTATTCCTTTTTTACCCGGCCAGGCTCAGACAACACCCCAATTATGTACAAAATGTCGAGATCTTAGGTGAGTTACATCATCTTACCTAACTGAGCGATGTGCTAACGCCGATTATTGTATGTTGCTGGGCACGCCGTCCATACTCTTGACTTTTTAACCTGGCCAGCCTTTTTTTTATTTACCTGGCTAGGATTTTTTCTTTAATTATTTTTATACATCGTATAAGTAGCTATATCAAGTTGCAACGACCTTCTTTAATATTAAAGAGGAGAGCTACTATCGACTTGGTCTAAGCTACTCTAATATTCATTATACTAATTGAACCTTTCATTTGAACCTTCATTTATGAAGTGTCCATAGTATTTTGCGGCAGTGGATGTATCTCAGATTTTAACGTTCTGAAAACTGCATTCTATATATCTAGTTATCCTATATTTTTACTTAGATTAAAATAGTCTTTAATTTGTTCACTATAGGATTCGAACCATCACTTGGTGTATTCGAAGTCGTAACGCTCAGTTTTTGTAGTTTTTTTTAAGAAATTTTATTAAATTTTACTTATAACTTCCTTAATCTAGACAAAAAAACTTAAAAACTAGTTAAGTCTGCCCTACGCGGGCACTCTTAAATAATATTTATCTTAATTTAAATTGTCTTTCGGCCTTAAAATAACTTAAATTTATTTTTACATTAAAGGGTCGTTATTTTCCACACAGAATAAATTTAAAACTGAGTTTCTTTTAGCTTGTTTTTCTTAACCTATCTTAAACTACTTAAAATTAACTAAAAATAAATTTTAAATAACTTAATATAATAAAAAATACTAAAAAGAACAGCCACAGTTAGCTCTTTTTTATGTTTTATTAAATTAATTTATTTTTTTATTTATTTTTTGTTGTTTTTATATTTTTTTGTATTTTGTGTGTTTTTTGGTGCCGCCCCAGCTGTCCTACCTAACTTATCCACGGTCTGCATTGGCAATATAAGGGCAATGGCAATGAACTGAACAATTTATTGCCTTGTATATTGCTAGCGGAGACGCTTAAGCAATGGCAATAGGAATACTGCCCGGTAGATGGAAGGAAATTATTGCTTTGTTAATCGAAAAGGCAATTATCCCTCAAGTTCCTCTATTTTCCAAAAAGCTCACGTAATGTTATTTGAAAACTAATGGCGTACAATTGAAATTGCCTGCAAGACACTCTTAACCAGTCATATGTAAGCTGATCATAGGTAATAGCACTGTTGACTGTAGTATTATTTTTTGAATTTAGCCACCAAAACTGGTGGACCTTAACAATGGCTTCCTTCCGATCTCGGTCGTGCACTGCCCTACTGAACCAAAGGTGCTCTGTTTTACTCCCAGTGGCTATGTCTCGGTCGTAAAGGAGCCGCCTATCGACTATTCAGCGGCCAACGTGATAAATCAACAGAATCGAAGCCCTATCCTTAAACAACCCTTGACAATCAACGCATAGAAAAGCCTCGGACGGGACAAAACCCCTCGGAGGTGACCTCTCAAAATATTCATCTTTGGGGGTGGTAAGCCCCGTTGATTTGTCCATAAGTTGAGGTCATCGCCCTAACAATGTGTCCGTGAATGAGCTTAATGAAAAAGTTATCTATCCTGTTTATATTCGCCCCGTTGTATAGGTCCTCGTTGGAACTATAATGTTTTTACTCTGACTCTGGCGTTATGTAAAGTCTGAGACAAGTGCGAAGACACTGTCTCTCAAACACACGAATCTTTTCAATAAGAGATGGTTCAACGTTGAACCCCACACGGAATCTGTAGGCAATCATCGGCCTTATCAAGGCGGCTGCTATAAAACAACCGTCTTGTTAAGGGCGAAAGCTCCCCTAGCTCTGGCCAAAGCAGCCTCTACATGTCAATTGAAATATTGATACTGTTCTACCAAGATACCAAGGTACTTTACCATATCTTTACTTGCCAATGGATGTCCATGTGGCCCAGCGATCACTAGCTTGCGCCAGTTCTTTCTCGTATCCCTAGTTCTTAACAGGATAATTTCACATTTATGAAAGTTAATTTTCAGCTTCCAATCACTACGATATTGTTGAATTTAACCGAAATCACGTTGGAATTAAATATAAATTGCATACGCAATTGCTTGAGGTAAATACTAAAGAGAATCGCCGAGTTCACTGCTCCCTGCTGCGGACCATTTTTAATATCAAACGTTGTGGTAGATGTTACATTGGCACTATTGGCAACAAACTTCCTACAAATAGGCATGCCGTAAAGCATATATAACAGAAGTTTACTTATGCTCGATCTGGTAAGCTTCAGATAAAGACCCTCTAACCACACGGTATCGAAAGCGTTCTCCAAATCAACCAGACAGGCACCCGTGCATTGATTCTTAGCACTGTTTCATTGAACAGCAGATACAAGCTTAAATGTGGCATGAATTGTGCCATTTCCCGCCTTGAAGCCGAACTGGGTGTCTGGAATTATATTTTTGTTCTCGGCCCACTTAGACAGAGCTCTATTGAGAATTTTTTCGAATACGTTGCTGGTACTCGGAAGAAGATTTATTCACCGGAGATTTTCCGGATTGGAATTATCATTTGCTTTTTTCGGGATAGGATATATCATGTCATTGAAAAATAAAATAAAAACAAAAACAAACAAAACAAGTTCAGTGTCAGTGCTCCATTTCTACATTTAACTATATACGTATGCTCATTGCATACTTGATGCATTATGTCGGTTGCATAGAGGAAAGGAGGAAGGAAAAACAAATAAAATATAAAATTAAATTAAAAACTAATAAACAAACCCAATTTACGAATGTGCACCGAAACAATACAATACCCGCCAACGAGAAAAAAGCACACCACAGCGAGTAAGCTTCCTCTCTTGATTTTTTTCCTTATTCCTTCCTCACAGACGATTTAGTTTAATCATTGGGGTAAATCCTTTTGGTTAAGCTAGATCGTTATCGGATATATTAATTGATGTTCTCTGAATAACCAAGGGCAGATAAACTCAATTATTATTAAGGCATAACACTAATAAAAATTGTTTTTTGTGAAGCGCAAATTGGGACTTAGTGGAGCATTAATTATAGTTAATTGTCCGTCTTTTTTTTTCAAGTTTTTGTTCTTCTTTATGGGGGGTATTTTCAGGGTTGATTATTTCAACATTCGTGGACTCAAGAAAAATTTCTGTGCTGCATACGTTTATACTTCATTAAACAAGCCAGCTGTTTTGGCATTAAGTGAAACTCAAGTAGAAGAAAATTCAGATCAGTCGGAATTTAACCTTCATGGGTATAATTTAGTGCCATTGTAGTGTACCTACCGGTATTACAACACGATAAAATTAAATTCATTGCCAACGTACAAAAATCAATGCCTTGCTTCTTGAAATATTTTCATAACCCACGTGTCCAACTGCATAGTCATAGTATAAACACTCATTATAAATGAATTGTATGCCCATTCAGTGTATCGTATTACATTATACACTAATGAGTGAAGACGCCGCCTCATATCAAAAGAGAATAATAAATTAAACTGGTCAAAGATGTTTGACGCCTCTTAATATTGATATGCGGAACAAAATCAAATAAAGTGTGACTCTGTGACTATATGTCATACTTGAGTGCATTGACTTATGAATTGTGCATATGTAAGAATTATTGCAGCCTTGATAAAAGATTACTCAGGTAGTACCAAAGAGTTTTCCCCCGAAGGAAAGTACAAGTGAATGGGTTGGTAGTGTTTAGAATAAGTATAAAAGAAGTGTTTTGGACAGAATAAAAATCAGATTCAATTTATCATTAAACGAAGTTGTTTCTCTTATGGCAGATACCTATGGCATTCGTGCCCTGCCCGTCGAAATAGATTTTTAAACCAGTTATGGCATCACTGCCGGTTAAACAATCTGTAATCCTACATTAGTCAAATCTTACACAGTTACTAGACGGATATTACATGGCGATCCTGCCCTACGAACTACGCTAAGAGGAACTTTCCAATAGTTAACAAATAAAAATCCTGCTCTACGAATAACAGACCGAATGTCAACGATAGAGTATTCTCCAGGGAGAAAAGCAGATGCACCACCGTACACGGCCGCACCCATAAATATAGGATCAAAACCATTAACGATTGCCGAGTACAAGGCAAGGCAAACAAAAATCTAAAAAGAAAAAAAAAAAAACAGAAAAACAGAAAGATATATTTAATCAAAATGAATTGGAAAACACCATTAATAAAGAATGAGACAGTTGAAAAGTCAGTATACGTAGAAAAAGAAAAATTAATAGTTATAGTTATTAAAGTAACATGTGTCATGTCATATGTCATATTTAGAATCCAAAAATTTTATAAAAATCTCACTAAAAGACTAGTAAAAATAAACAATTTGAATTCACTATAAATGGAAAAAAATTGAAACATTAGAAACATTACATACTTATATAAAAAAGTACAGGTAGAGGCTACAAGGAAAATACTTGACCGAATAAATTAGAGGAAATAAAAACATTAAAATTAGAATTTTTAGACCTTGTAAAAAATTCAAAATTAGATAAACAAGATTCAGAACAGCTTTTACTTATAGATGAATTTACACAAACATATAAAACAATAAAAAACATCATAGAAACAAACATAAGGAAAAAAATGGCAGGTTTTAATATTGAATCTGGTATGAAAATTATACCAAATTTCACGGAAAATTTTAAAGAATTAGATGCTTTCTTACGAGGGGTAAAAATTATTCATGATGCTTTGAAAGATACTGCAAAAACTGAATTTCTTAATTTCGCGTTTCACATAAAACTCGCGCAAAACGTCAAAACTGCTTTAGGGTTTGCAACTAAGTTTGAGACATAAGAAGCCCTTACCAAAGCCTTAAAAGATAAATACAAAAACACAACTACGATTTCGCAAGTTCATACAAGGCTAGCACAAATTACACAAAGAAACCAATCAGTGGCAATATTAAAAGACAAATAAGTCTCAGTAATCACCGATCTAAACAACCTTCAAATAGAGGAATTACCCGAAAAAGCAACCAATGCTGAGAAAGAGGTAATAAGCAAAATTAATGAAAACTATGCTCTAGCTGTTTCCAAGAATGGCATCAATGAAAGTATAAAGCCAACATTGTTTGCGGCTCAACCGAAAATTTTATCTGAAGCAATAAACCTTTCACTAGAACTGGAAAAAGAAACCGCTCCAAACCAAATTCTGTTCATGAGGCAAGGAAACAACAACCGGTTTAGCTACAATAGGGGGCGCATGAACAACTTTTCGAACAACTTCATACATAGATTAAACTTCCAACAGCCAAATTATAACAACAACAGACAATATTTACAAAATCAACAACAACAATGGAACAATAATTTTAAGCCCCAAGACAACTACCAACAACGTAACTACCAAAATAATAATTTTAACACACAACAAAGAAGACCAAATTATAATAACCGAAACTTCTCTAGCTACTAATTATTTTATTTTATGTACATATGTTTATATAAATGGATTTTCTTTCATTGTTACCGAAAAATGTTGTAATATTATTATACTATTATACAGCATGACAAACTACGTATCTATATACATAACTAAATGAAACCGAAATCAGACATTCTTCATAGATACAGGCGCAGACATATCCATATACAAAGAAGATAACATAGACACAGCAAATCTTGCAAATAAAAGATGTAGACTCACAGGCATATCAGAAGAAAAAATTTTGTCTCTAGGTACAAAAGAATTAAATCTCAAATTTGCGAACAACACAATTTCTCATTCTTTCGAAACCAATTTTCCAATCACGACAGATGGTATTTTAAGTAGAGATTTTCTTTCAAAGTACATGTCCAAAATAGATTATGAAAAATATACAATTACTGCAATCATAGAAGAAAATGAAATTGTTACATCCATTATTACAAAACTTAAAAAAACACTCAAAATACCACCAAGAACAGAAATAATATGCCCCATCAATCTGACAGTAAACGAAGACAGTGTAATTTTAAATAATGAAATAGAGACTGGAGTTTTCATACCTAATTCAATCATACCTGCAAAAGATAGATGTCACATAAAATTATTAAACGTAAACGACTTCGAGGTATTAATTAACAATATACAACCCAAAATAGAGAAAATAGATAACTGCAATATATTAAAAACAAAGACTATATACGATATAAACAGAATACATAAACTATTAGAAGACCTAATATTTGATCAAACTGACACGAACATAAAAACAACATTAAAAAAAATATGCGAAAAATACCAAGACATTTTTAATCTCAAAGATGAACCCATTACAACTAATAATTTTTACACGCAAAGATTAAATATTACAGATGAGAACCCAGTGTACATAAAAATAGACAGACTACCAGAAACACAAAATCTAGAAATAAAAAAACAAGTAGTTGATCACCATTGCTTTTAGTGCGATGAAACGATGAAAATGCACAGAAATGGCGCCTAGTAGTAGATTTCCGCAAACTAAATGACAAGATAGTAAATGATAAATTTCCATTAACAAGAATAGAAGATGTTCTCGACAGACTAGGTAGAGCAAAATATTTGTCCACTCTTGACATGACTAGTTCTTTCCACCAAATACCTCTAGGACCTGAATCAAGACCAATAACTGCATTCTCAACATCTGACGGACACTGTCAATTCAAGAGACTACCATTCGGACTCAAAATATCCTCAAATAGTTTCCAAAGAATGCTCACAATAGCACTTAGTGGTGTAGAATCAGAAGCATTTTTATACGTAGACTACATAATTATCTTCGGTTGTAGTATACAGCATCACAACCAGAATTTAATCAATGTTTTTGAACGATTAAGAAAATACAACCTTAAATTAAATGCCAGCAAGTGTCATTTTCTAAAATCTGAGGTAATATACTTAGGACATTTGATAACAAGCAAAGGCATACAAACCGACCCATCTAAATATAAAACAATAGAAAATTATCCCATACCAACAAATTCAGACGATGTTAGACGGTTCGTTGCTTTCTGTAATTACTACAGAAAGATGATTACGACGCATCAGATTTTGCGTTAGGCGCAGTACTCTCACAAGGTGAAGTAGGTCATGACTTGCCAATATCATACGCAAGAAAATCTTTACAAAAAAATTACATAAATAAGCTTTCTATAGAAAAAGCATTGTTAGCTATCCATTGGGGTATACATTTTTTCCGACCTTATCTTTACAGAAGAAAATTCATAGTCGTAACTGACCATAGACGATTAGTATCACTTTTTTCACACAACAATCCATCTTCAAAATTAACGAGAATTAGAATTGACTATGATTTTGAGATAATCTATAAACAAGGTTCAACAATACGAATGCCGATGCAATCTCAAGATTAAAAATTGACAGTGACATTTTAAAATCCATGTTGGTAAATGAATGAATTGAATTTATTGGCGCGACAGCTCCTTAAGGAGCCAAGGCCTAGTGACTTATACTCTCAACCATTCCTGTGTGTGTGTTGTTACTTACTCTGCAAGAATGGAAGGGACCTACAGTTTACCGCCGAGTCCGAACGGCTACATGAGATGCACTTTTTCGAGACAAATTTTACTCTTGGAAGTTTTGTCAGTTCCTCGCAAGAGGCAGTACCCCAGAAAAAAAGGTGGCTATGAGCTGGATTTGAACCCAGGTTCTTTCGCTTAGCAGTCCGACACACTAACCACTAAGCCACGGGGCACTACCTACTACTATGTTGGTAAATAATGATAAAAATAAAAGCCAAAGTGATTGCGACTCCAAGGAGCGGATCATGGCAACAACAAGGGGTATGGCAAGAAACATTGCCAATAAAAATAATAATATAGAGGAGAACTACACATCTCAGCAGAAGACAATCACATGTGGGATTGTACATCCATAACTGACGTCAAAAATATGAAAAAAATTAAAATTGAAATAGCGAGTTGTAATAAAAGAAATGATGCTAGTATTGGAATTAATAAAAATGAAGTTATTGTGAGATGCAGCGATAATCCAGCGAAACAAGTTTCGACACTGGAGAAGTTTGAATCAGATTTAAAAAGGGTACCCATAAAAGAAATAGCGCTTAGTGAAGAAAATTTAATATTCACGTATATTGAAAAAGAAAAATTAAAAGATATTAATAATAGGTTGCAATCAGATGTTAAACACTCGCCCATGAAAATACTTATATATAAACCCCCTAAAAGAATAATTAAAAATGAAGAAAAATTGAACATTATTAAAGATTACCACAACACACCACATGGAGGACATTTAGACATACGAAAGACAGTAACAAAACTTAAACAAAAGTACGTCTGGAAAAATATGAGACAAATGGTAAAGAAATTTGTAAACGCTTGTGAACTATGTACAAACAAACAAACTAGACACATTAAAGAAAAAATGATCATAACAGATACGCCTAGAACTAGTTTTGAAACCATACAGATTGACACAGTAGGACCACCAAGAATATCGAATGGATATTATTAACGATATATATATTAACGATGCAATGTGAACTCACTAAATATGTAGTTGCACACCCTATCGAAAGTAAAGACGTGAAAACCATAGCCAAAACATTAGTAGAACTGAATTTAAAAATGTGCTAATGAAAAATTTATGCCAAATGCTAAAAATAAAACAAGTTTCTTCATCACCTTATCATCATCAAAGCATAGGTTCTATAGAAAGAAACCATAGAGTACTGAATAAATTTCTTTTAAATTTTACCGAAGATCATGAATGGAACATTTGGATTCCATATTATACATTTTCATATAACACAACACCACATGTTGACACTAATTATACACCATATGAATTAATATTCGGAAAACTATCTTAGCAAATAATAATGAAAGAATATATAATTTAGAAAACTATGTAAATGAAATAAAAACTAGACTTAAGTACACAATTAAAAAAACTCATTCAATTATTGACAATGTAAAAAGTAAAAGAAAACTAGAATTCGATAAAAAGACAAATACGTCAGATTTTAAAATAGGAGATAGTATATGTAAGACTAGAAAGTAAAAATAAATTACTAAGTCCTTATCATGGACCATACAAAATAATTGAAACTAATAATGTAAACTCAGTAGTAGACATAAATGGGGAACATAAGAAACTCCGAAATAATATCCTTAAGAAATAAATGATATGATATACCTAGTAATCTAATGTAAATAAATAAAAAAAAAATTAAGAAAACAGAAACTCGTATAAAAAAAATTATGTTAAAACCAAAAGCTAAAAAAAAAAAAAATCCATATGTAAAACATTACCAAACCAGCAACGTTCACCTAAATACTTGAAAAATTATTCTTCAAATAATAAATTATTCCTCAAATAATTTTTCGCTTGAGGGTAAGGGTGTAGTGTACCTACCGGTATTACACCACCGTAAAATTCATTGCCAACGTACAAAAATCGTTGCTTGCTTGCTTCTTGAAATATTTTCATAACCCACTTAACGTATTCAACTGCATAGTCATAGTATAAACATTCATAATAATGAATTGTATGCCCATTCAGTGTATCGTGTTACATTATACAGTAATGAGTTTATATTCTCAAAAGAGAATAATAAATTAAACTGGTCAAAGATATTTGACGCCTCTTAATATTTATATGCGGAACAAAATCAAATAAAGTGTGCCTCTGTGACAATATGACATACTTAAGTGCATTGACTTATGGATTGTGCATATGTAAGAATTAGTGCAGCCAAGATAAGAGATTACTCAATCTGGGTAGCACCAAATAGTTTTCCCACGAAGGAAAAGTACAAGTGAACGGGTTGGTAGTGTGTAGAATAAGTATAAAAGAAGTGTTTTGGACAAAATAAAAATCTAATTCAATTTATCATTTAACGAAGTTGTTTCTCTTTTGGCAGATAACTATGGCATTCGTACCCTGCCCGTCGAAATACATTTTTAAACCATTTATGGCATCACTGCCGGTTAAACAATCTGTAACCCTACATTAGTAAAAAAGACAGACTTTACACCATTATTCTTTGCCTATCATGGCCTCGCCATATATATTAGGAATGATGTTTCATACCAACTTCTACCACAATATAGTCTGTGTTCAAATACAGATTTTAACGTTATGTGGTTAAAATTCACGGTAAATAAGCGCATCATACATACTTGTTTTATCTATAGAAGCCTTAATTTAGACAGAGTGTCAACTTTCAACGAATTTGATGCTTTGACTCCACACAAAGTATTGTTGACCACTAACCTCACACTGAAATCATTATTACGGGTGATTTCAATGTACACAATTCAAGTTGGCTTCGCTATTCTGGCCAGACAACACCCGAAGGAAGGTATATTAAAATCTTTGCTGAGATAAACCAACTTACTCAGCTTGTTGATGAACCAACCCGAATTCCTGGCATCACAGGCCAATCCCTCAAACACACTAGACTTGTTTCTTACCTCCGATCCTGATAAACACAAAATTCATGTTTTTTCACCTCTAGGGACATCAGAACATTGTGTCATTTCTGCAAATCTGTCGTGCCAACAAAACTCAGTTGAAGAGAAACCACGTAGGAGAACCGTTTGGCAATACGAGAAAGCCAACTGGGACGGTCTCAATAATTTCTTCAGGATCTTTAACAGTTCACTCTGCTTCCTTGGTAGCGACAAGGACTGCAGCGCAGTTATGGTAACAAATGTTATCCTCTTAGGTATGAAAATTTTTTTCCGAATAGTTCCAAAACTATCAAACCTTAAGATAACCCATGGTTTGATTCGAGCTGTAAAGATTTTATCAGGTTGAAAGAGACAAGTTTCCGATGTAATAAGGCCAACAAAACCGTGGAACTGGAAACCACCCATCCAGTTAAAGAAAAAAATTCCCACCAGGACCGTTTGGCAATACGAGAAAGCCAACTGGGACGGCCTGAATATTTTTTCCGAAACTTTAACTGGTCACTATGCTTCCTCGATAGTGACATTGATGCCAGTGCTGAAATGATCACAAATGTGTTTCTTCTAGGGATGCGTGCTTTTATTCCTAACAGAGTAAAAAGCATCAAACCTAAAGAAAAGTCTTGGTTTAATTCTGAGTGTAAAGAAGCTATCAGGCTCAAAGAAGTAAGTTTCCGATCTTACAAAGCCAACCCTACAGAGGAAAATCGGAAAAAGCACAAACAAGCAGAGAACTCATGCAACTCCGTTATGGAAAGAACCAAATTTTTGCATGACCAAAAATTACGGCAAAAAATTCTGCAGTGTCGCAAAGGCAGTACAAATTTTTGGTCATTTGTAAAAAATATAAAAAACTCCTCGACATCTTCGGTTCTAACGCTCATCGACAATAACAAACCAATTGTTTACTCTTCAGAGAAGGCAAACTTGCTCGCCGCCCATTTCGCTGCCAGCTCCACGCTGCCTCAAAGCAACGTTGCCCCTCCTGTACTTGAGAATGTAAATATTTCCATGGGACAGATTTTTTTCCGCACTCGTATAGTAGCAAGAGTTCTCAAAGATCTCGATATACACAAATCCGCTGGCCCGGATGGTATACCCCCGATTCTTCTGAAGCGGTGTTCTTTCACACTGCCAAAGCCACTGCGTAAGCTTTTCCATCGCTCCTACTCTTCTGGAATCTTTCCTCGAAGATGGAAAACAGCATTTGTCCAGCCTGTCCCTAAGAAAGGTGACCCATCCTCCCCCTCCTCCTACCGACCCATAGCACTGACATCCCTTCTTTCTAAGGTCATGGAAACACTGATTAACCGTCAGCTTAAGGAATATCTCGAAGATCGAAAGCTTCTCCATGACCGTCAGTATGGCTTCCGCAGCAACCGTTCCACTGGTGATCTGATGGCATATCTCACCGAACAGTGGAACAAATCTTTACATCGCTTTGGTGAAAGTAAGATTATTGCTCTTGATATCTCCAAGGCATTCGACAGAGTTTGGCATGAATCTCTTTTATCGAAAATGCGTGCTTTTGGGATCGATGATACACTTGTTCGTTGGATTAGAAGCTATCTTCTGGGCCGTTCAATACAAGTTGTATTGGACGGATTCAAGTCTGATTCGCACAAAATAAATGCTGGTGTGGGTACACCAGCGCTCTATTCTGTCTCCGACTCTTTTCTTGATTTTTATAAAAGATCTTCTGTCTGTAACTTCTAATCCACTTAATTGTTTTGCTGACGAGTCTACCCTCAGCTTTTCATATTCGTTCGATAATTCACGTCACAAGGCGAACCTTCGGACGTACAATTGCAACGGTACCTAATGTCAAGCTCATTAAACTCCGATTTATACAGCATTGTCAAATGGGGTAATAGAAATCGTGTGGAGTTTAATGCTTCGAAAACTCAATGCTGTCTTCTGTCGTTAAAGCTAAACATTCCCCCAATGCCATTGTCCATGAATGGCACTTACATCCAAGAAACCGAAAAGCTCTCAGTACTCGGTATATGTGTCAACGACGACCTCCGTTGGAACGACCATATATTTGAGATCGCTAAGAATGCTGCAAAGTGCTTAGGTTTTCTGTATCGGTGTAACAAGTATTTTTCCCCATCTGATCTGGCTACAATTTATAAAGCGTTTACACGCCCTAAACTCGAGTATAACTCCCACCTCTGGGCAGGTGCTTCGCAAACATCGCTTCTTCTGCTTGATAGAATACAAAATCGAGCGTTAAGGTTGATAGCAAATAGAACTGCCGCTGAAACAATTGCCCCACTCGAACACCGACGCAATGTTTCATGTCTTTCTTTATTTTATTGTTTCTTTTACAAAAAATGTTCACTCGAAGTAGCCAGTTGCATTCCTCCCCTTAAAAGTTTCTCCCGTAATACTCGTCTCACAAGGAATGCTCATCAGTTCACCCTGGAGCCCAATTTCGGACGTACCGTGAAATATAGGTATTCTTTTTTTAGCCGAACAACACGAATTTGGAATAGTTTACCCGGCGGGATTTTCCCTTGCCATTTTGATCTGCTAACATTCAAAACCAATGTTAATCGGCACCTCCTATCTCTCCCCTCCCTATCTTCGTAATGCCCCAATGTGTTCTACATTAAAAGGGAAACACATAATCCCTTGTGCGCGCGTTAATTATAAAAAAAAAAAAAAAAAAATGTTCACATTCGCAAGACCAAATTTTTACATGAACAAAAAATCTGGCAAAAACTACTTCAATGTCCCAAATGTTACGGTCGAACACCGTGCTTTCGAATTAAGTTCGAGAAGAGTGCAGAACGAAGAGTCAGTCACAAAATAAAAGAAAGATCAAAAATGCGTTTGTCTTTAGTTATATATATATTAATTAGTTAGACCTATCTCGTGGGCGATCAACTTAACTCTGACTCTTCAACCATTCTTGAAAATGCGAAGAGTTCACCCATAATGATCATCCCCGCCATAAAAAAGATATTTCCTGCACTGCGGTGCAGGTCATTCGTATTTTACACACACTGCATTTTCAATAACAATAACTATTTCGTCACTTCCATATTTCGTAAGTCTGCCCTCAATATAGTGCAGTGCACCTCCGGCATGCACTCATTAATTTAATTTTTGATATTTGACACTTCATTCTGTGTAGTACTGTGCTGACCCATATTTGTGGTGTTTGCCCTTGGTAGTCGATATTAGATATCCATTGCCAAGAACACTTGAAATATGTATGCATATTGTATATTAGTCAGTTATCAGGCAGAATGAGTGTACTTACTGATGACATGTTTATATGGAGATACACATACGATTCGTCGATATTGTCGGTGGGCAAAAGAATCTTATGAAATAAATGAGAAACGATCACTATTATGGGAAGCAGATGTGATTCATGTGAAGAGAGACCACCATGGATGAATATGAGGTCGGATCATTTGTAGTGGGTCACTACATCCTTCCCCCCTTCGAAAAAGAAAATTCAAGGTAAATTTTCTGAAAATGATTATGGAAATGAAATATGGTTGAAAAGCCATTTATGGACATATACTAACAGTTAACATTTCAAATTTTATTTAAATTTGTTTTTAATATAGGTATATATTATTGAAAGAGATTTTTTTTATTTTTTATATATACTTTTTGTTTTTTTTTATATATATAAAGATAACATTTCGAAATTTATTTTTTTAACATTTTTTTTTCATACATATTTTTTTTTATTTGTTTTTTGTTGGGTAATTAACTATTTTCAGGTAAAGTAAATTTTTTTTCTTAAGACATAATTTAAACAAAAAAAATTTGATTTGCAATTCAATATTTTCATAAGTAGTTGATACATTTGTTTTTTTATATAAAAATTTAAAAAAAAAATTCTTATACTAAAATTCTTTTTATTGAAGATTAAATATAGCTTATTTTTTAAGAAGACATTTATTTTTAAAAACTATTAAATTTTATATATATCTTTTTAAACACCAGTTTTTAACACTTATTTCGTGCTGTAGACGGGAGTGGTTTGGTTTTTATAGGGACTTGTAGTACGGTTAGGGAGGGTTTGTTCGTTGCCTGGATTTCGTTACTTTTCTTTACAGGTTCTTGTTTCCGTTTCATACATCGAACAAGGCAGTAAAAACAAAATGCTAAGATTAAGACTAATATAGTATAGGTCACTGCATATTGGTGTATATCATGGGAGCTAATTGGCAAAAGTGGAGTATTTTCATCAGACTTAAGATCTTTTATTCGCTTTGATATAAGTTTAAGTTCATTCTGGCTTGAGAATTTTACAAGCGCTATCTCATTTTTATTTTTACTGATTACTGGAAGAGTAATTTTAGTTAAAATCATTGAAATGTTCATGGGTGGTATATAAGAAGAGTAGGAGATTGTATCTATTTCATTGTACGAATGTATTATTAGATCTTTAGATTTGATATAGCAATTTTCCGTGATCTCAAGCATAGCCTTTCCTTAAAATGTGGAAGTTGTTAAATCGTCCTTGCCAATTTCATCTATTTCATAACTGTGTGTGGTAGAGAATAACCATTTGTTATGGGTAGAAATTGTAACCATATGGTTCTTCGCATGAGGATGGTAAAATTTCCGATTTCCGTAATAATTCTACCTCGCAGTTGAATAGTTTTGAATTTAAATTGAACAAAGGGTGTAGCATTGGGCATAAGAATGTGTTCCTCTGATTCTTACAATTCGCTAAGTCGTTTGCATTGATAAAACTGTAGTATTCTTTATTATAATCTATTATAAGATTTTCTGTTGCAAGGCTGTATGAATATAAAACGGTTTTTGAAATTTGTAGGTAGATGGATAATTTTATAGACGTGGAAGTTTTCGGTATATGGGAGTGGAATCCTAAATTCATAAATTACTTTTTGCGGACGTATAGTCGAACTGATTGTACTAATTCTTACTCTTCTTACTCTTTAAGAATGTTTTTTGACACAATCGATGAAATTTTTGTACCACTAGGAAGGTCTTGTTTGATTTTTAGTAGCGCTGTTCTTAGCTGATTTGGAGTTACTATGGCTGGATGTGTTTTGCCATGGTTAACATTACTAGATGGTTTAGTTCGCTAGTTGCGCTATTACATAAGATGTCGCAACTCACTTTGCCTTGCAGTTGCACACATAAATTGTTTATTTCTGCAACATAGAGGTGGGCATGTTCTAAAACTTCAGTCAGTTTTAAGTTCTAAGTCGTAGTACACTATCAGCCTCCATTCGTTGGAACACAATTCAGCTTTTCCCCATTGCTCAAAGTAAATACCAGAGTTATTATTTATAGGAGAAATTAGTAAATTTCCCTTTGCACGTAGAATAATTCCTATCCACATGAACAAAGTCCGTGGACCCATTTCTGTAAAACGTGAAATTTGTTTTTAACTAGATTTGCTTTTTTGTGTGCGCCTGTGTGTGTGTTTAAGTTGTTATTGTGAATTACTTTAGTGTTTCTTCCTACTCGAATTATAGTGTTTTCTGTGGATAGTATTTTCACGACTTCATAAGGTCCAACCCACAAGGAAGTTAGTTTATTTTGTCTACCGTTTTTTTAAAAGAACTTTGTCACCAACGTTAAAACTTTTAAAGTGTGATTTCTTATCAAAATATTTTTTTGATGCTTCCTTTTTGTGTATAAGGACTTCCCTTGCAGCTTCATACCCATGTTGCAGGCGTGCTGTTAACTCATTAGCATAATTATCGTAGTTGTAGCAAATTTTAGGTGATTGGGTTAGTGAGCTAGTGATGTTAGGTGGAAATCCGTAAAGGAGTTAATAGGGTGTGAGCCCTGTACTAGAGTGAGGGGTGGTGTTGTAAACGAAAATTGCATAGGGAGTCCATGTGTCCCATGTAAGTGGATCTTTATAAACATAATGTCATAAATATTCAATCAATGTTTTATGGCTTCGTTCTAGAGCTCCATTAGTTTGTGGGTGATATGGTGCTGTGTTAAATTTTTTTATTTTCAGAAGTGAACACATCTCTTTGAACATGACGCTGAGAAAGTTTACGCCTTGATCTGTTAATAATGAGGACGGAATGCCGTGCTGGCATACAATTTTTTCAGTAAAGTCTCTTTGTACCGTTGGAGCTTCTGCATTAGGAAGAGCGAATGCTTCTGAAAATTTTGTAAGGTCGTCTTGAAAGGTTAGTAAATATTTCTGGTCATTATGACTTACGGGCAGGATCCAGTTATGTCTAAAGCAATTCTTTCAAATGGCCTTGAACTGGTCGTTGTGATCTTCATTGGTAAGGGAGGATTAATTCTACTTTTATTAAGTTGACATGAAGCGCACTTGCAGATATAGTTCGTTATATCCTGTGTCGTTGTAGGCCAGTAGTATTTGTACTTGATTCTTTTTAAAGTTCGTGACACACCTTAGTGGGTGAATCATGGTATTCGAAAATAGCTTTTTGTATAGTTTCCGCATCGCTTAGAGTAATTCTTTTGTTAGTATGTAAAAAGATCGTTAGGTGTACTTTCTCGAAGACTTTTTCTATTAATATTTTGAAATTATGTTTGGTGTTGTTATCTATGTTAGGTAACGAGAAACCTATTAGCTTATTTTTTTTGTTTTCTTTTGTATTTCTTACGTATGTCAGGCATTTTTCTGCCACAACTTCATCTTTGGAACTTTCAATGAGTACTGGTAATGTGACTACATGATAGAACTTGGTTTCAAGACTCTTACGTATGTCTGGTTTTACAAATTTTGGTATTAAATTCAGGAGCACTTTCTCGTCTGGCGAATCTATTTAAGGCAATATTATTACTTTGAGAGGAAGCTTTTTGTCTTGATGTATTTCACCGTCCTTTTCTATTAATGAAAAACGAGAAACTATCTGTATTTCTTCTTGAGATAAATCGATGATTTTTTTTATTGTTTTTTTCCATTTCCATTTTTTCTTTTGGTTCCATGTTATTACCATGACATTATCTTTTTGCTCATTAGGTATACGACTTAGTGCATCTGCATTTGAATTCATTTTACCATTTTTTTTATTTAATCGTGTATTTATATTCAGAAAGTAAAATTCTCCATCTACCAAAATAGATATTGGTTTTTTTAATTTCATAAGCCATTCTAAAGGCTTATGGTCTGAACATATTATGAATTTTTACCGTAAAGGTACGGTCGAAATTGATTAACAGCAAAGACAAAGGCTAATAGTTCATTTTCAGTTGTAGTATATATAGTCTCATGATAGTTCAGTGTTCGACTGGCGAAACAGATTGGTTTTTCTTGTCCAATTTCACCCTGCGAAAGTACAGCGCCTATTCCTACGTCACTGGCGTCTATTGTAACCACAAACACTTTTTCAAAATCAGGATATATTAGAATAGGAGGATTAATAATTTGTTCCTTTAAGATCTTAAATGCTTTGTCACAAAAGACGTCCCATTTAAACGTGATGTCCTTTTTGAGTAATTTTGTCAAGGGTTTGGCTACACTGGAAAAGTTATTAATGAATCGCATATAATAGCCCAAAAAACCCAAAAATGATTTAATTCCCTTTTGATTTTTCGGCGTAGGATAAGTTTTAACCACTTTGATTTTGTCTGGATCGGGTTTAAGACCTTCTTTAGAAATAATGTGTCCTAATTAAATCAATTCCTTTTTAACTAAATTACATTTATCAGGTTGTAGTTTAAGGTTGTGCTCACGTAGTCGGTCGAATTTTTTTTTCAACTTTATATTATGATCGTTTAGATCATATCCATATACAACTATATCATCAACTTAAATAAAACAATGTATTCCTTGTAATCCCATTACTACGTTATTCATCGTTCTTTTGAAAGTAGATAGATAGATAGATATTTTTATTTCGTTTTAAGTTTTACATTGGTTTGTTACCGCACATTTAACAATATAGTGATTTGATACAATGATCTTTCAGCTAGAATATATTTTTTAGGGTTTATTTGAATTAAGGTTGATTGAATATAGTAGTTTAGAGGAAATACGATGGAAAAACCTCTATTTAAGTTAACAAAATGCAAAAGAGAAAACAAAATATATAAATAAATAATTTGCTTAAGACTAATGACAAGAAAGTGATGTGAATGTTATTCAAAGAAATTCAAGTTTTTTAGATATTTACAAAAAGGTTACAAAAGCAGAGTACAAAGAAAAAACAAATGAGAATAAATAAACGAAAAGTAACAAAATGATAATTACAAAATAGTATATGTATTACTAAATAAACAACAAGGAAAAATATTAAAAACAGAAAAAGAATATTAGAGTAAATAATAAATAAATAAATAAATAAATAAATAAATAAAAAAATAAATCAATAATTTATTAAAATGAAAAAATAAACAAAATCGGTAAATAATTAAATTCAATGAATAAATAACAAAAGCTTTAACAATTTAATATAAGTATGCATAAATATAATATCACGGTTAACGATTTAAGCTAGACAATAATTCAATTTTCAATCATAAGTTGACTCACTAAATTGTTCTCGGCGAGTTCAAGCCGGTTATTGAATTTCATGGTAAGTTTGCTAATTCTATCTTCGATCATCTCAACATTGGTTCTTGTGTGGAGATCAGCAGTTATATGGTGCCAAGGTAGAATTAGCATCATTTTCAATAGCTTGTTTTGACTAACTTGCAATTTTTTTATGAGACTATGCGCGGCATTTTTCCAAACAGGGCAACCATACACAAGAATGGCCTTGAAATACAACTTTTAAAATTATTATTTTGTTTTCCTGCGAAAGTGAAGACTTTCTGTTAATAAAGGGGAAGAGGAGGTTGGTTGCTTTCTTGACTTTTTTGATTATTTGAGTAATATGGCAGTTAAAAGTTTGTTTTGGGTCTAAATAGATGCCAAGGTATTTAACTTGAGTTTCCCAAGAAACCGGAGTACCAAGGATTTGAAGTTGATTGCTGGGAAGAAAACAAGCTTTTCTTTCTCGTAAAAAAAATGGCTTGTATCTTTTCAGCATTGAGTTTTATTTTCCATCGGTTATAATATTTCTCTAATACTCTTATCGCATTACTTAGATTAGTCTCAATGTTGAGATCTAACTTGTGCGAAGATAATATTGCTGTGTCGTCAGCAAAATTTGCTGCTTCACGGTCTGGTAACTCAGGAAAGTCGGAAGTATACAAGTTATATAAAATCGGTCCCAAAACTGATCCTTGAGGGACACAAAAGTCAAAACGCATCAATTCTGAAGCACTGCTTTTAACATAAACCATAAAACATCTACTTGACAAGAAACTTTGTACAATTTTGCACAGGTAAGAAGGAATATTGAGTGAAATCATTTTATAAATAAGGCCATTATGCCATTTTCCTTTTGACAAGCCTAGGTTTCTATTTTGTTTGATCAAGTTGCATATTCGAAGCACCTGATGCGAAGAACTATGATGCTTTCTAAAGCCAAATTGTACATTTGGATATAAATTATTGTCCGTTGTCTTAAACAATTTCTCTTTTATTATTTTTTCGTAGATTTTGCTGATATTGCTGAGTAAGCTAATTGGCCTATAACTATCAGTCCTAACAGAACTCTTACCCGCTTTGAGAATTGGTATGACCTTACCTGCTTTCCAGACAGTAGGAAAGTATTGCAATTACAAACATGCATTTAGTAGGAATGTCAGAAAAATGATTCCAAGTCTCGGCAACATTTTTAAATTGAGATTTTTAATTTGGTCAGACCCTAGGGATTTCCTTGTTTTAAGTGTAGAAATGATTTCAGCTACTTCTTCGTGAGTTACTTAAATATTTTGAGGTGTTTCACTGACTATTTGGTTAAAGTTTTGTATGGTTCTATTTACTAATATTGATCTGTTCACATATTGCCAAGATTTTGAGATACCGAATGATTTTGAGAGAAGTTAAGTGTGAGTGCATTAGCTTTTTCCGAACCTGTGAAGTGAATTCTTGAATCGGTTTTTAAGAAAGGTATTCGTCTGTGTTTGTTTTTTATAATTTTGGCAATATTCCAGAATGGTTTGGCGTTTTTATCAAGTGAACGTAGTTTATGACTCCAATCCTGGTTTCTTTTGCTTAAGAATTCACTAGAGATAGTTCTTTTTAGGTACGAAACATTGTCTCTATAAATAGGTTGATATCTTTGCCAGTTTCTTCTTTGAATGTTTCTATTTTTGATGAGTTCTAAGATATAAGGCAACATTTTTGAGGAAAAGGGTTTTCTGATAGCTTTTGAGTGAAGTTATCCACAATATTGTCGACATCATTTTTAGTATTTATGCTTTCCAGGTCCATAGGAACAATACGAAGTTTCGTTTTCAAAATTGACCTGAATCGTGTCCAATTTGCATTTTTAAAGTTTTGGTAATATTGCTCTGTTTTAATTCCCGACCAGAGAAGTTCGCATAGAACTAAGTTCATTTAAAGTGACAGGTGAAGTTATAAGACTAGGCGTATTTGACACGAAAAAGTCAAGTACAGAAGGACTTCCACGAGAACTGTCGGACACAAGTAGGACTAGGAGGATACATTAAGTTTATTGGCATTGTAAGGGATAAGTCATATAAAACATGATAATAAAACTGATACAACCCCACTCTCTGTGCCTGCAGTTAAAATCTCCACTTATAGCAAAATGTTTTCTAAAGTCATGATTTAGACTTGATCTTTTATTTATCGAAGAAGTGCCGCCAGGAAAATACGCGCAATAAATTTTGAAAGTTCTATTATTTCTTAGTTTAATCTCTATACCAATATTTTCAACAATTTTTGTTTCAATTATCGGCAAGAGTGAATGTTGAATTGATTTCCGGATGAGAATTGCAACCCCTCCACCTGTGCATTATTAGCAATTGGAGAGTGAGTATGGATATTAGTATTATAACCTGGACCATTCAATCTGCCTGCACTTACACTTTGTACATTCTGAGAAGAATAATAACGCTGTGGCTTTGGTTGCGAGAGAGATGGAAAATCTACCATGGAAGGTAATGAAACTTGTTGTTGTTGATTGGAGTGAAGAGCACCGAGTGATGCTTGTTTGCGGAGTTCTTGAATGCATTGAATGCTCTCTCTTAGTTGATTTATTTCTCAGCTGAACGTATTGCGCTCTGTGAGCACACGTTGAGTCAGAAGACTTGTGGTTCTCGTTGCAATTTGCACATTTCAGCGTTGCAGGATTTTCACATTCGTCAGTCTTATGAGAGCCAGCGCAGTTTGCACAATAGGGTCACTTTACTTTACTTTACCATTTAGTTTTCTTTGGAAGCTCCAATTAATCTGTGTATGAAACACCGAGTGATAATTTTTTTTTAAGTCAATGAGCTTAATTGAACCATTTTGAAGGGAAACAATGTGAAAGGTGTCTGTGTCAGAATCGTATTTTTTTGTTATGGATTTAACCTCTTAACACGAAAGTCCGAGTTTCATTAATTCGGTTTTTACTTCATTGTCATTGATTTCACCTAAACCGTAAAGTACCACTTTAATGGCTCTGGCACTTTTAAGATCGTGCGTAAAATATTGATAATTTTCGTTTTTTAATTTAGATAACACTTTTTCATATGATTCGGAGTTATCACAATTTATTCAGATTCCGATTGATAGCTTTTTAATAGAATAAGCTTTTATGTCTAATAATTTCATCATTTGGTGAATATAGTCATGTGACTTTTGTAAAAGTCTAATTGGCGGCACATAGGCTCTTTTGACACTTGGCGAGATAATTTCGTCCATTTCAACAATATCGTCGTCGACTTCAACTTCAGCCTGACATTGCAAGGGAGTCCAGAATTTGGGGCTTTTTCAATTTTGTGGATGTTTTTGGGCGTTATCCATGTTAGAACAGTGCTTTCTATCTGAGGACAATAAGTTGTCTTCAGGTTTAGGGGATCTAACACGTTTGGCAATGATTGTGTATACTATCACACACACCAGTAAGATATAAAAGTCTTTATATGGGGTTTGGTTGCTTTTGCCCGTTTAGGCAAAAAGAAAAAACTCAGTCAATTGAGAATGATCTTATCGGGTTGAATATAAGTCGGTGACTCTCTTTTGAAAGTAGCGGGTGCATTTTTCAGACCAAACGGCATACGATTGTATTCGTAATGGCCGTAAGGTGTTCTAAAAGCAGTTTTTTGTTTGTCTTCCTCGCTAACCAGAATTTGATGAAACCCCTTAGCGAGATCAAGGGTGCTAAAATACTTTGCTCTACCTAGGTCATCCAAAATTTCAGAAATATTTGGTATAGGATATGCGTCTCCGTCTGTAAGTTCATTTAATTTTCGGAAATCTACTACAACTCTCCATCGTTTGCACCCTGACTATCAGGTTTCTTAGGGACAATCAAAAGTGAGAAGTTCCAAGGACTAGAACTTGGTCTAATTATATCATCTTCCAGCATTTCACTTACTTGTTTTTGAATTTTCTTGTTTTTGACTTTCAGGGAGTCTATATGGTCTAACAAATAGGGGTGGTTTACTTGTATCCGTATCCGTTTTTATTTCGTGATACATTATATCTGTATACGTGAGGTGGTCTCCCTCAAAGTGAAAAAGGTCATTGTATTCCCTACATAGTCCTAATATTGTAGTTTTCTCTTCCTCATTACAGTGTTCAAGTTGTATGGAGGAAGTAATTTTTTGTAATCTATTTTTAACGGAATCTTTCTCTGACCTAAGGCTTAAGGCATTGAAATTTGAAATGTCATCCCATTCGTAATCAATATTTTTAACATTAATTTTTTGTTCACAACGTGGTTTTAGAGTAATATAATTTTCGAATAGATTTTCCTTTTTTATATTAGAATCTGGGTCGGTAGATCGTGATTCACATAGCGACTCATCACGGCTCTGGCTATAGGCCCCGTTTATAGCATCTATTATCCGTAGATAATAGCACCCTTTCCTCGACTAAATTGATTTTGAACTTTGGAACTATTAAAGATTTTACTTTGTAATTTACTACGCATTTAAATCTTGATAGAAAGTCGTTTCCTATTATACCGTCATAGGGTAGATTTATCTGATCGGTAAGTATGTGGAAAGGATGTTTCAATATCATCGTGTGATCTGCAGTCTTAAATTCCAAATTACTATATATCATCCCCAGGGTTTGTAATGATTCCCTGGCTATGGTTGATATTGTGGACTATTGCTTTCTAAAGAACAAGTATTTTTTAAAAGGGATATGTCTGCTCTCGTATCAATAAGAAACGTGGTATATTTTTTATTTGATGGACTAAACTGTAGACGTGTCGTTGGCTCTATGAATTCAGGACAGAACGATACATGGAACTAAAGATTTAGTTCTTGTTCTGGTGTATATCGACTGAAGTAATTATAAGAGAGGGGTTGCCGCTTGTCTCCTCCCGAACACAGTTGTTTCCCGAATTGTGTTGCTGAGGATAAAAGTCCTCGCCAGAGTGCCAATTACTGTATCCTGGTGTTATGTTGTAGTGTCGGACATTATTTTTAATGGGTTTCTTCTACTATCCCATTCTTGATTATTGCTGTACGAGGGAGTTCGATTTGCATAAGCTCTGCAATTGTTAACAGAGCGATTGGGTTTTTTACAATAATCACAGGTCAAAAAGTGTGTTTCCTTTTTCAAAGGTTTCTTCTTAGAAAAACTGGGAAACTGCGTGTTTTTGTATGCCCCTGCTTACCACAGATATCGCAAAATCTTGCTGTTTGGCTATTAACGGGATTCGTATAGCTAGAAAAGGAAGAGCTATGGTTTATACGAGCGGAATGACCTTCAGCATTGGCTATGGGTTTTTTTGATCGACCTCGCAATAAACTTTTGTTAGAAGCTTAACATACTCGTTCTTCAAACGATTCTCAAAAACTTGGATTGCTAGCTTCCGATTTTCTGCTACAAGGAATGCTCTTACAGTTTCATCGCTGGTTGTGGTAAAAGTAGCGGAGTTAAGACAATTAAAAGCTGCTAGAATATGCTCACCAAACTCTTTAACAGTTTCTTTGAAACGTTGCTTTATGGTAACAAGTTCATTGTGAGCAGATGACCGAGTTTTCACGTCCTTGAATTGAGCCTCTAACTTCTCTTTTAGGCTCTTCCAAGGAAGGATGGAGTTGTGTTGTGTCAACTCAAAGGCAGAACCATGTAGCCTAGATTTCACAATTTCCAAAAATGTCGGTTGGTCAGTGTCTTTGATTGAACAGAAGAGAATATCTCCGCATGATAGGAACTTAGCCAATTCTTTTGATTTTCCATCAAAAACGGGAATGATGTTGAAAACATCAGTTATCCCTATTTTTATGTCCATTCCTCCTATATTCTTTGCAACAACCTATTCAGAAGAATGAAAAGGTAAAATTGTAAAGAGATCAGCAATAGCGTTGGCCTCTTTAGTTGCCTTTCTCGTAATTTGTACACGAGGAATTTTCGTAACGAAATCGGAATTGGAAGGGGAAAAAAACAGTTAAGGAAAAGGAATGACGAAATATATAGCAAGAAATAAGTTATGTGTATACGATATAAATATTACTAAAAGATTTTTTTTTGCTCTTACCTTACAAGATAATTTTGTTGCGATATTATTGATGCTGTTGTTTCGCTTGCTGTTGTTGTTAGAGTTGCTCCAGATGTTGTTGTTGTTGCTGCAGTTGTAAATCTTGCCCAGTAAGCTTCACGCTCTATGGATGATGTACACTCTGGGCCTTGTTGTTACACTTTAAACTTTTTGGTTTTGTATCTAGTGTTTCTAAGGATGATTGTTCACTCTGGTGCTTTTAAAAGTTTTTTTTTTTTTTATTTAAACACTCTTTTTTTTTACACTTTAAACTTTTTTTTAACTGTTCCTGGTGTGTAGCCCCAGGGACGCCTCAAGAGTCAAAAAGCTCTTGTGTTTTCGTAGAGGGATTTTTATTTTGGGAAATGTTACATTGGAACACCGTGCTTTCGAATTAAGTTCGAGAAGAGTGCAGAACGGAGAGTCAGTCACAATATAAAAGAAAGATCAAAAATGCGTTTGTCTTTAGTTATATATTTATTAATTAGTTAGAACTATCTCGTGTTCGATCAACTTAACTCTGACTCTTCAACCATTCTTGAAAATGCGAAGAGTTCACCCATAATGATCATCCCCGCCATAAAAAAGATATTTCCTGCACTGCGGTGCAGGTCATTCGTATTTTACACACACTGCATTTCCAATAACAATAACTATTTCGTCACTTCCATATTTCGCACGTCTGCCCTCAATATAGTGCAGTGTACCTCCGGCATGCATTCATTCATTTAAATATTGGTATTTGACACTTCATTCTGTGTAGTACTGTGCTGACCCATATTTGCGGTGTTTGCCCTTGGTAGTCGATATTAGATATCCATTGCCAAGAACACTTGAAATATGTATGCATATTGTATATTAGTCAGCTATCAGGCAGAATGAGTGTACTTACTGATGACATGTTTATATGGAGATACACATACAATTCGTCGATATTGTCGGTGGGCAAAAGAATCTTATGAAATAATTGGGAAACGATCACTATTATGGGAAGCAGATGTGATTCATGTGAAGAGAGACCATCATGGATGAAAATGAGGTAGGATCATTTGTAGTAGGCAGTACACATTTTTGGTCATTTGTTAAAAAAAACGTAAAGAACTCCTCGTCATCATCAGTTCCTACGCTTGTCTTCAATGATAATCCTGTTGTCAGTTCTCAAGAAAAAGCAGATCTGCTTGCAGCCCAATTCGAAGCAAACATAACGCTGCCAACAGGTGTTAGTACTCCTCCTGTCTCTTCCGAGTGGATAGAAAACGGCATTTGTTCAGCCTATCCCAAAAAAGGCGAATCTTCTTCTCCCTCAAACTATCGACCAATTGAACTTACGTTCCTTCAACAGGTCCACTGGTGATTTGATGGTATATCTCACCGAACAGTTGAACCAATCTCTCCATCGTTTTGGTGAAAGCAAAATTATTGCACTTGATATTTCTAGAGTTTGGCATCAAGCTTTTTTATCGAAAATGCGTGCATTTGGACTCGACGTACTGTCAAGTACAGGGATTCTTTCTTTAGTCGTACCACGCGAATGTGGAATGCCTTGCCAGACTCTGTTTTTCCTCCCTGTTTGAAGTGCAGAACTTTAAAACAAATGTGCATCGTTACCTCCTTTCTCATCCTTCCCTATTTTCCTAAAGCCTTCGCTGTGTTAAATTAACATTATAAAGGGAAGCCAAAACCCTTTTATTATTAAAAAAAAAATTGCTCAAAGGTTTTGTCGAGGAGTTCATAGAAGTCATCCTTGGTGGCCTCATCTTTGTCCTCTGTGGGGGCATGAGTGCATATTAGGCTAATGTTGGCGAAATAAGCTTTTATACGGATTGTCACAAGTCGCTCACTTACGTGCCTAACTCTACCGCTTATGACGAATCCGCACCCAAATAAACGCTGTAGTCTTCTTGGACAATCACCGTAGTATACGTCACAGTTTTTCATCCTCCTTTTGCCCGGCCCATCCCATTGCACTTCCTGGATGGCAGTTATTCTTGCTCTGTAGCAGTCTTGGGCCTCCGCTAGTTGTTCGGCTGCACGTGGTCTGTTAAGAGTTCGAACATTTTACGTGCAGATCCAAATGTTGTTGTTCTTAATTAATTTTTCCGCGTCGTCAACAGTTAATCCGTCCTTTACCAAGGCTATTGGTCCCTTCGCAACTTTTTTGTCATAGCAGGTTGTTTACCCCACGCACAACCCCCAACCAGGGCCAGATCCTTTGTTGGATTCCTTGGACAAAAGGAACCGCAGAATCCAGAGTCAGTAACCCGCTTCGGGGATATGAGCGCTGCCCTTGGCCCATTAAGGGCTCATCCGCCACCATCTCTCTTTCAATGCACTGACTTCCATTGAGTTGCACCAATTATCTTATCTCCAAATACGTCGAAATATTTCATTAGGACTTCAGCTTCGTTGACTGTTGACGCCACCGTTGGTTGGGCTCATCCGCCATACCTCTTCCTGAGGGGCTTGTGCAAGACTAATGCGAATCGATCCGAACAATCATTAAAGCAAAGCGTTATAGTGTTGCTATTTTTCTGTGTTCAACACTCGCTCTTATAAGTTTAACAGGAATGTCCGGATGGACAGACCAGTACCCGGTGGTTACTGCGGGAAGGTAAAATAAGCACAATTGATGCGTACGAGATAGTTGCAGCACTGTGCATCACCTGTTTTCTGCGTTCAGTGCCTACCCCATTCATACAGCACCCAACCATAATAGCAATAAACAATAAAAGCCTTTGTAAATGCGTTTAAATAAATTTGATCTTATGTCAGTTTTAATATATCCAGTTTTTCAGCTGTTCCATATTTCCTGCCAATGCATTTTTTTAAATTTTGGATTGACTTTTTTCCAGAAAATGCTTAATAAACAAAACGTTTTCATATATTTTAAATAAACGTAACAACTATAAAAATTAATATCAATAACAGTTTAGCAGAAAAACGCACAGATCTTATGATACTTGGAAAACCCCGCAGCAAGTAAAAATAGGAAGAAAATGTCTTATTGCTTAACTTGACCCATGTTAACAAAAAATTCGCTGTTATTGATATAGAAACTTTGTTTAGAAAAAATACTAGCAGTTTTAAGATATTCTGTTTTAAGCCTACGGGTCCAATTTCAATACAGCACGTAATCAGGAAATCCTTTTTCACATGGTGCAGGTTTTCCCAAGAATCATAAAATCTATTGGCTTTTCCTGTTTTAGTACACACATAAAACAAAAATTATCTAAGCCAAAACGAAATCGTTTTGATTCATAACCTTTGGAGCTTAAAGCAATGAGACCCTCTTGTCCTATTTTTATTTGCTGCGGGCTTTTCCAAGTATCATATTTATTTATTTATTTATTTTTTCTTATCAATAACATATTAAAATATACTATTAATAACTAATTAATAGGAGTATCATAAAATTTGTGTATTTGTCTGCATATGTGTAATTAATTTTTATTTTAATTATTGTTACATTCATTAAAAAAAATATCAAATCGTTATGTTTATTGCGCATTTTCTGGAGAAAATTGAATGCAAAATCAAAATATTAGCATGGCCAAAAACAATGGGACAGGCTATACACTCGATATCTTAAAACTCAAATAAGATATCAAATATATTTAAACGCATTTAGAAAGGCTAGTATTTCTTCTCTAAACAAAGTCCTTAACAAAGTTTAGTTATAACAGCGCAATAATTATAAACATGGCTCAAGGTACAATAGAGTAAACGTTTTCTTAAATTCCATATAGGCAGATAGGCCCTTATTGTCGTATAATTCTTTCTTAAAATGTGCCTTAGAATCATGCCCATAAATCCTGAAAAAGTTAGGGCACCCTGTATATAGAATCACAAACAAATGAATATAATGAAATTGCTATTTATCATATGGAGCCTACGGCTCCCGAACTTCCTAATGAAACAATTAAAAAAAAACATGGCTATTTTTAGTTATCCTGATATAAGATAGAAAAAAAAATGTCGTGGAATATGGCATTGGAATTAATTAATTAATTATATAAATTTGATAAATAAGTATTTTTTTTTTTATTTTCATAATTATCAAAAGTATTTTTATAAAAAGAAAAATCAGCTTACAGATATTGTGTTGAAGTACCGTATGTTGCTGGGCAAGCCGCCCATATTCTTGACTTTTTTACCTGGCCAGGTTTATTTTCTTTTTTTGACCTGGCCAGGCTTTTTTCCGTTTTTTAACCTGTCTTAATATCAAAAAGGCAACATTATATCATTGACATATAACTAATATATTCTATTTAAGTTTCGGTTTTGCCTTTAAATTTTTCGATAAATCATGATGAAATTCATGGAAAAACAGATGGCCCGGTTTTTGATTTTTGAATATTTTCATACATTGAATGAGCTATACAAAGTAGCATCAATTTTTTTTAATCTAAAAGAGGTGAGCTACTATCGATTTGATATAAGCTACACTTATATTCATAGTACTAATTGAACCATTTCTTCATTAATGAAAAGTGTCCATAGTGTTTTGCAGCAGTGTTCTTAATATCTAGTTATCCTATTCTTTTATTTAAATTACAAAAATTAATTTATTCCGCATAGAATTCGAACCACCAGTGGATTCGAAGTCGTAACGCTTTTTTTAATGATTTTTTATTTTATTTTTATCTTATGACTACTTCAATTCTGCACAAAAATCTTTAAAGCTAGTTAAATCTGTCACCTTAATTAACTTCATGGTTCTTTGCGGGCGTTCTTAATTATTCTATATATTAATCTTAATTTCTTTTCGGCTTAAATTTATATTAAAATTAAACAAGCTTTATATTTTGCCAAAAAAATAAATAAACTGAGTACCTGATCGTTTTTCTAAACCTACCTAAAACTCTTTAAGACCAACTTAAAATAAGCTAAAAAGAGATCTCAAATAACTTTAAAATAATTATAAAGTACTTAAATCTAGAACACCTACAACAAGCTTTTCAAGTTTTATATTTGTTTGTATTTTTTGGGGTTTTTATATTTTTTGTATATTTTGCGTTTTATAATTTTTTTGGTGCCGTCTCTGCCGTACTACTAACCTAAAGATACCTTAGACATAAGTAAGTTGACCATAAAAGATATTTCATCTATATCAACTGAAAATATTATGATCTAAGTAAAGCAAGTAAAAGTAGTGAATGGGCTAAAAATGAATTTGGAGATAAAAAAATTGGAGAACCTGATCCATGACTTCCTCCCGATCCCCGTCGGGAACAGCCCTACTGAACCAAAGGCACTCTGGTTCGCTCCCAGCGACTATAATTTAAGCAGCCACTGACATGGTAGATCAACGGAATCGCCGATTTATCCTGAATCAACCCTCGACTATGAAGTTATAGCAAAGCCTCGGGCGGGAAAAACCACTCGAACGTGTACTTTCAAAATATTCATCTTGGAGTTTGTAAACCCTGAAGATTTGTCCATTAGTTGAAGTCATCGCCCGTACAACGTGTCCGCTTAATAAAAAAGTTATCTTTCCTGTTTGTATTGCTGCCGTTGAATAGGACCTCGTTGGAATAATAGTGTTTGTATTCCGATTCTGGTTTTCTAAAAAGTCCCAGAAAAGTGCGAAGACACTGTCTCTCAAACACCCGAATCTTTTCCATAAGAGATGGTGTAACGTTGAACCACACAGGGCATCCGTAGGCAGTCATCGGCATGATGAGGACCATGTAGCAAATCACTGTTATCCTGCTATCAAGGCATGAATTGTATCATGTACCGCCATAAAGCCGAACTGGGTGTCTGGAATTATATTTTTTTCCTCGGCCCACTTGGACAAAGCTCTATTTAGAACTTTTTCGAATACCTGCTTATACTCGGAAGAAGACTTATCGACCGGAGATTTGCCGGATTGGAATTATCCTTTCCCTTTTTCGGGAGAGGATGTACAACAGCTGTCTTCCAACTCACTGGATAACCTGCATTATTCAGCGCGTTGTTGAACATTGTTGTGTATATGTCTATTGCTTCCTCAGGGAGATGTCGTATTACAACATTAGGTGTAACATCGACTCCTGCTGACTTCTTTTTCTTTAATGATGCGGAGATCATTTGGAGTTCGACTTTCGAGATGAGCATGGAACTTGGCCCATTTCACTCGGCGTTGGTGCCGTTTGCCAGATTGTCTTCATTGAATCCGGTAAAACCATGATTCTTAGATTGCCATTGCGTGATGCTATTTCGAAGGTAAAAGTGATTCAGCAGAGCTCTGTTCATCAGGTCGTGGTTCGGGCAAATGGAATTATTCACCTTATACACTTGTTGAAAAGCAGAACCAACTGTCTCAACTTTCTCCAACGGTCCAAGACAGATCTATTCCTGCGGTCAGGAGTATGTTTTCGTTCTTTGTCGTTTTCGGAAGCTTAAGACACGGAAGATCGTTTTTATTGTTTTTTCTGAAGATTTTATTAATCTCGGGAAACTTACTCAAGTCGCTAGAGTTAATGGCTCTAATTCTGTTATCCCAGTACGAAATAATTAACAATCTGTAATTTTGCTTTATGAGGGAGTTGACGTTTTTGATTGATGACTTCAGTGTCCTAATCTGTAGATCGTTTCTGTCTGTAAACCGCCTAAACAAGAGTTTTAATCTCGTCAGGAGGCCACTTTTTTGTCTGTGTAGTGCTTCTATTGTCGCGTTCTTGTAAATTTCAGTTGCGTTATGTTCTTTGTATCGTGGAATAGTTCTGTCCATCGCTTGTTTTTTGACACAATCCGTCTGAAGCAGGTATCCATCGATCTCTATGTTCGATAGATTCCTGTCGTTTGGAGGCACAATGTCGTTAAAGAGGAGTTCTCTTGTCAGGGTGTTGGAAAAACGTGGCCAGCGTGGCTTACTAAAATTGTAAGAGCATGCAAGCACAAGTTTATCCAACACCACAAGCTCGTTTGGTAGCTGTATGACGACGTAAAGTCCGCAGTGGTCACTGTAGTATTCTACCGTCTCGACACAGTTTCTTGTCTGTTGGCCCAAAGAGTCAGTTACTGTCAGTCTTGAGTCGAACAGTAGTAGATCTAGAAAAGCACCGCTCCTTGGGAACGATGGTCCATCTGTAGCAAGAAGATCGATTTTATACTCCACATGGTGTCGACCCATCCAATTAAAAAGATGGCATCACTTGGATTTTGTATTTGATTTCCCCAATCTTCATGTTTGGCATTAAAATCCCCAGCGATAATGAAGTAATTTTCATCCGAGTGCTAACTATGGCACTCGAAAAGTTTTTCGAGCTCTGCAATAAAATTTGCAGGTTGAGGTGCTTCTGGTGCGTACACTGCGATCACATATATTCGCTTCCCTTTTTGAAGAAGATTGCATATGATGCAAGTTTCTAGCAACTTGAATCTTCGCACTTCACTATTATATATGACCTTATGATTAATATCTTTTCCCAAAAAGATAGCGACACCAACCCCACGAGTGAAATTGGGTCGGTCCCTTCTTACGATATTGTAATTATTATGAGTTAGTTTGTGTTTCTGGTTTGACTTAGTTTCGCTTGCCAAAAAGACATCTGGACTGTGATCATGCAACAATTGCAACAAATTTGCTATATGTTCGGTCTTGATTAGTGAATTTACATTCACAGCTAGGATTTAAAAGGGGTTTTCGTACAGCGCGCCATTAAGACTTAAGTTGCCCTAAGCTGGGAAGCGTAGACACGGTCTAGTCTTTCCTCCTGCTTTCCGAGCTGTTGTTGTAGGCTGGTTAACTGGGCCTGCATGGCCAGCAACACAGACATTATATCGGCCTGCCCCAAAGGTGCCGTAGGCACAAGGGCCTGTTTGGCAACCTTTAGTTGTAGCTGTACCGTTGTTAGTGCCCTCACTGTCGCCATTTGAGCGTACGAGATTTGAGGCCCAACGGATGTCGATGCAGGAGCAAAAACTGGTCGCCTCTCCACCACCTTCGGAGCTTTCGTTTGTTTTAGCTGTTGGAACTTAGGACATGCCCGATAGCTAGCACGGTGCCCCTCAACCCCGCAGAGTACACATTTTAGTTGAGTTAACTGGGCCTGCATGGCCAGCACCACAGACATTATATCGGCCTGCCCCAAAGGTGCCGTAGGCACAAGGGCCTGTTTGGCAACCTTTAGTTGTAGCTGTACCGTTGTTAGTGCCCTCACTGCCGCCATTTGAGCGTACGAGATTTGAGGCCCAACGGATGTCGGTGTAGGAGCAAAAACTGGTCGCCTCTACACCACCTTCGGAGCTTTCGTTTGTTTTAGCTGTTGGAACTTAGGACATGCTCGATAGCTAGCACGGTGCCCCTCGTCCCCGCAGAGAACACATTTTAGTTGAGTCTTATCATCGACCATTTTTTGGCCGGGTTTACACTTACCTTCACTGTGATTCTCGCTGCATTTCACGCAGCGAGACTGGATACCTCATTTCGCCGCGGCATGCCCGAATCTCGCCGAATGTCGCCGCGTCTCTTGAATTTATCCCAGGTGACAACCTGGTAGTCTGAACTGAACCAAGAGCAGCGGTAATTTCCGCTGCTCCCCTCTGGCTCTGACAGTCGTGAAAGCCTTCACCCCCACGAAATCGAGATCTTTCGTTGCTAAGCTTTGGAGTTCTTGTAAAAGCGCCACTGGATCAGTGGAGCTGTAAAGGCCCTTTAAGAGGACCGTTTGAGTTTTTTTCTTCTTTCGGCGTGAAAGTATAGTGTTCAGTGGCCGATTTTTGAAGAATGTTTTTTACTTTTTTGTGCTGATCCACTGAGAAGCAGTGGATAGCATGCATATCATTACTTAAACGTTTTATTACAAAATTATTGCCTCTGGCATCCCTGCATATGTCAATAGTATCTTTAATTACCATTTTGTAGGTGTTAATAGGTGGCACGTTACCTTTTTTTGTTTTGGCTGCGATGGCTGTTGCTGCTGGTTCTGTTGTTGATTCTGCTGCTGTTGTATCTGCTGATGTTACGCAGCCGCTTTTTACGACATCGACGGCTGGTCCGAGTCGATAACTTGCTTGTTTTGGTGTTGTTGTTGTTACTGTTGTTGTAACTGTTGTCCTTTTTTTGGCTTGATGTGGCTGTTTCTTATTTTGTTCTTTTTTTAATTGCTGCGGCTGTGGTGGTTGTTGCTACCAGCTGCTGCTGTTTCGGCTCTTGTTCAGCCTGTCGAGTGCCCTTAATTTGGCTGCTTCCTTTTCTTCTCTAGCGAGTTTCTCCATCGCTCTCCTGGCCATTTGCTTTTCCCTGAGGGCCATTATTTTCGCCTCCAGCGCACTGATCTTCTCATCTTCATCTTCTGACTCGGATGAGGATTGCTGTGACGCCAGGTCGTCTTGTTGCTCTCGGGTGTCGTCAAGCGTAATGTAACGCCCTTCTCCTCCGTCAGACAAGTACGAAAACTCCATGTGTGATGGAACGCTCGTCGGTCGGTTGAACCTTCTTGCGTATCTTGGCTGCTGCAGTGGGTTTTGCTGGTCGTGATACCTCTTTTCTTTCAGCTGAACCGGAGTCGTCTTTGTTGGCCTCTTGATCAAACTTGGTTTCGTCTGCTTTTTTCGCCGTTTGGACGTCATTGTCACATCAGCTGATGTTGTTGGGACATCTTCCGACGCTTCCGCTGTATTGAAGTCACTCATCTTCTGACTGACGCTTTCCTCGTGACTACTTCTATTTTCTAGCACCTTCTGCCAGAAAAAAAATATTTTGTTGTCCCAGGCCGGATTCGAACCCAGGACCCTCTTCGCCGTCATCGGCCACTCAACCTATAGGCTTTGCCTCGGCCTGACGTTAGTGTAGCTATATTACACTATGCTACACTTGTAGCACAAATTTAAAAAAAATATGTTAGCTATATTTAAAGCACTTTGAAATAAATCTCTAGCACGTCTAAGCACCTTCACAATTGCTGAGTGACTCTCGGCAATTTTTGCTAGAACAAACCACTGCTACAAAGGAATGTAATAACACAAACTTAAAATTTTATTATAAAAAAAACAAAATAATAATATAATAATAAGACAAATATTTGATAAAAAAAAAACAAAACAAAAAAAATATAAAAATATTAGGGTGTCTCCACTGGGATTTGAACCGACACTGTGAAGATCGAAAAACTTAAATACTTAAACCTCAACGCGCTAACATCTGATTTATAGTACATATAGAATTTTGAAAGAAATATTACACTGTAAGAAAAATAAAGATAAATAAAGTGGAACTCTGAAATGGGAAAAGGCAAGTATTAAGCATTAAATGTTATGCAACTATGTATATAACAAAAACAAACAAAGTGAAGGGACGCTTCTTCGATATAAAGTCTACTTGGAGTTATTCTGGTGTTCCGCTTGAAGTATCTTCTGTCGTCAGAGTGAAATACTTATGTAGACAAAGTACGACATAATTCGTACAAACACAGTGAGTTTTTTTACGATATAAGACAACTTTGAAGCACAACGATAACTAGCAACGGTGAAAAAACTAATCAAGGTTCAGTTCTCAGCGTGACGTCGTGGGCTACACTCTCGAAGCTTTTCTACCTATCAATCTGTAATTATTTCTTTTCCACATAAAAAGCGTAACAACAACATGTTGTGCAGAATTTGCTTTCGTAGAGTTGAAAGATCTGACTCAAAAATTGAGTGCTGTGACTGCAAAAAGTTATTTCATGCATACTGCGTTAACTTAAAAGGTCCCGATATTGATTACATCAAAAAATCAAAGTCGCCATGGCGTTGTCCTCCATGCCATTCTCAGCGGCGGAGCTCAATTTCAAATACAACTGCAAATTTGGTGAACGACAGCGAATCATATCTCCATCCACCACCACCCACGGCCACCACTTCTACCACCTCCACCAGCCATTTGAAAGTTCAACCATCCACCGACCCAATACAAAAAGAAACAATCAAAATAACATTGGAAATGGTTTACGCAAAAATTGTCAACATAGTGCGAAGAAAAAATCACTGCAGCATAGGGTCAACAACCTAGAACAACAACTACTTGCAAATTGCATAGATATTGTCAACGTTCCATGCAACAACACAACTGCATCAAGTACTGACCTTGCCCTCATCATCATTCGCGATGGGCTGATTGTGCATGTAACTGAAGGGGACATTGACCATTGCTACGTAAAAACAGTAAGCCTAGGCAGTGCTCTTCATGATGGTTCATGATGGAACGCATCAACAGTGGCAGCGGCAAACAACAACAAAAAAAAAAAAACATTTTGCACGTGAAATTTATTTCGTGAAACTTAAAAGAGAAGATAATGAAGGCATCCCATAAGAAGAAAAGAAAACTAAGAACATCCGTTATCAACACCCAAGCAGCAGAGGAGAATATATACATCAACGAAAGTCTGACGTATAACACTCGTCAACTTGTTAAGGCGGCAGCAGCGATCAAATATTGTAAGAATTACAAACTTCTCTGGACAAGGAATGGGATTGTTTACATGAGTAAAAAAGAGGGGGATAGTTTAATTAAAATTACAAGATCATCTGACCTCTTTAAACTTAAATGAGTTCCGTAAATGATTTGAATTTCCATGTAGACAATCCATCCTACCACGAAAATATATATGCTTGTGATAATTAAAGTAATGTTTCTACCTCAAAAAAGAATCTTTCTGCATTCATCAAAACATTCGCAGTTTAAGAAAAAAAAAATAATAATTTGTTAGTTCATATTCAGTCTCTTGTAAAGCTACCTTTGGTTATAGTGTTGAGTGAAATTTGGGTTTATGAAAATGAAATTGATTTGTATAACATTGATGGGTATTCTTTGTACGCCAAATGCAATGAATCCTATCCTGCTGGTGGTATTGCAGTATTCATAAAAAGTGAAGTTGTGTGTGATCACTCTAAAATTGATTTTATAAGTGCAGACATCATACGAATGAATTTTTTATACAAACAAGTACTACATACCTTCTTTGCATTTATCGTTTGCAATATTTTAGCAAAAACAATTTTATTGAGGAGTTTAACGATGTTTTAAATTGTACAAAGAATAAAAATTTAATAGTCTTGGGAGATATCAATATTGATTTTTAAAAAGAAAATGATAATGACACTAGTAATTACATGTTTTTGATGTCTTCATTTGGATTGGAGAGTGTATTAAATGTTCCAACTCGTGTAACAAATACAAGCTCAAGTTGCATAGATCATATCTTTACACGTTTTAATAAAAACAACAAATCAATTTTTACAAGTGGAGTACATTATCTTATGATAACTTATCATCATTTATGTGCTTTAAATGTTTCTGAAAATGATAATTCGCCACAGAGTCACGTTGAAAGGGCCAGATCTGTTTTTGATTTCAGCTTGATGCGTGAGAAACTGAGGTATGAGTTTTGGGATTCCTCTGAAGCTTATGATGAGTTTATGTCAATTTTTAGCAAACACATTGAAAATTCGAAAAAAGTATTTAAATCCCCGTAGTCAAACGAAATTTTTGAAACCTTGGATGACACCAAGACTGTTAAACCAAATAAAATTAAAAAATAGCTTTGCTAATAAGTGTAAAAATCACCCACTAAACTCTAGTCTAAGAAAAATACTATGCTAAACTTTGCAAACGAGTTAAGAGTCTTACTGCTGAATCACGTGAACCGGGGCAACGTTAAAAATGAATGGAGCGTTGTAAATTGTATTTTAGGAAAACAACGTAAGTCGAATGATATTTCAAATATTTATTTCAACAAAAACATTACATCTGACCCAAACTTAATAGCAAACAGTTTTAACTACTATTTTGTTAGTGTAATTAAAACTGCAAAACCCTCTGTTCCTCTTCACAATAGTTGTAATTGCAATGTTGAGGGTGCTTTGAAAAATGAAGCGATTCAATTAAATAGTTTCCATTTTCAGGAATTTCCGACTGCAGAAATTCAAAAATTAATTTTAAACTTACGGAGTAAAGATTCTTGTACTAGCGACGGTATATCTGCGGTTATGTTAAAAAAAATATCTTGGCAAATTGTGGATATTTTGTGCTACATTTTTAACTGGAGTATTAATTCTGGAAAGTTTCCAAATTGTTTGAAAAGTGCTGAAGTTATTCCTCTTTTCAAAAAGGGATGCCGCAAAAATGTCGCTGATTTTAGGCCAATCTCACTGCTTCCTACGTTTTCTAATTTTTTTTAAAAATTAACCAAAAGAAGAATGCTGTCATTCCTTGAAAGAATGAACTTTTTTTCTGATGACCAATTTGGTTTCAGATCAGGTAGATCAACGGAAGATGCAATCCTGAAAGTTTGTTGTGATCTATACAAAGGGATAAACGATAGTCAAACCACGAAGGCATTGTTCATTGACATGACAAAGGCGTTTGACCTAGTAGATTATGAAATACTTTTGGGAAAACTTTAGAACTTTTTTTTATGAATGGTTAAAACCATATTTGGTCGACAGAGAACAAAAACTCCTAGTTAATGGAACTTTTAATGATGTATTAAAATTACAAAACGGAGTTCCTCAGGGTTCAGTTTTGGGTCCAACCCTATTTTTAATTTACATAAACTCACTGTTTCACCAGAACTTTTCTGGGAGTCGTACTGCTTTCGCAGATGACATAGCCTTCACTTATACTGAATCGTCACATTTTCAATGTTTTGCTAACTTAAGTAAGGACTTGCAATTGCTAAGAGCTTGGTTCGCATATCATAAACTAGTTATTAGCCAAAAAACTAAGATTATGTTTTCTAAGATATCGGGACCGCTTCCTTTGGACTTTGACGCATTATTCCATGCAGGTGACTGCCAAAAGTTTGTTTTGCCTTTACACATATGTGGTAGAAATAATTTTGTAGAACAAAATCAATGCTCGGCGAACTGTTTTCAAATTGAGCGTGTAGACTCCTTTAAGTTCTTAGGGGTTCTCATCGACTGCAACCTTAATTGGAAAGTTCATGCACAGTCGATCAAAGTTAACATGAATCTTATAACTCGAAAGATGTATTTACTGAAGCCTTTCTGTTCAGAGAAAATTTTAACATTGATCTACTACGGACTTACGCAGTCGAAGTTGCAGTATGGTATTGTGTCTTGGGGAGGCGCTTTTATGAAATCTTTTAGACCACTTTTGATAGCACAAAAGCATATAATTCGTATAATTTGTGGGAAAAATCGGCGTACTGAAAGCTGGCCACTGTTTTGTGAATTGAAAATACATCATCTATATGTTTTTAAAGTTTTGAAAGAATTTTTTAGAAAAAGTGGTAATATTCCATCAAGGAACTCCTCAATATATAGTTTACGTGTTTATAATTTAGCATTTGTTAATATTTTGTTTCTACACAAAACTCACTTCATGAATTTCTATTTAACTACATCAAAAATTATTTTTAATAATCTTCCTATTGAAATACGAACTACCAACAACTTTTTTTTTTTTTTTTATTGCATTTCATTACTAAGCTTAGAGCAAACTCATATGTACGCAACTTATTTACGCTCTTCATCATGAATGCAGGTGTTAGCAGTTAGTAACGACCCAACACCAACACAACAAGAACGTAGGACTGAAGATAAACACAAAAAAAATTAACAATTCATGTATTTACTACAAAAAAAAAATAATGAACAATATTTAAACAAAAAACAAAATAATTTTTTTTACAAAATTAAAGAAAGACGGTTCACAAACACGTTTACAATAAATAGTAATTAAAGATAAATAAAAATACGATAAATAAAACACATAACAAATAGAAGTCATGCTCGTGGAACACTGGTTATTAAGTTTTGTTTCAACTGCTTTTTGTTCAAATTAAAATCAATTTGAAGTTGATTGGTATTATACAACCTTTTCATGCGAGTTAATGGCTCATGCATGCCATAGTTAGTTCTATGGTAGGGGCAATACAAGAGTTCTTTATTACGTAATCGGTAAGAGCCTCCCCGATAGTTAAAACCTACCAAGGAAAGTAATTCAGGAGCATCAATTTGACCAGAAAGCATTTGATGAAAAAACACAAGATCATTACTAACCCGTCTGTGAGAAAGGGATTGGAGATTCAGAAGCCGAATTCGATTCTCATAAGGGGGCAGATTAAATGGATCTTCCCATGGAAGGCCTTTAAGAGCAAAGCGAATATATCTATGCTGAATAGCCTCAATTCGAGATTTATGGACCTCATACAATGGTGACCAAATTTGAGAAACATACTCGAGATGGGGACGAACATAGCATTTGTATAAAGATAGTGTTACGTAGGGATCATTGAATTCCTTAGCCGACCTCTTAATAAATCCAAGCATGGAATTTGCTTTATTTATAATAGAGTTGAGGTGCTCATCAAATTCAAGGTTAGAACTAAATAAAACACCTAGGTCACGAAATGTAGAAACCTGACAAAGAGTTTGTTGAGACATTGTATAAGTGATAATACTAGGTGTTCTCTTACGCGAAAAGGTCATACTTTGACACTTAGAAGCATTTAGACTAAGACCATTCTTAGAACACCATAAGACAAAACTGTCTATATCTTCTTGTAAGATCATACGGTCTGAAGAATTTTTAATTGTTTTAAATATTCTCATATCATCGGCAAAAACAAGAATTTCACTATTAGAAATGTAAGAAGATACGTCATTTATAGCAATTATGAAGAGTAAAGGTCCAAGGTGACTTCCTTGTGGAACTCCAGATAATGCATTAAAAGGGTTTGACAATACGTTACGAAATTTGACTTGGTAAGATCTATTTGTTAGATAGCATCTTATCCAGGTAATAAACAAAGGTGGAAAGCCAAACATTTCTAATTAAAACAAAATAACATTATGAGAGAGTTGGTCGAAGGCTTTACAAAAATCCGTGTCAATGCAGTCTAATTCAAAACCACTTTCAAGTGCATTAGAGCTTTATTATGAAAAGATAATAAGTTTGTTATAGTGGATCTTTTTTGCATAAATCCGTGCTGCTGGTTGCAAATAATATTCTTAGTTAAGAAGGATAAGCTTTCGCTGACAACTTTTTCAAACAGCTTAGGAATGCTTGAAAGCTTTGAAATTGGTCTGTAATTTTTGATTTCCATTTTTTCACCTTTTTTAAAAATGGGTTTTATAAAAGATTTTTTCCAAAGACTAGGAAATTTGCCAGACGCTAATGAAAGCTTAAAAAGGTATTCAAGTGGATGAGCTTGCAATGAGCATGCAAGCACAAGTTTATCCAACACCACAAGCTCGTTTGGTAGCTGTATTACGACGTTAAGTCCGCAGTGGTCACTGTCGTATTCTACCGTCTCTACACAGTTTCTTGTCTGTTGGCCCACAGAGTCAGTTACTGTCAGTCTTGAGTCGAACAGTAGAAGATCTAGAAAAGCACCGCTCCTTGGGAACGATGGTCCATCTGTAGCAAGAAGATCGATTTTATACTCCACATGGTGTCGACCCATCCAATTAAAAAGATGGCATCACTTGGATTTTGTATTTGATTTCCCCAATCTTCATGTTTGGCATTATAATCCCCAGCGATAATGAAGTAATTTTCATCCGAGTGCTAACTATGGCACTCGAAAAGTTTTTCGAGCTCTGCAATAAAATTTGCAGGTTGAGGTGCTTCTGGTGCGTACACTGCGATCACATACATTCGCTTCCCTTTTTGGAGAAGATTGCATATGATGCAAGTTTCTAGCAACTTGAATCTTCGCACTTCACTATTATATATGACCTTATGATTAATATCTTTTCCCAAAAAGATAGCGACACCAACCCCACGAGTGGAGTCGGGTCGGTCCCTTCTTACGATATTGTAATTATTATGAGTTAGTTTGTGTTTCTCGTTTGACTTGGTTTCGCCAAAAAGACATCTGGACTGTGATCATGCAACAATTGAAACAAATTTGCTATATGTTCGGTCTTGATTAGTGAATTTACATTCAAAACCAGGATTTTCAAGGGGTTTTCGTACAGCGCGCCCATTAAGACTTAAGTTGCCCTAAGCTGGGAAGCGTAGATACGGTCTAGTCTTTCCTCCTGCTTTCCGAGCTGTTGTTGTAGGCTGGTGCCGTAGGCACAAGGGCCTGTTTGGCAACCTTTAGTTGTAGCTGTACCGTTGTTAGTGCCCTCACTGCCGCCATTTGAGCGTACGAGATTTGAGGCCCAACGGATGTCGGTGCAGGAGCAAAAACTGGTCGCCTCTACACCACCTTCGGAGCTTCGTTTGCTTTCGTTTGTTTTAGCTGTTGGAACTTAGGACATGTCCGATAGCTAGCACGGTGCCCCTCGCCCCCGCAGAGTACACATTTCAGTTGAGTCTTATCATCGAACATTTTTTGGCCGGGTTTACACTCACCTTCACTGTGATTCTCGCTGCATTTCACGCAGCGAGACTGCATACCGCATATCGCCACGGCATGCCCGAATTTCTGGCAGCGCATTGCATTGGAGCATGTCGCCGCGTCTCTTGAATTTATCCCAGGTGACAACCTGGTAGTCTGAACTGAACCAAGAAGAACGGTAATTTCCGCTGCTCCCCTCTGGCTCTGACAGTCGTGAAAGCCTTCACCCCCACGAAATCAAGATCTTTCGTTGCTGAGCTTTGGAATTCTTGTAAAAGCGCCACTGGATCAGTGGAGCTGTAAAGGCCCTTTAAGAGGACCGTTTGAGTTTTTTTCTTCTTTCGGCGTGAAAGTATAGTGTTCAGTGGCCGATTTTTGAAGAATGTTTTTTACTTTTTTGTGCTGATCCACTGAGAAGCAGTGGATAGCATGCATATCATTACTTAAACGTTTTTTTACAAAATTATCGCCTCTGGCATCCCTGCATATGTCAATAGTATCTTTAATTACCATTTTGTAGGTGTTAATATGTGGCACGTTACCTTTTTTGTTTTGGCTGCGATGGCTGTTGCTGCTGGTTCTGTTGTTGATTCTGCTGCTGTTGTATCTGCTGATGTTACGCAGCCACTTTTTACGACATCGACGGCTGGTCCGAGTCGATAACTTGCTTGTTTTGGTGTTGTTGTTGTTACTGTGTTTGTAACTGTTGTCCTTTTTTTGGCTTGATGTGGCTGTTTCTTATTTTATTCTTTTTTTAATTGCTGCGGCTGTGGTGGTTGTTGCTGCAGCTGCTGCTGTTTCGGCTCTTGTTCAGCCTGTCGAGTGCCCTTAATTTGGCTGCCTCCTTTTCTTCTCTACCGAGTTTCTCCATCACTCTCCTGGCCATTTGCTTTTCCCTGAGGGCCATTATTTTCGCCTCCAGCGCACTGATCTTCTCATCTTCATCTTCTGACTCGGATGAGGATTGCTGTGACGCCAGGTCGTCTTGTTGCTCTCGGGTCGTCAAGCGTAATGTAACGCCCTTCTCCTCCGTCAGACAAGTACGAAAACTCCATGTGTGACGGAACGCTCGTCGGTCGGTTGAACATTCTTGCGTATCTTGGCTGCTGCAGTGAGTTTTGCTGGTCGTGATACCTCTTTTCTTTCAGCTGAACCGGAGTCGTCTTTGTTGGCCTCTTGACCAAACTTGGTTTCGTCTGCTTTTTTCGCCGTTTGGACGTCATTGTCACATCGGCTGATGTTGTTGGGACATCTTCCGATGCTTCCGCTGTATTGCCGTCATCGGCCACTCAACCTATAGGCTTTGCCTCGGCCTGACGTTAGTGTAGCTATATTACACTATGCTACACTTGTAGCACAAATTAAAAAAAAATATATTAGCTATATTTAAAGCACATTGAAATAAATCTCTAGCACGTCTAAGCACCTTCACAATTGCTGAGTGACTCTCGGCAATTTTTGCTAGAACAAACCACTGCTACAAAGGAATGTAATAACACAAACTTAAAATTTTATTATAAAAAAAATAAAATAATAATATAATAATAAGACAAATATTTGATAAAAAAAAAAACAAAACAAAAAAAAAATATAAAAATATTAGGGTGTCTCCACTGTGAAGATCGAAATACTTAAATACTTAAACCTCAACGCGCTAACATCTGATTAATAGTACATATAGAATTTTGAAAGAAATATTACACTGTAAGAAAAATAAAGATAAATAAAGTGGAACTGTGAAATGGGAAAAGGCAAGTATTAAGCATTTAATGTTATGCAACTATGTATATAACAAAAACAAACAAAGTGGAGGGACGCTACGGAATGAGAACGAAAAATAAAGCCTTTTCGATATAAAGTCTACTTGGAGTTATTCTGGTGTTCCGCTTGAAGTATCTTCTGTCGTCAGAGTAAAATACTTATGTAGACAAAGTACGACATAATTCGTACAAACACAGTGAGTTTTTTTACGATATAAGACAACTTTGAAGCACAACGATAACTAGCAGCGGTGAAAAAACTAATCAAGGTTCAGTTCTCAGCGTGACGTCGTGGGCTACACTCTCGAAGCTTTTCTACCTAACAATCTGTAATTATTTCTTTTCCACATAAAAAGCGTAACAACAACATGTCGTGCAGAATTTGCTTTCGTAGAGTTGAAAGATCTGACTCAAAAATTGAGTGCTTTCATGCATACTGCGTTAACTTAAAAGGTCCCGATATTGATTACATCAAAAAATCAAAGTCGCCATGGCGTTGTCCTCCATGCCATTCTCAGCGGCGGAGCTCAATTTCAAATACAACTGCAAATTTGGCGAACGACAGCGAATCATATCTCCATCCACCACCACCCACGGCCACCACTTCTACCACCTCCACCAGCCATTTGAAAGTTCAACCATCCACCGACCCAATACAAAAAGAAACAATCAAAATAACATTGGAAATGGTTTACGCAAAAATTGTCAACATAGTGCGAAGAAAAAATCGAATCACTGCAGCATAGGGTCAACAACCTAGAACAACAACTACTTGCAAATTGCATAGATATTGTCAACGTTCCATGCAACAACACAACTGCATCAAGTACTGACCTTGCCCTCATCATCATTCGCGATGGGCTGATTGTGCATGTAACTGAAGGGGACATTGACCATTGCTACGTAAAAACAGTAAGCCTAGGCAGTGCTCTTCATGATGGTTCATGATGGAACGCATCAACAGTGGCAGCGGCAAACAACAACAAAAAAAAAAACATTTTGCACTTAAAAAACTTAAAAAAGAGGAGATAATGAAGGCATCCCATGAGAAGAAAAGAAAACTAAAAACATCCGTTATCAACACCCAAGCAGAAGAGGAGAATATATACATCAACGAAAGTCTGACGTATAACACTCGTCAACTTGTTAAGGCGGCAGCAGCGATCAAATATTGTAAGACTTACAAATTTCTGTGGTTTGGTTATAGTGTTGAGTGAAATTTGGGTTTATGAAAATGAAATTGATTTGTATAACATTGATGGGTATTCTTTGTACGCCAAATGCAATGAATCCTATCCTGCTGGTGGTATTGCAGTATTCATAAAAAGTGAAGTTGTGTGTGATCACTCTAAAATTGATTTTATAAGTGCAGACATCATACGAATGAATTTTTTATACAAACAAGTACTACATACCTTCTTTGCATTTATCGTTTGCAATATTTTAGCAAAAACAATTTTATTGAGGAGTTTAACGATGTTTTAAATTGTACAAAGAATAAAAATTTAATAGTCTTGGGAGATATCAATATTGATTTTTAAAAAGAAAATGATAATGACACTAGTAATTACATGTTTTTGATGTCTTCATTTGGATTGGAGAGTGTATTAAATGTTCCAACTCGTGTAACAAATACAAGCTCAAGTTGCATAGATCATATCTTTACACGTTTTAATAAAAACAACAAATCAATTTTTACAAGTGGAGTACATTATCTTATGATAACTTATCATCATTTATGTGCTTTGAATGTTTCTGAAAATGATAATTCGCCACAGAGTCACGTTGAAAGGGCCAGATCTGTTTTTGATTTCAGCTTGATGCGTGAGAAACTGAGGTATGAGTTTTGGGATTCCTCTGAAGCTTATGATGAGTTTATGTCAATTTTTAGCAAACACATTGAAAATTCGAAAAAGTATTTAAATCCCATTAGTCAAACGAAATTTTTGAAACCTTGGATGACACCAAGACTGTTAAACCAAATAAAATTAAAAAAATAGCTTTGCTTATAAGTGTAAAAATCACCCACTAAACTCTAGTCTAAAAAAATACTATGCTAAACTTTGCAAACGAGTTAAGAGTCTTACTGCTGAATCACGTGAACCATATTATTCAAACCGTTTGAATCGTTTTAAGGGCAACGTTAAAAATGAATGGAGCGTTGTAAATTGTATTTTAGGAAAACAACGTAAGTCGAATGATATTTCAAGTATTTATTTCAACAAAAACATTACATCTGACCCAAACTTAATAGCAAACAGTTTTAACTACTATTTTGTTAGTGTAATTAAAACTGCAAAACCCTCTGTTCCTCTTCACAATAGTTGTAATTGCAATGTTGAAGGTGCTTTGAAAAATGAAGCGATTCAATTAAATAGTTTCCATTTTCAGGAATTTTCGACTGCAGAACTTCAAAAATTTATTTTAAACTTACGGAGTAAAGATTCTTGTACTATCGACGGTATATCTGCGGTTATGTTAAAAAAAATATCTTGGCAAATTGTGGATATTTTGTGCCACATTTTTAACTGGAGTATTAATTCTGGAAAGTTTCCAAATTGTTTGAAAAGTGCTGAAGTTATTCCTCTTTTCAAAAAGGGATGCCGCAAAAATGTCGCTGATTATAGGCCAATCTCACTGCTTCCTACGTTTTCTAAAATTTTTGAAAAATTAATCAAAAGAAGAATGCTGTCATTCCTTGAAAGAATGAACTTTTTTTCTGATGACCAATTTGGTTTCAGATCAGGTAGATCAACGGAAAATGCAATCCTGAAAGTTTGTTGTGATCTATACAAAGGGATAAACGATAGTCAAACCACGATGGCATTGTTCATTGACATGACAAAGGCGTTTGACCTAGTAGATCATGAAATACTTTTGGGAAAACTTTACAACTTTTTATGAATGGTTAAAATCATATTTGGTCGACAGAGAACAAAAACTCCTAGTTAATGGAACTTTTAATGATGTATTAAAATTACAAAACGGAGTTCCTCAGGGTTCAGTTTTGGGTCCAACCCTATTTTTAATTTACATAAACTCACTGTTTCACCAGAACTTTTCTGGGAGTCGCACTGCTTTCGCAGATGACGTAGCCTTCACTTATACTGAATCGTCACATTTTCAATGTTTTGCTAACTTAAGTAAGGACTTGCAATTGCTAAGAGCTTGGTTCGCATATCATAGACTAGTTATTAGCTAAGAAACTAAGATTATGTTTTTTAAGATATCGGGACCGTTTCCTTTGGACTTTGACGCATTATTCCATGCAGGTGACTGCCAAAAGTTTGTTTTGCCTTTGCACATATGTGGTAGAAATAATTTTGTAGAACAAAATCAATGCTCGGCGAACTGTTTTCAAATTGAGCGTGTAGACTCCTTTAAGTACTTAGGGGTTCTCATCGACTGCAACCTTAATTGGAAAGTTCATGCACAGTCGATCAAAGTTAACATGAACCTTATAACTCGAAAGATGTATTTACTGAAGCCTTTCTGTTCAGAAAAAATTTTAACATTGATCTACTACGGACTTACGCAGTCGAAGTTGCAGTATGGCAGTATGGTATTGTGTCTTGGGGAGGCGCTTTTATGAAATCTTTTAGACCACTTTTGATAGCACAAAAGCATATAATTCGTATAATTTGTGGGAAAAATCGGCGTACTGAAAGCTGGCCACTGTTTTGTGAATTGAAAATACATCATCTATATGTTTTTAAAGTTTTGAAAGAATTTTTTAGAAAAAGTGGTAATATTCCATCAAGGAACTCCTCAATATATAGTTTACGTGTCAATAATTTAGCATTTGTTAATATTTTGTTTCCACACAAAACTCACTTCATGAATTTCTATTTAACTACATCAAAAATTATTTTTAATAATCTTCCTATTGAAATACGAACTACCAACAACTTTTTTTTTTTTTTTTTTTATTGCATTTCATTACCAAGCTTAGAGCAAACTCATATGTACGCAACTTATTTACGCTCTTCATCATGAATGCAGGTGTTAGCAGTTAGTAACGACCCAACACCAACACAACAAGAACGTAGGACTGAAGATAAACACAAAAAAAAATTAACAATTCATGTATTAACTAAAAAAAAAAATAATGAACAATATTTAAACAAAAAACAAAAAAATTTTTTTACAAAATTAAAGAAAGACGGTTCACAAACACGTTTACAATAAATAGTAATTAAAGATAAATAAAAATACGATAAGTAAAACACATAACAAAAAGAAGTCATGCTCGTGGAACACTGGTTATTAAGTTTTGTTTCAACTGCTTTTTGTTCAAATTAAAATCAATTTGAAGTTGATTGGTATTATACAACCTTTTCATGCGAGTTAATGGCTCATGCATGCCATAGTTAGTTCTATGGTAGGGGCAATACAAGAGTTCTTTATTACGTAATCGGTAAGAGCCTCCCCGATAGTTAAAACCTACCAAGGAAAGTAATTCAGGAGCATCAATTTGACCAGAAAGCATTTGATGAAAAAACACAAGATCATTACTAACCCGTCTGTGAGAAAGGGATTGGAGATTCAGAAGCCGAATTCGATTCTCATAAGGGGACAGATTAAATGGATCTTCCCATGGAAGGCCTTTAAGAGCAAAGCGAATATATCTATGCTGAATAGCCTCAATTCGAGATTTATGGACTTCATACAATGGTGACCAAATTTGAGAAACATACTCGAGATGGGGACGAACATAGCATTTGTATAAAGATAGTGTTACGTAGGGATCATTGAATTCCTTAGCCGACCTCTTAATAAATCCAAGCATGGAATTTGCTTTATTTATAATAGAGTTGAGGTGCTCATCAAATTCAAGGTTAGAACTAAATAAAACACCTAGGTCACGAAATGTAGAAACCTGACAAAGAGTTTGTTGAGACATTGTATAAGTGATAATACTAGGTGTTCTCTTACGCGAAAAGGTCATACTTTGACACTTAGAAGCATTTAGACTAACACCATTCTTAGAAGACCATAAGACAAAACTGTCTATATCTTCTTGTAAGATCATACGGTCTGAAGAATTTTTAATTGTTTTAAATATTCTCATATCATCGGCAAAAACAAGAATTTCACTATTAGAAATGTAAGAAGATACGTCATTTATAGCAATTATGAAGAGTAAAGGTCCAAGGTGACTTCCTTGTGGAACTCCAGATAATGCATTAAAAGGGTTTGACAATACGTTACGAAATTTGACTTGGTAAGATCTATTTGTTAGATAGCATCTTATCCAGGTAATAAACAAAGGTGGAAAGCCAAACATTTCTAATTAAAACAAAATAACATTATGAGAGAGTTGGTCGAAGGCTTTACAAAAATCCGTGTCAATGCAGTCTAATTCAAAACCACTTTCAAGTGCATTAGAGCATTTATTATGAAAAGATAATAAGTTTGTTATAGTGGATCTTTTTTGCATAAATCCGTGCTGCTGGTTGCAAATAATATTCTTAGTTAAGAAGGATAAGCTTTCGCTGACAACTTTTTCAAACAGCTTAGGAATGCTTGAAAGCTTTGAAATTGGTCTGTAATTTTTGATTTCCATTTTTTCACCTTTTTTAAAAATGGGTTTTATAAAAGATTTTTTCCAAAGACTAGGAAATTTGCCAGACGCTAATGAAAGCTTAAAAAGGTATTCAAGTGGATGAGCTTGCAATGAGCATGCAAGCACAAGTTTATCCAACACCACAAGCTCGTTTGGTAGCTGTATTACGACGTTAAGTCCGCAGTCACTGTCGTATTCTACCGTCTCTACACAGTTTCTTGTCTGTTGGCCCACAGAGTCAGTTACTGTCAGTCTTGAGTCGAACAGTAGAAGATCTAGAAAAGCACCGCTCCTTGGGAACGATGGTCCATCTGTAGCAAGAAGATCGATTTTATACTCCACATGGTGTCGACCCATCCAATTAAAAAGATGGCATCACTTGGATTTTGTATTTGATTTCCCCAATCTTCATGTTTGGCATTATAATCCCCAGCGATAATGAAGTAATTTTCATCCGAGTGCTAACTATGGCACTCGAAAAGTTTTTCGAGCTCTGCAATAAAATTTGCAGGTTGAGGTGCTTCTGGTGCGTACACTGCGATCACATACATTCGCTTCCCTTTTTGGAGAAGATTGCATATGATGCAAGTTTCTAGCAACTTGAATCTTCGCACTTCACTATTATATATGACCTTATGATTAATATCTTTTCCCAAAAAGATAGCGACACCAACCCCACGAGTGGAGTTGGGTCGGTCCCTTCTTACGATATTGTAATTATTATGAGTTAGTTTGTGTTTCTGGTTTGACTTGGTTTCGCCAAAAAGACATCTGGACTGTGATCATGCAACAATTGAAACAAATTTGCTATATGTTCGGTCTTGATTAGTGAATTTACATTCAAAACCAGGATTTTCAAGGGGTTTTCGTACAGCGCGCCCATTAAGACTTAAGTTGCCCTAAGCTGGGAAGCGTAGATACGGTCTAGTCTTTCCTCCTGCTTTCCGAGCTTTTGTTGTAGGCTGGTTAACTGGGCCTGTATGGCCAGCAACACAGACATAATATCGGCCTGCCCCAAAGGTGCCGTAGGCACAAGGGCCTGTTTGGCAACCTTTAGTTGTAGCTGTACCGTTGTTAGTGCCCTCACTGCCGCCATTTGAGCGTACGAGATTTGAGGCCCAACGGATGTCGGTGCAGGAGCAAAAACTGGTCGCCTCTACACCACCTTCGGAGCTTCGTTTGCTTTCGTTTGTTTTAGCTGTTGGAACTTAGGACATGTCCGATAGCTAGCACGGTGCCCCTCGCCCCCGCAGAGTACACATTTCAGTTGAGTCTTATCATCGAACATTTTTTGGCCGGGTTTACACTCACCTTCACTGTGATTCTCGCTGCATTTCACGCAGCGAGACTGCATACCGCATATCGCCACGGCATGCCCGAATTTCTGGCAGCGCATTGCATTGGAGCATGTCGCCGCGTCTCTTGAATTTATCCCAGGTGACAACCTGGTAGTCTGAACTGAACCAAGAAGAACGGTAATTTCCGCTGCTCCCCTCTGGCTCTGACAGTCGTGAAAGCCTTCACCCCCACGAAATCGAGATCTTTCGTTGCTGAGCTTTGGAGTTCTTGTAAAAGCGCCACTGGATCAGTGGAGCTGTAAAGGCCCTTTAAGAGGACCGTTTGAGTTTTTTTCTTCTTTCGGCGTGAAAGTATAGTATTCAGTGGCCGATTTTTAAAGAATGTTTTTTACTTTTTTGTGCTGATCCACTGAGAAGCAGTGGATAGCATGCATTTCATTACTTAAACGTTTTATTACAAAATTATCGCCTCTGGCATCCCTGCATATGTCAATAGTATCTTTAATTACCATTTTGTAGGTGTTAATAGGTGGCACGTTACCTTTTTTTGTTTTGGCTGCGATGGCTGTTGCTGCTGGTTCTGTTGTTGATTCTGCTGCTGTTGTATCTGCTGATGTTACGCAGCCGCTTTTTACGACATCGACGGCTGGTCCGAGTCGATAACTTGCTTGTTTTGGTGTTGTTGTTGTTACTGTTGTTGTAACTGTTGTCCTTTTTTTGGCTTGATGTGGCTGTTTCTTATTTTGTTCTTTTTTTAATTGCTGCGGCTGTGGTGGTTGTTGCTGCAGCTGCTGCTGTTTCGGCTCTTGTTCAGCTTGTTGAGTGTTCTTAATTTGGCTGCCTCCTTTTCTTCTCTAGCGAGTTTCTCCATCGCTCTCCTGGCCATTTGCTTTTCCCTGAGGGCCATTATTTTCGCCTCCAGCGCACTGATCTTCTCATCTTCATCTTTTAACTCGGATGAGGATTGCTGTGACGCCAAGTCGTCTTGTTGCTCTCGGGTGTCGTCAAGCGTAATGTAACGCCCTTCTCCTCCGTCAGACAAGTACGAAAACTCCATGTGTGACGGAACGCTCGTCGGTCGGTTGAACCTTCTTGCGTATCTTGGCTGCTGCAGTGAGTTTTGCTGGTCGTGATACCTCTTTTCTTTCAGCTGAACCGGAGTCGTCTTTGTTGGCCTCTTGACCAAACTTGGTTTCGTCTGCTTTTTTCGCCGTTTGGATGTCATTGTCACATCGGCTGATGTTGTTGGGACATCTTCCGATGCTTCCGCTGTATTGAAGTCACTCATCTCCTGACTGACGCTTTCCTCGTGACTACTTCTATTTTCTAGCACCTTCTGCCAGAAAAAAAATGTTTTGTTGTCCCAGGCCGGATTCGAACCCAGGACCCTCTTCGCCGTCATCGGCCACTCAACCTATAGGCTTTGCCTCGGCCTGACGTTAGTGTAGCTATATTACACTATGCTACACTTGTAGCACAAATTAAAAAAAAATATGTTAGCTATATTTAAAGCACTTTGAAATAAATCTCTAGCACGTCTAAGCACCTTCACAATTGCTGAGTGACTCTCGGCAATTTTTGCTAGAACAAACCACTGCTACAAAGGAATGTAATAACACAAACTTAAAATTTTATTATAAAAAAAAATAAAATAATAATATAATAATAAGACAAATATTTGATAAAAAAAAAACAAAACAAAAAAAATATAAAAATATTAGGGTGTCTCCACTGTGAAGATCGAAATACTTAAATACTTAAACCTCAACGCGCTAACATCTGATTTATAGTACATATAGAATTTTGAAAGAAATATTACACTGTAAGAAAAATAAAGATAAATAAAGTGGAACTGTGAAATGGGAAAAGGCAAGTATTAAGCATTTAATGTTATGCAACTATGTATATAACAAAAACAAACAAAGTGGAGGGACGCTACGGAATGAGAACGAAAAATAAAGCCTTTTCGATATAAAGTCTACTTGGAGTTATTCTGGTGTTCCGCTTGAAGTATCTTCTGTCGTCAGAGTAAAATACTTATGTAGACAAAGTACGACATAATTCGTACAAACACAGTGAGTTTTTTTTACGATATAAGACAACTTTGAAGCACAACGATAACTAGCAGCGGTGAAAAAACTAATCAAGGTTCAGTTCTCAGCGTGACGTCGTGGGCTACACTCTCGAAGCTTTTCTACCTAACAATCTGTAATTATTTCTTTTCCACATAAAAAGCGTAACAACAACATGTCGTGCAGAATTTGCTTTCGTAGAGTTGAAAGATCTGACTCAAAAATTGAGTGCTTTCATGCATACTGCGTTAACTTAAAAGGTCCCGATATTGATTACATCAAAAAATCAAAGTCGCCATGGCGTTGTCCTCCATGCCATTCTCAGCGGCGGAGCTCAATTTCAAATACAACTGCAAATTTGGCGAACGACAGCGAATCATATCTCCATCCACCACCACCCACGGCCACCACTTCTACCACCTCCACCAGCCATTTGAAAGTTCAACCATCCACCGACCCAATACAAAAAGAAACAATCAAAATAACATTGGAAATGGTTTACGCAAAAATTGTCAACATAGTGCGAAGAAAAAATCGAATCACTGCAGCATAGGGTCAACAACCTAGAACAACAACTACTTGCAAATTGCATAGATATTGTCAACGTTCCATGCAACAACACAACTGCATCAAGTACTGACCTTGCCCTCATCATCATTCGCGATGGGCTGATTGTGCATGTAACTGAAGGGGACATTGACCATTGCTACGTAAAAACAGTAAGCCTAGGCAGTGCTCTTCATGATGGTTCATGATGGAACGCATCAACAGTGGCAGCGGCAAACAACAACAAAAAAAAAAACATTTTGCACTTAAAAAACTTAAAAAAGAGGAGATAATGAAGGCATCCCATGAGAAGAAAAGAAAACTAAAAACATCCGTTATCAACACCCAAGCAGCAGAGGAGAATATATAACTACATCAACGAAAGTCTGACGTATAACACTCGTCAACTTGTTAAGGCGGCAGCAGCGATCAAATATTGTAAGACTTACAAATTTCTGTGGTTTGGTTATAGTGTTGAGTGAAATTTGGGTTTATGAATATGAAATTGATTTGTATAACATTGATGGGTATTCTTTGTACGCCAAATGCAATGAATCCTATCCTGCTGGTGGTATTGCAGTATTCATAAAAAGTGAAGTTGTGTGTGATCACTCTAAAATTGATTTTATAAGTGCAGACATCATACGAATGAATTTTTTATACAAACAAGTAGTACATACCTTCTTTGCATTTATCGTTTGCAATATGTTTTACAATTTTATTGAGGAGTTTAACGATGTTTTAAATTGTACAAAGAATAAAAATTTAATAGTCTTGGGAGATATCAATATTGATTTTTAAAAAGAAAATGATAATGACACTAGTAATTACATGCTTTTGATGTCTTCATTTGGATTGAAGAGTGTATTAAATGTTCCAACTCGTGTAACAAATACAAGCTCAAGTTGCATAGATCATATCTTTACACGTTTTAATAAAAACAACAAATCAATTTTTACAAGTGGAGTACATTATCTTATGATAACTTATCATCATTTATGTGCTTTGAATGTTTCTGAAAATGATAATTCGCCACAGAGTCACGTTGAAAGGGCCAGATCTGTTTTTGATTTCAGCTTGATGCGTGAGAAACTGAGGTATGAGTTTTGGGATTCCTCTGAAGCTTATGATGAGTTTATGTCAATTTTTAGCAAACACATTGAAAATTCGAAAAAAGTATTTAAATCCCCGTAGTCAAACGAAATTTTTGAAACCTTGGATGACACCAAGACTGTTAAACCAAATAAAATTAAAAAATAGCTTTGCTAATAAGTGTAAAAATCACCCACTAAACTCTAGTCTAAGAAAATACTATGCTAAACTTTGCAAACGAGTTAAGAGTCTTACTGCTGAATCACGTGAACCATATTATTCAAACCGTTTGAATCGTTTTAAGGGCAACGTTAAAAATGAATGGAGCGTTGTAAATTGTATTTTAGGAAAACAACGTAAGTCGAATGATATTTCAAGTATTTATTTCAACAAAAACATTACATCTGACCCACACTTAATAGCAAACAGTTTTAACTACAATTTTGTTAGTGTAATTAAAACTGCAAAACCCTCTGTTCCTCTTCACAATAGTTGTAATTGCAATGTTGAAGATGCTTTGAAAAATGAAGCGATTCAATTAAATAGTTTCCATTTTCAGGAATTTTCGACTGCAGAACTTCAAAAATTTATTTTAAACTTACGGAGTAAAGATTCTTGTACTATCGACGGTATATCTGCGGTTATGTTAAAAAAAATATCTTGGCAAATTGTGGATATTTTGTGCTACATTTTTAACTGGAGTATTAATTCTGGAAAGTTTCCAAATTGTTTGAAAAGTGCTGAAGTTATTCCTCTTTTCAAAAAGGGATGCCGCAAAAATGTCGCTGATTATAGGCCAATCTCACTGCTTCCTACGTTTTCTAAAATTTTTGAAAAATTAATCAAAAGAAGAATGCTGTCATTCCTTGAAAGAATGAACTTTTTTTCTGATGACCAATTTGGTTTCAGATCAGGTAGATCAACGGAAGATGCAATCCTGAAAGTTTGTTGTGATCTATACAAAGGGATAAACGATAGTCAAACCACGATGGCATTGTTCATTGACATGACAAAGGCGTTTGACCTAGTAGATCATGAAATACTTTTGGGAAAACTTTACAACTTTTTATGAATGGTTAAAATCATATTTGGTCGACAGAGAACAAAAACTCCTAGTTAATGGAACTTTTAATGATGTATTAAAATTACAAAACGGAGTTCCTCAGGGTTCAGATGACATAGCCTTCACTTATACTGAATCGTCACATTTTCAATGTTTTGCTAACTTAAGTAAGGACTTGCAATTGCTAAGAGCTTGGTTCGCATATCATAGACTAGTTATTAGCCAAGAAACTAAGATTATGTTTTTTAAGATATCGGGACCGCTTCCTTTGGACTTTGACGCATTATTCCATGCAGGTGACTGCCAAAAGTTTGTTTTGCCTTTGCACATATGTGGTAGAAATAATTTTGTAGAACAAAATCAATGCTCGGCGAACTGTTTTCAAATTGAGCGTGTAGACTCCTTTAAGTACTTAGGGGTTCTCATCGACTGCAACCTTAATTGGAAAGTTCATGCACAGTCGATCAAAGTTAACATGAACCTTATAACTCGAAAGATGTATTTACTGAAGCCTTTCTGTTCAGAAAAAATTTTAACATTGATCTACTACGGACTTACGCAGTCGAAGTTGCAGTATGGCAGTATGGTATTGTGTCTTGGGGAGGCGCTTTTATGAAATCTTTTAGACCACTTTTGATAGCACAAAAGCATATAATTCGTATAATTTGTGGGAAAAATCGGCGTACTGAAAGCTGGCCACTGTTTTGTGAATTGAAAATACATCATCTATATATTTTTAAAGTTTTGAAAGAATTTTTTAGAAAAAGTGGTAATATTCCATCAAGGAACTCCTCAATATATAGTTTACGTGTCAATAATTTAGCATTTGTTAATATTTTGTTTCCACACAAAACTCACGATAAATAAAACACATAACAAATAGAAGTCATGCTCGTGGAACACTGGTTATTAAGTTTTGTTTCAACTGCTTTTTGTTCAAATTAAAATCAATTTGAAGTTGATTGGTATTATACAACCTTTTCATGCGAGTTAATGGCTCATGCATGCCATAGTTAGTTCTATGGTAGGGGCAATACAAGAGTTCTTTATTACGTAATCGGTAAGAGCCTACCCGATAGTTAAAACCTACCAAGGAAAGTAATTCAGGAGCATCAATTTGACCAGAAAGCATTTGATGAAAAAACACAAGATCATTACTAACCCGTCTGTGAGAAAGGGATTGGAGATTCAGAAGCCGAATTCGATTCTCTTAAGGGGGCAGATTAAATGGATCTTCCCATGGAAGGCCTTTAAGAGCAAAGCGAATATATCTATGCTGAATAGCCTCAATTCGAGATTTATGGACTTCATACAATGGTGACCAAATTTGAGAAACATACTCGAGATGGGGACGAACATAGCATTTGTATAAAGATAGTGTTACGTAGGGATCATTGAATTCCTTAGCCGACCTCTTAATAAATCCAAGCATGGAATTTACTTTATTTATAATAGAGTTGAGGTGCTCATCAAATTCAAGGTAAGAACTAAATAAAACACCTAGGTCACGAAATGTAGAAACCTGACAAAGAGTTTGTTGAGACATTGTATAAGTGATAATACTAGGTGTTCTCTTACGCGAAAAGGTCATACTTTGACACTTAGAAGCATTTAGACTAAGACCATTCTTAGAACACCATAAGACAAAAATGTCTATATCTTCTTGTAAGATCATACGATCTGAAGAATTTTTAATTGTTTTAAATATTCTCATATCATCGGCAAAAACAAGAATTTCACTATTAGAAATGTAAGAAGATACGTCATTTATAGCAATTATGAAGAGTAAAGGTCCAAGGTGACTTCCTTGTGGAATTCCAGATAATGCATTAAAAGGGTTTGACAATAGGTTACGAAATTTGACTTGGTAAGATCTATTTGTAAGATAGCATCTTATCCAGGTAATAAACAAAGGTGGAAAGCCAAACATTTTTAATTAAAACAAAATAACATTATGAGAGAGTTGGTCGAAGGCTTTAGAAAAATCCGTGTCAAAACCACTTTCAAGTGCATTAGAGCATTTATTATGAAAAGATAAAAGGTTTGTTATAATGGATCTTTTTTGCATAAATCCGTGCTGCTGGTTGCAAATAATATTCTTAGTTAAGAAGGATAAGCTTTCGCTGACAACTTTTTCAAACCGCTTAGGAATGCTTGAAAGCTTTGAAATTGGTCTGTAATTTTTGATTTCCATTTTTTCACCTTTTTTAAAAATGGGTTTTATAAAAGATTTTTTTCAAAGACTAGGAAATTTGCCAGACGCTAATGAAAGCTTAAAAAGGTATTCAAGTGGATGAGCTTAACATAAGGAACACTTTTTTTAAAACGATAGGTGGAATCATATCAGGTCCAGAAGAAAAATCATCATTGAGAGAAGAAAGATAGTTTAAGATTCTCTCACTGCTAATAGGAACATTATTAAAATTAACTTGAGAGCAGCTAAGTCGATTATCAAAGTAATTTTCATCTATTATTACAGAGGAACTACAAAAGTAATTAGAAAAATGATTTGCGAAGGCATTAGAGATGTCAGGGGTATTTTTCAAGGTGAGACCATTAAAAACAAAGTTGGTTGGATAACCATCCGATTTTTTCTTCGAGTTAACAAAAGACCAAAAACTATTTGGATCATTTTAAAGAGAATACCCCATTTTTGTTACAAAGTTGGAGTAAAGATTATGGGAGAGCGTTCGAAATTCTTCAAAAAGACTAACGAAGATTTCGTGGTCAGTTGGAGAAAGAGTTGATTTAAAAGTTTTCCAAGTTTTATTTCTTCTGTTCCTTAAAAGCTTAAGTTCTTTAGTAAACCATGGCTGGTACCGAATAGGATTTTTGATTAATTTTTGTGGAATTACTTTTTTCATACTATCATATAAAATAGAGTAGAAACAAGTAACTGCTTCGTCAATATTTGCAAAGGTTGATATATTTTCAATACCGGACCTGCGTAGTTCATCCGAAAGTAAACATTGTATATACATTTTGTATAGTACTCTCATGGTGGTAATTTTTCGTCTGGCCATCTTACTGGTTGATTCGAAACTAATTCTAAATAGTGAAGACGAGAACCTTAACCGATATTTTACCAGTATTTAACACAGTTTTGTTGTCTGTACTTATTCTAAGTTCACACCAATTGGCAATTTCAGCACGCCTCATTGCGACTTGATTTAGAACTAAAAAATGATGCTTCATGATAGTAATATAGGCAGTGTATATACAATGAAGTAAATCGAAATTCGCTTTTCGGAAGTCAAAGGTGTATGAACAGTCATTTGCACAACTACTTTCGTCAAGGACATTCGTGAAAGCAAAAAAAAATATCTAAAGGAGGATGGTAATCGTCTAATCTGGTGATATCTGAATTAGCATGAAGAACAACTGTATTACTAGCGTCAGATGAGAAAACCAGATCTAACATGCGACCTTGGTAGTTTCTTATACAGCTTACTTGCTGTAAGTCAGTACAGATAATATTGTCTAAACGGGAAAGCTCGTGCTGTGGTGAAGATAATGAAGATTTTTGAAAGAATCCATTATCAGAGGGAACCCACTGAGTGTAGGGAAGATTGAAATCTCCTAACAGTAAAATTTCGCTTTCGAAATTCGACAGTTGAAAAATATAGTCTAGGACTAATGTCAACTCTGCATAAACTGAAATAGGGCTTTTTGGGCAAATATAAACACTAATGAGAAAAATTTTCGACGAAACACAAATTTTAACATCGATAGTTAAATAAAACGCAAAAGTTATATTACATGATAAAAATGAATTCCTGACAGCAATAAGAACACCACCACCAACATCATCTGGTTAATCTTTACGATAAACTTCGAAATCTTGACTGAGGATTTCTGTATTCAATTGTCTTGGATTTAACCAAGTTTCAGTTAAAGCCAGCATATCATGGGGGAAACATGATAATTTACGTATAAATCTGCAGTTTTGCTGCGAAGCCCTCTCACATTCTGATAGAAGAGGGAGAATCAATTTTTTTTTTTTGAACACTCTTATTGTTGTTAATTTTATTTTTATTTGTGCTTGAAAATTCTTTAACAAGAGCACCACCTGGCCAAGCATTACTATCACAAATATAATCAAACGATGTTGGTGGAACAAGTAACTTAAAAGAAGAACAAAACTATCTGGTTTGCTTATCTTATTACATTTAATATAATTCGCATTGGGGATTAATTTTTTTTATCATTAAATAATGCAGAACGTCACCCGGATTGAGTTCGGGTATCAGTCGAGAAACAAAAACGAACCTGGGCTTAGGAACAGCTTCCATGGGAGTGAAAGAATCTAAGGGAACGGCTTCTCATCTAGGGTTTGGGACAGCTGCTATGGGAGTAAAGGATTTAAACTTTCATTATTTCTTGGAAAAAACCAGAGAGTGGCTTTTCACCAAGAACTTGAACGACATTGAATTGGTTTATAAAATTAAAACTTGAATGTTATGATGGTTATTACTATTTAATTTTTAATTATTATTTTTTCTTTTTTAATAATGGCGTTTGTTTTCATTTAACAACTTAAATTCTCTTTTTCTTTTCTTTTTTTGCTCTTTTGGAATTTTTAATTGTTTCTTCTTAGTAACTTATAGCTTTTCATTCCGTCTTTACAATAGTTTAAATTAAAAAAAAAGCATAAGAACAACTGAAAGTACCCCACGTCAGTTATTCTTCTAAAATAGATAAATAAATTTTGGGCGGACATTCAACTCTAACTTTTTTATGTTACGGAATGGTCAGGTTTTATTCTTTTTCATTATATATTTTAAATTTACTACTTTTTTTCTTTTTATAAATAAAAATTGTAACTAGAATGTAAGTGAAAATTGAATAAAAAAAAAAAAATTTGGATTTGAAGTGTGTATATGGATCAATTTTATGGCATGTTCTACTATGTGACAGCGATATTTTTGCATTCATCACAGTTGAAGGATAAATGCTCTTAATAGTCATTAAATAAGCGCTGGCTCTCTTACTAAGGGCATTGCATTGTGGATGAAAGGAAATACCACAAAGACCCTTGCATTTTACAAACCCTGCACTTTTAACATCATTGTTACAATAATTGGCATAGTAGTTTTCCATTGTTTTTAAATTGGTTGAGAAGTTCTCAAAGGTTTGCGATAATATTTATAAAATATTACACAAATTACAAGAGTGGAATCGCTGGCAGCAGCAAAGTAGGCCACGAGAGTACACGAGTGCAAAGAAATGCGTTAGAGGTTCGCGAATGAAAAAGAAAAAGCGAGTAAGTAAAATTATTTTTATTATTTTTTTTTATTATATATAGGTCTTTATTTGACGACGGACGAAAGACCAATATGCTGGCAAATCGATTTGTTTTGCTTTAATAATTCAGTAAATAAAGAAGTTTTTTCCTAGAAAAAAACGGGTGGTTTTAAAATATTTGACATCAAGTTTGCGATGCCCGGCAAATACAAAAAATTTAATTTCACAACCACGTCCCTCCGCCCCTTCACAATCACGTGAAAAAAATTTTGATAATTGGCACTTTTATCACTCTTTGCCTTGTAACTTATTTCTTTTAAATTATACCGCAAAACGACTTAATATTCCAACTAATAGTAAATAAAATTTCCTACAAGCTTAGCTTATAAGTATTTTTGGCGTGATAACGTCTCATAAATTGATGACTCGCTACACACACGAAATTACATGACCAATGCTCACGTTACTTTTTGCGCGAGGAACGGCCTAAACATGGGTGGTTTGTGTATTGAATACTTTTTATAAAAAAACTGAAAGAGGGTTTGATAAATATACACGAGACTTTGTACGTATTCCAATATCAGATGGCATTGTATTTTGTATTTATTATATTTAATGCAACAACCTTTTTATATTATTATATATATTTTTGCTGAAATCGCTATATAAGTATATAAAATGGATGTATGTTTGTATGTATGTATGTCCGGTATGGACTCCTAGCCCGCCATTGGATTTTAATGAAATTTGCAGGGTAAATATAGTTTAGTCCAGGTGCCGTGAAATAAAGTCGAAGGTAATAAGGTCGAATGGCATTTCAAAGGGAAATAATGTCGAATTTTAGTTATTTTGGTGTTTGATTTTATAACCAAAATAAAAATTTAAAAAATGGAAATAAAGTTAATCGCTTCAATGATATAATTTCCATAGTCGACCTTATTGCTCAATAATAAAATTCATTCCAATTGAAATAAAAAAAAATCGATTTCATTTCCATCATTATCATTATTGTCAGAAATAAGGTCGACTTGAAATAAAACCGAAGTTCACCTTTATTTCTATTTCGATCTTTTTTTATATTTTTTTCAATTTTCGACATTAATTCCTTTTTTTAGACCTTAATACCATGTGCTTTGGAAATAAGGTCGACCATAAAAAAGGTAGAATTCGACATTATTTCAATTTGAAATGGAAATAAAGCCGATTCGACCGTATTCCACTTTATCCCACGGCACCGGGTTTAAAACAAATTTGCTTGAATAATCTAATGTAACTAAACTAAACACCATACTAGATAAAAATGATGGATGTATGTGTGTTTGTATTTCGATTTTGTTCTCCTAAACCGCCCAACGGATTTTAATGAAATTTACAGGGTAAAGGTCCAGGGATCGGTTTTTGCATTTCACATTAAAACCTGTTTTTTCTAGGGCGTAGTAACGCGTGCCGGGTAGTGGCTAGTAAAATATAAAATTGGTGCCGATTAGAACTAGGTTGTTGGTAAAATAGAATTTTTGGTACTGATTGTTAGTACTTAGTACTAGAATTTAGCACTATTGTAATTTTGGGTTATAGATATAGTACTAGATTTTTTTCACATTTTCATGTTATAACAAAACATAATAATGACGTGTGAATGGAGTGGAGTAAGTGGAATAGTATATGGTTGAGTTAACGGGCTGTATGTTGGTGTCGGTGTCATCAATGTTTTCTTATGGCATTATCACGTAAAATAATCGTACTGACTTTACAGACAAACAATTTTTTGTAGAACCTATAGCAACGGAGATATGAAGCAACCAAAAAAGCCGAAATTTAGGTATTTTTTTTTTAATTTTGAGTTTTTTTAGTTTTAAAGTACGATAACTTTGTAACCGTTGGATTGAGCGCAGAAGTCCTTATAACAGAATAAGGGTTTTTCAGTGTCCTGTGAGCCTGGGTTCGAATCCAGCTCATAGCCACCTTGTGATCTGGGGTACTGCTTCTTGCGAAGAACGGACAAATCTCCAAGAGTAAGATTTGGCTCGAAAATTTGTATCTCATGTAGACGTTCGGACTCAGCGGTAAACTCTAGGTCCACTCCATTCTTGCAGATTAACAACACACAAACAGAAATGCCTAAGAATATAGGTCACTAGGCCTTGGCTCCTTAAGGAGTTGCCAATAAAACAAAATAAAAAAAAATTATAATAAAATTTCAATTCATAAAACTGCTTTTATAGTCCAGTCAACAGGTAATTTTAGATGGACAAAATGGAACTTATTAAATCTTTGGGATGTTGTTCGGAAATAGTTAAATAACATTTTCTCAAATTCTTGACCACAAGGACTCTGTGCAAAAAGGGAGGTGGGGAAAGTATTTAAGTTAAAATTTTTCGCAAATTCTTAGTTTTTTCATAAGCAATTTTTTCACGTCCTACGGCAAAAATATTCGTATATTTTTTGTAGATCGTTAAATTGCAGCAAACGACGCGGCTGCTTTATTGATATAATTTTATCGAAAGTATGCGCTGCTAAGGAACTTCATAAAAGCTGAAAAAATGAAACTGTGGTGAAACAAGAATCTCTATTTCTAAGACATGGTCGCCATACCCTACAGAACGGATCCTGAAGTATATATGAAGTTCACTACACGCTGTAAAACGCTCACTTATATTCTTGTGTTCTAGCACATTTTCAGATCTATTGTGATACGTGCCTTTAATTCTTTATTTAGAGGGGTAGGTGAGTCGTTCTTGCATTCTTGATAGGTATTGAATCCAGCCACCCGTTCCATACACCACAGGTCTCCCGACAAAATAATTGCGCCAACAGGTGCGGGTTGAAGGATCGAGTTGTATAAAATAGGGTTACGAATGGGAAAGTGTTTTTTTTTCAATCTAGCCATACAAATTTTACTTAACGCCAAAAATAAAAAAACGAGAATGCTGGGACCGAAACCTCGGAAATTTGATATGTGCTCCAATTTCTTCCCTACATGCTCCACAACTGAAGTTTTTTTTTATCAAACCTGGTTGCAGCAAGATATCTTCTCTTCTGAGTTGTTTGATTCATCGTATGGGGCTTACAGAATGGATCGTACTATTGAGTCTAGGATGGTTAGAGGAGGAGGTGTATTAATTCCAATCCGTAGTTTATTTAATAGTAAACAAATAAATTTTCAATCGATCTCAGTTCATTTTGAACAATTATGTGTTCAAGTTTATTCAAATTATATCAAATTAAATAGATTTGAATATTTTTTCATAGTTAATTACATAAGACCTAAGAGTAGTTTAGATTTGTATATTGAAATGGGGTCAAATGTAAATAAATTATTGAAAAAATTGTCATCCAATCAATACCCATGCATTATTGGCAATTTTAATCTTGGTGACATTGACTGGCGTTATCAGGAAGATGAGCAATTGCTTATACCGTTTGGTGTCACAAAGGATGTGGAAATTGAATTGATTGACAATTTTTTCTCCGTAGGGTTAATCCAAATTAACCATGTCAAAAATAGTTAAAATAGATTTCTTGATCTTGTTTTTATCTTAAATGATATTAAATTTAAAGTTTTTGAATCAAACTTTCCCTTGGTTAAAAATCAAATTCATAAAGCAATTATTGTTATTCTTGAATTTTATATATAAATGACCTTGGTTCAATAAAAGGCTTAAGAATTTAGAAAATGTTAAAAACAAGGCTTTTAAAAAGTATAAGTTATCGGAGAATTCTGAAGATAGAATTAATTTTATGCAGTTTAGAAGAGAATTTGATTTCTTAAGCAGATTTCTTTATTCTCAGTATGTAGGTGGAAAGAAATATTAAATATAACTCAAAATCTTTTTGGATTTTTTTGGAATTCGAAATGTCAAACTTCTGAATTTCCAGTTTCTATGGAACTGGATAAAGCATTTTTTTACGATAATAAATCTACTTGTGATCTTTTTGCAAATTATTTTAAATCAAATTATAATCTAGCCATTATAGACAATTGTGCAAATATGTATAATGAAATCAACTGCCAAGTTGTTTTTGGTTGCTTTTCCTTCACAGATCAAGAAGTTTAAGATGGTTTGATTCATCTTGATTTAAACAAAAAAGCTGGTGTGGATTCGTTTCTTCCATTTTTACTTTCCAAATGTGCTTTTTAGCTTTTCAAAATTTTGAAAACAATTTTAAAAAAATCGCTTCATACCGGTGTTTTCCTTAAAGATTGGAAATAATCTTCGATTAGTGCTATCTTCAAAAGTGGCCTTAAACATTTGATTAAGAATTATAGACCAGTATCTAAGCTTTCAACGATATCAAAACTGTTTGAAAAATTAGTTTATGATAGGCTTAATTTCGCAGTCAAAAGCATAATAACAACAAGGCAGCATCGGTCCACCAATACAAATTTATGTCTTTTTACAAATTTTTGCCTGAACTCCTTGGAGCGTAAAATGCAGGTTGACATTTTGTATACAGATTTTATAAAGGCATTCGATAGAGTTCATCACCGGCTTCTTGTTAGAAAACTTGAGAAATTGGGTTTCAATCTTAGTTTTCTTAAATAGCTGGAATCTTATTTATCGAATCGAAAACAGATTGTGAAAATTGGAAATAATCAGTCTTTTTTTATTGATGCATTGTCAGGTCTTCCGCAAGGGAGTCATCTGGGGCCACTACTTTTTAACCTTTTCCATAATGACATTCCGGAGATCTTAGATTAAACAAATTGTCTAATGTTTGCAGACGATAAAAAGATATACCATCAAATATCCACAAATGAAGATTGTGAGAATTTTCAAAAAGAAATTGACAAATTATTTCAGTGGTGTAAATATAATCATCTTGATTTAAATATCTCAAAATGCAAAATTTTTAGAGCCTTTTCCTCAACACCAAGAGTTATTTATAATTATAGACTTTGCAAAGAAATTTTATCCACTGAAATTGAAGTTAAGGACCTTGGAGTTATTTTTGATTCCAAATTGTCTCGTTCGTTAACGTTATTTAATTCTATTATTTGTGAAGTCGACCTTCAAATGAATAGAAATGTTTTTATACTCTATGTTTTGAGAATTTTTAATGTTAATTAATAATTTTAATTGTATATAAGACTTTGTTAAAGTAATCAACAGATAAATATCCATTGGTGAATTAATAAATAAATATATATAGTTATTTAGAGGTCCTTTTTGGGTTGTTTTTGCACTGTTACTGTGTGTAATTGTTAGGGCGTCAAAAGTGTACGGTTTTATTCAGGAACCTTTATTACAACAACATTTGATCATAATTCCAATTGCCAGTTTTTGGCAATATTTTAGTACAATTTGAAATAGTAACTTTTTTGGATGCGCCATACGTTGGTAACGAATTGACAGACACGTTTGAATTTTTTTTATTAACGCGAGTTGAGCATCCGTAGCATTATATATTGAGAAAAGAGATAACATTATTTGTATTCAATGATATCTTTAGTCTCTAGTACAGTCTTGCACACAACGCTACACCATTTATGTAACAGAGATAACATTGTTTGTATACAATGTTGCATAGATAATATTATCTCTTCTTCATTATCAAGCAAGATGGTTGTATGCTTTGGTCTCCTTGTAGAAAGATAAGGAAGGATATAAATACGACTGTATGATGAGTGGATCGGTAGTCTTATATAAACTATATAGTAGCCTTAAGCTCCTTTTAAGATTAATGTAAAATACTAGAAAATAAAGGACATAGTTCCAAAAAATATTCTTTTAATTTTAAAAGTACAAAACAAATGTTTTAATTGGCGATCCTGCCAGAAGGTTAAATATACTTTTTAACTTCAATCGAGCAGACCTTGGGAACAAGTAGTATAAAAATAACACTCGCGTTACCGGTTACAAGAACTAACTAGCATAGCAGGTACAAATATAGCTTCTTCGTACGAAGCAGCAAAATAAATCAGTGAAAATGTATATGTGGAGAAAAAAAACACAAAAATTCGACGACGACAGTACAGCAGCATTGACTATAGTGAAAAGTAAAGTACAGGGTGCAGCCGCGAATGTGTTAACTAATTAAAACACAAAAAAGCGATCACGCAAAAATTAAGCACACTATCTGAATACCACGACGAGATAAATAAAAATCTCAATTTAATAATATCAAAAATCACTATGTCAGGTGATCTGCCGAATATAATTGACAGACTAATTAAAAATGCTAACGACGACGCAGTTCGTATATTCATTGATGGTATGAGTGACAACTTTACAAGAGGATCATTATATTCAGCTACAATAAATAATCTAGAACACGCATTCGCAACTGCTCGCAGAATAGAACATGATAATGTACACAGGCATTTACATATTACTCAAGATAGGCACCACAAAAATATGCCACATGAACGCAGAAAAGAGAGAAGACCAAATTATTCGACCCAAACAACGAATTATAAGCCCCAGAAGCAGTACGATAATATGCAGCAACACAATCAAGGGCCACGCCTAAACCCATTCAAGAGAAATGACGGACCACAGCCGATGGAGGTAAACTCGAGACAAATTTTTCATGCACAGCGACAAAATTGGAATCAGTACAAACCCGATGTATATAATCCACATTTGAAACGTGAATACAGCGGAAGTTTCAACACACACAACAGACAGCAACAATCTTATCAGCAGAACTTCAAGCAGCAAAGAATAAATAACTCCCGACAACAACGAAGAGACGATGTCAGCAGTACAAATGCAGAAGCAGATGAAGCCGAATGTATGGTAAATAATAACATAAGAATAGATCATTTAAACTAATAAACGGGTTGCCCTGCTTAAATTTAACAAGTACTATTTCTAAGAAAATTTATAAAATTCTTATTGATACCGGAGCAACCTATAATTACATTAGTAGAAAATGCGATTCTAGCGAACAAATTTAAATTAAACCTATAAAAATAAAAACAATGCATGGTTATTCCATGGTAGATACTAAGAAAGTAGTTAAAATACTAAAGAAAAATATAACATTTTTTTGAATAAGAGGATATTCAGAATGTTGATATGATATTGGGATATGAGGGACTTACATTTTTAAACGCGGAAATAAATTTCAGGAATATGACTCTAACCACCATTAGCAGTGTCGAATCTATTCAGAAAATTAATTACATAATTGGGGAAAATAATATTTATAAAGCAGACAAAGATGGACTAATGAAGACTAATAACAGCATAGGACCGTTACCTTTCACAGATACTACAGAAGCAAGCATTAGGACGACCAATGATGATTCGGTTTATGTTAAACAATATCCATATCCCATAGCAGATAACGAATTTGTTAACAAAGAAATACAGAAAATCTTACATAACGATATAATAGAAAAAAAGCATAGTCCTTAAAACAGTCCCATATGGACAGTACCTAAGAAAGGTTTGGACGAAAAAGGAAAACCAAAACGGCGCCTGGTTGTCGATTTCCAAAAACTTAACCCTCACACTGTAACAGACAGATACCCCATTCTGGATGTCAACATGACTATTCAAAATGTATGTAAAGCCAAGTACTTTACAACGTAAGATTTTGAATCAGGTTTTCAACAAATTAAAATCAAAGCAGAAGATAAAGAAAAAACAGCTTTTGCTATAAATGGCTCAAAATATCATTTTAAACGAATGCCTTTCGGGCTCAAAAAAGCAACAAGCATATTTCAGAGATGCGTGGACGATATTTTGAGAGATTTTGTAGGTAAATTTGTACACGTTTACATTGATGACGTATTGATATTTTCTTCATCTGAGGAAGAACATATACAGCACATAAATAAAGTCTTCGACGTATTCAATAAAGCCACATTAAAAATATCTGATGAGAAAAGTAAGCTTTTTCAAGAAGAAGTAGAATACTTAGGTCACATCAATCAGACATGGTAGAATCACTACGAACCCAGAGAAAATAGCAGCTATATAAAATTTTACAGCCCCACAAACGGTAAAGGATTTGAGATGATTTTTAGGTCTTACAGGTTACTAACGTAAGTTTATAAAAGCATATGCATGCATAGCAAAGCCCCTGACTTTATATTTACGAGGAGATAACGGTAAAGCAAACAAAAACAAAGTAAAATATTAAGGTAAGTCTGAATGACTCAGCATTAGAAGCGGTTAGAATTTTAAAAAATTATTTGAAAGAACAAGTCGAACTTTTTCAACCGGACTAAAGTAAACCATTCGAACTTACTACTGATGCATCCAACATAGCTATTGGAGCTGTACTAAGTCAGAATAAACAACCTATACACTTCTTGTCAAGAACACTGAGTAAGACAGAAGAGAACTATATCACAAACGAGAAAGAGCTATTAGCGATCATATGGTCGTTACAAAAACTCAGACACTACATACGACTTAACCATTTATACCGATCACCAGAGTCTTATATATTCTGTATCAGAAAAGAATCCCAACACAAAGCTGAAACGTTGGAAGGGAATCATAGAAGACTTTGGAGCAAAATTAGTTTATAAACCAGCAAACCTAAATCTTGTAGCTGATTCATTATCACGTCAACGCATAAATACTTCAACCATAGAAACAGCACATTCAGCTGAAAGTTCTTCAAATGAAATACTTCTACCATAGAAACAGCATATTCCGCTGAAAGTTCTTCAAATGAAATAATTAAAACTATGAATCAGCCTTTGAATACATACGCTGCATAATTCGAACTTATAGAAGATATAACAAATAATATCGAAACACAAATCTACTTTAGTAACAAAATAAGACTCATAATAAAGTTTAAGGAAAAAGACTCTTTACTAAGGCAGATGAAAGAAGTTATACAACCCCAGAAGATTAAAGCTTTACATACAAAATTTGAAAACGTATACAAATATGGTGAAAACATAAAAAAGGAATTTCCACTAGCAGTGTCGATCTTAAGCTCATAGAGGCCGGACGTCGGGTCCAGGTGCGCGCACAAATAATTAAACAAAAGTCAAAAAAATTATTGCGCATTGTTATCGCGAGTGTTAAAAAAAATAATATTACACACTCGTCTGAGAAATTGGCAAAACCCCCTCGCGTGTGCTGTAAGATGCCCATTCGCGCTGTGGAAGAAAAAAAAATAATACACACTTGCTTAACAAATCAAATTATCCTCTTATCTGTCCCAACCCTTTGTGCTTAGCTTAACTGCCTCTTTCTTATCTACTGTAGGCATCGTATGCTTGCGGTAAATGGATAAGGGCATCTGAGTTTGTGCTGAATATTTAAATTGATTTTTTGTATGCAAGCTGTCTTATGGGCATAACACCTAAGACAGTTTGTTTATTACAGAGATTAATTTGGATTTTCACTGCATGGTTCGACCTAGTCAGAATTGTGTTTTGTGTGTAAGTATTTTTAAATGGTAAGTGATTTTTGTGTCGTGTATTCCAATGTTCGTGGTATAAGAAAGAATTTCTTTCACCTGTACGTCTACACTGTTCAATACAAGCCAGCTGTTTTGGCATTAAGTGAAACCCAAGTTGGAGTAAATACTGATTTATCAGAGTTTGCTCTACATGGGTATAGCTTGGTGCCATTGCTCTTTTCCCATCATGGTCTCGTGGTCTATGTTAGGAATGATATTGCTTGCCAGAGCCTTCCCCAATATGGGCAATGTTCCAACACGGACTTTAACTTCTTGTGGCTCAAATTCCGCAAGCATGTCATTATTGTTTTAATTACAGGAGTCCAAATCTCGACAGCAATTCGACTTGTGACGAGTTTGATGCGCTGTCTGATTCCATCTCGAAAATTATTTCCCTTTGTCCTCGCACTGAAATCGTTATTGCGGGCGATTTCAATGTACCCAATTCCAATTGGCTCCGGTATTCTGGTCAGACAACACCTGAACGAAGGTATGTCGAGCTCTTTGCCGGGTTACATCACCTTACCTAACTGATCGATGTGCCAACGCGTATACCGGATGTTGCTGGGCAAGCCGCCCATACTCTTGACTTGTTTCTTATTTCTCACCCTGATAAATATACCATTAGTGTAACTTCTCCATTTGGCACTTCAGAGAATTGTGTCATTTCAGCTAATTTCTCATCCTCCACCCATCTAGTTAAAGAAAAACTTCCCACCAGGACCGTTTGGCAATACGAGAAAGCCAACTGGGATGGCCTGAATATCTTTTTCCGAAACTTTAGCTGGTCACTATGCTTCCTCGATAGTGACATTGATGCCAGTGCTGAAATGATCACAAATGTGATTCTTCTAGGGATGCGTGCTTTTATTCCTAACAGAGTAAAAAAGCATCAAACCTTAAGAAAAGTCTTGGTTTAATTCTGAGTGTAAAGAAGCTATCAAGCTCAAAGAAGTAAGTTTCCGTTCTTAAAAAGCCAACCCTACAGAGGAAAATCGGAAAAAAGCACAAACAAGCAAGAAACCCATGCAACTTCGTTATTGAAAGAACCAAATTTTTGCACGACCAAAAATTACGGCAAAAAATTCTGCAGTGTCCCAAAGGCAGTAAAAAGTTTTGGTCATTTGTAAAAAAATATTAAAAACTCCTCAATATCTTCGGTTCTAACGCTCATCGACAATAACAAAACAATTGTTTACTCTTCAGAGAAGGCAAACTTGCTCGCTGGCATTTCACTGCCAGCTCCACGCTGCCTCAAAGCAACGTTGCCCCTCCTGTACTTTAGAATGTAATTTTTTCCATGGGACAGATTTTTTTTCCGCACTCGTACAGTAGCAAGAGTTCTCAAAGATCTCGATATACACAAATCCGCTGGCCCGGATGGTATACCCCCGATTCTTCTGAAGAGGTGTTCTTCCACACTGCCAAAGCCACTGCGTAAGCTTTTCCATCGCTCCTACTCTTCTGGAATCTTTCCTAGAAGATGGAAAACAGCATTTGTCCAGCCTGTCCCTAAGAAATGTGACCCATCTTCCCCCTTTTCCTACCGACCCATAGCACTCACATCCCTTCTTTCTAAGGTCATGGAAGCACTCATTAACCGTCAGCTTAAAGAATATCTCCAAGATCGTAAGCTTCTCCATGACCGTCAGTATGGCTTCCGCAGCAACCGTTCCACTGGTGATCTGATGGCATATCTCACCGAACAGTGGAACAAATCTTTACATCGCTTTGGTGAAAGTAAGATTATTGCTCTTGATATCTTCAAGGCATTTGATAGAGTTTGGCATGAATCTCTCTTATCGAAAATGCGTGCTTTTGGGATCGATAATACTCTTGTTCGTTGGATTAGAAGCTATCTTCTGGACAAGTTGTATTGGACGGATTCAAGTCTGATTCGCACAAAATAAATGCTGGTGTGCCCCAGGGCTCTGTTCTGTCTCCGACTCTTTTCCTCATTTTTATAAATGATCTTCTGTCTGTTACTTCTAATCCACTTAACTGTTTTGCTGACGACACTACCCTCAGCTTTTCATATTCGTTCGATAATTCACGTCCTTCGCCTTCGGACGTACAATTGCAACGGTGCCGTATGTCAAGCTCATTAAACTCCGATTTATACAGCATTGTCAAATGGGGTAATAGGAATCGTGTGGAGTTTAATGCTTCGAATAGTCAATGCTGTCTTCTGTCGTTAAAGCTTAACATACCCTAATGCCATTATCCATGAATGGCACTTACATCGAAGAAACCGAAAAGCTCTCAGTACTCGGTATGTGTGTCAACGACGACCTCCGTTGGAACGACCATATAATTGAAATCGCTAAGAATGCTGCTAAGTGCTCAGGTTTTCTGTATCGGTGTAAGAAGTATTTTTCTCCATCTGATCTGGCTACAATTTATAAAGCGTTTATACGCCCTAAACTCGAGTATAACTCATACCTCTGGGCAGGTGCTTCACAAACATCGCTTCACTTGCTTGATAGAATACAAAATAGAGCGTTAAGATTGATAGGAAATAGAACTGCCGCTGAAACAAACCGACGCAATGTTTCATGTCTTTCCTTATTTTATCGTTTCTTTTATAAAAAAATGTTTACTCGAGGTAGCCAGCTGCATTCCTCCCCTTAAAAGTTTCGCCCGTAATACTCGTCTTGCTAGGAATGCCCATCAGTTCACCCTTGAGCCCAATTTCGGACGTACCGTGAAATATAGAGATTCTTTTTTTAGCCGTACAACACGACTTTGGAATGGTTTACCCGGCGAGATTTTCCCTTGCCATTTCAATTTGCAAACATTCAAAACCAATGTTAATCGACACCTCCTATCTCTCCCCTCCCTATCTTCCTAATGCCTGCGCAGTGTGTTACGTTAAAAGGAAAACAAATAGTCCCTTGTTCGCGCGTTAATTATAAAAAAAAAAAAAAGATTTATATTCACACCAAGAAAACTTCAAGACGTGACAAATTTGGACGAACAATTAAAACTTGTAAAGAACACTCACATCAAGGGTTACGTAACAATATACAAGAAATCTCGGAGAAATATTACGGGCCCGATCTAAATAAACAAGCAAAGAGTTTTAACAAAAAATGCATAGCATCCTTCGGGAAATTGAAAGTCGAAACAGAATGTACGACGTTATGGAAGATGCCTTATCTAATTCTTTCCCAAAATGTGAACGACTCATGACAGATAACGAGAAGGCTTCAAAACAGAAATGTTGAACCAAATGCGTTTGAAATACAACATAACTTAAGTAGAAACTCCAGTATACAGATCGACAGCGAACGGTCAAGTCGAACGTGTAAACGGTACAATAACTAATCTGTCTAGAATATTCACAATTCAGAATAAAACAAGACTCATCGAGGAAATATTTAGAACAGTGCGTGAGTTAAAAAATTCTATACACTCAGTTACAGGTTTGAAACCTAGAGACATTTTCTTTAACCAAAATAAATATAGCAATAGTGAAATTATAATAAATAAACTAAACTCAGCATCCAAAAAAGTGATCGAACGTTTAAATAAAGGAACTCGACACAGAGAGTATATAAAAGGAGATAAGATAATGGTAAGAATCACAGGTCTTAGAAAGAAGTCTAAAGCCAGATACATAAGAAGAATAGTAGAAGAAGATAAAGAAGACACTAAAGACTCTAAAGAAGGAATACAAATTCACAAGGATAACATAAAAAATTATCACTTTTCAGACGACGAGAATATTAATATTCCTAACATTACTAGGAATTGTACAGAATCAAGAATGGCAAGGAAACACTCATATAACTGAGTTACTCAACAAGAAGTTTATACTTACACAAACAGATGCCGTGTATCTATTTAAAGAACAAACTTATTTGTTACATGCAACCAACCTGACTTCAATATTTCAACCTTACGTAAATATCATAACTAGTACATAACAACTTACACAAGAAGAAAAAAATTGGTTAATTAAAATCAAGAATCTAGCAGACCAATTACAAGAACTACTAGGCATACTAGATCTTCTAACTTTTTAGGAACAGCTTTCAAATATGTGTTTGGTAATCCAGACCATGATGACTTAGTTAACATAGAAACGAGTATAAATAATCTCGTAGAAAACAATAATAAACAAAAAACTATGAATTCTAGATTTGAAAAAAATTTGCAACAATTTGAAGGTCAGGCCTTAGAGAACATTAAATAATAGAACAAGTGTACGAACAATTATTATTATTGACCAGAACTACTAATGCAGCAAAAAATAATGAATATTTATTAGAAAGCCTAGAATAAAAAGACATTAAAAATATTATTCAACATAAAATAATTCAAGTACCCATAATAATATACTTGAGTACTCTAAGATATTATTAGCTAGAACTGATGAATTCTTCATCACAATATATAAATATCCAATTCTAATTAAATCATGTAAATTATATAAAGTAACACCTTTACGTTCAGAACACGGAAAAATCATTACAGATAAAACAATTGCCTTATGTAACGAAACTTATATAAGAACAAAGAATTGTCAAAATCATCTAAGTAAAAACATTTGTGAAATTAACTTTGAAGAAGAAAATTGTCTTATTCCTTTTTACGTTTAAAGAATATAACTTCAAAATGTAACATTAAACAAGAATACGATTACGACATAGAAATTGAATCCAGTGTGATGTTACTAAGCGGTAAGCATAAGTTAAATAATCAAACAATTAATGGTATAAACTTAGTTACTTATTAAAATACTATAAATCTAGACGATATTTTTTATTTATTTTTTATTATTTTTTTATTTATTGTTTATTAATCTTACAATAAATGTATAGAATAATATATTATCAGCAATAGCATCTTGGGCTTTCTGCTGAGATTTCGCAGAAGTGGGTATAAAGATATATAATACATTTAAACAATTAATAGGTTAATAAATTATTTAACATGTTGTTTCTGTAATATTTAAAAAAAGATATTTTGTTAAAGATTTTGTTTTAACTTGAATAAATTTATATTTATAAATAACGTTTGAGAAGTGAAAGAGGGGTGATTGAGGACACATAGAAAGAAAGTGTTACCACTTCTCCATGAACCACCCAACCACCCCCTCTCATTGAGGGATTAATTTAAATTTAATTTTCTAGTTTCAGTATTTCTAATAATTTGTAAACTTTTTTATGTTTGATTCAGAAGGAAGTACAAGTAAGTGCGAAAGCTTATGGTTAAAGAATTAGGTATATAGAAATACTGTTGTTTCTGCTGCAACCTGAAGTTAAGTGAGTGATTGAAAGAGTTTCATTTGTTTGACAAAAGTGGCATATAGGAGGTGGCTCTTTGTTCAGTAAATGACCGTGAGTAAGTTGAGTGTGTCCAAGACGTAGCCTTAAAAAACATCTGTTCATCCCGGATATAAAGCTTGCGTTCCTTCTGGGTTAACTGATGTATAGTAGTGAAAATATTCATTCCAATTGCCTGCTTTTTTTTAATCCAGTGTGTCCTTATGAGGTTTTTTAGATCAGTTTTTGAAGGCCGGTATTGTTTGATCTCTGCATTTGAGTTTATTATTGCTTTTGCTTCAATGTCAGCTGCTTCATTTCCCTTTATTCCGATATGAGATGGTATCCAAGCCAACTTTATTTTATCCTTTAGAGAGATTATGTTATCGCGGATGGTATTGATAACTTGGGCACGGTGTTCGATGTTGCCGATAGCTTTGAGTGATGAAAGGCTGTCAGTGCATATTAAGGTTTGCCTGATGGACTTAACCGCAAGTTGTGTAGATTTTAATATGGCCAAGGATTCAATTGAGAAAATGGAAAAATGTGGTGAAATATTTTCAGCGCAAAGAAGAATTCCATTGTTGTTGACAATTGCCAAGCCAGCACTATCCTCGTTTTTGGAACCATCAGTATATAAAGTGTTCCACGTTGTTATTGGGAAGAAATTTAAAAGCTCTTGAAAGTATTGAGTGAATACCCTTTAGGAGTTTTATCTTTCAAATATTTGGATAGGCTGATGTTAAAAGCATCTAGTGGGAGCAGCCAAGGAGGGAATTTTTCAATTGCTAAGCTTTTAATATTTGGACACAGTTCGATATCTTTGATGAAAGATAATGCATTGTACAAAGTCGATGGTTGCTTAGGTGTTTTCTTTCTTTTAAGTATTTTGGCAGCGTCATTATGAATAGGGGATAGATATGAACTGCAAATTTTTGGAATAAGTAGAGATGTTAGTATGTCCCTACGTTCTTCGATTGTTGGGAATCCGCCTTCAGTGAACATGTTTTTGATTGGAGTTGTTTTAAATGCTCTTAAGGATGATCTGATTGCTGCGCTGTACGTTGGTTTGAGGAGTTTTAGGTTCGACTTAGCACACTTTCCAAATATTGCCAATCCGTACTCAATCTTTGATAATAATACTAGCTTAGTTATTTGGATAAGAGTATTAGTGTGGGCATAGCTATGTTTAGATGACAAATATCTTACAATGTTAAGCCTAGATACAAGCTTATTTTTTAGTACAAGGCAATGATTCTTAAAAGTAAACTTACTATCAAATAATACTCCAAGAATATTTAAACTTTTTACATTTTGTATATTTATGTTATTGAAATTAATACTGAAACTAGAACAGTTTATTTTTCTACAAATATGTAGATGTTTGTTTTTACTTAACGAAAATAAAGCGGCCGATTAGATACTCCAGTTATTTATTTCATTCAAAACTAAGTTTAATTGATTTTGAGTTCGGTTAAGATCGTTGCATTTGGAAAGTAAATACAAGTCATCCGCGTATAGAGCGTGATCAATATTTTTGAATCTGATGACAATTTCGCTTAAATCATCATAGGCAATAATAAAAGGGATTACCGACAGTGGTGACCCTTGGGGTATACCATTATATAAATTATGAATGCAAGAGAAGGAATTATTTACTTTTGATCTGAATTTCCGGTTGGAAAGAAAGGATTTAACAAAATTACACATTTTGGGTCCTAGTTTCCATTTACGTTATTTGTTTAAAATAACATGAATACCGATCCGATCGAAAGATTTCTCAAATTCTTATGATACTATGGATACATGATTTTTACATGAGAGGGTTGAAATATGAAAAAATCCTATCAGCGAACCTCTGAATAATTCAGAAATACCAACACATGTGGGAACACACATTCATATTGACATATACTTCAACGACAAGTATACTTTCCTTGTAACAGTAGATAAGTATTCTAAATATATAATCCTTCGGGAAATTGAAACTCGAAACAGACTGTACGACGTTATGGAAGAAGTCTTATCTAATTATTTACCAAAATGTGAACGAATCATGACATATAACGAGAAGGTGAACCAAATGTGTTTGAAATACAACATAACTTAAGTAGAAACTCCAGTATACGGATCGACAGCGAACGGTCAAATCGAACGTGTAAACGGTACAATAACTAATCTGTCTAGAATATTCACAATTCAGAATAAAACAAGACTCATCGAGGAAATATTTAGAACAGTGCGTGAGTTAAAAAATTCTATGCACTCAGTTACAGGTTTGAAACCTAGAGCCATTTTCTTTAACCAAAATAAATATAGCAATAGTGAAATTATAATAAATAAACTAAACTCAGCATCCAAAAAAGTGATCGAACGTTTAAATAAAGGAACTCGACACAGAGAGTATATAAAAGGAGATAAGATAATGGTAAGAATCACAGGTCTTAGAAAGAAGTCTAAAGATGCCGTGTATCTATTTAAAGAACAAACTTATTTGTTACATGCAACCAACCTGACTTCAATATTTCAACCTTACGTAAATATCATAACTAGTACATAACAACTTACACAAGAAGAAAAAAATTGGTTAATTAAAATCAAGAATCTAGCAGACCAATTACAAGAACTACTAGGCATACTAGATCTTCTAACTTTTTAGGAACAGCTTTCAAATATGTGTTTGGTAATCCAGACCATGATGACTTAGTTAACATAGAAACGAGTATAAATAATCTCGTAGAAAACAATAATAAACAAAAAACTATGAATTCTAGATTTGAAAAAAATTTGCAACAATTTGAAGGTCAGGCCTTAGAGAACATTAAATAATAGAACAAGTGTACGAACAATTATTATTATTGACCAGAACTACTAATGCAGCAAAAAATAATGAATATTTATCAGAAAGCCTAGACTAAAAAGACATTAAAAATATTATTCAACATAAAATAATTCAAGTACCCATAATAATATACTTGAGTACTCTAAGATATTATTAGCTAGAACTGATGAATTCTTCATCACAATATATAAATATCCAATTCTAATTAAATCATGTAAATTATATAAAGTAACACCTTTACGTTCAGATCACGGAAAAATCATTACAGATAAAACAATTGCCTTATGTAACGAAACTTATATAAGAACAAAGAATTGTCAAAATCATCTAAGTAAAAACATTTGTGAAATTAACTTTGAAGAAGAAAATTGTCTTATTCCTTTTTACGTTTAAAGAATATAACTTCAAAATGTAACATTAAACAAGAATACGATTACGACATAGAAATTGAATCCAGTGTGATGTTACTAAGCGGTAAGCATAAGTTAAATAATCAAACAATTAATGGTATAAACTTAGTTACTTATTAAAATACTATAAATCTAGACGATATTTTTTATTTATTTTTTATTATTTTTTTATTTATTGTTTATTAATCTTACAATAAATGTATAGAATAATATATTATCAGCAATAGCATCTTGGGCTTTCTGCTGAGATTTCGCAGAAGTGGGTATAAAGATATATAATACATTTAAACAATTAATAGGTTAATAAATTATTTAACATGTTGTTTCTGTAATATTTAAAAAAAGATATTTTGTTAAAGATTTTGTTTTAACTTGAATAAATTTATATTTATAAATAACGTTTGAGAAGTGAAAGAGGGGTGATTGAGGACACATAGAAAGAAAGTGTTACCACTTCTCCATGAACCACCCAACCACCCCCTCTCATTGAGGGATTAATTTAAATTTAATTTTCTAGTTTCAGTATTTCTAATAATTTGTAAACTTTTTTATGTTTGATTCAGAAGGAAGTACAAGTAAGTGCGAAAGCTTATGGTTAAAGAATTAGGTATATAGAAATACTGTTGTTTCTGCTGCAACCTGAAGTTAAGTGAGTGATTGAAAGAGTTTCATTTGTTTGACAAAAGTGGCATATAGGAGGTGGCTCTTTGTTCAGTAAATGACCGTGAGTAAGTTGAGTGTGTCCAAGACGTAGCCTTAAAAAACATCTGTTCATCCCGGATATAAAGCTTGCGTTCCTTCTGGGTTAACTGATGTATAGTAGTGAAAATATTCATTCCAATTGCCTGCTTTTTTTTAATCCAGTGTGTCCTTATGAGGTTTTTTAGATCAGTTTTTGAAGGCCGGTATTGTTTGATCTCTGCATTTGAGTTTATTATTGCTTTTGCTTCAATGTCAGCTGCTTCATTTCCCTTTATTCCGATATGAGATGGTCTCCAAGCCAACTTTATTTTATCCTTTAGAGAGATTATGTTATCGCGGATGGTATTGATAACTTGGGCACGGTGTTCGATGTTGCCGATAGCTTTGAGTGATGAAAGGCTGTCAGTGCATATTAAGGTTTGCCTGATGGACTTAACCGCAAGTTGTGTAGATTTTAATATGGCCAAGGATTCAATTGAGAAAATGGAAAAATGTGGTGAAATATTTTCAGCGCAAAGAAGAATTCCATTGTTGTTGACAATTGCCAAGCCAGCACTATCCTCGTTTTTGGAACCATCAGTATATAAAGTGTTCCACGTTGTTATTGGGAAGAAATTTAAAAGCTCTTGAAAGTATTGAGTGAATACCCTTTAGGAGTTTTATCTTTCAAATATTTGGATAGGCTGATGTTAAAAGCATCTAGTGGGAGCAGCCAAGGAGGGAATTTTTCAATTGCTAAGCTTTTAATATTTGGACACAGTTCGATATCTTTGATGAAAGATAATGCATTGTACAAAGTCGATGGTTGCTTAGGTGTTTTCTTTCTTTTAAGTATTTTGGCAGCGTCATTATGAATAGGGGATAGATATGAACTGCAAATTTTTGGAATAAGTAGAGATGTTAGTATGTCCCTACGTTCTTCGATTGTTGGGAATCCGCCTTCAGTGAACATGTTTTTGATTGGAGTTGTTTTAAATGCTCTTAAGGATGATCTGATTGCTGCGCTGTACGTTGGTTTGAGGAGTTTTAGGTTCGACTTAGCACACTTTCCAAATATTGCCAATCCGTACTCAATCTTTGATAATAATACTAGCTTAGTTATTTGGATAAGAGTATTAGTGTGGGCATAGCTATGTTTAGATGACAAATATCTTACAATGTTAAGCCTAGATACAAGCTTATTTTTTAGTACAAGGCAATGATTCTTAAAAGTAAACTTACTATCAAATAATACTCCAAGAATATTTAAACTTTTTACATTTTGTATATTTATGTTATTGAAATTAATACTGAAACTAGAACAGTTTATTTTTCTACAAATATGTAGATGTTTGTTTTTACTTAACGAAAATAAAGCGGCCGATTAGATACTCCAGTTATTTATTCCATTCAAAACTAAGTTTAATTGATTTTGAGTTCGGTTAAGATCGTTGCATTTGGAAAGTAAATACAAGTCATCCGCGTATAGAGCGTGATCAATATTTTTGAATCTGATGACAATTTCGCTTAAATCATCATAGGCAATAATAAAAGGGATTACCGACAGTGGTGACCCTTGGGGTATACCATTATATAAATTATGAATGCAAGAGAAGGAATTATTTACTTTTGATCTGAATTTCCGGTTGGAAAGAAAGGATTTAACAAAATTACACATTTTGGGTCCTAGTTTCCATTTACGTTATTTGTTTAAAATAACATGAATACCGATCCGATCGAAAGATTTCTCAAATTCTTATGATACTATGGATACATGATTTTTACATGAGAGGGTTGAAATATGAAAAAATCCTATCAGCGAACCTCTGAATAATTCAGAAATACCAACACATGTGGGAACACACATTCATATTGACATATACTTCAACGACAAGTATACTTTCCTTGTAACAGTAGATAAGTATTCTAAATATATAATCCTTCGGGAAATTGAAACTCGAAACAGACTGTACGACGTTATGGAAGAAGTCTTATCTAATTATTTACCAAAATGTGAACGAATCATGACATATAACGAGAAGGTGAACCAAATGTGTTTGAAATACAACATAACTTAAGTAGAAACTCCAGTATACGGATCGACAGCGAACGGTCAAATCGAACGTGTAAACGGTACAATAACTATCTGTCTAGAATATTCACAATTCAGAATAAAACAAGACTCATCGAGGAAATATTTAGAACAGTGCGTGAGTTAAAAAATTCTATGCACTCAGTTACAGGTTTGAAACCTAGAGACATTTTCTTTAACCAAAATAAATATAGCAATAGTGAAATTATAATAAATAAACTAAACTCAGCATCCAAAAAAGTGATCGAACGTTTAAATAAAGGAACTCGACACAGAGAGTATATAAAAGGAGATAAGATAATGGTAAGAATCACAGGTCTTAGAAAGAAGTCTAAAGCCAGATACATAAGAAGAATAGTAGAAGAAGATAAAGAAGACACTAAAGTCTCTAAAGAAGGAATACAAATTCACAAGGATAACATAAAAAATTATCACTTTTCAGACGACGAGAATATTAATATTCCTAACATTACTAGGAATTGTACAGAATCAAGAATGGCAAGGAAACACTCATATAACTGAGTTACTCAACAAGAAGTTTATACTTACACAAACAGATGCCGTGTATCTATTTAAAGAACAAACTTATTTGTTACATGCAACCAACCTGACTTCAATATTTCAACCTTACGTAAATATCATAACTAGTACATAACAACTTACACAAGAAGAAAAAAATTGGTTAATTAAAATCAAGAATCTAGCAGACCAATTACAAGAACTACTAGGCATACTAGATCTTCTAACTTTTTAGGAACAGCTTTCAAATATGTGTTTGGTAATCCAGACCATGATGACTTAGTTAACATAGAAACGAGTATAAATAATCTCGTAGAAAACAATAATAAACAAAAAACTATGAATTCTAGATTTGAAAAAAATTTGCAACAATTTGAAGGTCAGGCTTTAGAGAACATTAAATAATAGAACAAGTGTACGAACAATTATTATTATTGACCAGAACTACTAATGCAGCAAAAAATAATGAATATTTATTAGAAAGCCTAGAATAAAAAGACATTAAAAATATTATTCAACATAAAATAATTCAAGTACCCATAATAATATACTTGAGTACTCTAAGATATTATTAGCTAGAACTGATGAATTCTTCATCACAATATATAAATATCCAATTCTAATTAAATCATGTAAATTATATAAAGTAACACCTTTACGTTCAGAACACGGAAAAATCATTACAGATAAAACAATTGCCTTATGTAACGAAACTTATATAAGAACAAAGAATTGTCAAAATCATCTAAGTAAAAACATTTGTGAAATTAACTTTGAAGAAGAAAATTGTCTTATTCCTTTTTACGTTTAAAGAATATAACTTCAAAATGTAACATTAAACAAGAATACGATTACGACATACAAATTGAATCCAGTGTGATGTTACTAAGCGGTAAGCATAAGTTAAATAATCAAACAATTAAAGGTATAAACTTAGTTACTTATTAAAATACTATAAATCTAGACGATATTTTTTATTTATTTTTTATTATTTTTTTATTTATTGTTTATTAATCTTACAATAAATGTATAGAATAATATATTATCAGCAATAGCATCTTGGGCTTTCTGCTGAGATTTCGCAGAAGTGGGTATAAAGATATATAATACATTTAAACAATTAATAGGTTAATAAATTATTTAACATGTTGTTTCTGTAATATTTAAAAAAATATATTTTGTTAAAGATTTTGTTTTAACTTGAATAAATTTATATTTATAAATAACGTTTGAGAAGTGAAAGAGGGGTGATTGAGGACATATAGAAAGAAAGTGTTACCACTTCTCCATGAACCACCCAACCACCCCCTCTCATTGAGGGATTAATTTAAATTTAATTTTCTAGTTTCAGTATTTCTAATAATTTGTAAACTTTTTTATGTTTGATTCAGAAGGAAGTACAAGTAAGTGCGAAAGCTTATGGTTAAAGAATTAGGTATATAGAAATACTGTTGTTTCTGCTGCAACCTGAAGTTAAGTGAGTGATTGAAAGAGTTTTATTTGTTTGACAAAAGTGGCATATAGGAGGTGGCTCTTTGTTCAGTAAATGACCGTGAGTAAGTTGAGTGTGTCCAAGACGTAGCCTTAAAAAACATCTGTTCATCCCGGATATAAAGCTTGCGTTCCTTCTGGGTTAACTGATGTATAGTAGTGAAAATATTCATTCCAATTGCCTGCTTTTTTTTAATCCAGTGTGTCCTTATGAGGTTTTTTAGATCAGTTTTTGAAGGCCGGTATTGTTTGATCTCTGCATTTGAGTTTGTTATTGCTTTTGCTTCAATGTCAGCTGCTTCATTTCCCTTTATTCCGATATGAGATGGTATCCAAGCCAACTTTATTTTATCCTTTAGAGAGATTATGTTATCGCGGATGTAATTGATAACTTGGGCACGGTGTTTGATGTTGCCGATAGCTTTGAGTGATGAAAGGCTGTCAGTGCATATTAAGGTTTGCCTGTTGGACTTAACCGCAAGTTGTGTAGATTTTAATATGGCCAAGGATTAAATTGAGAAAATGGAAAAATGTGGTGAAATATTTTCAGCGCAAAGAAGAATTCCATTGTTGTTGACAATTGCCAAGCCAGCACTATCCTCGTTTTTGGAACCATCAGTATATAAAGTGTTCCACGTTGTTATTGGGAAGAAATTTAAAAGCTCTTGAAAGTATTGAGTGAATACCCTTTAGGAGTTTTATCTTTCAAATATTTGGATAGGCTGATGTTAAAAGCATCTAGTGGGAGCAGCCAAGGAGGGAATTTTTCAATTGCTAAGCTTTTAATATTTGGACACAGTTCGATATCTTTGATGAAAGATAATGCATTGTACAAAGTCGATGGTTGCTTAGGTGTTTTCTTTCTTTTAAGTATTTTGGCAGCGTCATTATGAATAGGGGATAGATATGAACTGCAAATTTTTGGAATAAGTAGAGATGTTAGTATGTCCCTACGTTCTTCGATTGTTGGGAATCCGCCTTCAGTGAACATGTTTTTGATTGGAGTTGTTTTAAATGCTCTTAAGGATGATCTGATTGCTGCGCTGTACGTTGGTTTGAGGAGTTTTAGGTTCGACTTAGCACACTTTCCAAATATTGCCAATCCGTACTCAATCTTTGATAATAATACTAGCTTAGTTATTTGGATAAGAGTATTAGTGTGGACATAGCTATGTTTAGATGACAAATATCTTACAATGTTAAGCCTAGATACAAGCTTATTTTTTAGTACAAGGCAATGATTCTTAAAAGTAAACTTACTATCAAATAATACTCCAAGAATATTTAAACTTTTTACATTTTGTATATTTATGTTATTGAAATTAATACTGAAACTAGAACAGTTTATTTTTCTACAAATATGTAGATGTTTGTTTTTACTTAACGAAAATAAAGCGGCCGATTAGATACTCCAGTTATTTATTTCATTCAAAACAAAGTTTAATTGATTTTGAGTTCGGTTAAGATCGTTGCATTTGGAAAGTAAATACAAGTCATCCGCGTATAGAGCGTGATCAATATTTTTGAATCTGATGACAATTTCGCTTAAATCATCATAGGCAATAATAAAAGGGATTACCGACAGTGGTGACCCTTGGGGTATACCATTATATAAATTATGAATGCAAGAGAAGGAATTATTTACTTTTGATCTGAATTTCCGGTTGGAAAGAAAGGATTTAACAAAATTACACATTTTGGGTCCTAGGTTCCATTTACGTTATTTGTTTAAAATAACATGAATACCGATCCGATCGAAAGATTTCTCAAATTCTTATGATACTATGGATACATGATTTTTACATGAGAGGGTTGAAATATGAAAAAATCCTATCAGCGAACCTCTGAATAATTCAGAAATACCAACACATGTGGGAACACACATTCATATTGACATATACTTCAACGACAAGTATACTTTCCTTGTAACAGTAGATAAGTATTCTAAATATATAATCCTTCGGGAAATTGAAACTCGAAACAGACTGTACGACGTTATGGAAGAAGTCTTATCTAATTATTTACCAAAATGTGAACGAATCATGACATATAACGAGAAGGTGAACCAAATGTGTTTGAAATACAACATAACTTAAGTAGAAACTCCAGTATACAGATCGACAGCGAACGGTCAAATCGAACGTGTAAACGGTACAATAACTAATCTGTCTAGAATATTCACAATTCAGAATAAAACAAGACTCATCGAGGAAATATTTAGAACAGTGCGTGAGTTAAAAAATTCTATGCACTCAGTTACAGGTTTGAAACCTAGAGACATTTTCTTATTTTCTTTAACCAAAATAAATATAGCAATAGTGAAATTATAATAAATAAACTAAACTCAGCATCCCAAAAAGTGATCGAACGTTTAAATAAAGGAACTCGACACAGAGAGTATATAAAAGGAGATAAGATAATGGTAAGAATCACAGGTCTTAGAAAGAAGTCTAAAGCCAGATACATAAGAAGAATAGTAGAAGAAGATAAAGAAGACACTAAAGTCTCTAAAGAAGGAATACAAATTCACAAGGATAACATAAAAAATTATCACTTTTCAGACGACGAGAATATTAATATTCCTAACATTACTAGGAATTGTACAGAATCAAGAATGGCAAGGAAACACTCATATAACTGAGTTACTCAACAAGAAGTTTATACTTACACAAACAGATGCCGTGTATCTATTTAAAGAACAAACTTATTTGTTACATGCAACCAACCTGACTTCAATATTTCAACCTTACGTAAATATCATAACTAGTACATAACAACTTACACAAGAAGAAAAAAATTGGTTAATTAAAATCAAGAATCTAGCAGACCAATTACAAGAACTACTAGGCATACTAGATCTTCTAACTTTTTAGGAACAGCTTTCAAATATGTGTTTGGTAATCCAGACCATGATGACTTAGTTAACATAGAAACGAGTATAAATAATCTCGTAGAAAACAATAATAAACAAAAAACTATGAATTCTAGATTTGAAAAAAATTTGCAACAATTTGAAGGTCAGGCTTTAGAGAACATTAAATAATAGAACAAGTGTACGAACAATTATTATTATTGACCAGAACTACTAATGCAGCAAAAAATAATGAATATTTATTAGAAAGCCTAGAATAAAAAGACATTAAAAATATTATTCAACATAAAATAATTCAAGTACCCATAATAATATACTTGAGTACTCTAAGATATTATTAGCTAGAACTGATGAATTCTTCATCACAATATATAAATATCCAATTCTAATTAAATCATGTAAATTATATAAAGTAACACCTTTACGTTCAGAACACGGAAAAATCATTACAGATAAAACAATTGCCTTATGTAACGAAACTTATATAAGAACAAAGAATTGTCAAAATCATCTAAGTAAAAACATTTGTGAAATTAACTTTGAAGAAGAAAATTGTCTTATTCCTTTTTACGTTTAAAGAATATAACTTCAAAATGTAACATTAAACAAGAATACGATTACGACATACAAATTGAATCCAGTGTGATGTTACTAAGCGGTAAGCATAAGTTAAATAATCAAACAATTAAAGGTATAAACTTAGTTACTTATTAAAATACTATAAATCTAGACGATATTTTTTATTTATTTTTTATTATTTTTTTATTTATTGTTTATTAATCTTACAATAAATGTATAGAATAATATATTATCAGCAATAGCATCTTGGGCTTTCTGCTGAGATTTCGCAGAAGTGGGTATAAAGATATATAATACATTTAAACAATTAATAGGTTAATAAATTATTTAACATGTTGTTTCTGTAATATTTAAAAAAATATATTTTGTTAAAGATTTTGTTTTAACTTGAATAAATTTATATTTATAAATAACGTTTGAGAAGTGAAAGAGGGGTGATTGAGGACATATAGAAAGAAAGTGTTACCACTTCTCCATGAACCACCCAACCACCCCCTCTCATTGAGGGATTAATTTAAATTTAATTTTCTAGTTTCAGTATTTCTAATAATTTGTAAACTTTTTTATGTTTGATTCAGAAGGAAGTACAAGTAAGTGCGAAAGCTTATGGTTAAAGAATTAGGTATATAGAAATACTGTTGTTTCTGCTGCAACCTGAAGTTAAGTGAGTGATTGAAAGAGTTTTATTTGTTTGACAAAAGTGGCATATAGGAGGTGGCTCTTTGTTCAGTAAATGACCGTGAGTAAGTTGAGTGTGTCCAAGACGTAGCCTTAAAAAACATCTGTTCATCCCGGATATAAAGCTTGCGTTCCTTCTGGGTTAACTGATGTATAGTAGTGAAAATATTCATTCCAATTGCCTGCTTTTTTTTAATCCAGTGTGTCCTTATGAGGTTTTTTAGATCAGTTTTTGAAGGCCGGTATTGTTTGATCTCTGCATTTGAGTTTGTTATTGCTTTTGCTTCAATGTCAGCTGCTTCATTTCCCTTTATTCCGATATGAGATGGTATCCAAGCCAACTTTATTTTATCCTTTAGAGAGATTATGTTATCGCGGATGTAATTGATAACTTGGGCACGGTGTTTGATGTTGCCGATAGCTTTGAGTGATGAAAGGCTGTCAGTGCATATTAAGGTTTGCCTGTTGGACTTAACCGCAAGTTGTGTAGATTTTAATATGGCCAAGGATTAAATTGAGAAAATGGAAAAATGTGGTGAAATATTTTCAGCGCAAAGAAGAATTCCATTGTTGTTGACAATTGCCAAGCCAGCACTATCCTCGTTTTTGGAACCATCAGTATATAAAGTGTTCCACGTTGTTATTGGGAAGAAATTTAAAAGCTCTTGAAAGTATTGAGTGAATACCCTTTAGGAGTTTTATCTTTCAAATATTTGGATAGGCTGATGTTAAAAGCATCTAGTGGGAGCAGCCAAGGAGGGAATTTTTCAATTGCTAAGCTTTTAATATTTGGACACAGTTCGATATCTTTGATGAAAGATAATGCATTGTACAAAGTCGATGGTTGCTTAGGTGTTTTCTTTCTTTTAAGTATTTTGGCAGCGTCATTATGAATAGGGGATAGATATGAACTGCAAATTTTTGGAATAAGTAGAGATGTTAGTATGTCCCTACGTTCTTCGATTGTTGGGAATCCGCCTTCAGTGAACATGTTTTTGATTGGAGTTGTTTTAAATGCTCTTAAGGATGATCTGATTGCTGCGCTGTACGTTGGTTTGAGGAGTTTTAGGTTCGACTTAGCACACTTTCCAAATATTGCCAATCCGTACTCAATCTTTGATAATAATACTAGCTTAGTTATTTGGATAAGAGTATTAGTGTGGGCATAGCTATGTTTAGATGACAAATATCTTACAATGTTAAGCCTAGATACAAGCTTATTTTTTAGTACAAGGCAATGATTCTTAAAAGTAAACTTACTATCAAATAATACTCCAAGAATATTTAAACTTTTTACATTTTGTATATTTATGTTATTGAAATTAATACTGAAACTAGAACAGTTTATTTTTCTACAAATATGTAGATGTTTGTTTTTACTTAACGAAAATAAAGCGGCCGATTAGATACTCCAGTTATTTATTTCATTCAAAACAAAGTTTAATTGATTTTGAGTTCGGTTAAGATCGTTGCATTTGGAAAGTAAATACAAGTCATCCGCGTATAGAGCGTGATCAATATTTTTGAATCTGATGACAATTTCGCTTAAATCATCATAGGCAATAATAAAAGGGATTACCGACAGTGGTGACCCTTGGGGTATACCATTATATAAATTATGAATGCAAGAGAAGGAATTATTTACTTTTGATCTGAATTTCCGGTTGGAAAGAAAGGATTTAACAAAATTACACATTTTGGGTCCTAGTTTCCATTTACGTTATTTGTTTAAAATAACATGAATACCGATCCGATCGAAAGATTTCTCAAATTCTTATGATACTATGGATACATGATTTTTACATGAGAGGGTTGAAATATGAAAAAATCCTATCAGCGAACCTCTGAATAATTCAGAAATACCAACACATGTGGGAACACACATTCATATTGACATATACTTCAACGACAAGTATACTTTCCTTGTAACAGTAGATAAGTATTCTAAATATATAATCCTTCGGGAAATTGAAACTCGAAACAGACTGTACGACGTTATGGAAGAAGTCTTATCTAATTATTTACCAAAATGTGAACGAATCATGACATATAACGAGAAGGTGAACCAAATGTGTTTGAAATACAACATAACTTAAGTAGAAACTCCAGTATACGGATCGACAGCGAACGGTCAAATCGAACGTGTAAACGGTACAATAACTAATCTGTCTAGAATATTCACAATTCAGAATAAAACAAGACTCATCGAGGAAATATTTAGAACAGTGCGTGAGTTAAAAAATTCTATGCACTCAGTTACAGGTTTGAAACCTAGAGACATTTTCTTTAACCAAAATAAATATAGCAATAGTGAAATTATAATAAATAAACTAAACTCAGCATCCAAAAAAGTGATCGAACGTTTAAATAAAGGAACTCGACACAGAGAGTATATAAAAGGAGATAAGATAATGGTAAGAATCACAGGTCTTAGAAAGAAGTCTAAAGCCAGATACATAAGAAGAATAGTAGAAGAAGATAAAGAAGACACTAAAGACTCTAAAGAAGGAATACAAATTCACAAGGATAACATAAAAAATTATCACTTTTCAGACGACGAGAATATTAATATTCCTAACATTACTAGGAATTGTACAGAATCAAGAATGGCAAGGAAACACTCATATAACTGAGTTACTCAACAAGAAGTTTATACTTACACAAACAGATGCCGTGTATCTATTTAAAGAACAAACTTATTTGTTACATGCAACCAACCTGACTTCAATATTTCAACCTTACGTAAATATCATAACTAGTACATAACAACTTACACAAGAAGAAAAAAATTGGTTAATTAAAATCAAGAATCTAGCAGACCAATTACAAGAACTACTAGGCATACTAGATCTTCTAACTTTTTAGGAACAGCTTTCAAATATGTGTTTGGTAATCCAGACCATGATGACTTAGTTAACATAGAAACGAGTATAAATAATCTCGTAGAAAACAATAATAAACAAAAAACTATGAATTCTAGATTTGAAAAAAATTTGCAACAATTTGAAGGTCAGGCCTTAGAGAACATTAAATAATAGAACAAGTGTACGAACAATTATTATTATTGACCAGAACTACTAATGCAGCAAAAAATAATGAATATTTATCAGAAAGCCTAGACTAAAAAGACATTAAAAATATTATTCAACATAAAATAATTCAAGTACCCATAATAATATACTTGAGTACTCTAAGATATTATTAGCTAGAACTGATGAATTCTTCATCACAATATATAAATATCCAATTCTAATTAAATCATGTAAATTATATAAAGTAACACCTTTACGTTCAGAACACGGAAAAATCATTACAGATAAAACAATTGCCTTATGTAACGAAACTTATATAAGAACAAAGAATTGTCAAAATCATCTAAGTAAAAACATTTGTGAAATTAACTTTGAAGAAGAAAATTGTCTTATTCCTTTTTACGTTTAAAGAATATAACTTCAAAATGTAACATTAAACAAGAATACGATTACGACATAGAAATTGAATCCAGTGTGATGTTACTAAGCGGTAAGCATAAGTTAAATAATCAAACAATTAATGGTATAAACTTAGTTACTTATTAAAATACTATAAATCTAGACGATATTTTTTATTTATTTTTTATTATTTTTTTATTTATTGTTTATTAATCTTACAATAAATGTATAGAATAATATATTATCAGCAATAGCATCTTGGGCTTTCTGCTGAGATTTCGCAGAAGTGGGTATAAAGATATATAATACATTTAAACAATTAATAGGTTAATAAATTATTTAACATGTTGTTTCTGTAATATTTAAAAAAAGATATTTTGTTAAAGATTTTGTTTTAACTTGAATAAATTTATATTTATAAATAACGTTTGAGAAGTGAAAGAGGGGTGATTGAGGACACATAGAAAGAAAGTGTTACCACTTCTCCATGAACCACCCAACCACCCCCTCTCATTGAGGGATTAATTTAAATTTAATTTTCTAGTTTCAGTATTTCTAATAATTTGTAAACTTTTTTATGTTTGATTCAGAAGGAAGTACAAGTAAGTGCGAAAGCTTATGGTTAAAGAATTAGGTATATAGAAATACTGTTGTTTCTGCTGCAACCTGAAGTTAAGTGAGTGATTGAAAGAGTTTCATTTGTTTGACAAAAGTGGCATATAGGAGGTGGCTCTTTGTTCAGTAAATGACCGTGAGTAAGTTGAGTGTGTCCAAGACGTAGCCTTAAAAAACATCTGTTCATCCCGGATATAAAGCTTGCGTTCCTTCTGGGTTAACTGATGTATAGTAGTGAAAATATTCATTCCAATTGCCTGCTTTTTTTTAATCCAGTGTGTCCTTATGAGGTTTTTTAGATCAGTTTTTGAAGGCCGGTATTGTTTGATCTCTGCATTTGAGTTTGTTATTGCTTTTGCTTCAATGTCAGCTGCTTCATTTCCCTTTATTCCGATATGAGATGGTATCCAAGCCAACTTTATTTTATCCTTTAGAGAGATTATGTTATCGCGGATGTTATCGATAACTTGGGCACGGTGTTTGATGTTGCCGATAGCTTTGAGTGATGAAAGGCTGTCAGTGCATATTAAGGTTTGCCTGTTGGACTTAACCGCATGTTGTGTAGATTTTAATATGGCCAAGGATTCAATTGAGAAAATGAAAAAATGTGGTGAAATATTTTCAGCGCAAAGAAGAATTCCATTGTTGTTGACAATTGCCAGGCCAGCACTATCCTCGTTTTTGGAACCATTAGTATATAAAGTGTTCCACGTTGTTATTGGGAAGAAATTTAAAAGCTCTTGAAAGTATTGAGTGAATACCCTTTAGGAGTTTTATCTTTCAAATATTTGGATAGGCTGATGTTAAAAGCATCTAGTGGGAGCAGCCAAGGAGGGTATTTTTCAATTGCTGAGCTTTTAATATTTGGACACAGTTCGATATCTTTGATGAAAGATAATGCATTGTACAAAGTCGATGGTTGCTTAGGTGTGTTCTTTCTTTTAAGTATTTTGGCAGCGTCATTACGAATAGGGGATAGATATGAACTGCAAATTTTTGGAATAAGTAGAGATGTTAGTACGTCCCTACGTTCTTCGATTGTTGGGAATCCGCCTTCAGTGAACATGTTTTTGATTGGAGTTGTTTTAAATGCTCTTAAGGATGATCTGATTGCTGCGCTGTACGTTGGTTTGAGGAGTTTTAGGTTCGACTTAGCACACTTTCCAAATATTGCCAATCCGTACTCAATCTTTGATAATAATACTAGCTTAGTTATTTGGATAAGAGTATTAGTGTGGGCATAGCTATGTTTAGATGACAAATATCTTACAATGTTAAGCCTAAATACAAGCTTATTTTTTTAGTACAAGGCAATGATTCTTAAAAGTAAACTTACTATCAAATAATACTCCAAGAATATTTAAACTTTTTACATTTTGTATATTTATGTTATTGAAATTAATACTGAAACTAGAACAGTTTATTTTTCTACAAATATGTAGATGTTTGTTTTTACTTAACGAAAATAAAGCGCCCGATTAGATACTCCAGTTATTTATTTCATTCAAAACTAAGTTTAATTGATTTTGAGTTCGGTTAAGATCGTTGCATTTGGAAAGTAAATACAAGTCATCCGCGTATAGAGCGTGATCAATATTTTTGAATCTGATGACAATTTCGCTTAAATCATCATAGGCAATAATAAAAGGGATTACCGACAGTGGTGACCCTTGGGGTATACCATTATATAAATTATGAATGCAAGAGAAGGAATTATTTACTTTTGATCTGAATTTCCGGTTGGAAAGAAAGGATTTAACAAAATTACACATTTTGGGTCCTAAGTTCCATTTACGTTATTTGTTTAAAATAACATGAATACCGATCCGATCGAAAGATTTCTCAAATTCTAATGATACTATGGATACATGATTTTTACATGAGAGGGTTGAAATATGAAAAAATCCTATCAGCGAACCTCTGAATAATTCAGAAATACCAACACATGTGGGAACACACATTCATATTGACATATACTTCAACGACAAGTATACTTTCCTTGTAACAGTAGATAAGTATTCTAAATATATAATCCTTCGGGAAATTGAAACTCGAAACAGACTGTACGACGTTATGGAAGAAGTCTTATCTAATTATTTCCCAAAATGTGAACGACTCATGACATATAACGAGAAGGTGAACCAAATGTGTTTGAAATACAACATAACTTAAGTAGAAACTCCAGTATACAGATCGACAGCGAACGGTCAAGTCGAACGTGTAAACGGTACAATAACTAATCTGTCTAGAATATTCACAATTCAGAATAAAGCAAGACTCATCGAGGAAATATTTAGAACAGTGCGTGAGTTAAAAAATTCTATACATTCAGTTACAGGTTTGAAACCTAGAGACATTTTCTTTAACCAAAATAAATATAGCAATAGTGAAATTATAATAAATAAACTAAACTCAGCATCCAAAAAAGTGATCGAACGTTTAAATAAAGGAACTCGACATAGAGAGTATAAAAAGAAGATAAGATAATGGTAAGAATCACAGGTCTTAGAAAGAAGTCTAAAGCCAGATACATAAGAAGAATAGTAGAAGAAGATAAAGAAGGCACTATAGTCTCTAAAGAAGGAATAAAAATTCACAAGGATAACATAGAAAATTATCACTTTTCAGACAACGAGAATATTAATATTACTAACATTACTAGGAATTGTACAGAATCAAGAATGGCAAGGAAACACTCATATAACTGAGTTACTCAACAAGAAGTTTATACTTACACAAACAGATGCCGTGTATCTATTTAAAGAACAAACTTATTTGTTACATGCAACCAACCTAACTTCAATATTTCAACCTTACGTAAATATCATAACTAGTACATAACAACTTACACAAGAAGAAAAAAATTGGTTAATTAAAATCAAGAATCTAGCAGACCAATTACAAGAACTACTAGGCATACTAGATCTTCTAACTTTTTGAGAACAGCTTTCAAATATGTGTTTGGTAATCCAGACCATGATGACTTAGTTAACATAGAAACGAGTATAAATAATCTCGTAGAAAACAATAATAAACAAAAAACTATGAATTCTAGATTTGAAAAAAATTTGCAACAATTTGAAGGTCAGGCTTTAGAGAACATTAAATAATAGAACAAGTGTACGAACAATTATTATTATTGACCAGAACTACTAATGCAGCAAAAAATAATGAATATTTATTAGAAAGCCTAGAATAAAAAGACATTAAAAATATTATTCAACATAAAATAATTCAAGTACCCATAATAATACACTTGAGTACTCTAAGATATTATTAGCTAGAACTGATGAATTCTTCATCACAATATATAAATATCCAATTCTAATTAAATCATGTAAATTATATAAAGTAACACCTTTACGTTCAGAACACGGAAAAATCATTACAGATAAAACAATTGCCTTATGTAACGAAACTTATATAAGAACAAAGAATTGTCAAAATCATCTAAGTAAAAACATTTGTGAAATTAACTTTGAAGAAGAAAATTGTCTTATTCCTTTTTACGTTTAAAGAATATAACTTCAAAATGTAACATTAAACAAGAATACGATTACGACATAGAAATTGAATCCAGTGTGATGTTACTAAGCGGTAAGCATAAGTTAAATAATCAAACAATTAATGGTATAAACTTAGTTACTTATTAAAATACTATAAATCTAGACGATATTTTTTATTTATTTTTTATTATTTTTTTATTTATTGTTTATTAATCTTACAATAAATGTATAGAATAATATATTATCAGCAATAGCATCTTGGGCTTTCTGCTGAGATTTCGCAGAAGTGGGTATAAAGATATATAATACATTTAAACAATTAATAGGTTAATAAATTATTTAACATGTTGTTTCTGTAATATTTAAAAAAAGATATTTTGTTAAAGATTTTGTTTTAACTTGAATAAATTTATATTTATAAATAACGTTTGAGAAGTGAAAGAGGGGTGATTGAGGACACATAGAAAGAAAGTGTTACCACTTCTCCATGAACCACCCAACCACCCCCTCTCATTGAGGGATTAATTTAAATTTAATTTTCTAGTTTCAGTATTTCTAATAATTTGTAAACTTTTTTATGTTTGATTCAGAAGGAAGTACAAGTAAGTGCGAAAGCTTATGGTTAAAGAATTAGTTATATAGAAATACTGTTGTTTCTGCTGCAACCTGAAGTTAAGTGAGTGATTGAAAGAGTTTAATTTGTTTGACAAAAGTGGCATATAGGAGGTGGCTCTTTGTTCAGTAAATGACCGTGAGTAAGTTGAGTGTGTCCAAGACGTAGCCTTAAAAAACATGTGTTCATCCCGGATATAAAGCTTGCGTTCCTTCTGGGTTAACTGCTGTATAGTAGTGAAAATATTCATTCCAATTGCCTGCTTTTTTTTTTAATCCAGTGTGTCCTTATGAGGTTTTTTAGATCAGTTTTTGAAGGCCGGTATTGTTTGATCTCTGCATTTGAGTTTGTTATTGCTTTTGCTTCAATGTCAGCTGCTTTATTTCCCTTTATTCCGATATGAGATGGTATCCAAGCCAACTTTATTTTATCCTTTAGAGAGATTATGTTATCGCGGATGTTATTGATAACTTGGGCACGGTGTTTGATGTTGCCGATAGCTTTGAGTGATGAAAGGCTGTCAGTGCATATTAAGGTTTGCCTGTTGGACTTAACCGCAAGTTGTGTAGATTTTAATATGGCCAAGGATTCAATTGAGAAAATGAAAAAATGTGGTGAAATATTTTCAGCGCAAAGAAGAATTCCATTGTTGTTGACAATTGCCAGGCCAGCACTATCCTCGTTTTTGGAACCATCAGTATATAAAGTGTTCCACGTTGTTATTGGGAAGAAATTTAAAAGCTCTTGAAAGTATTGAGTGAATACCCCTTAGGAGTTTTATCTTTCAAATATTTGGATAGGCTGATGTTAAAAGCATCTAGTGGGAGCAGCCAAGGAGGGTATTTTTCAATTGCTAAGCTTTTAATATTTGGACACAGTTCGATATCTTTGATGAAAGATAATGCATTGTACAAAGTCGATGGTTGCTTAGGTGTTTTCTTTCTTTTAAGTATTTTGGCAGCGTCATTATGAATAGGGGATAGATATGAACTGCAAATTTTTGGAATAAGTAGAGATGTAAGTATGTCCCTACGTTCTTCGATTGTTGGGAATCCGCCTTCAGTGAACATGTTTTTGATTGGAGTTGTTTTAAATGCTCTTAAGGATGATCTGGCTTCTGCGCTGTACGTTGGTTTGAGGAGTTTTAGGTTCGACTTAGCACACTTTCCAAATATTGCCAATCCGTACTCAATCTTTGATAATAATACTAGCTTAGTTATTTGGATAAGAGTACTAGTGTGGGCATAGCTATGTTTAGATGACAAATATCTTACAATGTTAAGCCTAGATACAAGCTTATTTTTTAGTACAAGGCAATGATTCTTAAAAGTAAACTTACTATCAAATAATACTCCAAGAATATTTAAACTTTTTAAATTTTGTATATTTATGTTATTGAAATTAATACTGAAACTAGAACAGTTTATTTTTCTACAAATATGTAGATGTTTGTTTTTACTTAACGAAAATAAAGCGCCCGATTAGATACTCCAGTTATTTATTTCATTCAAAACTAAGTTTAATTGATTTTGAGTTCGGTTAAGATCGTTGCATTTGGAAAGTAAATACAAGTCATCCGCGTATAGAGCGTGATCAATATTTTTGAATCTGATGACAATTTCGCTTAAATCATCATAGGCAATAATAAAAGGGATTACCGACAGTGGTGACCCTTGGGGTATACCATTATATAAATTATGAATGCAAGAGAAGGAATTATTTACTTTTGATCTGAATTTCCGGTTGGAAAGAAAGGATTTAACAAAATTACACATTTTGGGTCCTAGGTTCCATTTACGTTATTTGTTTAAGATAACATGAATACCGATCCGATCGAAAGATTTCTCAAATTCTAATGATACTATGGATACATGATTTTTACATGAGAGGGTTGAAATATGAAAAAATCCTATCAGAGAACCTCTGAATAATTCAGAAATACCAACACATGTGGAAACACACATTCATATTGACATATACTTCAACGACAAGTATACTTTCCTTGTAACAGTAGATAAGTATTCTAAATATATAATCCTTCGGGAAATTGAAACTCGAAACAGACTGTACGACGTTATGGAAGAAGTCTTATCTAATTATTTCCCAAAATATGAACGACTCATGACATATAACGAGAAGGTGAACCAAATGTGTTTGAAATACAACATAACTTAAGTAGAAACTCCAGTATACAGATCGACAGCGAACGGTCAAGTCGAACGTGTAAACGGTACAATAACTAATCTGTCTAGAATATTCACAATTCAGAATAAAGCAAGACTCATCGAGGAAATATTTAGAACAGTGCGTGAGTTAAAAAATTCTATACACTCAGTTACAGGTTTGAAACCTAGAGACATTTTCTTTAACCAAAATAAATATAGCAATAGTGAAATTATAATAAATAAACTAAACTCAGCATCCAAAAAAGTGATCGAACGTTTAAATAAAGGAACTCGTCACAGAGAGTATATAAAAGGAGATAAGATAATGGTAAGAATCACAGGTCTTAGAAAGAAGTCTAAAGCCAGATACATAAGAAGAATAGTAGAAGAAGATAAAGAAGACACTATAGTCTCTAAAGAAGGAATACAAACTCACAAGGATAACATAAAAAATTATCACTTTTCAGACGACGAGAATATTAATATTCCTTACATTATTAGGAATTGTACAGAATCAAGAATGGCAAGGAAACACTCATATAACTGAGTTACTCAACAAGAAGTTTATACTTACACAAACAGATGCCGTGTATCTATTTAAAGAACAAACTTATTTGTTACATGCAACCAACCTGACTTCAATATTTCAACCTTACGTAAATATCATAACTAGTACATAACAACTTACACAAGAAGAAAAAAATTGGTTAAGTAAAATCAAGAATCTAGCAGACCAATTACAAGAACTACTAGGCATACTAGATCTTCTAACTTTTTAGGAACAGCTTTCAAATATGTGTTTGGTAATCCAGACCATGATGACTTAGTTAACATAGAAACGAGTATAAATAATCTCGTAGAAAACAATAATAAACAAAAAACTATGAATTCTAGATTTGAAAAAAATTTGCAACAATTTGAAGGTCAGGCCTTAGAGAACATTAAATAATAGAACAAGTGTACGAACAATTATTATTATTGACCAGAACTACTAATGCAGCAAAAAATAATGAATATTTATCAGAAAGCCTAGACTAAAAAGACATTAAAAATATTATTCAACATAAAATAATTCAAGTACCCATAATAATATACTTGAGTACTCTAAGATATTATTAGCTAGAACTGATGAATTCTTCATCACAATATATAAATATCCAATTCTAATTAAATCATGTAAATTATATAAAGTAACACCTTTACGTTCAGAACACGGAAAAATCATTTCAGATAAAACAATTGCCTTATGTAACGAAACTTATATAAGAACAAAGAATTGTCAAAATCATCTAAGTAAAAACATTTGTGAAATTAACTTTGAAGAAGAAAATTGTCTTATTCCTTTTTACGTTTAAAGAATATAACTTCAAAATGTAACATTAAACAAGAATACGATTACGACATACAAATTGAATCCAGTGTGATGTTACTAAGCGGTAAGCATAAGTTAAATAATCAAACAATTAAAGGTATAAACTTAGTTACTTATTAAAATACTATAAATCTAGACGATATTTTTTATTTATTTTTTATTATTTTTTTATTTATTGTTTATTAATCTTACAATAAATGTATAGAATAATATATTATCAGCAATAGCATCTTGGGCTTTCTGCTGAGATTTCGCAGAAGTGGGTATAAAGATATATAATACATTTAAACAATTAATAGGTTAATAAATTATTTAACATGTTGTTTCTGTAATATTTAAAAAAAGATATTTTGTTAAAGATTTTGTTTTAACTTGAATAAATTTATATTTATAAATAACGTTTGAGAAGTGAAAGAGGGGTGATTGAGGACACATAGAAAGAAAGTGTTACCACTTCTCCATGAACCACCCAACCACCCCCTCTCATTGAGGGATTAATTTAAATTTAATTTTCTAGTTTCAGTATTTCTAATAATTTGTAAACTTTTTTATGTTTGATTCAGAAGGAAGTACAAGTAAGTGCGAAAGCTTATGGTTAAAGAATTAGGTATATAGAAATACTGTTGTTTCTGCTGCAACCTGAAGTTAAGTGAGTGATTGAAAGAGTTTTATTTGTTTGACAAAAGTGGCATATAGGAGGTGGCTCTTTGTTCAGTAAATGACCGTGAGTAAGTTGAGTGTGTCCAAGACGTAGCCTTAAAAAAACATCTGTTCATCCCGGATATAAAGCTTGCGTTCCTTCTGGGTTAACTGATGTATAGTAGTGAAAATATTCATTCCAATTGCCTGCTTTTTTTTAATCCAGTGTGTCCTTATGAGGTTTTTTAGATCAGTTTTTGAAGGCCGGTATTGTTTGATCTCTGCATTTGAGTTTGTTATTGCTTTTGCTTCAATGTCAGCTGCTTCATTTCCCTTTATTCCGATATGAGATGGTATCCAAGCCAACTTTATTTTATCCTTTAGAGAGATTATGTTATCGCGGATGTTATTGATAACTTGGGCACGGTGTTTGATGTTGCCGATAGCTTTGAGTGATGAAAGGCTGTCAGTGCATATTAAGGTTTGCCTGTTGGACTTAACCGCAAGTTGTGTAGATTTTAATATGGCCAAGGATTCAATTGAGAAAATGGAAAAATGTGGTGAAATATTTTCAGCGCAAAGAAGAATTCCATTGTTGTTGACAATTGCCAAGCCAGCACTATCCTCGTTTTTGGAACCATCAGTATATAAAGTGTTCCACGTTGTTATTGGGAAGAAATTTAAAAGCTCTTGAAAGTATTGAGTGAATACCCTTTAGGAGTTTTATCTTTCAAATATTTGGATAGGCTGATGTTAAAAGCATCTAGTGGGAGCAGCCAAGGAGGGAATTTTTCAATTGCTAAGCTTTTAATACTTGGACACAGTTAATGATAAAAAAAAGATAATGCATTGTACAAAGTCGATGGTTGCTTAGGTGTTTTCTTTCTTTTAAGTATTTTGGCAGCGTCATTATGAATAGGGGATAGATATGAACTGCAAATTTTTGGAATAAGTAGAGATGTTAGTATGTCCCTACGTTCTTCGATTGTTGGGAATCCGCCTTCAGTGAACATGTTTTTGATTGGAGTTGTTTTAAATGCTCTTAAGGATGATCTGATTGCTGCGCTGTACGTTGGTTTGAGGAGTTTTAGGTTCGACTTAGCACACTTTCCAAATATTGCCAATCCGTACTCAATCTTTGATAATAATACTAGCTTAGTTATTTGGATAAGAGTATTAGTGTGGGCATAGCTATGTTTAGATGACAAATATCTTACAATGTTAAGCCTAGATACAAGCTTATTTTTTAGTACAAGGCAATGATTCTTAAAAGTAAACTTACTATCAAATAATACTCCAAGAATATTTAAACTTTTTACATTTTGTATATTTATGTTATTGAAATTAATACTGAAACTAGAACAGTTTATTTTTCTACAAATATGTAGATGTTTGTTTACTTAACGAAAATAAAGCGCCCGATTAGATACTCCAGTTATTTATTTCATTCAAAACTAAGTTTAATTGATTTTGAGTTCGGTTAAGATCGTTGCATTTGGAAAGTAAATACAAGTCATCCGCGTATAGAGCGTGATCAATATTTTTGAATCTGATGACAATTTCGCTTAAATCATCATAGGCAATAATAAAAGGGATTACCGACAGTGGTGACCCTTGGGGTATACCATTATATAAATTATGAATGCAAGAGAAGGAATTATTTACTTTTGATCTGAATTTCCGGTTGGAAAGAAAGGATTTAACAAAATTACACATTTTGGGTCCTAGGTTCCATTTACGTTATTTGTTTAAAATAACATGAATACCGATCCGATCGAAAGATTTCTCAAATTCTAATGATACTATGGATACATGATTTTTACATGAGAGGGTTGAAATATGAAAAAATCCTATCAGCGAACCTCTGAATAATTCAGAAATACCAACACATGTGGGAACACACATTCATATTGACATATACTTCAACGACAAGTATACTTTCCTTGTAACAGTAGATAAGTATTCTAAATATATAATCCTTCGGGAAATTGAAACTCGAAACAGACTGTACGACGTTATGGAAGAAGTCTTATCTAATTATTTCCCAAAATGTGAACGACTCATGACATATAACGAGAAGGTGAACCAAATGTGTTTGAAATACAACATAACTTAAGTAGAAACTCCAGTATACAGATCGACAGCGAACGGTCAAGTCGAACGTGTAAACGGTACAATAACTAATCTGTCTAGAATATTCACAATTCAGAATAAAGCAAGACTCATCGAGGAAATATTTAGAACAGTGCGTGATTTAAATAATTCTATACACTCAGTTACAGGTTTGAAACCTTGAAACATTTTCTTTAACCAAAATAAATATAGGAATAGTGAAATTATAATAAATAAACTAAACTCAGCATCCAAAAAAGTGATCGAACGTTTAAATAAAGGAACTCGACATAGAGAGTATAAAAAGAAGATAAGATAATGGTAAGAATCACAGGTCTTAGAAAGAAGTCTAAAGCCAGATAAATAAGAAGAATAGTAGAAGAAGATAAAGAAGATACTATAGTCTCTAAAGAAGGAATAAAAATTCACAAGGATAACATAGAAAAATATCACTTTTCAGACGACGAGAATATTAATATTCCTAACATTACTAGGAATTGTACAGAATCAAGAATGGCAAGGAAACACTCATATAACTGAGTTACTCAACAAGAAGTTTATACTTACACAAACAGATGCCGTGTATCTATTTAAAGAACAAACTTATTTGTTACATGCAACCAACCTGACTTCAATATTTCAACCTTACGTAAATATCATAACTAGTACATAACAACTTACACAAGAAGAAAAAAATTAGTTAAGTAAAATCAAGAATCTAGCAGACCAATTACAAGAACTACTAGGCATACTAGATCTTCTAACTTTTTAGGAACAGCTTTCAAATATGTGTTTGGTAATCCAGACCATGATGACTTAGTTAACATAGAAACGAGTATAAATAATCTCGAAGAAAACAATAATAAACAAAACACTATAAATTCTAGATTTGAACAAATTTTGCAACAATTTGAAGGTCAGAGCCTTAGAGAACATTTAATAATAGAACAAGTATACGAACAATTATTATTATTGACCAGAACTAATAATGCAGCAAAAAATAATGAATATTTATCAGAAAGCTTAGACTTTAAAGACATTAAAAATATTATTCAACATGAAATTATTCAAGTACCCATAATAAATATACTTGAGTACTCAACGATATTATTAGCTAGAACTGATGAATTCTTCATCATAATATACAAATATCCAATTCTAATTAAAACCAAACTTATATAAGAACAAAAAATTGTCAAAATCATCTAAGTAAAAACATTTGTGAAATTAACTTTGAAGAAAAAAATTGTCTTATTCCTTTTTACGTTTAAAGAATATAACTTGTAAATGTAATACGATTACGACTTAGAAATTGAATCCAAAGTTATGTTATTAAACGGTAAGCATAAGTTAAATATTCAAACAATTAATGGTTTAAACTTAGTTACTTATGAAAATACTATAAATCTAGACGATAAAAAATACAAAAACACGCATAAGCAAATTAAAGAAGTTATATTAAGAAATCATAATTCAGAGTTTTACACATCGATCAAATAATTAAAGAAGATACAATTTACAAATTCGATGACATAGATACTTTAAAAAAAACTAATTATTCCTTTTGAAGAAAAACAGATATTATCAACTATATACACAATTGTAACACTGATTGTTATTCTAGCATTTACGTATGTAACGATAAAAATGTATAACAGATTGTCAAAAACAAAAAAAGATTGACGCATATAACAAAACTTATGAAAGAGAAATGTTAAAAATAGCCTCGAAAAATCGGACGATTTCGTTTAACAAGGGGGGGGGGAGTTAAGCATCCGTAGCATCGCACGGGTGAACTGCTGAGCATTTCTTGCGAGGCGAGAACAACGGGAGAAACTTTTAAGGAGAGGAATGCAGCTGGCTACTTCGAGTGAACATTTTTTATAAAATAAGGAAAGACATGAAACATTGCATCGATGTTCGAGATGGCAAATTGTTTCAGAGACAATTCTATATATTATTATTCTTTCAAGCCAGTGAAGCAATGTTAGCGAAGCACGTGAGTTATAATCAAGTTTTGGGCATATTAAAGCTTTATAAATTTAGGCCAGATTAGAAGAAGAAAACCTAAGCATTTAACAACATTTTTAGCGATCTCAAATACATGGTCAATCCAACGGGGTAGTGGTTGACACACATACCAATTTTGTATTTGTATTTGTACTTATTTATGTAAGTATTTTAAAACAATATGTCTTTTAAATAATACTTAGAATGTTGTAAGTAATATCATTAATCATTAATAGTTTAAACAAAGCTAATTTTAAATTATTATATATTCAATATTTTGAAATAAAATTAAACAAATTAAAGAAAGTAAAGGTAATTTTACATTATATTTCAATAAATTTAGATAAAAGAAACAGAAATAGAAGAGGAAAGAAACAGAAATGGAAGAAACAAAAATAGAAGTGGAAAAACTTTCAGCAATTGTAAGGATTTCTAAACAAGCCTTTTTTTTATAGTTAGCTTGTACTCTCAGATTGGCAGGCAAGGAGTTCCAAAGGTCTACAGCATGCACAAAGAACTGTTGTTTTGAGGCTCTATATTTATATTTTGCAACAATGAGAATATAACTTCTTTAAGATACTGGGAAAATTAGCTTTTCAAAAAGATAATTTGGATTTTTCGTATGAAAAAGGTTAAACAGAAATGTCAATATAAGAAAATTCACATACTTGTCAAGAGGCATATTGAAAACGGTATTTGCCTGAGCAGAAACATGGTCAAAACTACTCAGTCCGTAGATAAAGCGAACAACGTTGTTAAAGGCTACTTGAAATTTGCGTTTACTGGCGCTATATAAACTGCAAAAAATACGACTACCGTAGAATAGAATTGGTAGAATAACTGTTTTGGCAATTATTAATTAAGTCGAGACCGGGAGAAAACTTGCAGAAAGGTATAGAAAACGCAATGAAGTGTACACTCGTCCAATAGTACCTATGAGGTGATTGTCCCATGTTAGCGTTTGGTTAAAGATTACTCCTAGATTTTTACTGCTTTTACATAATTTAAAGTTGTTGTTGTTGTCCTACACTTGTTAGATCCTCATTTATTTTGACCGTTGCTTCTTCTACCATGCCGATTCTATAGCTCAAGTAAATTTGAACATCATCTGCGTACATATGAATTTTGCTACGCCTGAGTATCGAAGGTAAGTCATTGTTGAACAGTGTGAAAAGAAGTGGGCCCAGAATTGATCCTTGAGGGACACCAGTGATGTAAGGAAGAAATGTCGATAGTTTTGAGTTTTCAAAAACTGCAAATAATGTTATAAGTTGATTTGAATCTAAATAAGATGTAATTTGCCAACTGATAAGTTTCTCAAATGCTTTTGAAATAAATGGAAGAATAGATATCGGTCTGTACTCTTTTTGTTTACATCCTATCCTTTCAGGAATCGGAATAATTTTTGAGGCCTTCCAGAGCTTTGGATGACAGGATTAAGTTATTATTGTGTTAAAAATGTGCGTTAAGAAGGGGGATATAAACGGAAGTATTATTTTTACAAACTTATGGTTCATATTATCTAATCCTATTGTTTCCGATTTAATACCACAAACTGCCTTGTATACATCAACTTCAAAATCTCTATTAAAACTGAAACTTTGGCAAAAACGAAGTATCAATACTCTGTTGGAGGCAGAACTTATAAACTATTTATTGAATTCATCTACATCGCAATCATCATCAATATTCATTATTTTCCTTGAGATATCAAGTGAATTAATATTTGTCCATAGTTTTTTTGATGACACATTGTGAAATTTTGAAGCAAAATATTTTCGTTTAGACTTTTTAATTTCAATATTTATTTTTTTTCGTAGGTTTTTATACTGCACAAACAGTTGTGGCAATCTAAATCTTTTCCATCGTCAAAAAGCGTAGAAAATAAGTTGTTGCATTTCTGATGTTAACCCACCCAGCTGATTACTTTTAATTCGAATTGTGTTTGTTGGTACAAATCTTTCAAAAAGCGAATTAATTTTCAAGGTAAAGTATTCAACCTGTTCATCAATATCTGTGAGATCATAGATATTTTCAAGATTAGATTCAAAAATACCAGCTACCAGAGATTGCATGTCAATCAATAGATCTCGAAACGAAATATTTTTATCTACTAAAATTGGATTTAATACTAAATTATAGAAGGCGACAATCAGGTCGTGTCTGGAGAAGTCAGGAACATCTAGTTGACTGTAGAAGTTAATATTGTCGGGTTGGTTGACCAGAAAAACGTCAAGTAAGGTAGAGCTGGAAGACGTGAAATGAGTAGGGAAGTCACTGTTTGTTGGAAATATATTAATAGACTGCAAATGGTCACAAAAAGTCTTAACCCGTCCATTTTCGCTATCTAAAAGATCTATGTTTAAATCCCCTGCTATTAAAAGTTGATTATAGTTAGGTGATAATTTTTCTAGAATGTCAAAAAAAAAGTGGAGTCTATAATGTTTGGTGGTTTGTATATTACGCAACTTCAATGAATAAGTATTGAACACTTTCATTTTTTTCAGAAACCTTAACAATTTTACTTCTGAAAACTGTCTTCATAAATATGCCCACGCCTCCACCCCTTGATAACACCCGGTCAGATCGATATATGCTATATTTATCCATACTTAAGAACCCACTGTCTATCTTATCTGTCAACCATGTTTCTAAAACGCAAATAATGTCCATTGCTGAATTTTTAAAGGTTTTTTAAACTTTTGTGAACTCATCAAGGTGTTTTGTATGGCTTTGAGCATTTATACGACAAATAGATAATCCATTGTATCTCTTCCGAAAAATATTCAACATTGTTCTTGTTCTGTTAAAGTTTGTAAAACTGCTAGCCTGGGCAAGTCCACTATTATCAACTGCAATCATTACAATTCAGAAAAAGTATATTGCCTCTGAGTAGGAAAAAACAACGGCTCTGTGAAAAAAGGCTAATTTTACATTATACATTTAACATTACTGAAGGTATTTCCAATTCAGAACAATTGTAGCTAAGGAAAAGGTAACGATATAAAAACTTAATGTTAAAAAAGGTAGAAATAATATAAAAATTATTTAAATAATAAAGAGAGGTAAGACTTTTAAGCAATAAATATGATTCTAGTGAAAGATTTATAATATTTAATATAAGTAAGAAAAAGAAAAATATATAAGTTACTGTAGTAGAAAAAAGAAAAGTACTAAAGCAGCTGCGGTGACGGCTCTGGTGACGGCTCTAGTGAATCATTGACGAAACTTGGTGTAACTCCATCTTTGTTTTTTTCCTTTGCCCCTCTTTGTTGTTATACTGATAATTAGCTTGTTTATGATAACAGTTAAAATAAGCATGTCCAAAGAGTTAACTGTTGTTGGTTTATCGTTGTTTGTAAGCCTAATGTGCACAATACCACTTGTAGTGAAAACAGAAAAAATTACTGAGAGCTTTTCCATTTCTTCGATGCAAGTGCCATTTATTGACAGTAAAATTTGGGGTATGTTAAGCATTAACGAGAGAAGACAGCATTGAGTTTTCGAAACAATTAACTCCACACGATTCCTAGTACCCCATTTGACAATGCTGTAAAAATCGAAAGTTTATTGAGCTTAACATACCGTTGCAATTGTACGACCGAAGACTAAAGACGTAAATCTTCGAACCAATATGAAAAGCTCAGGGTAGAGTTATCAGAAAAACAGTTAAGTGGACTAGAAGTAATGACATAAAATCACGCACGACTGGGTCGCACATACTTGCTCTTGTGTGCCTAATTGCATTGGAAAACAAGATCTTTGACAGAAACAAGTAACATTTACGTTGAAAATAGCACAGTTTGAACTTATAAAAAGTATCAAAACGACAATACTTAACGGTTTTTAGTAAAAATAAAGTACGCCATCACACGTCTTAAATAACAAAGAATTTATGAAAAATGTATTTCGAAAATTGTAGGACCCGATAAAATCGTGTTTTTTTATTTTTAGTTTTTTGAAAAACAATTTGTATTTAAAATTTTTTTATGCAGTTTTTTAGACTTTATTTATATACATGTAATTATAAAATTTTAAATATTTTTTTGATTAGTTTAAAAAAATGTTGATTTTTCAAAAAAAAAAAAAAAAAATTCATAAATAAATTTTAATTAGAAAAAAAAGTTATTAAAAATTTTGGTATGCAGAATTAATTTGGCTACTTAGATCTTCTCAAATAATAAATTTGACAAAAATCCAGAGCCGTTACCGAGAAGTCCCAAAATTAAAAAAAAACCGTTATATGAAAGGTAACGTTAAAAGACTTTTCCCGTATATTTGGTTATAATCAACTGATAGCCAATACCAACAAATAAATACTTAAAAATGTTCATCAAAATCGTTGGAGCCGTTTTTGGGGAAAATAATTTTTTCTTAAACGGTCATATGGCAGGTACCGTTATTTGTAAGCCTAAAAAGAAAATTTCAATTTCCCCTCTGGGAAATGCCCAAATAATCACATACACCAAGTTTGAAGATAGTCGCTTAAGCCGTTTAGGCTGCAGCTCCTTATACATACTGACAGACAGACAGGCATTTTGTCTCGATCACTTTTTTAGACTTCTCTATGATCGTAATTTCATGTTTCATTGTTATCTCAATTTTTTTAATATTCACGAATCCTAAACTCGTTTCATAGTCCCTATAATCGCAAGTAAAAATGAGAAAAAGGGTCGGAGGCAGAACAGAGCTTTGGGGCGCACCAGCATTTATATGTTTGGAATCCAACGAACAAGAGTAGCATCGTCCTCCGAAGCACACATTTATGCCAAACGCAAGCAATTGTCTTGATAATATCAAGCGCAATAATTTCACTTTCACCAAAATGATGTGAGGATTTGCTCCACCGTTTTGTGAGATATGCCATCCGATATCCGGTGGAACCGAGTATTAAGAGCTTTTCGGTTTCTTTGATGCAAGTGCAATTTATAGACAATGGCATTGGGGGAATGTTTAGCTTAAACGACAGAATACAGCATTGAGTTTTCGAAGCATTCAACTCCACACGATGTATAAATTGGAGTTTAATGAGCTTGACATAAGGTACCGTTGCAATTGTACGTCCGAAGGCGAAGGACGTGAATTATCGAACGAATATTAAAAGCTGAGGGTAGAGTCGTCAGCAAAACAGTTAAGTGGATTAGTATTGGTAGCAGACAGAAGATCATTTATAAAAATGAGGAAGAGTTGGAGACAGAACAGAGCCCTTGGGCACGCCAGCATTTATTTTGTAGTATTTAGACTTGAATCCGTCCAATACAACTTGTTTTGAAGGGTCCAGAAGATAGCTTCTAATCCAACGAACAAGAGTATCATCGATCCCCAAAGCACGCATTTTCGATAAGAGAGCTTCATTCCAAACTCTATCAAATGCCTTGAAAATATTAAGAGCAATCATTTTACTTTCACGAAAGCGATGTAAAGATTTGTTCCACTGTTCGATGAGATATGCCATCAGATCACCAGTGGAACGGTTGCTGCGGAAGCCATACTGACGGTCATGGGCAGCCTTCCGTCTTTGAGATATTCTTTAAGCTGACGGTCAATAAGCGTTCCCATGATCTTAACAGAAGGGACGTAAGTAATATGGGTCGGTAGGAGGAGGGGGAGGATGGGTCACCTTTCTTAGGGACAGGCTGGACAAATACTCTTTTCCATCTTCTAGGAAAGATTCCAGAAAATTAGGAGCGATGAAAAAGTTTACGCATTTGCTTTGCCAGTGTTGTAGAACACTTCTTCAAAAGAATGGGGTAAACAATCCGGAATTTGTGTATATCGAGATCTTTGAGAACTCTTGCTACTGTACGAGTGCGGAAAAAATTATATTTTCAAGTACAGGAGGGACAACGTTGCTTTGAAGAAGTTTAAGTTGATTGAGGAACATTGTCCGTATTGGGGAAGGCTTTACAATATCATTCCTTACATAGACGACGAGACCATGATGAGAAAAAAGTAGAGGCACCTAGCTTTACGCATGTAAAGCAATTGTTTTTTAAATCAGTATTTACTCCAACCTGAGTTTCACTTCGTGCCAAAACAGCTGGCCTGTATTGCACAGTATTGGCCTAAACATGAAAAAAAATTGTCCTTAGTACACGAACATGGAATAGACGACAGTAAAAGCAAATACTATTAAAAAACACTTACACACAAAACACAACTCTGACTAAGTCTAACCATGCAGTAAATGTCCAAATTAATTTCTTTAATAAACAAACTTTCCCAGGTGTAAAATTATAACAATCAAACATGACATTACAATCATAGAGAAGTCAAAAAAAGTGGTTCCGGAAATTCCGTCGGCTCCTACGATTTTGATAAAACTTTCTCAATGGTGTTTTCTATGCAAAATCTATCTTTTAGTTTCAATGGATTTTCCAGAAAAAGTTTTATAACGGTACCTCCCATATGACCGGTTTTTAATATCAGACTTTCTCGTTAACTAATTGACGGATTTTGATGAAATTTTCAAAACATGTAGTGTCTTATGATTTAAATAATTAGCTTGTTAAAATTTTCAAAAACATTTTTTTTTAATTTTTAATAATTTAAAAAAAAAAACTTATTTTGTTTTTTGAATATTTTGAAAACGAATCTATAGATTTTTTTTAATTTTTTTCTCCTAGTATAAACTCTAGATATATCTTAATTAACATACTTAAAAAAATTTAAAATATGTATTCGAAAAGTTAAAAAAAAAACACTTTTTTGCAAAAACTAGTGGAACGATTTTGAAATGAACAACTCATAAAATAGAAAACAGCAAAAGAAATAAGATAGCGTACAACATTTTTTTTCCAAAAAACGTTATGAATAGTGTTTTTTTGATTTCATAAAAATTTTATTTGTTTAATATTTTCCCCCAAATTTTGTTTTATATTGCTCGGTTGAGCCCTAGCCACTAGTCTTATGAAATAAACTTCGTTATTTGTATTATTATTTATTTATCGTTATTTATTTTAAAGCATTTCATGATCATAACAGCATACAGCATACAGAATAAATAATAAGGACGCCTATGATAAACGCATAAACACGCAAAAACAACTAACAACTAAAAAAAAAAAACTCGATTATCTAATGAAGGCAAAAATTTCAATCAAGAAAACAAAATTGTACACCTGCATACAAACAACCACTGTGTTAAGTTTTAAAATTGTCTATACCCACTCGCTTTCACAGTGGTTAGAATAGGTTTCTTAATTTTAGTACCTACCTTCCTTCCAACCTTATTATAGGTATCCTAAATAAATTTTATGAAAACCCCCAACATGAGTTTATCGATCCGCGAAACATAATTAAGCTACCTATTTTAATTAATTTTATTTCAAAAAGTAAATTATTGTTAAATGTACCATATAGCTTCCTATTATTTTGAAAAAAAAGTCACTTTGTTCCACATTTTTTATAGAAATAAAATGGCGTTGAAATTTGTATGCTGAAAACTCTTAGACGTACTTTTTCGAACAATCAAAAGTTACAAAAATCGAATGAAAACTTAGAAGTTCTTCTTATATTTATCAAATTTTATTCGACGCAGTGACCGCACAAAAGAGCAAGTACGTGCGATCCAGTCGTGCAATTTATTTTTTTGGAGGCTTTCTTTTTCTCAAAAATCATTTAATTTGTTAATTTTACTCGACATTTTGGATTCTTCAGATTTTAGGACATTGCTGATCAGGTAGCAATGCAAATTCCAAATTAAAATGAAATATTAAACTCCAAATCTTTTATCTTAATTTAACAATAGTCATGTATTTCATTTATTCTTAACATATGCTTGCCCAAGACAAAAATTGAAAATATGACGATGTGCTAGCGATGGTGGTTTCTGGCCGAATAACTTGATTTCTGCAAATATGCATCGTATGTTGCAAAATTCTTCTCCACAAATTCCAGTTAGGCTTAAATATAATGTTATACAAACGTAGAATAAACGAAAAGGGATTAAGATAAGACATTGCGATAAGAACAAAACATAGGGTATTATTGCAGTTGTTTGGTAAATTATACAAAAATTAACCAAATTAACAAACGAAAAAACGTTGAAATAATAAATAATCAACAATAATTAAACAATAATTTTCATTATTGAACACGCGGCCGGGATTTCAGAAACATGGTAAAATAGCCAACTTCGTTATGGGGCGTTTGAAAATGCCATTTTTGGTACGGACAGACACCACTCCTCTCCTGGATGAAGTGCCTCAACTCGTCCTAGTGCCCATTTTGATGGTGGCATATTAAGCTCCTTGACAACAACCAGGTTACCAACTTCGAAATTTTTGTTTTGCGTCTGCCATTTAGGGTGTTGTTGCAGTGACGTTAGGTAGCCAGTATACCAAAGACGCCAAAATCCTTGCACCATGTTTTGTATAAGTTGCCATCGTCCAAGTCTATTAAGTGGGACCTCAAGATAGCTGGGCTCCGGTATAGCGGTTTATGGACTGCCTATAAGAAAATAAGAAGGTATTAGGGGGTTCAAGTCTCTATCAGAAATTGCACGAAGTGGTCTAGAATTTAATACTGCCTCAATTTGAGACAACAAAGTACACACTTCTTATATATAACCCTACGAAGGTGCTGTTTCACACATTTCACGCCTGCTTCCCAAAGGCCCTCAAAATGGGGACTATGTCGAGGAATAAACTCCCACTTTATGCTTTCAGCTGCAGTGTTGCCGAGATTCGCTGGTTATGTCCCTCGGACCCCATTAAGAGGTGAAGAGTGATTGGTCCAGCATAATCGCAACCGGTTCGATCAAAAATCCATGCAATTTTCCTGATCAGGTTTCTGATTCCGAGAATCCAAAACTCCTGCCGCACCAAGGAAAAGAGCTCTGATACACCTACATGAAGAAATCTTACATGAGCATACACAAGATTCAAATTGGAGACCGGATGACTTTTTGGCAATATTATAGGGTGTTTTTAATTGAAAGTAACATCAATCAACTGTCTTTGAAATTCTTCTCCCGACGCGAAGCAACTCATTTTCATCTAGAAAGGGTGACAACGAAGAGAGTTTTGAGGCATTAGACGCACACTTTTAAAATTTCAAGGATTTTATTTCTTCTGCGAATTCCTTTTGAGGCATTTCTGCTTTGCATAAAACAACTCTGAGGAGCGCAAGAAACTTTTAACACGTTCTTCGGGAGGGAGTTTCCCATTTCTAGCAGGACGAATGAAAATGGTTACTATTCGATATGCTCGGAACCATGAGCAGACTCGCTTCCCTATTTTTTCTATGAGATTCTCCTGTGCACACGACAAACTTTGTAACCACGAACGAGGGAGAACATCAAGAATCTCTGAAGTACGATTAGCAACAAAAGTATTCCAATGACGAGGAGAAGAGCAGAGCCAGACTAACACTATTTGGGAATCACGAAATACAAATGTGTTGACCGGTCTTACGTCCAATTTAACCACAAAGTACCAGGCGAGGAATTGTTAGCTGTTTGACAGGATCAACGCGAGTCTTAGCGGCAACAAGTTGAACTTCGATTTGCCCATTGTCATAAAGACCTCGAGCATAGACAACTGCGGTATATGCTTTTTCGGATGCGTCGGGAAACCCTATCAAGTCAAAATGTTTCGAATCCAAAGTACACCTCCTCGAAATTTCAACTTTTTCAAAGTAGAGTAAATCCTTTCGGTAGAAAATCCTTTTGTCAGCTACTTCACTTGGCAGTGGATCATCCCATCCGATCTTTGTTTTATGCACCCAAAACTCAAGAAACAGCATTTTAAACAAAATGGTGTTAGGAGCCAGGAAACCCAACGGGTCAAAGATTTTTGAGATCTCTGACAACAGCATTCTCTTATTGGGTGCCAAAAACGATTCCTTTTCTTACGAAATTTTGAAAGTGAAAATGTCGGGATGAAGATTCAAAACCAATCCGAGAACCTTTGTTCAATTTTCATAACTATCCAAATCAAGAAAAAATTTTGGTTCCGAATCAAAACCTTTCAAAACTGGCCAACAATTCGAGCTCCATTTACTCAACTCTAGACCTACACGAGATAACAGCTCAATCAACTCATTCTTCAAGACAAGAATTCCTGACACTGTTTCCGATCTTGTCATCATGTCGGCAGCATAAAAATCATGCAAAATGGAATGCGACGCAATAAGCAATTGATCAAAGTAATCTAAGACAATTTGTTTAAGTACACGCATCGACAGAAATGGAGCAAATGAACTGCCGTATGTAACGGTACGAATTCGGTAATGTCCAATATGCTCATCAGGATTATGTCGCCACACAATTCGTTGAAAGTCACGCTGTTTGTTATCAACCCAAATTTGCCGAAACATCTTTACAATTTCGGCGCAAAAGACATACTTATGAATCCTAAACCTTAAACAAATATTTATAAGGTAACGCTGGAGTGGAGGTCCTATGTGAAGCATCTCATTGAAGCTGATGCCATTTCCGTCCTTATGAGATCCGTCGAAAACAACCCGTAATTTGTTGGTGACAACAGCATGATGTGGCAAGTGGAAAATCTTCCCAGAGGAAGGTTAAATCTCGCGTTCGGGGAAACGTTCCATGTGCCCCAAATCCAGGTAAGCCTTCATAAAACGAGAGTATTCAATACGGAGATTTTCCTGGCGAGCAAAACGACGTTCCATCGCAAATAACCTGGACAATGCTCAGGATAGAGTGGTTCTAAAAGTTAATCTACTATCATGCGCACGAGAAAAGGTTTCAATGAGGTGAGTGTCAGCAAAGTCTCCAGAATCCAACAAATTCGTTTTATGTGGTAGCTCTTCAATTTCCCAAAATGATTTTAGAAGAACATCAACATCCTGTTCAACCCCTATATGCAACGACAAAATTTCACTGCCTGGAACATTTCCGATTATTACCCATCCAAAAACGGTGTTGTGGGCAACCAAACTGCCGGCTCCATTGGTGCGACGACCATCACGCAAAATACTCCAAGCTATTTCAGATCCCAGCAAAATACCAATAGGACCAGGTACGTTGAAACCAGGGTCCGCTAACTCTAAATTAGCCGACAACAAATTCGTATCGAAATCAAAGGGCAGTAGAGGAGTTTTCGAAGTGATTTGATTCAAAATGAAGGCTTCGACTTCAATTTCTTTTGAATCTACACAAGATCTAAGGCTAGGACTCACAGCACCTTGGGTAAATCCAGCTTCTAGGGAAGATATACCAGAAATGGGAAGACGAAGGCAACGACGAAGACCTAATCTTTTCACTTAGCTTTCTGTGACAAATGAAGCTTGAGAGCCTATATATCCAGTAACATGGGACAAAGCTTAGTTCTACCTAACGCATCGACCACTTGCACAACAACAGTAGGCAAAACACGAGAGGGACAAATTTTTTTTGGCGAATGATTACTAACAATCGAAGTAGCACTAGCCGAAGATTGTCCCGTATGCTGATTGGTAATTTCACTAGCCTGCGAATCCATGTGCACTAGGATATGAGGACATTGGGATTTCGATCGACATCTCGAAACCGAATGGTTACTACCTTAACAATTGTAGCACAATTTCTGATCCGTAGTATAGCTGCGACGAGACGTTATCACATGCTTCTAAGGCATCACATCTTTCTTCCAAAAAATGGATTAGTTCTTGAACAGTCGCTTTTTCTGAATTACCAATATGAAGGGCCTAAGCCTTACGCGTTTCCAAGTCTGTTTTGTTGATGATTAAATAAATATATGAGCCAAGGATCTCTACTTTCGGAACTCATAGCTTTCAACCCACGAATAACTTCATCAGATTTTTCGGCTAACTGACGTAAATGTACCCTATCCGCGAAAACCATCGTTTTCAAAAAATTTTCCATATGCGCATAAGTAATGTATAATAAAAATAATGCTTCTTCATAATTAGAGTCTGCAATATCGATACCGCAAAAATGATTTTAAGCACCGCATTTTCTGTCCACCAGGAAGATTTTTCCTACAATCATTGCTGCCCAGGAACATATCACGAAACTCAGGCCACTCGCGATAATCATCAGTAAACGGGGTTATCTTAAATTGCGGTAATTCAGTTTCTGCGGATTCTTTTGAAGTGGAACCGGTAGATGAGTTCTGAACGAGAGTCTCCAACAAGGCGGCTTATTGCTTTAAAAGTTCATGAACAGAATCATCATTAGATGGAATACGTGGTGCATTTATAGGCTGATTTTCCCGAATAACTTTCATTAACGCACTTTTTGCATCTATATATTTAGATTCGGTCGCTTCAAAATCAATTTTAGGATAACCGTATCCCGGATCGTCGGCATATTTAAAAAGTTCATTTTGGTTCGCGCAAAATGCTTTCCACTTTTCCTCCAAACGTTCTAACCGCGTTTTTATCTATATCGACATCTTCTGTTTCCAGAATATATGTATGTGCACGCGTTATTGCACCCGAGATTGCTTCAACACATTAATAATTACTATTGTCTAAAAATAAAAATACGTGAGCGTATATATAATTTATGATAGAACTGACACAATAATTTCACAAATCAATTCCTCTAATCGCAAAATGAACAAATCCCAGCTTTTCAACAACAGCCAAGCAAACAGTAAAACCAGCAAAAAAACAGGAACAGCAATCAATCAAATCACCAAATCATAATGGATACAGTTTTATCTGGTGTGAACCAAACAGCCAAAATCTCAATAACTACCACAAAGTTCCAAATTCGTTTCAAATTAAAATATATCCGGCTCGTCGTTTTTTTTTTATCTTAAATTAACAATAGGCATGTATGTGGACACCTCTTTGGCATACCACCATCATTGTTAGGTACGTACAATTTCGAAGAAGATGAAGAAAGTACAGTTGTTAAACTCTTACACCAAAACAATATGTATATTTTACCATTTTATATTAGCTGTAACAAATGGGAAAATGATTTCGAGAAGAAACATAACGCCAAGCAATTCTTTGCAAATAGAAGCGTACCGCTAATTGGAGATTTTAACGGATCAGCTATTCTCAAATCATTACTTTCCAGAACACAACTTATCTGGGGATATCTAATAATAACAGGACATCAAAAGACAACGTTTGAAATAAAAATGCTTCTGAACTACTGGAAATGTTGTAAATGTTTGATTGTATCATTTAAAATGGTTGCACTTATGGAGATAATGAAGGACACTATACTTTCAAAGGAGGCCAAGGAAAATCAGTGATTGACTTCTGTACAGTGAATAATGAATAAATTGAGCGATTAAAAAATTGGCAAAACGTTCTCCGATCATATGTCTGTTGCAGTAGAATTTTCAAGCGAAGCCACATCCCGGCACACAAATCTCCAACTACTACCCTGACTTAAATGGATGAATGAGGAGTCAAACCCTTATAAACGTAATTTGAACAACCTTATCGAATCAAACCTATTGTCAACTGAATTTGCAGACGTTATTTCTAATCAATTAACAGAGTTAATACGAAGCTCAACATCAAATAAAATAAAAATCATTTCACCACCATTCAAACAAAAATGGTCCCATAACGACTGTTCGAAGGCACGCCAAAATACTTTGCAATTTTGAGAATCATACGTACTTCACACAATGCCGATTTAAGGATATGGCCAACACTAATTACAAAAATGTATGTATTCAAAAGAAAACAGACTTTTAAAACAGGCAAATACTTTAACTTGGGCAAACAAAAAATTCGAAGCAGTTTTGGGTGCTTACTAGAGACATAAATGGAATAAGCCATAAGATAGGTTCTGGATTATCTGCAGAAATTCTTGCTACTCATTTTAAACATATCCTTCACAACAACTCGAACTTAACAATTTCATACGCGGAACCAATTATATTTGTTGAATCGTTGGACTCCGATATAACACATATAAAAATAAGCTGTCATAATAAAAAGGAAAAAATAAATAAAAGGAAAAATGGAAAGCCACCAGGCGAAGATGGGATTCCCTATGAGTTTTATTCAAATGCAACACCCTCTTTCTTCAACCACTTAAGAACATTTTATGATAAGATCTTCGTGCATGCTGATATTCCTTCTTCATTCAAAAAGTCTTACGGAAAAAAATTACGAAAATACCTGTGTGAAATACTGCTTATTGATTTAAACAACACTAATAATCTAAGAAAACAATTGTACCGAATTATCCAGAAAAATGAGGAATCTGCACGTGAAACATTTTCTGAAAAAACTCGTGAATCAGGAAGTAGATTACTATACTTGTGTAAAAATTTTGTTCTTTGAATAAGAGCATTGCAAGTCTTTCTGGCTTGTTGGAACTTCTTCCGATTTTCCAGATGGGTTGGCTTTAAAATATCGGAAACTTACTTCTCTCACCCTGATAGCCACTTTACAGTTTGCTTCAAACCCAGAATTTACTTTTGGTTTGATAGTTTTTAGCCTATTTGGAATAAATTTCCTCCTACCAAGTAGAATAATATTTGTAACCATATTGGCACTACAATCTACGTCACTACCGAGGAAGCATAGTGACCAATTAAAGTTATTAAAGAAATTGATTAAACCTTCCCAGTTGGCTTTCTCATAACGCCATACGGTTCTTTAAAGATGGATGGAGCACGAGAAATTTGCCGATATGATTCAGTGGTCCGCCGTTCCTAGAGGCGAAAGTAGATTGATGGTATACTTATCAGCATGAGATGTAAGAAACAAGTCCGAGGTGAATGCAGAGTGACCTGCAATGTCAGGTGTTCTTGTTGGCTCGTCAACAAGCTGCGTCAAGTTTTAATAATAATATAATAATATTTTTAACTAAGTGTCTGTAAGGCACATTGCCTTTTAAGAATGCAATATGACGTTGCACGACACTAGTTAGAAGAATTAGAAAGATAGGGAAGCATTTTTTTTCGGCGCAGCAGATCGAGAATTAGGTGACTATTTTCTCACTTAAAACTCACGGACGGTTCTAGCTTGCACTAGGAGTTAGAAAAAACTTCTTCTCAACCTGAGTACCGAACTGACGACCTCCGGGTCAGAAGCAAACATCTAATCTACTGCACCAATGCCGCCTGCGTGTTTAGTTCTGCGAAGATCTCGATAAACCTTCCTTCGGGTGTGGTCTGGCCAGAATAGCGAAGACACGTAGAATTATAACCATTGAAATACCCCGTTATAACGATTTCAGTGTGAAGGTATTTAGAATCAATTCTTTGGATGGTTCCAGACAACGCATCGAATTCGTCGGAGGTCAAATAACTGTTCAGATTCGGACTTCTATATATAAAATATATGTGTATGATGTGCTTGTGGAGGTTGAATTTAAAACACATGAAATAAAAGCCTGTGTTTACACATTGACCATATTGTGGAAGAAGCTGGTAAGCAACATCATTCCTGACGTATACGGCTAACCCGCGGTAGGGAAAGAATAATGGCACTAAACTGTACCCATGTAGGATGAATTCCAAAGGGTCAGAATTTTGGGTTTCACTCAGTGCCAAAACAGCTGGCCTGTATTTCGCAGTGTGGACGTATGCTGCATAGAAATTCTTTCTAAGCCCCCGAATATTGCTGTAATCGACCCGAAAATTACCCACTATTGAGAAAAACAAACATAAATTAAAAACCAAGTCATACGAATATTTTAAATTCAATATTGAAAATAAACCCCTTATAAGCTTTTCAACAACACATTTCCATCAGTGACTAGGCCTTCATGAAATGTGTATTGATCTGCCCCTGGAAGATTAAAACAATAGATAATTATAAATATGGTATTATCTAACTTAATCACTGCATATAATGAAACAAAAACAAGTTCTCCTAATACATGCAGTGCTTAAGCAGATCAACTGTTTGAGATTATTGGGATGGGAGAAAAAAAGGAATTCACCGCTCGCTGTGCTGGCTTTAAATTGATGCTTGTGTGCTTCATAAGTAATTGATTTGTGTTTTCTTTTTTTTAGGCTTTTTGTTTTGGCACAAAAACACTTGTACTGGCAGTGATGATTATATTACGCTATAAAGAGTTTTTTTTATATAATTTTAAACATTTTTTTTTTTTTTTTTTTTTTTTTTTTTTTTAATTATTTTATAGCCTGGTACACGCAGTATTATTACTGTATTATTACTCCTAGTATTATAACTGTTACTAGATCACAGTCTTGGACTGGTAGATCGCAGGCTTGTTGCCTGGTACACCCTCAAAAACTGTCCAAATATTCTAGACGAGGCTGTTTGGTAACCCGGATTGGGCCTTGTGCCCACGGAGACGATGTGTCTCTTTCGAGACGGTGTCTTCCACGGTGTTTCACTGTATTCAACTGTGTTCAACTGGCTTCAACTGTCTCTTGTCATTAATTTTTCAGGTCGTCTTGAAACACTTTTCTATCCAACCTAATGTGAGCCGAAAGCGAACAAATGTTAAAAACTCATGATAACAAGGTAAAAACTACGTCATTACTGTCTGTACTATGCGTAGGTAGGTAAAGTGTCCATCTCTTATCATACTGGTCACAAAGTATGTGACCCAGAGGCGAGTGGAGGCTATTGGATATGCTAAAATGCATATTTTAACTCTAACTCACTATCGATTTGAGTTGGTCGTTACTCGGCTGGCATCCTCAGTGGAGATCTTACTAATTGATAAAAAAATAAGAGATGAAATCTACCAAGACCCTTATTGTTATTGTAATTTACCAATACAACCAAAAGTTTTCTCTTTTCTCTTTTGTGTGAAATATGTTGACTTCATCGGTAAGTATTGGAGTGTCGTCTGCTTGTTGGTTTGTCCAATTGTTGGCTCCATGTCTCCAATGGCTATTTTTGATGGGATGAACAGGTGTGGTATAAATAATGCCGTAGTCTCTTTTAGTTCGATATTCTTAATTGTTTAGGCTGATCGTGGGTGCAGGTATATATTTGACTTAAAACACAGGGGTGACGGTTGCTAGTAGGAAAGTAGTAAAGAGATATTAAAATAATATACCTCTTTATACAGTAAAAACTGCAAATTTATTACAAATTAATGAAGAAAAGTTTTAAATTGCAAAGATCTCGTCTTAGATCTTTCAAATTGAATTTGTGTTTTAGGTTCTGGCTCAAAACGTTGGCGGTTACGCCGTCGTTTTCCTCTATAAGCGCGAACGCTTTATAATAGAGCGAGCAGAGTATGGAATGGGTTATTCCATTCCAAGCGGGTTGCTCTTTAAAATGGAATAACCTTTTATAGTAGGAAGAAGTATGTTTATAAATCGAGCGAGTTTCTCTTAGAAATAACAAACACACTGGTTGGCGATTGAAGATAGACAACATTTATTTTGGGTTTTCTTCCCTCTTTTATACAAAACATTGTGGTTCATTTTCCATTCAATTTGGCATTTCATATTTTCCGGCCTTCGATAATTGAACTCCAATCACCTCACACCTCGCTTAAGCATATCGCCATATCAGCATTATATTTATTGCCTAAACATTCAAATGTATCTCATACAATTTTAACAACGAGGCCCATGCAGTGTATTCGAAATACTTTAGCAGAAACATGAGCCCTTAATAATTTCGGTTGTTGTTTGTCGCTTGCATTCGGTCATTCGCTCCATAGTGGTGTATGCACATGAAATTGTATCATATGTAGCGATGGCAATGCACTTCAAGAATATTTGAATGCTTATCATATTAAATGAATGGGCGATGTATTTTTATGGAACAAGTGAAATGGTTCAGGTTGCTATTACGTAGCAGGGCAAGAATGACATAGGAAGATATGGCGCTAGGCGTGTGCTGTGAGGTTTCAATTATCGAAGCTCGAGATAAAATGATCACCGGTGCGATCCCTTGACACCACCCTCCTGGGGGGAAAAAAATGAAATCGCGAGGTTTCCTTTTTTTTCGTGTCATTGTACATTTTTGGGATTAGTTAATATAAAAATTTGTTGTTGTTCTTGTTGAATGGAACTACATTGTTTGGGTTTTATAATAATGTTCTTTTGTCTCTTTTTTTTTTACGTTACTTAAACTTTCTTTGTTTCTTAAACTATTTTACTTCAGCTTTCTAATTACATTTATAATATAATAATTAATATTTATTTGTGTAATATAATGTAATAACTAAAAGACTAACTATTATAACATAATATAATAATTAATAACTATATGTATATGTGATTAATAACTATATGTATATGTATATGATACTTAATTATTTATGTGGTTTACACATTTAAAGTTAATCAACTATATGTAGTTATATTTATTTAAATTATACTTATTTAATTTTTTTGATTAGAATTGACTTAATTATATGGGCATGCGAGGGCTCTCTCCCTCCTTATTTTTTTAAATTTTTTTTTGATTAGTCTAAGTCTAGCATTGTTTTAGTATGTAAACCTAAAATTTATTTAAACGATTTTTGTGTACCGTAACTTTTTTTCCTTCGTACTTTATATCGCAGTTTACACCATCTTCGGCCAATACTTCGTATGGACCAATGAAAATAAGATCCAATTTTCTTCTATTTTCATTTCTTAATAGGACCAAGCTTACTGTTTCGAAACTAATTGGTTTACTCTTAGCTTTTTTATCGTACTCAGCTTTTCTTGTATTTTTCTTTTCTAACAGCACATCTCTTGTATCTCTATGGGCAATTTGTAGTTTTTCTCTTAGTTCAATTACATAGTCTTCATAATTGTACCTGGGGTGCACTTGTTTTGTCAAATTTGGAGGATATGTACATTGTCGTCCGAAAACTAATTCAAATGATGAATACCCTGTTTCCGTATGTACTGCGGTTTTATAGGAAAACACATAGTAAGGTAACCACGTACACCAGTCTGTGTGTTTTTCAGATACGTAACTTCTAAGGTATGCTCCTAGGACTTTATGAGAGTTTTCTTATGCTCCTGTGCTTTCGTGATGGTATGCTGGAAATTGTAGTTGCTCTATTTTTAGTAGTTTGCACATATCCTTAAAAACTTTGTTGATAAATTCGGTGCCTTAATCAGAGGCTATTATCTTAGGAACTCCATATCTAAGAATAAAGCATTCTACTAGTCCTCTAGCTACTGTGCTAGCTTCTTTGTTCTCGATTGGGATTGCTTCAGTGAATTTCGTCAGTTCATCTTGTAATGTCAGTATGTACCTGTATCCATTGACTGATTCGTCCAAGGGACCTACTAGGTCCAAATAAATTTTATCAGAGCTTGATTCAGCAGTTGACGTTATTTCCATAGGCTGTTTTCTGGGTGATATATATTTGTTTTTCTGACAAATTGGGCAATGTTTTACATAATTAGCTATGTCATTTTGCATTCCAGTCCAGAAATATTTTCGTTTAATCGTTTTAAGCATGCGGTTTATTCCTGCATGTCCACTTGTTGGTAATAGGTGGTAATCATTGAGCAATATTTTCTTTTTGTGCGGATCAGTTATTTCTATATATTTATTTATGAGGTGCACCTTTACTTCACTATTTTTTAACATATCTCCTAAGATTTTTTGTAACTCATGAATTTTACATTCTCGACGGCCGTCTGTGAGTCTTTTGATTTCTTCTTTTGTAATATATAATTTATCTGTTGATAATAGTCCGCAGATTTTATGCATGTCCCTCGACAACAAATCGCAAAATGATGTCGATCGGGCGGTAGTGCTTTCCTTGGGCTTTCTTAGGAGTATACAATTCATCTCTGGGATGTATGCCAACACTTTGTTTGGTCCCAGGATCATATTTATATCTTTTCTATATTCATCGTCCTCGAACCTGTTACATATTTTTAGCTCAATTATTTTATGCCCATGTTCTGGTCGTTTAAGCAATTCTGTAATAATACGATTATTTTCTTCAGCTTCTGTTTCTTGTTTCTTTTCTTCATGAACCGATTTTTCCGTCTTTGATTGTGACCTTGTGACTACGTATATTTGGAGTTGTTTAAGGTTGTCTGAATCTAACTTTATTCTACTTAAGGCATCAGCTGCGCAATTATATTTTCCGAATGTGTATTCAACGGAGAAGTTATATTCTTCCAGTAGTAATCTGAATTTGGTCAGTCTACTAGAAGGGAAAAAAGGTATACTAGGGCTCTATGATCAGTTATTATTTTAAATTTTTTGCCAAAGATAATATATGGTCAAAAATGCTTTACGGCCCATACTATTGCTAGCAACTCCTTTTAAATTGTACTATAATTCTTTTCGGCTTTATTTAGAGTTTTGGTAGCATAAGCCATAGGCTTTTCATCAAAATTTGAAAGTACAGCCCCTAAAGCAAAGCCTGAGGCATCTGTACGTAGAACGAATTCCTCTTCGAAATTCGGGAAATGTAAAATTTGGGGGCTAGTGAGGATTGTTTTTAAAAGTTGGAAAGATTTTTCACAGTTTTGGTCAAAATTGAAGTCTACATTTTTTCTAAGTAATCTATTGAAAGGTATAGCTATTGTAGCGAAGTTGGGTATAAATTTGCGGTAATAATTTGCGAATGCTACGAATATTCTTACTTCGTCGGCGTTCTTAGGGGTGGGATAATTGTGCATAGCAGCTGATTTTTTAAGGTCTTGGTGTATTCCCTTGTTGGAAATAACATGTCCTAGATAAAGAACTTCTTTTCTAAGAAAAGCACATTTACCAGGATGAATTTTTAGATTTACTTCCCGGTAAGGTTTAGTGTATTTTGGTGTAGCTCCTTCTTTAAGTTCAATTTCTGCTTGTCCTACATGATTGTAAGTAAGTTTATCACCTTCTAGGTGGAAAATATCGTGATATTTGGTAACTATAGCCTTAATTTCGGCTTTTTCTTCGCTATTTAGGGTTTTGAGATTTATTTCAATCAATTTCTTTACTCTGGTAGGTAATATTGTAGTTTTAATTTTTTTAGTGAGACAAGATCATATTCTGAGGCGGGTAGTGATTAAGGTTCCGCCCATTTAAAGTTTACACATGTTTCGCGGGTGTTTGAAATTTTAATTGGAATTTTTCCTTCTTTGGCCTGTGATATGGATCCGACCATGTAGACACCCTTATACAACTCTTGGGGATGGAATATTCTAGGGTCAGTATATTGTGTATCTAACCAGTAGATTGCTTCGCATCTTGGAGAAACGGTTACTCTGATTAAGCTATGGTGACAATATCGGTATCGAAATTTGCCTGTAATTTATTTTCAATTTTAGAAGTAGGTTTTCAGGATCTATTACTGCACCAAATTCGGTTAAGAAATTTGCTCCAATAATTCCGTCAACGGGTATCGGAAATGAATCAGGTACTACATGAAATTCATAAGGAAGGTCGTTACGTCCGAAGTGCAAGGTGTTAATACATGTGCCTTTTGATTTTAGGTCTCCGGATATACCTATGATGGTGGTGATGTTTTGCTTGTCTATTGAAGTGTTTCCCTCGATTACAGAGCTTTTGACTACGCAGATAGATGCACCTGTATCTAGTAAGCATCGTACGGGTTTGTCATTATCAAATAGTATTTGTACATAAATGCCGTTTTATATCCCAGCTGTGTATATTGCGTTTGGTAGGGATTCTATAGACTTCCCTCCGACGGGTCGGCTGTCCCCTCGGTGGGTTGTTCGTTTACCAATACACTAAAGCTGGGGTAGTTTATTCGCTGTCCATTTTCCCTGTTATTATGTGGGTGGTAATTCGTTTGACGGTTGTTATGTGGTAAATTGGTTTTAATGGGTAAGTTGGCTTGAGTTTGATGTCCCTGTTGGTTGTTATCCAGTTGGTTACCTTATCTATAGTTATTTTTTTGACGGTTTTGGTATCCTGAGCGGTTATATGTATTAATTGCTTATTTTGGGAGCCTGCTCTGTACTGGGTTCTTGGATTATTTGGGATGTGTTGGGAACCCATTCTCTGGTTATGCTTTGGATTTAAATCATTATTTTGGTAGCTTGGTTGGTAACTATTATTGATATGCCTGTCGCCTCTTATTTTTCGACATCTGGAGTTCGATCCTCTTGCTTGGTATCCCCTGAAGTTTTGTTGCCGTTAGGAAAACACGGAGCCCTAACCGCCATTTTATCGTAAGCGACATTTTTTACAAAATCAAGTTAATAATGTAGTTTGATAGCTTACGCTTTTACACATGTATCCTTATCATTAGTTTTTCAATATGACTTTTTAACAAAGAGTTACAGAGAAAACAAAATTTATCGTAACCAACATTCATCAAGGAAAAAATAATAAAATGTGTTTCCTGTAAAATTTACAATTTGTCGCTTACGATAAAATGTTAGGGCTCGACATAGTAAGGTAACCATGTACACCAGTCTGTGTGTTTTTCAGATACGTAACTTCTAAGGTATGCTCCTAGGACTTTATGAGAGTTTTCTAATGCTCCTGTGCTTTCGTGATGGTATGCTGGAAATTGTAGTTGCTCTATTTTTAGTAGTTTGCACATATCCTTAAAAACTTTGTTGATAAATTCGGTGCCTTAATCAGAGGCTATTATCTTAGGAACTCCATATCTAAGAATAAAGCATTCTACTAGTCCTCTAGCTACTGTGCTAGCTTCTTTGTTCTCGATTGGGATTGCTTCAGTGAATTTCGTCAGTTCATCTTGTAATGTCAGTATGTACCTGTATCCATTGACTGATTCGTCCAAGGGACCTACTAGGTCCAAATAAATTTTATCAAAGCTTGATTCAGCAGTTGACGTTATTTCCATAGGCTGTTTTCTGGGTGATATATATTTGTTTTTCTGACAAATTGGGCAATGTTTTACATAATTAGCTATGTCATTTTGCATTCCAGTCCAGAAATATTTTCGTTTAATCGTTTTAAGCATGCGGTTTATTCCTGCATGTCCACTTGTTGGTAATAGGTGGTAATCATTGAGCAATATTTTCTTTTTGTGCGGATCAGTAATTTCTATATATTTATTTATGAGGTGCACCTTTACTTTACTATTTTTAAACATATCTCCTAAGATTTTTGTAACTCATGAATTTTACATTCTCGACGGCCGTCTGTGAGTCTTTTGATTTCTTCTTTTGTAATATATAATTTATCTGTTGATAATAGTCCGCAGATTTTATGCATGTCCCTCGACAACAAATCGCAAAATGATGTCGATCGGGCGGTAGTGCTTTCCTTGGGCTTTCTTAGGAGTATACAATTCATCTCTGGGATGTATGCCAACACTTTGTTTGGACCCAGGATCATATTTATATCTTTTCTATATTCATCGTCCTCGAACCTGTTACATATTTTTAGCTCAATTATTTTATGCCCATGTTCTGGTCGTTTAAGCAATTCTGTAATAATACGATTATTTTCTTCAGCTTCTGTTTCTTGTTTCTTTTCTTCATGAACCGATTTTTCCGTCTTTGATTGTGACCTTGTGACTACGCATATTTGGAGTTGTTTAAGGTTGTCTGAATCTAACTTTATTCTACTTAAGGCATCAGCTGCGCAATTATATTTTCCGAATGTGTATTCAACGGAGAAGTTATATTCTTCCAGTAGTAATCTGAATTTGGTCAGTCTACTAGAAGGGAAAAAAGGTATACTAGGGCTCTATGATCAGTTATTATTTTAAATTTTTTTCCAAAGATAATATATGGTCGAAAATGCTTTACGGCCCATACTATTGCTAGCAACTCCTTTTAAATTGTACTATAATTCTTTTCGGCTTTATTTAGAGTTTTGGTAGCATAAGCCATAGGCTTTTCATCAAAATTTGAAAGTACAGCCCCTAAAGCAAAGCCTGAGGCATCTGTACGTAGAACGAATTCCTCTTCGAAATTCGGGAAATGTAAAATTTGGGGGCTAGTGAGGATTGTTTTTAAAAGTTGGAAAGATTTTTCACAGTTTTGGTCAAAATTGAAGTCTACATTTTTTCTAAGTAATCTATTGAAAGGTATAGCTATTGTAGCGAAGTTGGGTATAAATTTGCGGTAATAATTTGCGAATGCTACGAATATTCTTACTTCGTCGGCGTTCTTAGGGGTGGGATAATTGTGCATAGCAGCTGATTTTTTAAGGTCTTGGTGTATTCCCTTGTTGGAAATAACATGTCCTAGATAAAGAACTTCTTTTCTAAGAAAAGCACATTTACCAGGATGAATTTTTAGATTTACTTCCCGGTAAGGTTTAGTGTATTTTGGTGTAGCTCCTTCTTTAAGTGCAATTTCTGCTTGTCCTACATGATTGTAAGTAAGTTTATCACCTTCTAGGTGGAAAATATCGTGATATTTGGTAACTATAGCCTTAATTTCGGCTTTTTCTTCGCTATTTAGGGTTTTGAGATTTATTTCAATCAATTTCTTTACTCTGGTAGGTAATATTGTAGTTTTAATTTTTTTAGTGAGACAAGATCATATTCTGAGGCGGGTAGTGATTAAGGTTCCGCCCATTTAAAGTTTACACATGTTTCGCGGGTGTTTGAAATTTTAATTGGAATTTTTCCTTCTTTGGCCTGTGATATGGATCCGACCATGTAGACACCCTTATACAACTCTTGGGGATGGAATATTCTAGGGTCAGTATATTGTGTATCTAACCAGTAGATTGCTTCGCATCTTGGAGAAACGGTTACTCTGATTAAGCTATGGTGACAATATCGGTATCGAAATTTGCCTGTAATTTATTTTCAATTTTAGAAGTAGGTTTTCAGGATCTATTACTGCACCAAATTCGGTTAAGAAATTTGCTCCAATAATTCCGTCAACGGGTATCGGAAATGAATCAGGTACTACATGAAATTCATAAGGAAGGTCGTTACGTCCGAAGTGCAAGGTGTTAATACATGTGCCTTTTGATTTTAGGTCTCCGGATATATCTATGATGGTGGTGATGTTTTGCTTGTCTATTGAAGTGTTTCCCTCGATTACAGAGCTTTTGACTACGCAGATAGATGCACCTGTATCTAGTAAGCATCGTACGGGTTTGTCATTATCAAATAGTATTTGTACATAAATGCCGTTTTATATCCCAGCTGTGTATATTGCGTTTGGTAGGGATTCTATAGACTTCCCTCCGACGGGTCGGCTGTCCCCTCGGTGGGTTGTTCGTTTACCAATACACTAAAGCTGGGGTAGTTTATTCGCTGTCCATTTTCCCTGTTATTATGTGGGTGGTAATTCGTTTGACGGTTGTTATGTGGTAAATTGGTTTTAATGGGTAAGTTGGCTTGAGTTTGATGTCCCTGTTGGTTGTTATCCAGTTGGTTACCTTATCTATAGTTATTTTTTTGACGGTTTTGGTATCCTGAGCGGTTATATGTATTAATTGCTTATTTTGGGAGCCTGCTCTGTACTGGGTTCTTGGATTATTTGGGATGTGTTGGGAACCCATTCTCTGGTTATGGTTTGGATTTAAATCATTATTTTGGTAGCTTGGTTGGTAACTATTATTGATATGCCTGTCGCCTCTTATTTTTCGACATCTGGAGTTCGATCCTCTTGCTTGGTATCCCCTGAAGTTTTGTTGCCGTTAGGAAAACACGGAGCCCTAACCGCCATTTTATCGTAAGCGACATTTTTTACAAAATCAAGTTAATAATGTAGTTTGATAGCTTACGCTTTTACACATGTATCCTTATCATTAGTTTTTCAATATGACTTTTTAACAAAGAGTTACAGAGAAAACAAAATTTATCGTAACCAACATTCATCAAGGAAAAAATAATAAAATGTGTTTCCTGTAAAATTTACAATTTGTCGCTTACGATAAAATGTTAGGGCTCGACATAGTAAGGTAACCATGTACACCAGTCTGTGTGTTTTTCAGATACTTAACTTCTAAGGTATGCTCCTAGGACTTTATGAGAGTTTTCTAATGCTCCTGTGCTTTCGTGATGGTATGCTGGAAATTGTAGTTGCTCTATTTTTAGTAGTTTGCACATATCCTTAAAAACTTTATTGATAAATTCGGTGCCTTAATCAGAGGCTATTATCTTAGGAACTCCATATCTAAGAATAAAGCATTCTACTAGTCCTCTAGCTACTGTGCTAGCTTCTTTGTTCTCGATTGGGATTGCTTCAGTGAATTTCGTCAGTTCATCTTGTAATGTCAGTATGTACCTGTATCCATTGACTGATTCGTCCAAGGGACCTACTAGGTCCAAATAAATTTTATCAAAGCTTGATTCAGCAGTTGACGTTATTTCCATAGGCTGTTTTCTGGGTGATATATATTTGTTTTTCTGACAAATTGGGCAATGTTTTACATAATTAGCTATGTCATTTTGCATTCCAGTCCAGAAATATTTTCGTTTAATCGTTTTAAGCATGCGGTTTATTCCTGCATGTCCACTTGTTGGTAATAGGTGGTAATCATTGAGCAATATTTTCTTTTTGTGCGGATCAGTTATTTCTATATATTTATTTATGAGGTGCACCTTTACTTTACTATTTTTAAACATATCTCCTAAGATTTTTTGTAACTCATGAATTTTGCATTCTCGACGGCCGTCTGTGAGTCTTTTGATTTCTTCTTTTGTAATATATAATTTATCTGTTGATTATGCATGTCCCTCGACAACAAATCGCAAAATGATGTCGATCGGGCGATAGTGCTTTCCTTGGGCTTTCTTAGGAGTATACAATTCATCTCTGGGATGTATGCCAACACTTTGTTTGGTCCCAGGATCATATTTATATCTTTTCTATATTCATCGTCCTCAAACCTGTTACATATTTTTAGCTCAATATCTGCACGTGAAACATTTGCTGAAAAAACTCGTGAATCAGGAAGTAGATTACTATACTCGTGTAAAAATTTTGTTCTTTGAATAAGAGCATTGCAAGTCTTTCTGGCTTGTTGGAACTTCTTCCGATTTTCCAGATGGGTTGGCTTTAAAATATCGGAAACTTACTTCTCTCACCCTGATAGCCACTTTACAGTTTGCTTCAAACCAAGAATTTACTTTTGGTTTGATAGTTTTTAGCCTATTTGGAATAAATTTCCTCCTACCAAGTAGAATAATATTTGTAACCATATTGGCACTACAATCTACGTCACTACCGAGGAAGCATAGTGACCAATTAAAGTTATTAAAGAAATTGATTAAACCTTCCCAGTTGGCTTTCTCATAACGCCATACGGTTCTTTTAAGATGGATGGAGCACGAGAAATTTGCCGATATGATTCAGTGGTCCGCCGTTCCTAGAGGCGAAAGTAGATTGATGGTATACTTATCAGCATGAGATGTAAGAAACAAGTCCGAGGTGAATGCAGAGTGACCTGCAATGTCAGGTGTTCTTGTTGGCTCGTCAACAAGCTGCGTCAAGTTTTAATAATAATATAATAATATTTTTAACTAAGTGTCTGTAAGGCACATTGCCTTTTAAGAATGCAATATGACGTTGCACGACACTAGTTAGAAGAATTAGAAAGATAGGGAAGCATTTTTTTTCGGCGCAGCAGATCGAGAATTAGGTGACTATTTTCTCACTTAAAACTCACGGACGGTTCTAGCTTGCACTAGGAGTTAGAAAAAACTTCTTCTCAACCTGAGTACCGAACTGACGACCTCCGGGTCAGAAGCAAACATCTAATCTACTGCACCAATGCCGCCTGCGTGTTTAGTTCTGCGAAGATCTCGATAAACCTTCCTTCGGGTGTGGTCTGGCCAGAATAGCGAAGACACGTAGAATTATAACCATTGAAATACCCCGTTATAACGATTTCAGTGTGAAGGTATTTAGAATCAATTCTTTGGATGGTTCCAGACAACGCATCGAATTCGTCGGAGGTCAAATAACTGTTCAGATTCGGACTTCTATATATAAAACATATGTGTATGATGTTCTTGTGGAGTTTGAATTTAAACCACATGAAATAAAAGTCTGTGTTTACACATTGACCATATTGTGGAAGAAGCTGGTAAGCAACATCATTCCTGACGTATACGGTTAACCCGCGGTAGGGAAAGAATAATGGCACTAAACTGTACCCATGTAGGATGAATTCCAAAGGGTCAGAATTTTGGGTTTCACTCAGTGGCAAAACAGCTGGCCTGTATTTCGCAGTGTGGACGTATGCTGCAAAGAAATTCTTTCTAAGCCCCCGAATACTGCTGTAATCGACCCGAAAATTACCCACCATTAAGAAAAACAAACATTAATTAAAAACCAAGTCATACGAATATTTTAAATTCAATATTGAAAATAAACCCCTTATAAGCTTTTCAACAACACATTTCCATCAATGACTAGGCCTTCATGGAATGTGTATTGATCTGCCCCTGGAAGATTAAAACAATAGATAATTATAAATATGGTATTATCTAACTTAATCACTGCATATAATGAAACAAAAACAAGTTCTCCTAATACATGCAGTGCTTAAGCAGATCAACGGTTTGAGATGATTGGGATGGGAGAAAAAAAGGAATTAACCGCTCGCTGTGCTGGCTTTAAAGTGATGCTTTTGTGCTTCATAAGTAATTGATTTGTGTTTTCTTTTTTTTTAGGCTTTTTGTTTTGGCACAAAAACACTTGTACTGGCACTGATGATTATATTACGCTATAAAGAGTTTTTTTTATATAATTTTAAACATTTTCTTATTTTTTTTTTTTTTTTTTTTTTAATTATTTTATGGCCTGGTACACGCAGTATTATTACTGTACTATTACTCCTAGTATTATAACTGTTACTAGATCACAGTCTTGGACTGATAGATCGCAGGCTTGTTGCCTGGTACACCCTCAAAAACTGTCCAAATATTCTAGACGAGGCTGTTTGGTAACCCGGATTGGGCCTTGTGCCCACGGAGCCGATGTGTCTCACTCGAGACGGTGTCTTCTACGGTGTTTCACTGTATTCAACTGTGTTCAACTGGCTTCAACTGTCTCTTGTCATTAATTTTTCAGGTCGTCTTGTAACACTTTTCTATCCAACCTAATGTGAGCCGAAAGCGAACAAATGTTAAAAACTCATGATAACAAGGTAAAAACTACGTCATTACTGTCTGTACTATGCGTAGGTAGGCAAAGTGTCCATCTCTTATCATACTGGTCACAAAGTATGTGACCCAGAGGCGAGTGGAGGCTATTGGATATGCTAAAATGCATATTTTAACTCTAACTCATTGTCGAGCTGAGTTGGTCGTTACTCGGCTGGCCTCCTCAGTGGAGATCTTACTAATTGATAAGAAATAAGAGATGAAATCTACCAAGACCCTTATTGTTATTGTAATTTACCAATACAACCAAAAGTTTTCTCTTTTCTCTTTTGTGTGAAATATGTTGACTTCATCGGTAAGTATTGGAGTGTCGTCTGCTTGTTGGTTTGTCCAATTGTTGGCTCCATGTCTCCAATGGCTATTTTTGATGGGATGAACAGGTGTGGTATAAATAATGGCGTAGTCTCTTTTAGTTCGATATTCTTAATTGTTTAGGCTGATCGTGGGTGCAGGTATATATTTGACTTAAAACACAGGGGTGACGGTTGCTAGTAGGAAAGTAGTAAAGAGGTATTAAAATAATATACCTCTTTATACAGTAAAAACAGCAAATTTATTACAAATTAATGAAGAAAAGTTTTAAATTGCAAAGATCTCGTCTTAGATCTTTCAAATTGGATTTGTGTTTTAGGTTCTGGCTCAAAACGTTGGCGGTTACGCCGTAGTTTTCCTCTATAAGCGCGAACGCTTTATAATAGAGCGAGCAGAGTATGGAATGGGTTATTCCATTCCAAGCGGGTTGCTCTTTTAAATGGAATAACCTTTTATAGTAGGAAAAAGTATGTTTATAAATCGAGCGAGTTTCTCTTAGAAATAACAAACACACTGGTTGGCGATTGAAGATAGACAACATTTATTTTGGGTTTTCTTCCCTCTTTTATACAAAACATTGTGGTTCATTTTCCATTCAATTTGGCATTTCATATTTTCCGGCCTTCGATAATTGAACTCCAATCACCTCACACCTCGCTTAAGCATATCGCCATATCAGCATTATATTTATTGCCTAAACATTCAAATGTATCTCATATAATTTTAACAACGAGGCCCATGCAGTGTATTCGAAATACTTTAGCAGAAACATGAGCCCTTAATAATTTCGGTTGTTGTTTGTCGCTTGCATTCGGTCATTCGCTCCATAGTGGTGTATGCACATGAAATTGTATCCTATGTAGCGATGGCAATGCACTTCAAGAATATTTGAATGCTTATCATATTAAATGAATGGGCGATGTATTTTTATGGAACAAGTGAAATGGTTCAGGTTGCTATTACGTAGCAGGGCAAGAATGACATAGGAAGATATGGCGCTAGGCGTGTGCTGTGAGGTTTCAATTATCGAAGCTCGAGATAAAATGATCACCGGTGCGATCCCTTGACACCACCCTCCTGGGGGGAAAAAAATGAAATCGCGAGGTTTCCTTTTTTTTCGTGTCATTGTACATTTTTGGGATTAGTTAATATAAAAATTTGTTGTTGTTCTTGTTGAATGGAACTACATTGTTTGGGTTTTACAATAATGTTCTTTTGTCTCTTTTTTTTTTACGTTACTTAAACTTTCTTTGTTTCTTAAACTATTTTACTTCAGCTTTCTAATTACATTTATAATATAATAATTAATATTTATTTGTGTAATATAATGTTATAACTAAAAGACTAACTATTATAACATAATATAATAATTAATAACTATATGTATATGTGATTAATAACTATATGTATATGTATATGATACTTAATTATTTATGTGGTTTACACATTTAAAGTTAATCAACTATATGTAGTTATATTTATTTAAATTATACTTATTTAATTTTTTTGATTAGAATTGACTTAATTATATGCGCATGCGAGGGCTCTCTCCCTCCTTGTTTTTTTAAATTTTTTTTTGATTAGTCTAAGTCTAGCATTGTTTTAGTATGTAAACCTTAAATTTATTTAAACGATTTTTGTGTACCGTAACTTTTTTTCCTTCGTACTTTATATCGCAGTTTACACCATCTTCGGCCAATACTTCGTATGGACCAATGAAAATAAGATCCAATTTTCTTCTATTTTCATTTCTTAATAGGACCAAGCTTACTGTTTCGAAACTAATTGGTTTACTCTTAGCTTTTTTATCGTACTCAGCTTTTCTTGTATTTTTCTTTTCTAACAGCACATCTCTTGTATCTCTATGGGCAATTTGTAGTTTTTCTCTTAGTTCAATTACACAGTCTTCATAATTGTACCTGGGGTGCACTTGTTTTGTCAAATTTGGAGGATATGTACATTGTCGTCCGAAAACTAATTCAAATGGTGAATACCCTGTTTCCGTATGTACTGCGGTTTTATAGGAAAACACATAGTAAGGTAACCACGTACACCAGTCTGTGTGTTTTTCAGATACGTAACTTCTAAGGTATGCTCCTAGGACTTTATGAGAGTTTTCTAATGCTCCTATGCTTTCGTGATGGTATGCTGGAAATTGTAGTTGCTCTATTTTTAGTAGTTTGCACATATCCTTAAAAACTTTGTTGATAAATTCGGTGCCTTAATCAGAGGCTATTATCTTAGGAACTCCATATCTAAGAATAAAGCATTCTACTAGTCCTCTAGCTACTGTGCTAGCTTCTTTGTTCTCGATTGGGATTGCTTCAGTGAATTTCGTCAGTTCATCTTGTAATGTCAGTATGTACCTGTATCCATTCACTGATTCGTCCAAGGGACCTACTAGGTCCAAATAAATTTTATCAAAGCTTGATTCAGCAGTTGACGTTATTTCCATAGGCTGTTTTCTGGGTGATATATATTTGTTTTTCTGACAAATTGGGCAATGTTTTACATAATTAGCTATGTCATTTTGCATTCCAGTCCAGAAATATTTTTGTTTAATCGTTTTAAGCATGCGGTTTATTCCTGCATGTCCACTTGTTGGTAATAGGTGGTAATCATTGAGCAATATTTTCTTTTTGTGCGGATCAGTAATTTCTATATATTTATTTATGAGGTGCACCTTTACTTTACTATTTTTAAACATATCTCCTAAGATTTTTTGTAACTCATGAATTTTACATTCTCGACGGCCGTCTGTGAGTCTTTTGATTTCTTCTTTTGTAATATATAATTTATCTGTTGATAATAGTCCGCAGATTTTATGCATGTCCCTCGACAACAAATCGCAAAATGATGTCGATCGGGCGGTAGTGCTTTCCTTGGGCTTTTTTAGGAGTATACAATTCATCTCTGGGATGTATGCCAACACTTTGTTTGGTCCCAGGATCATATTTATATCTTTTCTATATTCATCGTCCTCGAACCTGTTACATATTTTTAGCTCAATTATTTTATGCCCATGTTCTGGTCGTTTAAGCAATTCTGTAATAATACGATTATTTTCTTCAGCTTCTGTTTCTTGTTTCTTTTCTTCATGAACCGATTTTTCCGTCTTTGATTGTGACCTTGTGACTACGCATATTTGGAGTTGTTTAAGGTTGTCTGAATCTAACTTTATTCTACTTAAGGCATCAGCTGCGCAATTATATTTTCCGGGTGTGTATTCAACGGAGAAGTTATATTCTTCCAGTAGTAATCTGAATTTGGTCAGTCTACTAGAAGGGAAAAAAGGTATACTAGGGCTCTATGATCAGTTATTATTTTAAATTTGTTGCCAAAGATAATATATGGTCGAAAATGCTTTACGGCCCATACTATTGCTAGCAACTCCTTTTCAATTGTACTATAATTCTTTTCGGCTTTATTTAGAGTTTTGGTAGCATAAGCCATAGGCTTTTCATCGAAATTTGAAAGTACAGCCCCTAAAGCAAAGCCTGAGGCATCTGTACGTAGAACGAATTCCTCTTCGAAATTCGGGAAATGTAAAATTTGGGGGCTAGTGAGGATTGTTTTTAAAAGTTGGAAAGATTTTTCAAAGTTTTGGTCAAAATTGAAGTCTACATTTTTTCTAAGTAATCTATTGAAAGGTATAGCTATTGTAGCGAAGTTGGGTATAAATTTGCGGTAATAATTTGCGAATGCGAATATTCTTACTTCGTCGGCGTTCTTAGGGGTGGGATAATTGTGCATAGCAGCTGATTTTTTAAGGTCTTGGTGTATTCCCTTGTTGGAAATAACATGTCCTAGATAAAGAACTTCTTTTCTAAGAAAAGCACATTTACCAGGATGAATTTTTAGATTTACTTCCCGGTAAGGTTTAGTGTATTTTGGTGTAGCTCCTTCTTTAAGTGCAATTTCTGCTTGTCCTACATGATTGTAAGTAAGTTTATCACCTTCTAGGTGGAAAATATCGTGATATTTGGTAACTATAGCCTTAATTTCGGCTTTTTCTTCGCTATTTAGGGTTTTGAGATTTATTTCAATCAATTTCTTTACTCTGGTAGGTAATATTGTAGTTTTTTTTTTTTTTTTTTAGTGAGACAAGATCATATTCTGAGGCGGGTAGTGATTAAGGTTCCGCCCATTTAAGGTTTACACATGTTTCGCGGGTGTTTGAAATTTTAATTGGAATTTTTCCTTCTTTGGCCTGTGATATGGATCCGACCATGTAGACACCCTTACACAACTCTTGGGGATGAAATATTCTAGGGTCAGTATATTGTGTATCTAACCAGTAGATTGCTTCGCATCTTGGAGAAACGGTTACTCTGATTAAGCTATGGTGACGATATCGGTATCGAAATTTGCCTGTAATTTATTTTCAATTTTAGAAGTAGGTTTTCAGGATCTATTACTGCACCAAATTCGGTTAAGAAATTTGCTCCAATAATTCCGTCAACGGGTATCGGAAATGAATCAGGTACTTCATGAAATTCATAAGGAAGGTCGTTACGTCCGAAGTGCAAGGTGTTAATACATGTGCCTTTTGATTTTAGGTCTCCGGATATACCTATGATGGTGGTGATGTTTTGCTTGTCTATTGAAGTGTTTCCCTCGATTACAGAGCTTTTGACTACGCAGATAGATGCACCTGTATCTAGTAAGCATCGTACGGGTTTGTCATTATCAAATAGTATTTGTACATAAATGCCGTTTTATATCCCAGCTGTGTATATTGCGTTTGGTAGGGATTCTATAGACTTCCCTCCGACGGGTCGGCTGTCCCCTCGGTGGGTTGTTCGTTTCCCAATACACTAAAGCTGGGGTAGTTTATTCGCTGTCCATTTTTCCTGTTATTATGTGGTTGGTAATTCGTTTGACGGTTGTTGTGTGGTAAATTGGTTCTAATGGGTAAGTTGGCTTGAGTTTGATGTCCCTGTTGGTATAAAATAAATAAATAAATAAATAAAACCCATTCTCTGATTATGGTTTGGATTTAAATCATTATTTTAGTAGCTTGGTTGGTAACTATTATTGATATGCCTGTCGCCTCTTATTTTTCGACATCTGGAGTTCGATCCTCTTGCTTGGTATCCCCTGAAGTTTTGTTGCCGTTCTCCGAAATATTTTAAAGTCGCCGGTTGGGTTGACCCTTGATCGATGTCTAGTAAATGCTGGGAAGCGCTTTTTAAAGTCGTGTGCCGTGCGCTGTCTAGTACCAAGTTTAAGTACCAGTTTAAATTCGATACTATTCAAGAAGTCTGTTAAACTTTCTGACCTGGTGTTTTCTTCGAATGAAAGAGTGGGCAGCTTTTGAGCTGTACTGAAGCTAAATTCTTCACCACTCATTTTGTCGGTTTGGGATACTGTTTGGGATTTTAATTTTTCTTCTTTGTGCTCTTCGAGGTCGAGGGACACGCTTCTTATGTTGCGGTTGACTATGTCCTCAGAATCGTTTTTATATCTGTTGGCCTCGGCACCAAGTCGTTTCAATGCAATGCGTTCCAAGTCAGATATTCTATTTTGGTCAACGCGCGATTGCTATATAATAGAGCGAGCAGAGTATGGGATGGGTTATTCCATTCCAAGCGGGTTGCTCTTTAAAATGGAATAACCTATTATATCAGGAAGAAGTATGTTTATAAATCGAGCGAGTTTCTCTTAGAAATAACAAACACACTGGTTGGCGATTGAAGATAGACAGCATTTATTTTGGGTTTTCATCCCTCTTTTATACAAAACATTGTGGTTCATTTTCCATTCAATTTGGTATTTCATATTTTCCGGCCTTCGATAATTGAACTCCAATCACCTCACACTTCGCTTAAACATATCGCCATATCAGTATTATTATTTATTGCCTAAACATTCAAATGTGTCTCATATAATTTTAACAACGAAGCCCATGCAGTGTATTCGAAATACTTTAGCAGTAACATGAGCCCTTAATAATTTCGGTTGTTATTTGTCGCTTGCATTCGGTCATTCGCTACATAGTGGTGTATGCACATGAAATTGTATCCTATGTAGCGATAGCAATGCACTTCAAGAATATTTGAATGCTTATCATATTAAATGAATGGGCGATGTATTTTTATGGATACAAGTGAAATTGTCAGGTTGCTATTACGTAGCAAGGCAAGAATGACATAGGAAGATATGGCGCCAGGCGTGTGCTGTGAGGTTTCAATTATCGAAGCTCGAGATAAAATGATCACTGGTGCGATCCCTTCACAAAATAAAACTTTTTCTTCCATTGAAATATATATAAGTTCAAATATATCAGGTAAAAATAGTCCTTATAATATCTACCCAACTTGTCACATGACCGACAACAAAAGGAAATTAAACGAAACCTCTCCAAAAGAAAATCGTAGATCTAAAACGTCATTTATCAGCAGATCATCAAAACTTGAAAAAAATCGAATTAATATGTCTACGAGTATCTCTGAAACCGATCTCCAAAAAATTATAACAATAATCGACAAATCTCTTTATATTGAACTTCAAAGCGCAATTCCAAAGTTAGCTACGAAGGACGACCGCATATCTCTAAAAACTGAAATTTACTCGTTGCAAGCCCAAAATGAATTTTTAACCAAACAAAGCAAAAATTCGAAACTAGATGTAACATTTTGGAAGATGAACTAGAGATGCAAGGTCGAGAATTAAAAGCAAAGAATATAATCATCACTTTTCCCAAAGCTCATGTTGACACACAAACAAAAATTAATTCAGTCACCCAGCTCCTGCTTGACGATCCGTACCAAATTTCAGATTTGACGAAGTTGAGTGAAAATGGAAATATTATTAAAAATAAAATCAACACTGGATTTAAGGAATATGCCATGAAAATGCTACAGAACTCTTCTAAGCTGAAAGTTACAGGCACTTTATTTCAACGTGATCTCACAAAACAAGCACAACACAAATGCCGTATCCTTCTTAACTGCCGGAAAATCATCAAATCAAAAAAGCCATCAGAAAGAATACAAATTAAAGACAACTATTTTATGGTTTCTGATAAAGTATTTTATTTAAACGAAAATAATAAATTACAATATAAATATGAGGACGGAGAAAAACACCTGCGAGATATATTTGGTGAACTTGACTTCAAAGATGTCAAACTGATAACGATGTCAAATAGACGGCAGAATTGGTCGAAACCAGATCTTGACGCTGCTGGACCAATGATGCCACTTTATCAAAACTTACCAAATTCCAGTACGTTAGCACGAAATTGAACTTTGATGCCGTCAGCTTAATATCTTTGTTTACTTGTAATATTTTATCTTTTAATGGGTCCGGTCTTAATAACAAATTGTTATATATGTAGATTTTTTGAATTATGTCAAAGATTTTGATATATTCTGTTTGTATGAAACACATGTTACTTATGAAAATTCAAACAAATTCATGAAATATTTTAATGGTTATAAAATTGTCTCAAATGCTGTTGTAATAACTTTTACAATAGGACGCGCAAGTGGCGGAACACTGTACGGAATAAAAACATCAATATTAAAATCATACGATTTTGAAGTAATAGAAAGCGCAACCGCTATAAAGCTTTTAAATAGAAATTATAGGTACATTGTCCCGTTCTATATAAAATGTTACAAATGGTCCGATGGCTATGAATGACTTAAGAACATTATGTTACACCTGGCAAACAAAAATGTATTAGTGATCGGTGATTCTCTTGCTGTAATGCAAACAAACTAGACGTGTCTTTTTCGTCGTCCGATTTAATTCCTTTTTTTAAGTAATACTCTCAGTTTAAGTCATCAAAATTAAAGAACATTGTCATTTGTCAATCCTGCTCTTCGTCTCTAGAATTGAACTGAATTAATCGCTAGTGCCTTACTTATTTTTTGTGCTTTTTTTTTTTTTACTTTTGTAATCCAAAATTAAATACAATATGCCCCCTAGAACAACTAAGCGAACCCGCACACAACAACAAAACAGTGATACCGATTCCCCTGCGAGAGATAATGATGTAAGCAACTCAAATGGCATTGCTGACAAACTGTGGAGCCGTATTGAAAAGAAGTTGGAGGAGTGGATGCTGACATTTACTCAATCGTTGGATGCTAGATTCGCCGCCTTAGAAGAACGACTAGATTCCAAGATTGGTGAAAATGCACTATTTTTCGACCAACAGCTAAACAAAGCTCGTCAAGAGGTAAAACAACTTGCGCATGTCATTGATCAATTGGAAAGGGATAAAATTAGTTCTGATGCTGTAATTGTTGGCTTGCCTGAGTTCCCTAATGAGAATTTGGAAAACATCTACAACAAGATATGCAACACTGTAAATATTACGCCCCCACACATACAAAACATTTTTCGCGCTAAAACCAAACAACATACCCTCACGGACTCCAACATCATACTAAAATTTATAGATAAGCGAAGAAAGCAACAATTTATGCAAGCAGTAGCGAACTTTCGCAAAACAAAAAAAGCTCCGCTTAGCCTCTCTGATATTGGCATCGATTCGCCAAAAAGCTTTTTCCTTAATGACAGTCTGACGAAAAACAATTATCAGCTGCAGCGCTATGCACTACGTTTGAAGCGAAAGTCTCTTATATCATCAGTGCACACTTTCAATGGTCAAATCTTCATACGCACAACTAACAGCCAAAATTCAATAGCCATCCACAACATCGATGATCTGAGGAATGCCGTCGGACCCGACAATAATAATGATTTGAACGTTCATGGTACTTAAAATTGAAATTATTTTGCAAGATTTTTTATTTTTGTTGACTGTTTTCTTTTTACTTTGTTTTCTTTTTTCTTCTTTTTTGTCGCAATTCGATTTTTCTTTTTATTTGTTCTTATTTTATGTTCAAGTTGTTTCAATTCAAAACATTACTCTATTTTTCTTCCTTCTCATTGCAAGTGTAATTAATGTTTACAATGTTTATGTGTTCGATTATGGCCTCATTTTTAACTTTTTATCTGTTAATGGGCAGCAACAATGATGCTGGCTTTCACAGCATAAACGAAAAAAATAAATTTTTACTTAATACTCTTTGCAAAAGTGCTAATGGTTTGCATATTTGCCACATTAACGCTCAAAGTCTTGTTAACAAATTTGATGAGTTTAAAATGATATTTGAAGATAGTTTAGTTGACATTATTTGTGTGTCTGAGACATGGTTTTATCCAGAGTTGAGTTGTAACTATTTTGCACTTAAGGGTTTTAAAAAACCTTACAGAGCAGATCGAACTCATACAACCGGAGGTGGCGTTGCTATTTTTGTCAAAAACAATATAAAATCAATTCATTTTAAGAGCTCTGATGGCACAGAAGTATGTGATTATTATTTTATTGATATATTACAGGGTGATAATAAATGCAGTATCGGAACCATTTATATGCCACCTCGCATGGCAAATTCCAATCTAATTACCCCAATTATAGAAGATATGTGTAGTCGTGTACCCAAACTAATTGTATGTGGTGATTTAAATATTAATCTTCTTCAAAGTTCATCTAATATTTTTAAAACATCAATGTATTCTCTGGGACTATCTTTTGTAAATCATACTGAACCAACTCATTTTTCGCCAGGTTGTGCACCATCACTGCTTGATGTATTTCTTGTTAGTGATGTTAATTCTGTTAAATGTTCAAGTCAATTATCTGTTCCTGTTTTTTCTCATCATGATCTTGTCTTCGCTACCTTCGATGTACATCTTGAGAATAAGCCACCACAGTCGTTTCAGTTTCGTGACTTTCGTAATATAAATGTCAATTGCTTATTTAGAGATTCTTCATTAATCAACTTACACTCAATATATACAACATCTAACGTTAATAATCAAATTGAACTTTTTAACATTGCTATTGACTATCTTTTTAATAAATATGTACCTATTAAGACGCGAGTCATAAGATCACAAGTTTGTCCTTGGCTTTCCCCTGAGATTCTTAACGCAATTAAAACTAGAGATGTCTCATACCGCCGTTGGAAACGTTTTCGATGCCCAGAAATCTTTTCCCAATACAAATCATCCCGCAATCTGGTTACAAGATTAATAAAATCCGATAAATATAATTATTACAATAATATGTTTAACTCCGACCGTTCCTCCAAATTTTTCTGGAAAGAAGTTAAGAATATTGGTTTAAAAAAGGATACGTCAGTTTTTGATGATGACTTTGATTTAGATGACCTGAATAGAAAGTTTTTAACTGTCCCTTTTCAACCGAACAATATGCGACTTGAACAACCAGCAAACGATAGACAGGAAACATTTTCTTTATGTGCTGTAGATGAATACCAAGTAGGAAAAGCAATATTCTCTATTAAATCCAAATCAACCGGTCTTGACAATATTCACCCAGACATTATTAAAATCCTTCTTCCTTTTATACTCTCTCACATAACACACCTCTTTAATACAATAATCATGACCTCAACTTATCCTGCATCCTGGAAAATATCCAAAATTATCCCTATACCTAAGCCGGGTAAGAAGAAAGAGTACAGACCTTTAACTTTAGACAATAGTTATATAACTGTGATAACTTTGCTTGACTTTTCAAAAGCATTTGACTGTGTTGACTTCAATCTTCTGTGTGATAAACTGACAACGTATTTTAATTTCTCTGACACAGCTAAAAATCTTATTTATTCATATTTGACAAGTCGCTCGCAAGCAGTATCGTGCAATAATAAACTGTCCTCGTATCTTTCCGTTAATACTGGTGTTCCCCAAGGATCAATATTGGGACCTTTACTGTTTTCCTTGTTCATAAATGATTTGCCATCTGTTTTGTCATATTGTCAGTATCATATCTACGCAGATGATGTCCAACTATACACTTCTTTTCCTATGGGGAAGATTGACGTTGCTTTAGCTAAAATGAACCATGACTTGCAATCCATATACAATTCGTCGACCAGAAATGGACTCAAACTGAATCCTGAAAAAACGAAATCCATCCCGATTGCTAAAAATAAACTTAATCTTGAAAACATTCCGCCCTTATTTTTAAATAAATGTCCAATTCAATTTGTGTCCCACGCAAGAAATTTAGGTATAACATTCAACGATAGACTGACGTGGGATACTCATATTAACTCTGTAATTGCTAAAATTTATGGTTCACTCAGAGGTTTATCTGTTGCTAAATCTATTCTATCAACCGAGGTCAAATTAAAACTCGCTAAATCACTTATCTTACCCATATTATCATATGGATGTGAATTGTTTTCAGATCCTGACTCCCAGTCACTTCAAAAGCTTAAGGTTACCATCAATGCTACTGCACGATTCGTTTTTAATCTTAGCAGATACGATCATGTTTCGTCTTATACTCGTCAACTTTTAGGATGTAACTTGGAAGCCTTCTTCAAATATCGATGTTGTTCTTTTCTCTCCAAATTAATTGTTAACAAGACTCCTCACTATCTTTTTAATAAACTTATCTTTTGTTCGTCTCGTCGTAACATTCTTCTACGCTCCTCGATGTTTACTACATTGACATCACGCAGGCAATTTTTCGTTTATGCTGTTAGACTGTGGAATAATCTTCCCAGTCGTCTGAGGTCAAGTATCGAACACCGAAAATTTCATGAACTTTGCTTTGAGCATATCTCAAATTTGAATTGAACATACTTGAATATATTAATATTAATTTTTGTTTTATATAACTTTTTTTTTTATTTTATGTTTCGTATTGCGACTTTAAAGTTTTAATTTTTCAATTTTTCAATTTTTTTTAATTTTTTAAATTTTTTAATTTCTTTAATTTATTAGTAATTTTTATTTTCATCTTTTGTTCAAATTAATAGTTTATAATATCTGTTTTCTTATTCTTTTTTTTTTAATTTTTGTAATTATGTAATTTTTAATAATTTGTGATTATGTATGTATTTAACTATCCTGTACATCTTTAAAGTTAAAGTTAAGCTCGTTGTACAGATGTTTTTTATTCAATAAATATCAAATAAATATCAAAATGCAAGAACCAGCAATCATCAAACTACCACAGTCCGTTACACCAGCAATCCTACTTTAAACCATGAAGATAGAAATTCGTACGAAATTACTTGATTTGTTTCAGATATACGATTTTACTATTTTAAACGGGTGTACAAATGGAGACAACGAAGGGCATTTCACTTTTGTTGGAGGACAAGGTAAATCTGTCATTGACTATTGTGCGGTAAACAATGATTGGAATTATTTAGTATCCAAATTCGAAGTACAATGTAAGAATTTATCCAAACACTTGCCTATTATTGATGAATGGGTAAATGTTGCGTCATCAGAGCAAAGGAACCTCAAACTATTGCCTCAGTTAAATTGGAAACAGGATGATCTATTGGTTTATCAAAACAAGTTGAACGCTAATCTTTTAAGTCTAAGCGAGTTATCTGAGTCAGTTGAAGTATTTTCTAATCAACTTATTTCTTGTATAAGAGATTCTTTACAACAATTACAAATAAGTGCAAGAAGTTGAAGAATAAGTGGTTTGATAATGATTGTATGATTGCCCGAAGAAAATCATTTGCTTTTTTTAATGTGTTGAGATACTCCAACTTCATCTATCGAGACCTTAGAAATTGGTATATCGAAGCAAATTCTTACTATTAAAATGTATGCAAACAAAAGAAAATGGAATTTGACAACAAACAAGCACTTAAACTTGGTCAAACAAAAGACTGGAAAGAGTTTTGGAAAGTGACAAAAGAAATGAACGGAACAAATTTTACCATAGATACAGGAGTATCAGCCGAAGTTCTTTGATCCACTTCAAAAATCTACTTTATAGAAAATCTGGTCTACTTTTTGTGTATGCTGAGCCCCTTTCTACTCACGAGATCGTAGACAGTGAAATAACACTGGATGAAGTTCAAGAAATAATCACTAACGCGAAGAACGGTAAAGCACCTGGTGAAGAAGGAATTTCATACGAATTCTTCAAAAACTCTACTCCGGCGTTTATATGTCGACTCAAAACATTCTTAAACAAAGTTTATTTGAATGAAGATGTACCTTCATCGTTCAAAGCCACTGTAATATTCTCGATCCACCAAAAAGGATATTTGAATAATGTAGAAAATTATCGCGGTATCTTGCTCATGAACGTGCTGGCTTAACTGTTTTGTGGAATACTCGCCAATAGACAAGAAAGATGGGTAGAATTGAACAGCATCCTTTCGGAATTTCAAGCTGGGTTCAGGAAAGCATACTCAACCGTGGACCATATTTTCATATTTTCACGCTGACATCCATTGTAAGAACATATCAAACAAGAAATAAAAAAATATACACATTATTCGTCGACTTCAAGTCAGCGTTTGATCTTTTAAATCGTAATGCACTTTTTTACAAACTATCGCAACTAATTATATCCACAAAGTGTATTCATGTTTTGAAGGAGATGTATAGATACTCAAAAGCAGCTTTTTGGGATGGTTCGCACTACTCACAATGGTTTGAAACAGACTCTGGTTAGAAACAAGGATGTCCTCTAAGCGCTCTTTTGTTCTCGTTATTTATTAACGATGTTGTAACGCACTAACCAGAAGTTAATGTACTTCTATACGTTGTTGATATAGTCCTGCTGTCAGAATCACCCAAAAATCTCCAATTGATGATTAACCGCTTAGCTGAGTATTGCAGTAAATGGGGGCTCGTTATTAACACGGACAAATCAAAAGTGGTGTTGTTTTCTAGATCTAACTGGAATTTTACCGGAAACCGATTAGAGATAGCAGATGAGTACAAATGTCTGGGAGTTAAACTAAATAAGACTATTAATTTCTCCAAACACCTTGATGAGAAAGCCAAATCTGCCCAAAGCTTGATTAATCAATCTTGGAAGAACATTTTCACAAACAAACGCATCATATTATCTGCTAAGTATAAAATTTTAATGCTGTGGTTAAATCGACACTATGTTATGCATCGCAAGTATGGGGTGATAATGAACATGATCTGACAGTAAAGTTTCATCGATCTGTTTTTTTAAAAAACTGTTTAACCTTCGGCTTAATACACCAAACTATGTGTTATATTCGGAAATGGGTCTTACTAAACTTAAGACATCTAGCCTTAAGTCGCAGGCTGACTACATCGTTAAGCTACTGTCTTCTCCAAACGATAATTTATACAAAAAATGGCTCTGTACGAAATGAGGAACAAAGACTAGTGGGCGCTAAAGTGGTTAAGCTTAGGACTTTCGATCCAAACAACCAAGGAAGTTTAAAAGAAAAGTTTTACCGCATCATTCAAGCACACGAATCCTCAGTAAGATTTGCGCTAGAAGGAGAAGTCCGTAATTCAGAAAGCAGAATATTATATTCACAACTCAAGCTTGACTAAATGGAAGGTAACTACTTCAACGATTCGATGAGTTACAAAGAGATATCGTTAATATTTAAAACCAGATGCGAACTATTAGCTCTCAATGTTTCAATTAGCTTTCATGTTATAAGTGTATGTCCGATTTTTATTCCTCAACGTCTCTCATATTTTGGAAAGAAAACGTTGTCAATGAAAGAAACAATCTCAACACTGAATGAAACTAACTGGAAGATACTCTACCTTTTTTCACACTTGGTATTTAGTATTTATTTGGTAGAATCTCGGGCGTGTTTTTCATTTTTTCTCTAGGTCGAAAAATAACGGTACCTGCAATACAATTTTAGCAAAAAGTATGATTTTCTCGAAAAAGGCTCTAACGATTTTGATAAAACTTTCAGGGTGCTAATTTTTTACAACAATGCATCTTTCAGTTAGAATGAATTTCTCGAAATTTGTTCTATAACGGTACCTCTGATAGAACCGGTTTTTTCAAATGCGGTTTTATCGTAAACTATTATCCCGATTTCAATAAAATTTTGCACACAGGAAGTCATTTATAATTCAATTAACATTGCATTTCAAAAACTTTTGTTTTCGATTTTGTAATTTTTTTCTAAAAAAAAATTTGGTTTTTGAAATATTTTTAAAACGGGTTGATTAATTTTTTTTTTAAATAATTTTCCCATATGAAAACTACAGATTTTCTTATAATGACATACTAAAAAAAATTTAATATTTTTTCGAAAAGTTTAAAAAAAAAACACTTTTTAAGAAACTGGTCGAACGATTTTAAACTTTTTTCCTCGATAGACAATTAGCTTTAAAATTTTATTGCATACTTAGTTTTTCTGAGAAAGCTCTTAAACTAATTAAAAAAATGAAACAATTTTCGAAAAAAAATGATTTTTTTTTATTTTAATATGTGAATACATACATATGCAGCCACTAAGCAATTTTCTAGCATAAGAACAAGTTCGTGCAACCCAGTCGTGCATTTGACTTAAATTTTATTCGACGATGTGACCGTACATATGAGCAAGTACGTTTGATCCAGTCGTGCAATTTACTTTAATTCACAATGTTTTTCAGGTAGTCGTTTTTGGCCTTTAATTCGTTTTCTGTGACACTTAATTTGTGGGCTTTTGGCGCAGTTCCCCAGACCACCTTTTAATAAAAATATTTTAACTCCCATTTCAGGATATTAATTCCCATCTTTCAGTTACTTGAAAAACAAAAAGAAACATTTCCAGCCTTTATTTTTTCGCAATTTTTTTTTGTCAATAACAAATTACCTGGGACCCACTATACCTATATAACGTTAGTACACTATTTGTACCTAAATATTCATAACATTAAATTTATACACATTTCAATAATTTTGAACAGTTTTCCGTTATTTTACTACCCCTTTGTTCATCATCGTACTTGTGTATTTTTTTTTTCAACTCAACGAATCACCCCAGCTGACTTGCAGGTCTGCTGCAATAGTTTTGCAGTAAATGTTGCGTTTTATTATCTTCTAAAGATCGTTTTTGATTTTACACTCGAACTGTATGCACCGTCTAATCGAGACCTTGAGGATGTTGTACGGAGGACCTGAAATTATTATCAACAATTTGATTCGCTCTATAAGTTCCGCACCTTTTCCTTAAGCATGCAAAACCTTTGTGCCACATTGAAGGTTCTGGTATCTTAAGTAACCTGAATTTCCCAAAGCTGCTAAAAGAGTTCAGGGAAAAAGTATCACCAACTTCACATCTCAACTGGGCAATTCATAAGCAATTTTCCAATGAACAGGCTTGCAGATTTTTATTCTTGGATGTGCACAATGACCGCAAAATGAGTTTTCTTTTCAGCTTCCTCTTCATCTGCTGCGGCGGTTGCAAATTTTTCAGTCTACTCGCACCGCACGATGAGCACAAGTGAGGAAGCAACAATTTTGCAAAAAATGTCTTAAGAAATACCTAAAGTACAGATATGAACAAATAACTGAGTACTTAAACACCACCAGCTCGTACATAATGATCAACCGCAAAGAGTATCATCTCTTTTTAATATTAACATCGTTCACTCTGAAGTCTGAACCAACTTACCAAAAAAGCATGCGAAAATAAGCTGAGATCAGAAAAAGTGCTGGGAATATGGTGGGGATATCTAAAGAATGTCTAAGCTTGAAGCTTACTTCGAACGCTTTTAAAAAAAAAATTTATTTGATTCACGACGTCCTACATAACGTGAAGTCTATAGGGTAATGATGGCTTTTTTCGATCCATTAAGACTTACAGCTTGCTTGTTTCTAGAGGTTTGGCATTCCAAAACTGAGTGTGATGCTTAAATCAAGAATGAAGCATATACTTAATTACATATATTTAGTATATGCTTCATTCTTGAATGAATAACAATAACAAGCTAACAGAAACAAGTCTTACTGACTTGACATGAGTTCCAAAGTATATTGCTAAAATCATACGAAATCTGCTTTAATAACCGTTTTATCTGGTCAGACTCAAAAACTGTCCTATGTTGGCTTCCACCTGACCACCGTTAAAATCGACAAATCTCCAGCCCACTGGGAAATGGAGTGGAAAATTGCATACATACTAATGTTAATGTAGCTGACTAAGTTACAATAAGTATAATAAAACAATCAACTTCTAAGAGTGCTTTACAATGACTAAAAAAGCTTTATTACAAGAAGTAATTAACTGAATCAAAGTAAAATAGTTATGAAAAAGAATGAGTGAAGAATAAAGAAATACTATAAAAAAACTCAATTACCTGATAATATAATATAAAGTAAAACATCGTAGAGAAGCTTATCAAAAATAAACAGCAAACTCAAACACAAAACATAACTGAAAAAGAAAGAAAAACGGTGGAATACAAGAGTATGTTGTGCATCCCTCATCTCGCTAACTGCATCAACCTATCAGCCTATCAGACACAAAACAAAACCGAGAATTGCATTCAAGTCCGATAATTCTCTTAAAAGTCAAGATTTCACCAACACAAATGGAAAAATAGAGGTGATGGACAAAGCTAATATTATATACAAAATAAATTGTTTAGGGGGTAAAGAAGTGGCATGCTCTTCCGTGTATATAAGCACTTCCAAACAGAAATTAAAGAGTAGAATCGCAGGTCATAAATCTGATGTAAACAATAGAGATGCACAAAAAAACTGCTCTTGCTCTGCACTGTTTAGAAGAAAAACATAAGGCAGACTTTGAAAATGTTGAAGTTTTACAGACGGAGCAACATTATTCTAAAAGAATGTTGTTGGAAATGTTGCACATCATAAACCACAAAAATGCCATTCACCGCAGATCTGACTGCGAAAATTTAAGCAACACATACAGCCGGTTTATAAAAAGGCCTCACATAACCAACTATAAGATAAAGTATAGGTGAACCCCCTGATGAAGTGTTATTTGTAACGAAATTTTATTTAAAGTAATTTAAATATTTTAAATTTGAAATTGTAAACCAAATTAATTTAATTTTTTTTTTTAATCCAATAGATTGTTTTTTATCCATACAAGTGTAAGATGCGAGGAGACTTGTATTCTTTTTGTCCTTAAATATTTTTGTAAGTTGATATATCAACATCTTTTTTCAATTTTTGGTGTTTACTTATGTATTTTTGTATTTTATTTGTTTATTTCGTCAAATAAAGGCCTGATGATGAGCATACACATGCTCGAAATGTCGCACGTAAAATAATTACATCTGTGTTTTGACCTATAGCTCACTAATATTTTCTAAATTGATGAATATAAAGGTCACAAAAACTAACATTTATTAATTCAACGGAGGGCACGCCGTAACCAACAATGGATTTTTACAACCACATAAGTAACAACTATGACCCTAAAACCTGCAGAATACTAAAGGATTATAGCAAATCAACTCTTTCTTACACAAAAAATAATAATTCTTTGATATTCCTTTTAAAATGCAGAGAGTATAGCCTATGGCCTAACTTTATTACCAATATAACAAATAACCTGCGTACAATATTTTAATTTTCTGAACATGAAAAAGAAAAACAACTGGAAAATAAGCTTATGACGGATACTGAGCATTTTCACAAAAAACTACTAAACATAGTAATCTCTTTTAAACAATTACATAAGAGAACTTTATCCACACAAATTAAAAAAACTGGAAGGTTTAATCACCAATCAACTGACTTGCAAAGAAAATTGCTTTTTCTTCAATACTCAACAGACACCATATCGTCAATGAGAAGAAAAAAACAAACACACAAAAATAAGTTAGAAGCTTTAAAAGATAAATTTAAATATAAAATAGGTATATTATTTCACAGCAAATGGTTCGTTAACAACACTGCCATTGTGTTTCCGTCAGATGTCCAATGGCTACTGTCACTGGGACCAAAGTTTGTTATGCCTATAATGAAAGGCGATTTCCCGTTGTTCAAAATTATTGCAGACGGAGAAGAAATGATCAAAAGTTTAGAACAGGGTGACCAAGGAATAGGTAGATCGAATTTCACCGAAATTTTACAAAGTCAATTAAGAACGAAATACACGCCTTCCTTTGATAAGTTTTTGAATAAAATTCTTAACGAAACCAAAAAAAAAAATTAAACAACACAAAGATGTGTACGTTGTTCCTGCTGACAAGGGGAACGTCACAGTAGCAATGTATAAAACTGATCACATCAGCAAAATGGAGGGACTAATGACAGACAGGAACATATACAGGGTGCTTAGAAACAACCCAACAGCAACTTTGCAAAGTAAAAATAATGACTTTGTTAAGTATTTATTTTTACAAAATCATGTATCGGAATATGAAAAAACGGTTAACAACATATATAGTGAGCGCCCCAAAAATATACGGTCTTCCAAAAATACACAAAGAAAATGTCCAGTTAAGACCTATTTGTTCATCGATAAATGTACCATGCTATGAACTTTCAAAGTTTATGGCTAAAATTCTTCAGAATCTCACCCGGGATTCCCAATACAATGTCAAAAACGGAAGTGATTTTATATGTATCTAAAGTTTCCCATCGCCCCAAATGCGACAATTTTGCTTGTTTACATACCCGCCAAGATCAAAATGAGCTTCTTCTGAAAAGATGATTTTTTTGGCAAAATCGGCATCTTTTCTAAGTCGATCGCAGGCTGTTGCAATATTTCTCAGCGTAAACATAACCATATTCGTTAAGCGGAAGGATACAACTAATTATCTGTCAAATCAGACATGAGCTAAGTGTTACCATTCACGAAATAAGCACCAGTTGAAAAAAAACGTTAATGGCGGACCCTTTACAACACACGCTTTATGCGTTGAATGGCTTCAACCATAAAATAAAATTTACTGTAGAGGTTGGAGAGATTCCCTAATTGGTTATCAAAGTAATGAGGAGTAATAACAAACTCTTATTTGAATGGTATAAGAAACCCAGTTCGTCTGGACGTCTTATAAATTTCCATTCTAAGCAACCAAAACACGTAATTATAAACACAGCACAGAACTTCGTCAATCGTGTTCTCGAAACGAGTGATATTTCTTTTCATCAACGCCGCGCCTATCAGAGACAAAACAAAAACGAGAATTGCATTCAAGTCCGCTAATTCTCTTAAAAGACAAATTTTCACCAACACAAAAGGAAAAATAGAGGTGATGAACAAAGCTAATATTATATACAAAACAAATTGTTTGGGGGTAAAGAAGTGGCATGCTCTTCCGTGTATATAGGCACTTCCAAACAGAAATTAAAGAGTAGAATCGCAGGTCATAAATCTGATGTAAACAATGGAGCTGCACAAAAAAACTGCTCTTGCTCTGCACTGTTTAGAAGAAAAACATAAGTCAGACTTTGAAAATGTTGAAGTTTTACAGACGGAGCAACATTATTCTAAAAGAATGTCGTTGGAAATGTTGCATATCATAAACCACAAAAATGCCATTAACCGCAGATCCGACTGCAAAAATTTAAGCAACACATACAGCCAGCTAATAAAAAGGCCACACATAACCAACTATAAGATAAAGTATAGTTGAACCCCCTGATGAAGTGTTATTTGTAACGAAATTTTATTTAAAGTAATTTTAATATTTTAAATTTCAAATTGTAAGCCAAATTAATCTAAAAAAAATTTGAAAATCTTATAGATTGTTTTTTATCCATATAAGTGTAAGATGCGAGGATACTTGTATTCTTTTTGTGCTTAAATATTTTTTTTTACTTTAACTTTTTACTTTTACTTTATTTTTTTAATCAATTAGAGAGTCATAATCTCTTACAGACTTATTAAATAGGAATATGTAATTTTTTGTAGGTGGGTATGAATATTATACAATAAATACACTTAAATTTATAGGCAACTGTTCAATAAGAAAATAAATACATAAATGCATTACATATTTTAAATAATTTTTACTAAAATTAAATAAGGTTAAGAACATAAAATTTAAAAGCATCTCTCCTACAATTCATATTGAAATCAATTATAGAGCATACTGCATAAGCTTCTCTGATGCAACGGGAAATGGGCTCAATGCGCCCATAATTTCTGTGATGAAAATGTTCATATATGACAAATCGATGGCGTGTAATTCTCGAGCGTGCCTTACTTTCATAGAATAAATCAATAAGAGGAGGGCATGTAATGTGCCTAGTTATTATATCACGGACTAACATTACTGAGAAATATTTCCGGCGAGTTTCCAGTGATTTCATACCAAATAATAAGCACCTAGTTTCATAGGAAGGTCTAGGGATTCTCCATCTCAATTTAAAGAAAGCATATCTCGTAAAATTTCTTTGAACATTTTCTATTCTTTTTGACGAATTTGAATAATATGGATTCCAAACTGTACAACAATACTCTAGCACGGATCTTACCAATGAATTATACAGTGTTATAAGGGTGTAGGAATCATTAAACTCTCTGATGTTTCTTTTAAGAAAACCCAGCATCTGATTAGCTTTGTTGATCATATAATCAAAATGAGGATGAAATGACAGATTAACGTCAAGAATAACACCCAAATCTTTTTTTTGCGCCACCCTTCCTAATTTAATGTTATAGATGCCGTTATCAAACATAATTGGGTTATGGTTCCTGTGACAGGATAAAACTTGACATTTAGCAATATTAAGGTCAAGGTAGTTGGCCTTGCACCAAGTGGCCAATCTATCCAAGTCGGCTAACAGAAGGCTGCATTCTGAATTGCTGGATATCTTTCGATAAAGTTTCAGATCATCTGCAAAAAGGAGACAGAGTGAATCATGAAAGAAAGTGGAAATATCATTGACAAAAAGAAGAAAAAGCAGTGGTCCCAAATGACTACCTTGGGGGACACCTGATGGGACATTTATATCATCTGATTTATAGTTTTTAATTTTCACAACTTGAACTCTTCCAGTCAAATAAGATTTAAGCCACAGTAATAGAGATGAATGAACACCAAAACAGAAAAGCTTATGAAGTAGAATTTTGTGATTCACTCTGTCGAAAGCTTTAGCAAAATCGGTGAAGATAATATCAGTTTGATATCCTTTTTCAATATTAGAAATAATGGCATTAGTCATAATCATTAAATTTGTTGATGTTGATTTCCCCGCTACAAAACCATGTTGAAAGACTGATATTTTGTCTTGTATAATTAATGAAATTCTATTATAAACTATTTTTTCAAATACTTTTAGAATAGCAAAGATCTTGCAGATTGGTCTGTAATTTGTTATTTCGTGTTTAGACCCTGATTTAAAAATTGGAGACAAAAACGAAATTTTCCACGATTTCAAGAAATTGCCTTTGGAAAGAGATAAATTCAAGATCAGCGTTAGCGGCTGGGCTAACGCTATTGTACAGTTTTTCAAAATTATGGGAGGAATGTTATCGGGACCTTCGCTTGTTTTTACATCCAAGCTTAAAAGGGATAATTCAACTTCCGCTTGGCATAAAGTGTCGATCCTAAGCTCGTAGAGGACGGATGTCGAGGTGCGCGCACGAATGGTTAAACAAAAGCCAAACAAATAATTGTTGAGCGTTGTTATCGCGAGTGCTTTAAAAAAAAAAAAAAATTAATACACACTCGTTAGAGAAATTGAAAAAAAAACCCCTCGCGTGTGCTGTAAAAAAAAAATAATAATATTCACTCGCGTCGTAGGATGAATGATAAAGATGCCCACTCGCGCTGAGAAAGAAAAAAAATAAATAAAACGCATTCGCATAACAAATTATCCTCTTATCTGTCCCAAGACCTTTGTGCTTAACTGCCTCTTTCTTATCTACTGTAGGCATCGTATTACCATACAATGCTTGCGGTAAATAGATAAGGGCATCTGAATTTTTCTTATTGTGCTGAATGTTTAAATTGATTTTTTGTAAACAGGCTGTCTTATGGGCATAACACCTAAGACAGTTTGATTATTACAGAAGTTAATTTGGATTTTCACTGCGCAGTTCGACTTAATCAGAGTTGTGTTTTGTATGTAAGTATTTTTAAATGGTAAGTGATTTTTGTGTCGTGTATTCAAATGTTCGTGGTTTAAGAAAGAATTTCTTTCACGTGTACGTCTACACTGTTCAACACAGGCCAGCTGTTTTGGCATTAAGTGAAACTCAGGTTGGAGTAAATACTGATTTATCAGAATTTGCTCTACATGGGTATAGCTTGGTGCCATTACTCTTTTCTCATCATGGTCTCGTGGTCTATGTTAGGAATGATATTGCTTGCCAGAGCCTTCCCCAATATGGGCAATGTTCCAACACGGACTTTAACTTCTTATGGCTCAAATTCACTGTCCGCAAGCATGTCATTCATTATTGTTTTATTTACAGGAGTCCAAATCTTGACAGTAATTCGACTTGTAACGAGTTTGATGCACTGTCTGATTCCATCTCGAAAATTGTTTCCCTTTGTCCTCGCACTGAAATCGTTATTGCGGGCGATTTCAATGTACACAATTCCAACTGGCTCCGCTATTCTGGTCAGACAACACCCGAAGGAAGGTATGTCGAGCTCTTTGCCGGGTTACATCACCTTACCCAACTGATCGATGTGCCAACGCGTATACCGGATGTTGCTGGGCAAGCCGCCCATACTCTTGACTTGTTTCTTACTTCTCACCCTGATAAATATACCATTAGTGTAACTTCTCCATTTGGCACTTCAGACCATTGTATCATTTCAGCTAATTTCTCATCCCCCACCCATCCAGTTAAAGAAAAACTTCCCACCAGGACCGTTTGGCAATACGAGAAAGCCAACTGGGACGGCCTGAATTTCTTTTTCCGAAACTTTAACTGGTCACTATGCTTCCTCGATAGTGACATTGATGCCAGTGCTGAAATGATCACAAATGTGATTCTTCTAGGGATGCGTGCTTTTATTCCTAATAGAGTAAAAAGCATCAAACCTAAAGAAAAGTCTTGGTTTAATTCTGAGTGTAAAGAAGCTATCAGGCTCAAAGAAGTAAGTTTCCGATCTAACAAAGCCAACCCTACAGAGGAAAATCGGAAAAAGCACAAACAAGCAAGGAACTCATGCAACTCCGTTATAGAAAGAACCAAATTTTTGCATGACCAAAAATTACGGCAAAAAATTCTGCAGTGTCCCAAAGGCAGTAAAAATGTTTGGTCATTTGTAAAAAATATAAAAAACTCCTCGACATCTTCGGTTCCAACGCTCATCGACAATAACAAACCAATTGTTTACTCTTCAGAGAAGGCAAACTTGCTCGCCGCCAATTTCGCTGCCCCTCCTGTACTTGAGAATGTAAATTTTCCCATGGGACACATTTTTTTCCGCACTCGTACAGTAGCAAGAGTTCTCAAAGATCTCGATATACACAAATCCGCTGGCCCGGATGGTATACCCCCGATTCTTCTGAAGAGGTGTTCTTCCACACTGGCAAAGCCACTGCGTAAGCTTTTCCATCGCTCCTATTCTTCTGGAATCTTTCCTAGAAGATGGAAAACAGCATTTGTCCAGCCTGTCCCTAAGAAAGGTGACCCATCCTCCCCCTCCTCCTACCGACCCATTGCATTGACATCCCTTCTTTCTAAGGTCATGGAAACACTGATTAACCGTCAGCTTAAAGAATATCTCGAAGATCGTAAGCTTCTCCATGACCGTCAGTATGGCTTCCGCAGCAACCGTTCCACTGGTGATCTGATGGCATATCTCACCGAACAGTGGAACAAATCCTTACATCGCTTTGGTGAAAGTAAGATTATTGCTCTTGATATCTCCAAGGCATTTGATAGAGTCATGAAGCTCTCTTATCGAAAATGCGTGCTTTTGGGATCGATAATACTCTTGTTCGTTGGATTAGAAGCTATCTCCTGGACCGTTCAATACAAGTTGTATTGGACGGATTCAAGTGTGATTCCCATAAAATAAATGCTGGTGTGCCCCAGGGCTCTGTTCTGTCTCCGACTCTTTTCCTCATTTTTATAAATGATCTTCTGTCTGTTACTTCTAATCCACTTAACTGTTTTGCTGACGACTCTACCCTCAGCTTTTCATATTCGTTCGATAATTCACGTCCTTCGCCTTCGGACGTACAATTGCAACGGTGCCGTATGTCAAGCTCATTAAACTCCGATTTATACAGCATTGTCAAATGGGGTAATAGAAATCGTGTGGAGTTTAATGCTTCGAAAACTCAATGCTGTCTTCTGTCGTTAAAGCTAAACGTTCCCCCAATGCCATTGTCCATGAATGGCACTTACATCGAAGAAACCGAAAAGCTCTCAGTACTCGGTATGTGTGTCAACGACGATCTCCGTTGGAACGACCATATATTTGAGATCGCTAAGAATGCTGCAAAGTGCTTAGGTTTTCTGTATCGGTGTAAGAAGTATTTTTCCCCATCTGATCTGGCTACAATTTATAAAGCGTTTATACGCCCTAAACTCGAGTATAACTCCCACCTCTGGGCAGGTGCTTCGCAAACATCGCTTCACCTGCTTGAAAGAATACAAAATCGAGCGTTAAGATTGATAGGAAATAGAACTGCCGCTGAAACAATTGCCCCACTCGTACACCGACGCAATGTTTCATGTCTTTCCTTATTTTATCGTTTCTTTTACAAAAAATGTTCACTCGAAGTAGCCAGTTGCATTCCTCCCCTTAAAAGTTTCTCCCGTAATACTCGTCTCGCAAGGAATGCCCATCAGTTCACCCTTGAGCCCAATTTCGGACGTACCGTGAAATATAGGGATTCTTTTTTTAGCCGAACGACACGAATTTGGAATAGTTTACCCGGCGGGATTTTCCCTTGCCATTTTGATCTGCAAACATTCAAAACCAATGTTAATCGGCACCTCCTATCTCTCCCCTCCCTTTCTTCGTAATGCCTGCGCAGTGTGTTCTACATTAAAAGGGAAACACATAATCCCTTGTGCGCGCGTTAATTATAAAAAAAAAAAAAAAAAAAAAAAAAACAAGTGACCCAAGATCCACACATTCACTTACCCCTGGAAGCTCTTCACTTATAACAGATTCTGAAGAATAGACTGATTGAAAGTAATCTGCAAAAAAATTACAAATTACAGATGTTTCATTTGTAGTTGTGTCAATGTACTTCATGCAGCTTGGTAATCCAATAGACTTTCGTTTAGTGTTTATAAAATTCCAAAAGCGCTTGCTATTACTTTTAAGTTCATTTTCAACAGAAAATATGTAGTTACGATATAAAAATTTATTCAAATAGTAAAATTTTTTTTGACAATCCAGATAGATGTTTCGAAGATTAAGATCTTGTTTATTGTTTTTGTATAACTTATATGCTTTGTTTTTTTGATTCTTGAGATTGCCTAACCTCCTATTAAACCAGACAGGGTTAGCATTCTGTTTTAAATGTTTTACTGGTACATATTTTTCAATAGCGCTTTGTAAAACCGACGTAAATGCCTTATAAGCATTTTCTAAAGCAGTACCGGTAAAAATATTCTGCCACGAAAAAGACAACAAATACTCAACCATTGCATCAAAGTTAGCTTTTAGATAATCATATAATCATATTACAAATATTTTGTTTTTTTAAATAGTTATAAAAAATTATATCTCCCTCAATTGCGAGGTGGTGTTGTGTGTTGCCTACAACGAGGAAATTTGACTTTTCTATAGAAATATGAAATTCCTTATCAAGAAATACTAAATCGAGGATCCGATTGAGATCGTTATGTTCATGGTTAATTTGGACTAAATCATATTGGCTTAAAAAATCAATAACAGAAGTTTCAATTTCAGTTGTTTCTTCAAAAGGAATTAAATATTTGTCTTCTAAGTCAAATTCCCAATTAATATTACCAATATTAAAATCTCCAGCAAATATTACATGCTTTAGATTATTCATATTATCTAAAATTGGTTTTTAACAAATGTAAGTTGTAGAATTCTAGTGAGCTATTAGGTGGTATATAACTTGCTACGACAAATAATTGTGATTCATTTATTTTTACACAAACAATAATCTGGTCAATATCTTGGTTAGGAGCTGAGCAGTTTGACTCCAATTCAATTTCCCTGCATGGCAGAGAAGCACGAACCGCAACCAATACTCCTCCACAAATTTCTGAAGTTAAATGATTATCAGACAACCACGTCTCAGTAAGAACAGTAATATCATAATTACATACAGAAAAAGAAACAAATACATTATCAAGTCTACTTCTTAACCCACCGATATTTTGATAATAAAAAGATGAGCTTTTGTTTCCAAAATGGAAGGATGATGACTTTGTAGTCGTATTTAAAGATGAGATCGAAGGCAAATTGTCAGCGTATTGATAATAAACATCTTTTGTTCTCATACCTCCTGCATTATGGTAGTATAGCGAACAAGAGGGTTTCGACAGAGGCACATGTTTTTTGTGAGAGATAGCTGTAAGTTGATATATCAACATCGTTTTTCAATTTTTGGTTTTGACTTATGTATTTTTTTATTTTATGTGTTTATTTCGTCCAATAAAGGCCTGATGATGTGCATATACATGCTCGAAACGTCGCACGTAAAATTATTACATCTGTGTTTTGACCTATAGCCCACTAATATTTTCTAAATTGGTGAATATATAAAAAAGTTATGAAAAAGAATGAGTGGAGAATAAAGAAATACTATACAAAACTAAACACTCCCACTTTTATTAGTATTTCAATTGCTAAATTAAAAAAATAAATTTACAAAAAAAAAACTCAAGTTAAACAATATTTAACAATTCTTTCAAGAAAAAAAAAATTATACAAACAAAAATTACTTTAATTCAATTTCTTTAAGGTTTGTTATATTTATTAAATATCTCAAACGAAAAAATCTGTCCTTTTGCAGTGATTTCGTAAGGACATCGCTTATTTGGTTGCTAGTATGCTAGTATTCCAATTCAAACATACCACCAGCATATTTTTTGCGAATGAAATGGAAACGCACATCTATATGTTTCGTTCTTCTATGAAATTCAGGATTTCTGATAAGACGAATAGCCCCTTGGTTGTTGACATATTCTTAACTTTAAATGAGCCAATTAAAAAATCTCTATCTAGCACAGTAGCATGCTGTATAGTTGTAGAATATTTGTAAATTCAGATTATTTTGTTAATAATTAACTCTCCGTTTAAGGTAAACGACTTCACCTTAACGTTTAAGGTTTCCTTAAACGTCAAAAAACACAAAGCACAGCCTTTTCCAGTTTTGAGGTGGTTGTGTGAGTGTGAGTGTTAAACGAATGCAAATCATTTTTGCATTGCATCATTGTTATCGCAAAACTTTTATTAATATTTATTTGATTTTTTTTTTCAATTTCAATATTTTTATGTAGTTCCATAAAAATAACTTATTAAAAATAAAATTGCATCATATTTTCGCTAATGGTGTGTACTTAGAACAAAACTTGTATAAGTGAAAGAGGGAGAAGAAAGAAGTTGTTGCTAGCAAATCTAAAGGCGCCACTCACACCTTCTTAATCTGCTTGTGTATTTGACGTACACAGATATACATTTTTCATAAATATTTATGTACAATTAAAATCCCTCTGGAACAGAGCCTCTAAATCTGAGTTTAGTAAACTGAAAGTTTATTTTTCACTGTGGAAATTAACGAGTTTAGTATTTAAGTAAAACTGGTTTAAACTTTCACTGAGAAACTGGCTATTAATGTGAGATTTGACTTCAGTTCTTAATCTAATAAATATATACAAATCTCGTGTCAAAGTGTTTGTTCTCCTTCAAAATGGCTCGACCAATTTTTATGAAATCTTGTGTGAATGTTTGGTAGGTAGGTATGAAAAAATGTAAACAAATCCCGTTCGCTCAGAAGTCCAACACTTACTTACTTACTTACTAAGGTGGCGCTACAGTTCGAGGCAAACCTGGGCCTCAACCAGCATGCCTCTGCAGCTATCTCGGCCTTTGGCTAGCTGCCTCCAGTTTCGCATTTCAAGTTGGTTTAGGTCATCTTCTACTTGAGCGCGCCAACTAAGGCGAGGTCTTCCTTGACTGCGTCTACCCTCTGGGATGGAATCGAAGATCCTTCGAGCCGGAGCATTGCTGTCCATTCGTTCTACTTGACCCAGCCATCTTAAACGTGATATACATATTTTTTTACTATATAAATGTCATTGTGCAGCTCATATAGTTCGTGGTTGAACCTTTTCCTCCAAAACCCGTTAACGCAAATAGGGCAGATTATTTTGCGAAGAATTTTACGCTTGAAACGACTGAGGATTTCTTCATCTGTTTTAGATAGAGTCCATTACTCGGCGCCATAGAGCAGGGCTGGGATGATCAAGTTCTTATAAAGAGTTTCCTCTTATTTTCGAGTTAAGGCTTTACTATTCAATTGCCTACCTAGCCCATAGAAACAGCGATTGGCAAGAGTTATTCTTCGCTTTATTTTTAACGAGATGTTGTTGTTAGATGTTATAGTAGATCCAAGGTAAACAAAGTCTCTAACTATCTCAAATGTGTACCTGTCTATTGTGATGTTTTGTCCAATCTGCCGGTGTTGTGTGTCCCTTTGTGTGGATAGTAGGTATTTTGTTTTGGATGGCTTGTCCCATTTTAGCCGCTTCAGCTTCAATATTAGCAAACGCTCCAGTGACATCTCGCCGAGTTCTGCGAATGGTGTCTATGTCGTCAGCGTATGCTAGCAATTGCACAGACTTTAAAAAAATGTTGTAGACTTAACTTGGGAGTTTCTTATAATTTTTGTAAGAATTAGCTTCAGTGAGGTCAGTACCAACCTTGACGGAGCAGCGAGAATTCTCCATCGTCATCCTGCATATGCGGACGTGCTTTGTGGGGATGCCGAAACCAAAAATGGCTCTGTATAGCTCGTCTCTATAAATACTATTGTACGCGGCCTTATAATCGATAAAAAGATGGTGGGTATCGATTTGGAATTCTTGGGTCCAGTATCGAGGTTTCTATTCCTATCTCTATAGGCTTTTGTGCGGGTTTTTTTCCCGTGGCGTTCTTTTTACCTGTTGGTTTAACTTCCGCACGTTATCCGTAGAATAGCATCTCTCAACATCTTCGATCACGCGCTTCTTCGTTCGTTTTTCAACAGAGAGATATTATTTATGTTTTTAATTGACTAATTGATATTTCATTTTGTATATGTGCCTGAAATTTGTAAGATTTACTTTAATTTATGAGAAAGGTATGTGTTTTTTGTGAATTTGAAAGTTTGGTAAAATTTTCAATTTCTGCTTAATGTGAATAATAACAGCAAGATTCAAGGGAGCCACTTAAAAGAATTTGAAGAAAGGCAGGACTAGATCTGCCAGGCCCGCTAGTAGAAATATAAAAAATTGTTAACAGAAAAAAATGGAAAACAAAAGTACTTACTTTTCTGACATAAGGACGGTAGTCGTAGAGCCCCATATTGCCTACCAGAAGAATTTTCCCGTTTGGTATATATCCAGGAAAAGAACAATATACTTCTTGACACTGCGGAGTTTCACCAGTCCAGTTTCCAAAAGAGCATGTAATAACGTGGTCAAACGAACTACGAATTTCCTTCCCCGCAGCGTTTACTAGTTTATATCCATCCCTGCACTTAAACGTAGCTTTCATTCCATGTTCTGTTTTTGGGGCCAAAACCATGCCATGCCTTGGAGATTTCGGCATGTCTCTGCATCTTGCTGGAATACAGCGTGGGATTGTGTTCCATGTGCCATTCTTACAAGTTGGATGACTTTGTGACATAAGTGGAAATTCATAATGCTCTGAACATTTCACTTCTAACATTGTGCCATGATTGACTTTTTCCGTATAGTATAAGGGAACTGAGATATTTGGTGTTGTAATGGAATTGTATGTTATTGTTGTAACATTTTCATCAAGGACAGGGTCAATACGCATTACTTTTCCCTGTGATATTGCTGGAATTACACATGGTGCTAAGCACTCCGGAAGCGGATGATGCCACCTGCCATCAATTTGACAAACACTTGATGAATCACCTTGAAGCAGCATACCTGGCAGACATCTGAATATTAGACTTGCACCTAATCCAGTGCCAGAGTCTGTATTTTCAATCTTTCCATTATAAAGAGTTCCCGGGTGACCACAATTTATTTCTTTAAACAAAAAAAAAGTAGCTGCATAAATTATTATTACTAATAAATAAAATAAAAACAATTTCAATATTTGGTATTTAATTATAAATTAAGAGGTTTTAAAGGTGAAATGAGTTGGTTTAAATATAACAACGGCATTGTTAGCCAATTGAAATTGTTTAATTAAGCTTATAAAGCCTTATCCTGAAGTTAGTTTAAAGCAATAGTTGATTAAAGGGGCAATCAAAATTTCTTCTGATTCTTAAAATTACAGAAAGTTATAAATAGATATCTCATACTTATAGAAAAATATGGTATCGAAATTTCAAAGAGCGAAAACGTAAAAGCCGACATAACCATATTAAGCAAAAAGGCCGAAATTAATTTATTTTACTACACATAAAGAGAACAATGCCAAGGATTTGGCCGAAGCGACGGCATTATTAAACCATATATTTTTATTTCTGCAAGGATACAAAACTTTCTGACATTTGCATGCCTTAATTTCCAACGAATGCAAAAAAAAGTCAAGGAAATTATGTTCATTCCTAACTTTTTTTCAATATAAAGTTATGAGCTTGTAACTATTTCACTAAGATCTATCTTTATAAATTAACAATTCTATCTCACTTCTACTAAAAAAAAAAACAAGCTCAAACTCTCATGTTCCAAAGCAACACAAACATATTTACACACATTTTAAATACCCGCAAATATAAAATAAATTAATTAATTATAGTCCAGGAAACAAAAACAGGGCTCCATATAAAATTGTAAATAATTTTAATAGACTTTTAGTTAATATAATATTATAATAGATATAGATTATACATAATATAATAGAGTTAATTGACATGCCTTAGATCAGGATATTTCTTATACGTGCTATTTCTTATACAATGCTAAATATTATTTACAAATTGATGGTGTTGCAATGGGTTAACCTGTTGCACCAATAATTGCATCAACGTCAGCAGCTGTCTTAATGACAGAGAAGATAACAGTGCCAGTGCCATCTACAAGTTCAGCACGACAACGACAAAAAAAAACCATAACTGAAATAGAGTTGCCGTCTATCAAGCAAGTATAAATAAAAACAATATCAAAAATAGTATAAATAGTAGTAAAAAAATTAATACCAAAAAATTTGAAACTAAAAACATAAGCGTTCTTCACAAAATATTGCAGGCTTAGCAAATAAAAAAATTAACGTAGATTTTTTTAATTTTGTAAAAAGTAATGACATATTTTTTCTATACGAAGCTTTTAATACAACTGAACATTTTGAAAAATTTAACAAATACTTTACTGAATATAAATAACATTGGATATCAGCACATCACAATCATAAATTTGTTAGAGCTATCGGAGGATGTTTATTTGGTTTTAGTAAAATTGTAAATGGTAGCTATGCTGATGTGAATAATAATGTTTATTTAGTACTTGATAATTTAAATTCAAAATTTAATATCCTGCCAATCTATATCAATTGCAACTACTGGGATTGGGATAATGATTTTTATGCACTTAACGATTTACTAAACACAGTTGATTCAGAAAATATTATGCTCATTGGTGATGTAAATTCTAGAATTAGGGAAAATCAGATAGTTCCAAATGTAACTAATCTTATTGGAGTAAAATTTATTGTGAAACGTAGTTCAAAAGACAAAATCACGAACCGTAATGGTAGCCTCTTTTTGGAAATGTGTCAAAATTTTAATCTTTATATCCTCAATGGGTGCACTAGAGGAGATGCGGGTGGTGATTTTACGTTTATCGGGGGGCGTGTAAATCGGTAATAGATATCTGTGCAATATCAGGAGATTGGCATACATTAATAACCTCCTTTAAGGTAGGAACTCAAATCTTTTCCGATCATATGCCCCTTTCAATAGATTTTGACTTCGATTTAAAAGTAGATTTCCTTACACTTACCTTACCACCAAAATAAGTGTGGAAAAATGAACAGAAAATTAATACAATATCAAACTAACAAATCAGATAGAAAGTTCATGTGCAACCGCTATCCAAGAAACCGCCACAGAAAATACGCCAAATAAAAACTTGTCACAACAGTACCTCGATGCAAATAAAAAATAAAGAGCGCTGTGCAGAGTAAAGCAGGGAAACTTCTATAGGTCTACAGCTGAGGTACTATCAAACACCACCAACAGTAAAAACTTTTGGGAAAAAAATAAAACACTTAAAGGTGTAGATTATGTAAGAGGAATTCATGTATCTGCACGAGATTAAGCCGAATACTTCAAGCTCTTACTCAATCCCGCAGAAATCCGTGAAACTGTGAAATTTGCAGAACCGTATATAATACATAACATCCTTGATTCAGAAATTCAAATAAACGAACTCAAACTGTGCCTTTACAATGCCAAACATAATAAAGCGCCAGGCCCTGATCGAATAGGGACTTATGCAGCTTATGATCAACAAAATAAAAAAATGACTGTAATTTCTGGAACCTGAAAGTGAATTTAGAAAATTCTAAGATAATGGTCATTCGAAACAGAGAGGTTTTTTAATGGTGAAACAATCGACACTCTTTCACAATATAAATATTTAGGAATTTTGTTAACATCAAATATGAAGCTAAATTTTCACCTTGAAAATAAATTATAAGCTGCTAAAAATCTTATAAATGCTTCCTGGGAAAATATAATAAACAAACAAGAAATACCAATCTCTGCAAAATATCGTGTATTTGAATCCGTCATGAGATCTACAATGGGTTATAGTGCACAAACTTTGGGGTATAAACAGTACAATGAAGTTGGAAAACTTCTTCGATTTTTCCTGAAAAAGCTCTTTCGTCTTCCCATAACCACTCCCAATTACGTACTCACGTTAGAAACCGGATTACCAAGCCTTTTCATTTTCACACTGAAAATACATTTTGACTACGTACTCAAAGTACTCAAATACCCCTCGCATAGACTACCACTTATACTAACTAAATATAGTCTAAACAACAAAGTAGAATGGGTTAAAGATTGGATAAACTTGACAGAGAATTGTGACATGCGCCTAAATATACAATATAATGATCCCATAACTTTGAAACAACAGCTATATAAAATTTTAGAAATATCAGATACCCTCCATAGAAATGAAAATGAAACTAAAGCAACATCGTCCATTAATAGGCTTATATATCGTGAACTTAACTATGATTTATATGAAAGAAACTACTTCAATGACAACTATAGCATAAGGTCGATATCCGAAATCTGTAGAGCAAGATGCGATATGCTGGACTTAAATGGTGCATCTTTCAAAAAAACTACCACTAATCTTTGCACTATATGCAACCTCCAAATGAAGGAAGACACTTTCCACTTCCTGGCAATATGTCTAATTTATAAAAAAATTAGATTTATTTTTTTCGGGAAGTTATGATTGACAATGGAACAAACTATAAACATTCTTAATGGGGATAACTGGTTAGCACTTTACAAATTTATTGATACCGCTTTTGCGCATATCAATAATATTTTAAATGAATTTTTATTAAACAAAAAAATAAATAAATAAACAACAAAAATACGACAAAATATATAACGATAATTAGCAGTATGTATGTCATGGTTTTAAATCAATTTAAATTTATATTTTCCTTTCGTTTTAATTGTTATGTAATCAAATGTTTAACTTTCGTCAATCAGGCAGACGGCAACGCCATTGCTTATTTAAATAATTAATTTAATTTTATTGTTTTCTGTAATACATATATTATAATGAAAACCTAAAATGATAATGTAATTGGAAAACAAAAAATGAATAAATAGTTTATAAAATCTAAAAAAAAATCTAATTGCAGATATGGATGCAACATTTTGAGGAATTCACATTAGAAACATCCTTAACAAAACCAACAATTTGGAAAAGGTACGTGGATGACACCTTCTGCGTACTCAAAGTGGATCAGGTAGAAAAAGTTAAATTTACAATTGAAAGAGAACAAGAAAACTCTTTGGCTTTCTCAGATGTTAAAGTCATAAGAAAGCAGGATGGTTCGACTGGCCACACAGCGTTCCGGAAAGACACTCAAACGGACAGATATCTTCATGCTACATCCCATCACCACCCAGCCAACTTGACATATAACAGAGAACTTGAAAACCCAAACCCAGCTCACAGAAACATTCGCTACCTCCAGCATTGGAATAAAGGCCTTTTTTCCCTATATGAAATGCATAACGGATGGCATTGGGCAAATTTAACGAAAATATGCCGTTAAAACCATCTTTAAACCTAAGGACAAAATTCCACTCCAAAATCCTGGTTTGTACTCCGTTCCCTGTAGCTGGGGTCTTTTTATATTGGTGAAATGAAAAGAGGTATTAAAACGCGCTTGAACGAACATATCAAAGCTATCTAAAACAACGCTATCACAAAATCGGCAATATGTGAATATCTGGCCTACAACGAAGATCATTTACCACGTTTTGAGCAAGCCAGATCCATCGCAAATGCAAGATTTTATGTACCAAGAATTTTCAAGCAAGAGTTGAAGTATATAGACATTGCATTTGAAAAGAATGGCTACAACTCCAAACAGTGAACCTGAAAACCAAAATCCAGCCCAAAATCGTCAGAGAAGCAATTGAAATTAAGAAACATACAAATTTCAATAGAGATTCTAGCTTTAAATCATCGCTAACGTGGGATCCTCTCTAAGCAAAACCAAATAAAGCAAACCAAAAAACCTATAGCCGAAATCGTCTACTTTGCATGTTTCCAAAAATACATCGACTCAAGGCAACAACAACTTAGAACGAGTACACGACCACTACCCACAAGCAATCCAAGTGCATCAACATCTACGCACCGGTACTGTTTGAGAGCGAACGCTAAGAAACAATAACTTAGACAACATCAATCAAACGTCAGTCTCATCCCGTGACCATGAAGTATGAAACTTCTTCGAAACGTCGGGTAGGAGGAAATTAGAAGATATTTCTAATAAGGCGGTAAAGTCCGAAAAAAATCAAATTTTATTTAATATAATGTTGTTCCCCATCTCTTGTGTTAAACAAAAAAAAAATGGTACTTTAGATTTATTTTTCATAATTTTTTTTTTTGAATTCTTGAGATTCTTAAAATGGTTTTAACTATGGATATAAAAGATTTAGAAACTAGTTTTGTATGTGGAATTATCTGTAAATTTATCCTTATTTTATAATAAAATATTATAAATTGATAAAGTCGATAAACTACCTTCCAGTCTTGCTTATTTTATTTTTAACTTTAATCACCTATTAAAAATAATAGAACATTTGTCCTTCGCACCGGTTTTTTCTTTTACGCAAAATGATCATTCTTCTCGATCATTTGGCGTAATCCCTGTAATCCCACCCGGTCTCGGACATTGATGAAAATGATATAAAATTAACATTATATATGATTATTTTCTTTCCAATCCATGGGGAACAAAATTTAAACAAAAAATATATTTATTCAAAAATCCTTTATTGCAGTAATAACTAATTATAAATAATAAATTATCAGCATAAGCTGTCATCGTGTTAAATACCTACTTAAGGTCTTGGCGACAACAAATATTAACGCTACCAAGCGTCCGTATGAGGATAGTGTATACGTCGAGCAGTTTATTGGCATTACAAATGATAAAATGAAGAGAGATAACTAACAAAGAGTTGCATTTATATGCCATTAGGTTGAAACAATCCTGATTTTAGAGATTTCCCACCGTTAACTCTTGAAGAAATGATATTATTCACCTTGAGTAGCTATATCTATGATATATGTATGTATATGGCTGGTCAGGTTGTACTGCCATGAATACATGAGACCAAATGGTGTCTTCTTATTAGAGCTCTATCGGCTTGACAAATATTGATATATTGATAAGTGGACGAACTCACTCAAGACATGTCAAAGCGCGTTGAATATTACTACTAGTCCAATAAATGAAGACTGAAAATAGGGGGTTACCTTACAAAAGTTTGGGTAGTTGTGAATTTTTGATATGTTGTTTGGGATGCCCTGTAGTTTAAAAAAAAATCCACATTCACGCCCCTTCCGCCCCTTTACAATAGACGAAAAATGACTGAAAATTAGAATTTTTTTTTTCACTTTTTGCGCTATAACTCCTTTTTGGTGCATTTTAACAAGGTGTAGTTAGTACAATTTCCTACAAGTTTGGTACAGAGCTATGAAGCAGCCAAAAATGCTCTAATTTAAGTACTTTTTAAAAATTCGAGTTTTTTTTACTTTAAAACCGCAATAACATCGTAACCGTTGGGTTAAGCACAAAACACTAACCAATCTTGTTGGAAATTAGCTATATATTTCATACTCCACTTTTAATTTTGTGGCCAGTGCATCGGAAAGAGGGTTAGTTAACAAAAACTTTAAAATAACTAAATTCAATGAAAGTGAAATTTTAAAATTTCGCAAGAAATGCAAAACAAAATTCCAAAAAAATTCATAACTTCACCTATTTTTTCTGTAATACACGAGTAATAATGAAAGGTTGTTCCTATTATGATTGATGGTCAAAATAACTACCTGATGGTTTAAGAATGAAACCTAAAGAATAATATGCAAACGCTAGTTTGAAATTTTTTTAATTTTTTTTTTTTAATTTTTTTAATTTAATTTTTTTTATTTTATTTAATATAGCTGCCAACCAATAATTATGACGGGGAAAAAAAAGTCAACCTAGCGATATCATATTCTATAGGCATTTTTAAAAAATGCATTTTAATCCTTGACAGGAATTTTTCAGGCAACCTATTTGGAATATATTACTTGACCTATTATAATTGATATAAAATAATTTTCATTTTCATTAAACAGCTGGATGCAGATCGTTGTATGGTGGGATCTTATATGCAAAATAATACTCGTAAATAGATTGTGAGCAAAAACAAATGTGTACGCACAGGAAAAAAAAAACATTGCGACTATAGGTATTTTATTTTGTGCGGCATTTTTTTTTTTTTTTTTTTTTTGATTTTATAAAGTAATAAAAAAGCTAATATAACCAACATACATCTATTGTATATAGTTTGAAAAGGAATATTTTGTAAAATTAAAAAAGAACGGGCTACAGAAATATTTTTGGTATTTTAAAAAGCGGCATTTTAATAGTCCGCGATTTTGAAGAAGCGAGATTTAAGAAAACGGGATGTAAAGAAAACAGTATTTTAAAACTTTTTTTCAGGATTTTTGAAAAACGGGACTACAAAAACCGGGACTCCGATACGCTCTCTGTTAAATGTTCGTAGTGTAATACGTACAAGAGAAAACTCCCTCGAGGAAGACGTTTCAGATGAAGAAACTGGCAGTGAAAATAAATTACTGGTGACAAAAATTTGGAATTTTGGCAAGGATTCACAGCCCAACATTGTTTTTTTACCCTGTAAACGTTAAAAAACTGCAGAGAGTGCAATCTTAAGCTGCAGCAGAATCAATGCAAATGGCTTAGATAATTATAACTTTCCTTGCTGGAGACAAGTGTTGCCAGCGTGAACGCAGGGGGGTTTTGGGGGCTTAAACCCCTCTCGAAATATCTGGAATAAAAATAATGAGGATATATCTTCTAAAAGAAAAAAATACGTGCCACTTTTTTGCCATATTGAAAGTTTTCTGTTAATTGAAAGAATTCCTTCTTTTTCTGCCTTCGTCAAAAGTAAGTCCGTAAAGTTTTCCTTTCATTTAATTTAATTTTTTGAATTCTTACTTGCAGTACCATTTTTATATAATGTCATCATAATTTTATGCAAAAATGATACTGCAAGTAAGAAACTGTGCAAAACATTTTCATTTCCGAGAAAGTTTACCATAGTAATGTACATATATTTTTTACACCGACTTAAAAAAAAACAGATAATTCGTTTTTTTTCTATACTAAGTTAATGTTAGGTGAAAAAATAAATATTTTAAATTAACAAAAATACAGTATGTTTGGGATGTTAAACTTTTTTTTTCGTGACACTAATACGATTTGATTTCGATTATTTAGATTAAATTATTTATTGTAAACGCAATTTAAATCGCGAACAAAAATTTAATCAGGAAAATAAAATGAGTACGCGTACTGGGACGAGACCGACAACAACGTAGACAACGATGAAGACGACGATGATGACGACGATGACGCATGCAACTATAATATGACTAACAAATACACGAAAAGAGAATGCAAAACAAAAAGTGCAACTACAGCTTGATAAAAATATCTGTCAAAACGGTTGCTCAGCTGGGATGGGTTCAGTGGAAGAACCCTGGAGGGCTCAAGGGACTTTTAAGTGTCAATAAATGGCTTTAAATCCTTAACGTGCCACGTTCCCCGATCCTTCCCCTTACCTATCAGGACGTAGGTCCAAGGTGTCACCCTCTTACTGACCCTATATGGAGCAACAAACTTGGTCGCTAATTTTGCTGCAAAATAGTTTGCCGCATCGGACAAAGAATAATTCCTACGCCAAACGAGATCACCAAGTTGAAACAGTGTGTCTCTTTTCCTCAAATTATAGTTTTTCGCGGTCTTCTTTCCCGCCGCCTCCAACTTCCTAGCTATCTCCTGTCTCAGTTTCTGAAACTGCCTAACGGTATCCCCTCTATCTTGGTCCCTATCACTATCTCTATCTCTAAGCCCTACATCATGGCCACTAGTAACCATGTTACTACCAAAGTTCGCAAAATATGACGAAACACCTAGCACCTCATGTTTCGAAATTCGGATCGCACAGGCCACTTTTGCCAATTGCGAATCCCAACTCCGCTGGTTTTCGGAGACGTACGCTCGAAGCGTAGTCTTAATTATTTGATTAATGCGCTGTGCAGGATTCGCTTGTGGGTGGTAATGTGGCGTATACCTTAGTTGTGACCCGTACGCTTCACTAAGCATTTTCAGTTCCTTGCTACGGAACTGGGGACCGTTGTCAGTGACGATCCACTTTGGAACACCGAAGAGAAGAAAAACGTTTTCTTCCAATTCCGGACGTGGCGGACCGTAATGCGAACAATAGAGGAAATTTAGTGAAATAATCAACGAATGTTAAAATATACTTAGATAAAGCCACGCGACGACTTCGGTAGTGGACCTACTAGGTCCTGACCTACATGTCAGAATCGGTGCCGTAAACAAACATTCTTTGGCTTTCCTTAAACTTTCCTCACATTCTTGAGTCCACTCAAATTTCTTACTTTTCTTTAAGAGATCGGTAAGAGGCCTAACTAATCCTAAAAACTTGATACCGTTAATTTGTACTCCTTAATATGGTCTACTATCCCTACCATTTGCCGCCAAGGTGAAATCAAGTTGAACTCGATCATCCAACTGGTCGCCAGCAGACGACCTAACCAACGACGACGGGTCTCTCGCTCTGCTGGGACTGAAGCAACAGCTGCAACTCGGTGTTGTCCAGACGAACTCGGTTGATAACCACATTCTGGTTTCAACAAATGTCTACCTCTAGTTGGTGCAGTAAAACTATCCACATTTACCTTAAGGGTATCTAGCTCCCTACCTAAGACGGCAAGTTCCTTTACCGTCTTTGGTTTGAAACTCGCTATCTGCATCTGATAAAAGGGGTCTACGTTCTTCCTCAATATAGAAATCATCCTTTCGTCTGATAAAGGTTCCGACAATCTTCCGAACAATGTCCTCGTCGCAAGGTACGCGCCGAATATTTGATCCTTTCCCTGCGAACGCCGATTAATTTCTTCCAATAGAGGATCATCGTAATTCGCAGGAAGGAACTCCGCTTTGAGTTCCTTGACGAGTTCCTGCCAATCTCCTAAATCTTCCCTAACCATCCTATACCACATGAGGGCCCTACCTGACAAAAGCTTTGAAGGAGATTTGAAAAGGTGGGATTCTGGGACATCGTTAGCCAGACGAAGTTCTTCCACTCTTTCCAGGAATGAATTCACTGATGCTCCACTAGAGTCACCAGTAAATTTCACCCCCCACTTCCCTACACGTTCGGTGCATTTCTGTTGAACGACCATCTGTTCCACAAAAGTGTCACCATAATCGACCTGGGTCCTGATGGACCTTAATATTAATACCACTGACTGAAAGACTACTGCCATCACGCCTTGGTTCAGACAATGACCCTCCAGCCAGTCCTAACGCAGACCGCACACTACTTGGGTTCTGACAAACTTGTATCTGAATTTGGGTTTGCATTTAAATTGGATTCCTTTCTTTTCCCACGTCTTCTTCCCTATCACTATTCTCACTATCACCAGTGATATCTCCTAGCAAACACAGCACCTGGTTGCGAAGAGAGCCAATCGCATCTTCTTCGTCTTCTGACTCACAAGGGGTCCTAGCTAATCTACTTATACACCATTTAATTTTCGTTACAATCTTAATGTACTCCGAAGACCTTGCATTCTTCGGAGGTACCTTAAGAAGGCCCTTGATTTCCTCAATTTTCTCTTCGATAGCCTCTATATCCTCATCAAAAGTAAAAGGGTAACCTCCATCGAATTTCTCTGAAGCAGCAACCTCGATGACCTTAACGCTTTCCTCATCTCATTTACCGAACCTACTTTCAAACCCCTGACCATCATCTCAAAGGCCAGTTCGTCTTGAGCTAACCTTCCTATATTCATATTTATCTTACACAAAAAACTAATTAAAACACACAAACAAAAATAAAAAACACAAAAATAATTATTAAAAATTAAAAAAAACGTGGCAACCCTAGGTGTTAACAAAAATAAGAAACACTGAATTTCAACCTCGGTCTATGTTGTAAATATAAAAAAAACTCAATTTAAAATTTTCACCGAGAAGGGAAAAAATACTACACTACAACTATCACGAATCACTTCTTCTCAAATTTAATAAAAAAGCAAAAAAAAATAAAATGCCAGCGATTACAAAAAAAAAAACACTTAGAATTGTTTTCCTCAAAGAATAATAATTAAAATTTAATATCAATAAAAAAAACAAAATTTAACTTACACTCAATTGCAAAACAAAATAAATATCGCGAAAAACTATCAACTATCTTACTCAAAAGAACTCAATCTACTTTTCACTCAATTAACACGAAATATATAACGCGAAAAAGTATCCCGTGCGAGAATTAAACATATAAATAAAAAAACTCAAAAAAAATGTCTTCTTTATAAAAAAAAATTATAGAAAATATTGAACGAAACTTAATGAAATATAATATTAACAGAAAAAATATAAAACAATAGACAGCACGAAATTTTAAACAAGTTTACAACACTAATAAAACAAAGAAACATCACCACAAAAAAACTCCTTGCTGCACTTCTGCCTCTTTTGTAAACGTTGCTCTACCTTTTCCACAACAAGAATTTTCCACAAGTACACCTTTCCTTGCTATAAAAAAATAATTATGGTATCAATCAAAAGAAAAAACACCACACAATAAAAATAAAATCCTTCCACTTTGGGCCTCACACGTTGGGCTCCAATTTGTTACACTTTTTTTCCGCGACACTAATATGATTTGAATTCAATTATTTAGATTAAATTATTTATTGTAAACGCAATTTAAATCGCGAAATTAGGAAAATAAAACGCGTACGCGTACTGGGAAAAGACCGACAACAACGACGACGACGATGAAGACGACGACGAAGACGACGATGACGCATGCAACTATAATATGACTAACAAATACACAAAAAGAGAATGCAAAAAAAGTGCAACTGCAGCTTGATAAAAATACCTGTCACCACGGCTGCTCAGCTGGGATGGGTTCAGTGGAAGAACCCTGGGGGCCTCCTCTGATAAACCAGATTGATTCATTGAATCGGAATAGTTTATTAAAAAAAAAATATATTGCTGCACATTAGAGTGCAGATAAAGTGGGTGCCAGGAATTTTTTTGTATGTAAATAAATTAGAACAAAAATTCCAGAATTCTAATTTATGAAGTAGGCAGATATAAAGGAACAAGTAAAACGCAGATTTTATGTGTCCCAATGGGATTTAAATAAATGTTTTTATTTGGAAAACCCTGGAACGCCAGGATAAAACCCAATTCTTTTTCAAATAGAAGGGTGGTTTGAACAATTCAAAATGGCCGTTTTATATTAAGATAATTACAAAAAGAAATGTAATTAAAATCAGATAAAAAAAAGAAAGGAAATAAAACAAAGAAAAAAAATGGGTTTTTAAAACAACTAAAGAGCGTCCCGAAAGTGATATGGCATTCTCGAATAGAAATATAAATATATATATATAATATATATATATATTGGAATAAAAGAAAATATGTATATATTTTCATATTCAAAATAGAACACAAACTACTTATCTTTTTGTATCTCCTTTATCCTTTTGGTTTATAAGAACCTTTCACGTCCCGAATCCTGATTTTATTTTCTCAAAATCCTCGATCCAAAATTTAAAAATAAAACAAATGTCTCCTCGATTTTTTTTCTTCCTCAAAATTTCCTCGATTTTCCATTCTTTCTTTTCGCTTTTAAGGCTCTTGCAAGAGTGTCCTCCAAGCTCATTTTTAACTACTCCCTTCCTCCTTCGTCCATTCCAGCCATTCACTCATACATACAACACAACCATTCGTTTTCGATATCCTCAACACGGCATTCTGGCTTCCTGGAAGCTTGACGCTAACCAAGAGAGCCACCTTCGTGAGATCTCACACACACAAGCACGGTTTCCACAAGTTGTTGTATGTGTTTCCAAAACTTGCCGAAACAAAATGGACGAGTTTAGAACCCTTCCCAACTTTCAATTTCGAGAAAAATTTAAAAAATCGAGGAAAAGTCTCAACTAGGCTTTTTCCTACTACTCTACTATTTACACGCGGGATTCGAAACGTGAATTAATTAACCAAAACAATTTTCGGAGAAACAAAGAGGAGCGTTACTTTTAAATCATTTTCAACTTTTATAAAACCTAACCTTACAAACGTTAAAAACCCATTTTGTACATTAATTAGTTTACGTCATTTTAAACTAATTTTAAAATTACGTTACGTTAAATTATATTGGAAATTGGAAAATGATTTGATGCGGGTTGGAGTCCACCTGACTCTTTACTTTAAAGACTCATCCACCGGCTCTCTTCTCGTTTCAAAACCTCGTACTGGAACTCGAACACCTGCGTTTGTTGCTTTTGCAAAATAATGGGTAGGTACACCAGTGGTTGATGAGACCTCAACTTTGCCAATATTTTGCAGCCACAACGAAAAAAGAAAAGGGAAAAGAACGACCGAAGGGTAGTTTTTGTTGCGGTAAAATTTACCGTTTTTTATTGTATTATCAGTTATATAATAATAGAAAAACTTTAAAAACTGCATACCGGAATCTAAAAAAAAATAAAAACAAAACTAAAATTATATAACTGGATTTTATTTAAATCGCGCGGGCCTACAATATTCGAAATACTTTTTTCATAAATTCATTAATATTTAAGACGTGTGATGCCGTACCTACTCCATTTTTTACTAAAATCGTTAAGTGTTGTGGTTTTGGCACATTTTATAGAATCAGACCGTGAAAAAAAAACTTATTCTGTTGGTTTGGAAGTTACTGTTATACTTTAGCGTTGTTGACGTACATACGTTAGTAAAAGTTTTCGTTCATTATGGGCACAAAATTAATTCTCAATTGTCTGCATAAGAAGACAAGACCGACAACAACGACGACGACGATGAAGACGACGACGAAGACGACGATGACGCATGCAACTATAATATGACTAACAAATACACAAAAAGAGAATGCAAAAAAAGTGCAACTGCAGCTTGATAAAAATACCTGTCACCACGGCTGCTCAGCTGGGATGGGTTCAGTGGAAGAACCCTGGGGGCCTCCTCTGATAAACCAGATTGATTCATTGAATCGGAATAGTTTATTAAAAAAAAATATATTGCTGCACATTAGAGTGCAGATAAAGTGGGTGCCAGGAATTTTTTTGTATGTAAATAAATTAGAACAAAAATTCCAGAATTCTAATTTATGAAGTAGGCAGATATAAAGGAACAAGTAAAACGCAGATTTTATGTGTCCCAATGGGATTTAAATAAATGTTTTTATTTGGAAAACCCTGGAAAGCCAGGATAAAACCCAATTCTTTTTCAAATAGAGGGGTGGTTTGAACAATTCAAAATGGCCGTTTTATATTAAGATAATTACAAAAAGAAATGTAATTAAAATCAGATAAAAAAAAAGAAAGGAAATAAAACAAAGAAAAAAAATGGGTTTTTAAAACAACTAAAGAGCGTCCCGAAAGTGATATGGCAATCTCGAATAGAAATATAAATATATATATATAATATATATATATGTTGGAATAAAAGAAAATATGTATATATTTTCATATTCAAAATAGAACACAAACTACTTATCTTTTTGTATCTCCTTTATCCTTTTGGTTTATAAGAACCTTTCACGTCCCGAATCCTGATTTTATTTTCTCAAAATCCTCGATCCAAAATTTAAAAATAAAACAAATGTCTCCTCGATTTATTTTCTTCCTCAAAATTTCCTCGATTTTCCATTCTTTCTTTTCGCTTTTAAGGCTCTTGCAAGAGTGTCCTCCAAGCTCATTTTTAACTACTCCCTTCCTCCTTCGTCCATTCCAGCCATTCACTCATACATACAACACAACCATTCGTTTTCGATATCCTCAACACGGCATTCTGGCTTCCTGGAAGCTTGACGCTAACCAAGAGAGCCACCTTCGTGAGATCTCACACACACAAGCACGGTTTCCACAAGTTGTTGTATATGTTTCCAAAACTTGCCGAAACAAAATGGACGAGTTTAGAACCCTTCCCAACTTTCAATTTCGAGAAAAATTTAAAAAATCGAGGAAAAGTCTCAACTAGGCTTTTTCCTACTACTCTACTATTTACACGCGGGATTCGAAACGTGAATTAATTAACCAAAACAATTTTCGGAGAAACAAAGAGGAGCGTTACTTTTAAATCATTTTCAACTTTTATAAAACCTAACCTTACAAACGTTAAAAACCCATTTTGTACATTAATTAGTTTACGTCATTTTAAACTAATTTTAAAATTACGTTACGTTAAATTATATTGGAAATTGGAAAATGATTTGATGCGGGTTGGAGTCCACCTGACTCTTTACTTTAAAGACTCATCCACCGGCTCTCTTCTCGTTTCAAAACCTCGTACTGGAACTCGAACACCTGCGTTTGTTGCTTTTGCAAAATAATGGGTAGGTACACCAGTGGTTGATGAGACCTCAACTTTGCCAATATTTTGCAGCCACAACGAAAAAAGAAAAGGGAAAAGAACGACCGAAGGGTAGTTTTTGTTCCGGTAAAATTTACCGTTTTTTATTGTATTATCAGTATAATAGAAAAACTTTAAAAACTGCATACCGGAATCTAAAAAAAAATAAAAACAAAACTAAAATTATATAACTGGATTTTATTTAAATCGCGCGGGCCTACAATATTCGAAATACTTTTTTCATAAATTCATTAATATTTAAGACGTGTGATGCCGTACCTACTCCATTTTTTACTAAAATCGTTAAGTGTTGTGGTTTTGGCACATTTTATAGAATCAGACCGTGAAAAAAAAAACTTATTCTGTTGGTTTGGAAGTTACTGTTATACTTTAGCGTTGTTGACGTACATACGTTAGTACAAGTTTTCGTTCATTATGGGCACAAAATTAATTCTCAATTGTCTGCATAAGAAGACTGGTGAGGAGCGGTTAAATAGCTTAATGTTACTTAACATTAACATATGTATAAAGAGATGTTGCGGTCAAATACGAAGGGGTTATATATAACAGGTACCTAATGGCTAAATATGTAGGTAACTTTTCAAACTGTAAATTACCATGTTTTTAATATTTTAAATAACAACAAAATAAGAAAATGAATATTTTTGTAAAACCCCTCCCGAAATTTATTTCTGCGTCCGCCCCTGAGTGTTGCAAACAGGTTTTCGTTAAAACTGTTTTGTTTAATTTTTATTTTTCAAACAACAAAACAAATAAAAATAATTTTGTGATTTTATTTGATTTATTTTGTACGAAATATTAATTAAAAAAAAAAAAACTTGGGACCTTATTTCATTTTCCGCTTGAACAAAATAATTTTGTTCACTCAAAGTTTGACATGCCTATATCTCGTTATGAAGGGGTCCTAGGTGAGTGATTACAGCACTGTCAGATAGGTATTCAATTTTTATATCCGTTCCTAACATTAAAATCTCCTAAAAAAATAATTGCGGCTCCAGGCGAGGATTAAAAATTTGCGCCACGAAAATACACATTTTACTCATATCTTCACACACATTGTCAGATAGTAATTTTGACCATTACTCATAATAACAACTACATTTTATTATTACTCCTGTATAGCAGTAGAAATAAGGTGAAACTATGATTTTTTTGGAATTTGTTTTTCATTTCTAGCGAAATTTAAAAAATGATACTTATTTTCAAAGCGTAGAGAAAGAGAAAAACTAGACATAGAAACATGTTTGAGTTGTCAAAATGAAAGACATTTACCGTTTTATATTAAAAAATTAAAAACAAAAAAAAAGAGTTATGGATGAAAAAACCTAAGAACGGTAAGATTTGGTAATTTTCGCTAACACTTTCTCTTTTCGCAAAAGGTACTTGAAGTCCAAGATTTAAGAAAATGTGAAATAACCATCCCTCAATAATATCCCAAAGTTAAATTAAGTTCTGATTTGTGTCTGTCCAAAAGTATCTGTCAACAGGACTATAGAGGCAATTCATAGAATAACGTTATTTTATAGATTTTATTAATTAACCCTCATTCCGATATATCGGCCACAAAATGTAAAAAGGAGTATGAAATATGTAGCTAGATAAATTTCCAACAAGTTTGATTTTGGGGACTTTTGCGCTTAATCCAACGGTTACGAAGTTATTATTATTTGTTTTTAACTGAACGCACGCAAAAGAGATTTATGTTCTCCTTTTAATGTTTAACACACTACATCAGCATCGTGAAGTTAGGAAAGGAGATAAAGTGTCGATTAACATTGGTTTTAAATGCTTTTAAATTAAAATGGCAAATGAAAAACCTCACCGGGTAAACTATTTCAAATTCGTGTTGTTCGGCTTAAAACGAATCCCTATATTTCACGGTACTACCGAAATTGGGTCAAGGGTGAACTGACGAGCATTCATTGTGGACGAGAATAGCGGGGGAAACTTTTAAGGGGAGGAATGGGAGAAATACTTCTTACATCGATACAGAAAACATGAGCACTTACCAGCATTTTTGGCTGTATCAAATATATAGTCGTTAAAACAGAGGTCGTCGTTGACACACATACCGAGTACTGAAAGCTTTTCGGTTTCTTCGATTCAAGTGCTATTCATGGACAATGGCATGGGGTGTATGTTTAGCTTTAACGACGAATGACAGCATTGAGTTTGCGAATTATTAAACTTCACACGATTTTTATTACCCCATCTAACAATGCTGTATAAATCGGAATTTAATGAGCATATCATACGGTACTGTTGTGATTGTACGACCGAAAGCGAAGGACGTAAATCGTTTAACGAATAAGAAAATCTGAGGGAAGAGTCGTCAGCAAAACAGTTGAGCGGATTTTAAGTAACAGACACAAAATTTTAATAATTAAATAAAATTAAAACAATATTTGTTATAAATGTTTATTTTAATTAATTTAAGTTTAAAAACTATTCAACAACATATAATTTATTTTAAATAGCGACGCTTGTTTCGGACAATTTGTCAATGTTCGGGCTAACTTAAATACAATTCTTGCCACAGTTTATTATTTCTTTGTTGATTTTAATTATTTAATTGTTGTATTTTAATTATTTGAAATTGCATATTGTTGTCTTCCTTCATCTGTTATTTTGTTTTGGTACTTTAATGCTGTGTCAAATAGTGCGTTGCTTTTTATCGTCAATTTATCATTAAGTAGTTTGTCCTTTTCATTTTTGCATGCTTTATATATAAAGAATTCTTCGATTGTGTCCATTCTTTCCCCTTTCTTGCATATTTTCAATGGTATAAGGTTGGATTCGAAGTCAATGTAGTTATGGTTTTCTTCCATGAAATGCAATGCGAAGTTAGAAATTGTGCTTGTTTTTGGTCTGCGTCCTTTGAACCTTTCGTAAAAGGTTCTACTTGTTTGTCCAATACAGTAGTTGTTGCAATCGTAACAATATTTTATAAATATTTTAATATTTTAATATTTTTGTAAATTCCTGAGCATGATTCTATGTTTTTATTTTGTTTTGGTCTTAAAAATTGTTGGATATTATTTTTTTGTTTTATATGATATTGTGATGTGGCAACAAAATGCAGCATTTCGTTAGATACATTTTTCAAATTTAACGACATTGCGAACAACAACCATTTCACATGCATTATGTATTTTGTACAACAACCATGTTTGATTTAAGTGTACTTGCTAAATTGCAAAGTACAATGCGTCTCGGCTGAGTTCTAACTTTGTATATAGGGGAAACAAGTACAATGCTGGCCAGAGGGCAATACCGGCCACCCCCGTATCTCCAAATGTAACAGGTGCTTTAAAAATAAAATATTTTTATAATGTGCCTTGACAGCTGCTTATTCTCATGTGTAAGCCCAGTTCGTTTTAGAAGCCATTTTCTTGACTTTATGGCGGTGTTTTTGTTTTCAGTGTTCCTGATGTAAATATTGATGATCTCAGCTCTTAAGCGGTAAGTCCTACCCAAAATAATTTTCTTATCAATTCTAATTTTTTCTTGCCACTTTGAATATTTATTAATGCTTTGCTAATAAAAACTTTTTGTTAGTTATTAGAATTGATTTTTTTATAAATAATTGTATCTTTAAACTCAATTGCGGACAATGCCGGTCATATGGCCGGCATTACCCTCAAGGAATTTTTTCAGTTTGATTTATAATTTAACTTATACTAATTTGTTTTATGTTAGAACTAGTGCTTCATTATTTATTTAGAGATAAAAATGCCAAAAGATCATGTTAGAAAAAACAAAAAGGGGATGCTGGAAGAATTGCACCCTTAAAACTGCTAAGAATCTGTTGGACGAAGGCTTCACTATCCATGGAGCAGCAAAGAAGCTAGGAATTCCATACTTCACTTTACAAGAACGCCTAAAGAAGTAGAAATTCTCCAATCCCACCCTAGGAAGGCCTTCAACTTTTACTCCTGATCAAGAAGCAGAAATGGCTGAACAAATAAAATATTAAGCATCGATTTTTTATGGCTGCTCTATGGCACAGATTCGGAGTGCTGCCAGTTCAATAATGAATCTAAAATGGCTGGAATGGAGTGGTTAAAGGGGTTCTTGCGAAGGAATAAAATTTCAGTTCTGATAGCAGAAGCAACCAGCTTGAATCGTATCACTTCTTTTAACAAGGAAGAAGTGCGTTAATTTTTCAAACTTTTGGAAAAATTGATGGAGCAATATAAATTCTCCCCAATTAACATCTACAACTGTGATGAGACCGGTGTGTCAACAGGCCAAAAGAGAGTAGGATCCATCACGAGCTGGGAAAGAGGAAGAAATATTACAGTGATGTGTGCAATGAGTGCAGCTGGGCTATTTATAACTCCCATGTTTATATTTGCTCGACAAAGGCTTACTCATCTGTTAGAGAAAGGCAGTCCCCCAGGTGCACTTTATACACACTCCAAAAATGGATGGATCAATGAAGATATTTTTAACGATTGGCTCCCACATTTCGCAAAATATGACAAACCAAGTGCTGAAGAACCAGTTCTACTCATCCTCGACAACCATAGTAGCCACATATCACTTTCAACTTACGATTATTGTAAGAGTCACAACATTGTAATGCTGTCGATCCCACTTCACAGCTCACATAGAATGCAACCGCTCGATGTCTCTTTTTATGGTCCCCTTAAGGCTGCCTAAGGAAAAGAATGCAACCTATATCTGAAATCTGGCTTGAGTAAAAAAATAAATCCTTTTGAAGTTGCTGGGCTGTTTCAAAATGCTTACTCTAATGTTGCTTCGATGAGTAAGGGCATCAGCGGATTCAAAGCAACTGGTATCTATCCTATTAACCCAAATATTTTCACTGAAGAAGACTTTCTGGCTTCCGAAATTCATCAAACTGACACCACATGCTTTGAACGTGAGCATGAAGCACAGGTTTCCGAGGATCACCTTAGCACAACGGTTATCATGATCACTCGCCTACACAACCTGGTGTTCAGGGCTCAAATGTCGAGGAATCTTTTTTGCAAGTTCAATTAGGTGCAGATCGTGAAATTATGAATGCAGATACGAGTGAGTTGATCCTTTGGAAATAAATACAGTGTTGTGCAGAACACCAGTGTCCAATATTGCGAATGAAAAATAACACGGACCATCAACTTCTAAAGGTTTCGTCAGTTCATCAACGTCCCAGGTAACTTTTCTGGCAGATCTTGGAGTGTGAAGTAAAACAAGTAAATTTCAAAGAACTTCTACCACGATCTTGCAAAGTAACTGCTAGAGCTGCAAGAAAAGGCAGAGGAAAACAGCATGCAACTATTCTTACGTCAACAACAAATAAGGATATTTTATTCGATAAGGAACACAAAAAGTTACTTAAAATGAAAAAGGAGGCTGACAAAAGTAAAGAAAATAAAAAAGGTAAAAAAGTGACTGGAGTAATTGAAAAAATAAAAAAAATGTTCCAGGAAAGTCATGCAGGACATGAACGATTCGGTTCCTGGAACTGAAGATCGTTGTATTATATGTGGGGATATAGGAAAACACAAGGAGCTCTGGTACCGTTGCACATTATGCGGCTTATGGGCCCATGAAGAATGCATTGGATGGGACTCGGCAGATGGCTACATGTGCGAGAAATGCCTTGAATTCCACTAGCCGGTATTGCCCACACTGTGGCCGGTATTGCCCGGCAGGTCGGACAATCCCGGCCAAAGCAATGATTTTTTAAAAGTGCATTATTTATTATTTTTTTAAAGTGAATTCGATTTTTGTTATGTAATATTAAAAAAAAAATGTTTAAGTTCCTACTTATTAAAAAATAAGTAAGTTTTCATTAACAATTTTTTTTTTAATGGCTATTTTGCTTAAGTGGCCGGCATTACCCCTTCCTACCCTACATTCTCTATAGTACTCTCATGGTGTCATATTTCGTCTCGCCATCTTCCTGGTTGATTCGTAACTAACTGTAAATAGTGGATACAAGAACATTTACCGATATTTTACCAGTATTTCATACACTTTTGTTATTTGTTCTTTTTCTATATCCACACCAGTTGGCAATTTCAGCGCGCCTCATTGCGAATTGGTTCGCAGCTAAAAAATTATGCTTCATGATAGTACTATATGCAGAGTATATACAAAGGCTTTAGTTAGAACCGAAAGCTTATAGATTGTGCCAGAAGCAGACAGAACCATCTACATGTCTTATAAATGGAGTAGAGTTCAGTTGATTTTTAAACGTGAAATTGTTAACAACCGGAAGTGACAGTATAAAGTGATTTAATTGAGATTTAATGAAAGTGTTGAAGTAAAGTGTTGCAGATTAACAACACACACACAGGAATGGTTGAGAGTATAAGTCACTAGGCCTTGGCTCCTTAAGGAGCTGTCGCGCCAATAAATGTATGTATGTATGTTGAAGTAAAAGATTATTTTGGATTGTAAATAAGTGAAATAAGTGTAAACGTTGTTTATTTAACTAAAGATGTTTTTTTTTATATAATTAGCCCGCACTAAAGGGACTACCCTTATAATGTTTGTTAAACACAGCAATGGCTTTAGTAAAATAGGGAAGGATGTGAAAGGAGGTAATGATGCACATTTGTTTTAAAGTTCTGCACTTCAAAGAAGAAGGGAAAAACAGAGTCTGGCAAGGCGCGTGGTACGACTAAAGAATGAATCCCTGTACTTGACAGTACGTCCGAAGTTGGGCTCAAGGCTATATTGATGTGCATTCCTTGCAGTGCGAGTATTGAGTTTGAGGTTGAATCGTTTCAGGGGAGGAATGCTGCAAACTGGCTATTTCGATAGCACATTGTTTATGGAAGTAGCGATAAAATAATGAAAGGCAGGAGACATTACGTCTGTGCTCCAGAGATGTATGTTTCTGTTATTGCTCCATCGCCTATCATTTTTAAAGCTCTTTTTTGTATTCTATCTAGAAAACTCAAGTGAGTTACAGGAGCACCTGCCCTAATGTAGGAATTATACTCAAGTTTAGGGCGAATACATACTTTATATACTGTAGCCAGATCACACAGGGTGAAGAACTTTTTGTATCTCTGAAGGAAACCCAAATATCTCGCGGCATTTTTGGCAACATTAAATATGTGGTCATTTCACAGAAGGTGGTCTGTAATGCACATACCGAAAACTGAGAGGTGATCGGTTTCCTCTATGCAATTGCCACTCATGGATAGTGGCATTTGAGGTATTTTTCACTTTAACGACAAAAGACAAAATTGGGTTTTCGAAGCATTAAATTCTACGCGGTTTCTTATTCCCCATTGTACAATGCTGTCAAGATCAGAATTTAATGAACTTATCATACGCTGCCGTTGCAGTTCCACATCCGAAGAACGAGGATGTGAATCTGAAAATAAATATGAGAAGCTGAGAGTACTGTCGTCAGTGAAAGAATTGATAGGTTTAGTTTTTTCAGATAATAAGTCGTTGATGAAAATAAGGGACCGGGCCCTGGTTCACGCCAGCGTTTATTATATGAGAATCAGACTTGAATCCGTCCATTACAACTTGTATTGACCGTTTTGAAAGGTTATTACTAATCCAACGTAGAAGAGATTCGTCGAGTCCTAAAGCACGCATTTTCGAAAAAAGAGCTTGATGCCAAACATTATCAAATGCTTTAGAAATATCAAGTGCAATATTTTGCTTTCTCCAAAACGATGGAGACATTGGTTCTTCTTTTCGGTGAGATATACCATCAAATCACCAGTGGACCTGTTGCTACGAAAGCCGTACTGCCGGTCATTAAGAAGCTTTCGGTAATCAAGATAATTCTTTAGCTGAAAATTAATCAGCGTTTCCATGATCTTGGAAAGAAGGGACCTAAGTGCAATTGGTCGATAGTTTGAGGGAGAAGAAGATTCGCCTTTTTTTTTAAGGATAGGCTGGACAAATGCTGTTTTCCATCCACTCGGAAAGAGACCAGAGGAATAGGATAGACGGAAAAGCTTACGAAATGGTTTTATTTATTTATTTATTTGCTTAATTCAAGCAGTCTTAAGACTAACATTTATTTCTTAAAATACTAAACTTTAATCTAACAACTGTGGGGTTCAGGGTTCAGGTACATAAATTAGGAATGGTAGGAGGAATTAAAAAGGGAAGTTTTAATGTTGTTCTTACTACAGTGGAAGTCGAAAGAGAAGATCATATTATTAGTAGTACGTAACATTCGGTTCAAGGGTTCGTTATATCCATAATTTGTACGGTGAAAATTTAAATTAAAAAGTTAAACCGATCTAACATTTTTAGGGTTGGTGTTAAGGGATATTTTCTGCAGAAGGGACAGCCAGTCAATATTATTACTTAAAAGTTGGTGAATAAAGATGATATCAGCAACTTGGCGACGTTTTTCCAGAGTTTGCATATCAAGCAGCTTTAGACGGTCTTCATATGGTGGGAGATTATATCTAACTAGCCAAGGGAGGGAACGAAGGGCGAAGCGAAGGAATCTACGTTGAAGAGCTTCGATACGTAAGGAATGGGTTGGGTAATAAGGTGACCAGACTTGGCTGGCATATTCTTGAAGAGGTCGGACAAATGTAAGGTATAAGGATTTAGTACCATATGGATCAGAAAATTCTTTGGACCATCGTCTTACGAAGCCAAGAGCTGAATTAGCCTTTTTTATAGAATTGTCGATGTGAGTACGAAAGTTTAGTTCTCTATCGCAGGTAACGCCGAGATCGCAAAGTGAGTCAACTTTCTGAATTGGTTCATTGTTTAATACATAAGATCTAGGGGGCAGTGGGATGGTTCTACGGGAGTATGTAATAGTTTTACATTTGCTAACGTTAAGCTCAAGAAAGTTTTTTTGACACCATATACAAAAATTATTTAAATCATTTTGAAGCATGACTGAATCAGAAGGAGAGGATATGTACTTATAAATTTTCTTATCATCGGCGTAGATCGAGATATATAAGTTTTTGATGACACAGTCAACGTCGTTAATTGTAAGGATAAAGATTAAAGGACCAAGATGGCTACCTTGGGGAACACCGGAAGTTGCAGGGTAAGGGTCATATAAAGAAGATCTGAAAAGAACTTCATAGAGACGATCTTTTAAATAAGAATCAATTCATTGGATGAAATCGATTGGAAATCCAAGAGTTTTTAGTTTGAAGAGGATCAATGGATGGGAAATTTTATCGAAGGCTTTACTTAGGTCAGTTCCAATGACATCGATTTCATTGCCGTTTTCCATGGCACAAACAGTGCCGGAGACGAAGTCTGTTAGATTGGTGGTTGTGGATCTACCTCTTAAAAATCCATGTTGGTTAGGGGAGAAAATATGTTTACAATGAAAAACCATTGTATCATAAACAATACTTTCAAAAAGTGACAATTTGGCAATGGGGCGGTAGTTAGAGATATCATTCTTAGGACCTTTTTTTATGAATGGGGATTATAAAAGATTTTTTCCATATAGAAGGAAAAATTTTTTTGGACAATGAAAGTTGAAAAATATTAAAAATATATTGTAACAACAACAACTATTGCTAGTTGTTTTTTGTTGTTTTTTTTTTGTGGAGTTTTGTTGAATAAAATTCAATTCCAATGTTTAGTGTCCTTTACTCCAATATGTGCGTTTCGCCCAAGCATGAACGGTGGGCTCATCAGTTAGACCGTTCATGCTCTTCTAAGACGCACAAAAAAGGTCGATGTTTATCGACTCTTAATAAAATCCATTGCAATAAGCAAAGGTGAATTATATTCATTTAGGGAACTTTGGTTAAAGTTGGGCACCTAAATTTGGTTGTTTTGCTCGTGGACCAGCAAATTCAATAAAAATATATTGTAACAACAACAACTATTGCCACTCCAATATGTGCGTTTCGCCCAAAAAAATAGTGGTCAGGGGTGCGATCAAGTGTGAAGAAATTTTTTTTAGGATTTTTGCTGGCAAACCATCCGGGCCAGCGCTATAATCATCATTCAACTTATTTATCTTATCTTCGATAATTATCGATGGTATTACAATTGAAGTTAAAGATGTTTGGTTACAGTTATTAAGATAAGAAAAATAATCGGGATCGGGCTGGGAATTATCGGTAGAAAAAGACGGACTGAAAAATTGAGCAAATGAGTTGGAGATTTGTTGTGAGTCATCTGAGGGGGAATTCATATATTTTAAATTGGAGGGAAAGCTGTCGGACTTTCTTTTAGCATTGATGAAGTGGAAAAAGCACTTTGGGTCACATAAAATGTTATTTTGCATTACACTGAGATATTCATGGTAAAGGGATTCACAAAGTTCTGAAAAAAGAGAGCTGTAGTACTGATAATTTAGAAGGTCGGCGTCGAAGCCTGTAACGAGATACTTCCGCCAAAGTTTATTTCTCTTATTTCTTAAAGATTTTAGCTCATTGTTGTACCATGGTGGGGAGGAGGCAATGTTCTTTTGTTGAACGATAGGCACAGAAAGTATAAGTTTTTCGGAGACCTTAGAATAAAAGCCAGTAAGGACAGTGTCAATATTAGGGTATTCTCCGATAGTAGTAAAATCAGTGCGAGCTAGCAGGTTATTGAGTTTGGTAAAATTGGTTTAACGAAAGTTGAAGGACGACTGCCTTTCCGTTAGATTTGTTACATGAGTGAGTCCATAAGAGAACTTCAGAAAAAGAGGAGGGTGGAATAAGTCAAGTTTAGATAGAAGATGATTGCTTATTGAAACAACGCAATTATCGACGTCAGAGGAATATATTAAGTCAAGTTGACGATCCAAATTATTGCTGTGTAAAAAGATTCTTCTTCGGAAAGAGCCCACTGGAGATTGGGGAGATTGAAATCGCCAACAATTTAAATGTTGTCGGTAGATTCGGCAGTTTCAAATATAGTGTCGAAAACGTCAACAGCTAACTGTTAGGACTGGATAGGTTGAGCAAGTCTGATATAACAGCAGATTATAAAGACAGTTGTCTTAGGTAATTTTAATTTAACACAGACGTATTCGAAGGCATTGGAGTGTGAATGTTTAAATAGGATTAAGTCAAGACGATTGTGTACTGCTAATAAAACACCACGGCCAGAAGAATCAACCGCATTAATAGATCCGTCAATACGAAAAACATTAAAGTTTGTAGAAAAGTGTTCAGAGTCATGTATATCAGGAGACAGGTTAGTTTCGGTCAACGCAAACACATCATAGGGAAGCTTTTGAGAATTTAAAAACACTGTAGATGTTTTAGAACGAAGTCCTCGGACATTTTGATAGTACAATGACAAAAAGTTGGGAGGATTGAAAGTTAATTTACGAGAATCAGGGACAAAAAAAGCTATATCGATTTCTTCTGTTAGAATTAAGAGACGAAGCAAGGGAAGATAGATCGTTGGCAACATCAGAAGGGCTTACATTTAAAGTTTCATGGTAACGTACAAACATAGAATATAGATCGGCTGGTTGCGTGGGGAGACCTTATCGAAGAATTGAAACTCGAAGGGTCGTTCTCGTTACACCATTAATGCAAATACTGTCTTCTTTATCATGAAGATACGCAAGATAAAGTCGAACATTTGGGTAGATTCGTTTTTCTCTGAAACGAGAAAGAATATAAGGACCATTACAATTCTGGTCGGTAAATTGTTTATTGGAAGAGGGGAAAGAGGGTCTAAGAAAGAAGGATTCTGTGTGTGAGAGCGGATAAAGTTAGGGGAGTAGGAGCTATTGGGCTGGGAATTAAAGTTACGGTAGAGGCCATGGGTCGAGCGCGAAGATAGAGGGACATTTGGATAGGTTAAGTTAAACGATACTCGTTTGAGTTTGGGAGAAGGGGATGTAGAAGTTCTAAGTCTAGACAAGTCATGAGTGAGTATAGGCGGAAGGGTATCAATTGGAGTTGAAGTGGGAATGTTTTTGAATAAAGAAGAAGTCTGTTTTTCTTTAAGGTCGGAAAATGGAAGAGGGGATTTAGGATCAGGAATACAATTTGCGTTAATTGGAGTAATATGGTTATGGTTATTTAAAATATTATTGTTACTGTAAATATGATTTGATGGCAGCTGATGAGAAGAAGATTTCCTATTCTGAAGTCCATTAGGCTTAACAGGCCATTTATTGAGAAAGAAAAAACCCAAATGGAGTTTTCCTTTATTACTGTTAAAGATCCATTCGTATTTTCTAGGTATAAGGACTTTGAAACGTCTAGATCCAATAGAGTGGGATTCTACGCTAGGAATCGAAAACTTGCGCTGGAAGAATGAACAGATCCATATTTGGTCCGCGTTGCGTGGGGCGTTGAAGAGAAGAAATGGTATTGTATTCTTAGCATCCAGCATAGTTAAAGGAAGAGCCCACTCTGATAAGGTCCAGTAAGTTCCGAATTTAATAATTGAAGTTGAACTTGGGGATGTTGTAGGAAGATCTGGTGCAATGGGGCTGGTAGCAATGGCAGATGCTGAAGAAGAATCATTCATGTTGTTAAGAATGACGTTGAATTGGGGATTGTTTGAAATAGGATCAATGCGGTGGTCTGAATTAATAGTCATCAATTCGTGAAGTAAGGACATGTTGGCTTGATGACTACTCACATTGTCCAATTTAGAGGTTAGATGACGAACTTCTTGGGTTATATCTTGCAGGATAACCGATAAATCTCCCTGATATTTATTTATTGATCCAACATCAGACTCCATCTTCCGATCAAAACTTAAAAGAAAGGTGGTTAAACATGGCAATGCTGACAAGCCTTTCGACATTGATTCCTTAAGTTCGTCCAGGTCACACTTTAATTCGTTTCTCAGATTTTTGATTTTAGATTCAAAAGATAAAATAGTGTTTGAAATTTTAGAGGAGACATCGGAAACATATTGATGATTAGATTGTGCCTCTGTTTTATGGTCTAATTTTTCAAGTATTGTGTTGACGGCATCCAAATACTCTTCGGACGATCGTATATCTCATGACGGTGACGAATCTCAGATTTTAGATCCGAAACAGATTCACTTATTGAGCTAAAAAGATCATTATTGCATTTAATAGCTCCCATGATGTGAGCTAATGAAATTGAGGCGCAGTCGTTGCAGAAGAATGTGAAAATTCTCCGAATTTCACCCAACATCGGTTTAGTACTGCGGCTTAGTCCAATACATATGGCGTGCAACTGCAAATTGCAGATACCATTGCAGGGTACGAGTTCAGTTGTGGATGAAAGGGAACAATTTGGTGTACCACATATCGACGACATCATGTATAATTTAATTTGGTTTATAGGCGGTAGAGTTTTTTTTTTAATTTTTGAAGTGTTATTTTTTTAGAATTTTTGATTTTAAAATGTATGAAAAATTGTGTTCATTATAAGTGTACACAATAGTAATAATTAAATGGATTAGATATTTGCTGATTATTCTCATCCTCAAACCGTGGTGTGATTATCTAAGAATGGTGAAAATATGGAAATAGGACACAATTAATAGTAATATTAAAAGGTTTAGGTATTTGCTAATTTGTTCCAAGTCCTCAAACCGTGGTGTGATTATCGATGATGGTGAATATATGGAAATAGAACAAAGTGTTTGCGGTGTAGTATCAAACGTGGAATTGCTTGGCAGAACAATACTAAAAAAATGACTCACCACAGTAGGTAAGACTGAGTGTAGATTAGAGTTTACGTATATGTTGAATGTAGAAGTCCGTAACTCAGTCACCAATAAGTTTCATCAGTTGAAGTTCAGGCAATCAATAATATTATTGCATAGGCAAGGCACTCATAGATGTGTGGTCAATATAATGCATGGAAGTGTGGCAAAAGGTCGGGATACAAATGTATGTAGCTTCAATTTTGCTTCATAGGCAGAGCATATACAAAAATGTTTCACTCACCGGGCAAGAAGGGAACAAAAGTATTAGCGGGAGCAATCAAAAAGTGCAATGAGAAGAAAAAAAAATCGAAACAAAGAAAGCACTCTTAAACTCAAATAGAGAAAAAAAATTAAATTAAAAGAACAACTTCTTTCAGGTTAAACACTTTATAATGTTGTTTTTTTCTTATATTTATTTACATAGTTGAAAATACACTATTAAACTATGTTTGGCACAAATTGTTTTAATTTTTGTGGAAATTTTAGTCTATTATATAATCGGATGTAAGAAACAAGTCTAGTGTATTGGCGGCTTGGCGTGTGATGTCAGAAATTTGGGTTGGCTCATCAACAAGCTGAGTAAGTTGGTTTAACTCAGCAAAGATTTCAACATACCTTCCTTCGGGTGTTGTCTGGCCAGAATAGCGAAGCCAACTTGAATTATGTACATTGAAATCACCCGTAATAATGATTTCAGTGTGAGGATAATGGGTAACAATACTTTGTATGGAGTCTCACAAAGCATCAAATTCGTTGGAAGTTGACACTGTCCAAACTAGGGCTTCTTTAGATAAAACAAGTATGTATGATACGCTTGTTTACCGTGGATTTTAACCACATGAAGTTAAAATCTGTATTGGAACACAGACCGTAACAGCCTAATATATACGCCGTGATAGGCAAAAAATAATGGCACTAAATTATACCTATGAAGGTTAAATTCAGAGTGATCAGAATGTTCTCCTACTTGAGTTTCACTCAATGCCAAAACAGCTGTCTTGTTTAAAGAAGTATAAACGTATGCAGCACAGAAGCCCATGAATGTTGGAATAATCAACCCTGAAAATACGCCCCATAAAGAAGAACAAAAACTTTAAAAACAAAGACGGACAATTAACTATAATTAACGCTCCACTAAGTCCCAATTTGAGCTTCACAAAATCAATTATTATTAGTGTTATGCCTTACTAATAATTTAGTTGATCCGCCGCTGGTTACTCAGAGAACATCAAATAATATATCCGATAACGATTTAGCTTAACCATAGGGATTACTGCAATGATTAAACTAAATCTTCTGTGAAGCAAGAGCTTACTCGCTGTGCTGTGTTTTTTTTTCTTGTTGGCGGTTATTTTTATTGATGAAGAGTTGATATTTTGATCCATTTTTCTATTTCAATTAAATTCTTATTATATTATTTGCACTGATTAATGAATTTGGAAATTGAATAAGTTAAGTCGGCGCGTGAATTAGTTTGTTTCTTATGTTTTGGGTAACTAAAATTATTTGTTAATTTTTTTTTCGGATTGAGTTTATATTTATGGTAAGGGATAGAATTAGAGATAATACACAGAACAGGGATAGAGTAGACCGTCACTTGACTTTCCTATGTCTTCCGCACGTGCGTAGCGGATGGGATGCTAATCGACACATTGATTAAAATAAAATAAAGAGATTTGTTGTGCTAATTTGAAAATGTGATTAAGTTTTATTTATCGAACCTCAGGCCAAAATATAATATTGGTGTCATAAATGGAATAAAACTCAGTAAAGTTCGAAAAAATTAAAAAGTGAAATTTCCTGTGACTGAAAATTAACAGTGATATTATGTGTAAACAGTGTCAGTGACTCGTCCAATTCTGAAAGTGGAATTTTCAAAAAAAACATTGTAAGCGCACGATGTCAGCTTGCAACTGTTGTAGCGTTTCACCTCTTTTCTGGTCCATTCACCGCAACTGGACTCGGTATACTTGCTGCATGTGGTCGTCCCCAAACTTCATCTCGATTTCTTTGAACATGGCATCATAATCACGTTGTTTGTCTTCCAAACGTTTGAGTCCAACGAAAATCTTCGTTTTAAATAAACATTGTGTCGTCTCTCAAGGAAACCTTTACATCAGCATTTATTTCGTTTAGATTCTTTCTTATCTTTAGCAGTTTCTTTCTTTTTTTTGGTCGAATTGTAAGTGGGACGGCCTTTACCCCAGTGTTCTTTAGGTTTTTTGATGACTTAACCCAGTGACAACTTATTGTTTTGAATCCAGTTTTACTTTAAAATTCTTAACATTCACACTTCTGGAACAAAGTTCATGAATTTTCAAACTATCAATGCTTGAAAAGATACTTCTCTTCCAAAGCCGTTGTTTTGGTGCCTAAGGAGATGCTTTGTTCCAAAATTCTTTTGTTGACATTGGCGATTGCTTCAATCTCACTTTTCTTTACAATATCCTGTAGCTTTGCATCAAGCAGCCCAGCAATCAATCGGCCAAATTTGATTTATACTCTGTTAAATTTAGTTTGTCAGTGCTTACCATTCGTCGTTGATGGAAATTATAAAAACCTTTTTCTTGAGTTTTTGCCCTGAGAGATTCAGAATTAAGAGTGAAAGGCAAAATATAAAATAAACAGAGTATAGACATTGAGCAAAATTGTTCATCGGGCATATTTAAACAGACCTGCGCTCTTTTATTATTATTGAAATTTGTTGGGTATATTTCGTCTACTTTTCGCTTATTCATAACTGGGCTACGTGAACACTTGGCTCGCATGAACACCAATTGTTTTATAAAGAGCACTCTATGCGTGAACCAGAAAAACCTCGATAGCATGAACAACAAATGTATGCTCCTTTTTCGGGGATTTCCCTTTATTTTCCGTTTTTGTTCATATAGTTTGTACTGATTGCAATGACTTTTGAACACGTGAAACTAGCTCCTGTTTGTATGCTACTTTTCAAATTCATTTTTCAGCATGTCAAGTTTATTTTGTATCTGTGCAAAAAATGGTAACAAAAAAACAATGTTTTTATCATTTAAAGAAAAAAGTGATGTTATCTAGAAACTAGAAAGGAAATACAGTAATGCTAAATCTACAATTTCGGTTATCAGAAAAAATAAGGATAAGCTCTTTAAAATGGTGGCCACTAGCCAAATCAGTTCGCTCAAAAGAAAAACTTTAAAACAGGGTGAGTATTCTCGTATAGAACGGGTGCGGTATGGTTTTTAAAGCAGCGTCGAAAGAACCTACCAGTTGGTGGTGAGATGCTCAAAGAAAAAGCAAAACTGTTGCATGAAAAACTAAAAGAGGAAGGAGGCTTCAATGCTAGTTCTGGTTGGTTAGATGGATTCAAATCACGTTTTGGTGTTCGGCTTCTTAAAATCTGTGGAGAGAAACTTTCATCCGATCGCAGCGTAGTTGCACCATTCAAAAATAATTTCCAAAAAACGTATGTGACTAGAGGAGAAAAAACTGCTCGACGTAGAAAAGTTGAAAAGCCAGAATTACATTCTTAGCATGCACTAACGCTACTGTTCTTCACAAAATTAAGCCGTTGATCATTGGAAAATCCAAAAAATCTCGTTGCATCAAAAATTTTAACATTCCTGTTGATTACTGTAGTTCCAAAAACGCATGGATGACTACCGATATTTTTAAAGATTGCATTCATAATTTATTTGTCCCTCAGGTTAGAGTCTTGTAATTGGTGTACATAAATAGGCTCAAAAATTTTTTACCAGGTGCAAAATTTCTTAAGAAAAGAAGGTTTGCCGATAAAAGCTGTTTTACTACTCGACAACGCACTATGCCATACTTCGGAGGCCTTATTAAAAACAGATATTGGCTCTATATTCACAATGTTCATGCCACCAAATGTGACTACATTGATTCAGCCAGTGGATCAAAATGCAATTCGCATTACAAAGCTATATTACAGAAAAAGTCTCTTACGATTAGCTGTTGGAAAAAAAGATATTTTGAATTTCTTAGAGTCGTTTACTATAAAAGACGCAGTTTCTTTATTCGCAATAGCATGGAGTGAGTTAAAACCAGATGTTATAAAAAAATGCTGGCGCAATATTGTACCACAGATTTGTACGTATGACATTGAAACCCAAAGTTCAGATGAATAGGAAGATACACCTCTTAATTTAATAAGAGACAAGTTAAGGCAGCAGTAATTGGAAGATATCAATGAATTGCAAAACTTGCTACAAATTATTATCGCAGAGGTTTGTCTAATATGATTAAGAAATTAAATCATAGATATCAATTGATTTATGCAATTTATCCAACACCGACAGTTACGGATATCAACACATGGAACGCAATTGATGATACAGTAAAAAGTAGATGTATTAGAGATTATTTTAAATTAAAAAAAGTAAAATAAAACTATAATTAAAGTACGGAAACTGTTTTCGAAATGTGTTTTTCTTGATGGGTAAAATGTTGGATAGTATGAACCACCTGGTTAGCATGGACAGCCTGTGCAATAATTAGTTCAGGCTACCCAGACAGTACTGTATACATATCGCCGCCTGAGTGCTTAAGTGCCTCATATCCATCGAAATTATTCCTCATAAAACGAATTTTAAGGTTTGAAAAATAATTGCGTTACTTTCTACTTACCTAATATGACCTATGAATATTTATACATATTACTTAAACATTTCTGTTTTGGAATTTGAAAAGCTTGGGTTAAAAACTGTTACAGTTAAAAAAAATAAAAGCAGAAATGGATATAGAACCTTTTTCCATACGAATGCGAAATCAATGAAAACTAAACTTCATATTTTCATGGGATATAGGACTTTTTTGCACTAAACATGGGAAAAACAACTAAAACAGAAATAATAAAAAAAATTCAAAATCACTCGCATTATTAATTTTTAAAATTTTATTTTTAGTGATACAAATATAAAATAAAAATTTATATTAATTCTTTGGGTATGCTTACTTTATCTCACATTGGCTTACTTCTAGGTCGATTAAAAACGTATCAAAATGATAAATTATTTTAACACTAAATTATGAAATATACCTAAAATTAATTTTGGCGCATTAAATTTTCTAGAAAAATGCGTTTAATTTTATTTGGAATTGATTATTAAAATACTTCAACATTCACAGGAGCTTGTTTTATTAGTGTTTTAAGTTTTTTTGAATTTAGAAGTTGTTTTTACTAATTTTGTTTTTATCCATTTAAGTAAAAAAAAAAAAGCCTAAATATTGTTGATACAAATTTCGAAAAGACAATATTTATCTCGGTTATGTAGTTTGGCAACGTAAAGGTACATAATTCATCTTATTTAAAATAAATTTGTTTCCTCCGTTTACTTTTTTTTTATTTTTTTTTTCAGTATTTAAAAATATATTGTTTAGTATGGCTGTTTTTTGAAAGGATCCTTATAAACACAGTCAATATTACTAATTTTGCCTTGAAGAAGATTCAATAAGCATATTCAATAAATATTGATTTGAAACAAAGACTGCATTTTTTTGCTTTTTGATCTAACATTTTATTAAAAATTCATACAAAATAATTATAATTCACAGCTTTTTGTTTAAAACTGCTACTGTATTATCACGAATTCTATCCATACTTCTTCGGTGATTTGCCTTTTCATTAAGTTCTCGGTGTAGTTCAAACTGTTTTTTTCATCTTCAGTTGGTTCGTTTTTAATTGCGAACTTTTCGCAGATATCGCATTTATCCTTTTTGGGATAGTAAAAAGATAGATTATATTCAGTATTGAAGATTTTTTTATATGTAAGTTATGAATTTGTTAAAACTCACTTTTTCTTTATTGTAATAGTTTTGAGACTCGTAAAAAGACTGACTATCTTATGACTAACTTAAAACCCTGCAAGCCTGAAATCTACAATGCTTTGGATATCTTGTAGCTTGTGCAAGATATCGCATTTCATCCTTTCCGTCATCGGTTGTTGACATTAGACTGCTTCGTTTATGGAACCAGCCATGTCAGCATGATTCGTCGTTGACGACGACGACGATGTGTGGCTTGGCGGATGTTAAGCGATCATGTCAGCATGATTCGTTGTTGACGACGACGACGATGTGTGGCTTGGCGGATGTTAAGCGATCATGTTTACTTTGTTGTTGATGACGACGACGATGTATGGCTTGGCGGATTTAAGGAATTGTGTTAACTACTCCCCCACTAAGATGAAGGCCGTCCTCGGGCTTCTTGAGAGCCTTGATGACTTCTTGAAGGTCGACGTTTTGGCGCTTGTCCTTCTGACGTTGTTTTGGCTTAATGATGGTATAACAAATTATAATGATTGCAAGTGTCGCGCAGCAAGCTGTAAGTGGATGGGTCGTCAATTTTGTCTCCATTTCACCAATGTAACGTAAATTGTCCATATTCATTCTATGAAGAAATGGTAGGCTCAATATCTCTTTATGACCGGTTATATTGAGAAGCGTAGATGTTGCACTACCGGGTTGCTTTTTCTGGATATTATTTCGATAGATAAATTTGGACCCATTGATCCACACAGCATCTTCAAAAGTCAGCAAATACGTCCCGTTGATGTCCGTCTCAAAATCATTAGCCTCCCTTATTCTTGCTTTTCTGTTGTTTATTATTACAATGCCATCATCAATAACCAACTCGGATTCCCGATGGTCTGGTTGTGTGTTGCAATGAGCCATTCCTCCAGAGTGTAATTGTTGAGCGTATGTCTTGCTCCGTAATTCCTTGCAAAACGTTAAGGTCGTTGCTACGTTGCAATTCTCAACAGCCAGCACTTGTCTTCCAAATTCCGCTACCACATCATCTCCATTGAAGAATAGAATATTGCCGTTATGGGCAACGGGGTAGATTATTACTTTCTTACAAACTAACTTAAGTCTAGGACAATTAATTATGAAATGTAAAATATAATCATTTTGCAAAACCTTTACATTTGTCACTTCCATAAGTTCTGTAACACTTACATTAAAAAAATTGTTCGTTTATTATGACATTTAAGTCATCATCATCTAAAATTACTGGATTTATGACCCTGAGCTTTGCAAGTGTTATAGAGAACATTAAATTTTGAATTTCTGAAATAAGCATTCTATTTCTTGCTAACAATATTTCATTAACATGGACAGTGTCAATTTCTGATTTTTTCGAATAAGCCAAAATATTATTTACGGTGTCCGTTAATCTATTAATTTGCTCCTGAGATTTTGTGTTTATTACAGCTTGTCTATTGTTGGAATCTATCAATTGGGTTTGATTGAATTTAATTTTCTCGAAGTCGTCGAAGTCGAGGGTGCCAGCTATAATTTTCAAACCTGTGCCTAAGAAATTTAAACTCCTTGTGTTTCTATGTTGGATGCTTATACTCATAAAGAGTGTTTCTAAGTGCTTAATTTCCAATTCCAAAATTCTTCTTATATGAGATTGTGGAGGGAACAGCCTAGTGATGTTTTTTGATTCGTTTGTTATTTGCCTAAAGGTAGTCAAATTTGTAGTGTGGCGTAGGTATCCGTTGCCATCCCAGACAATGACATCCCCATCTAGTATTGGGATAAAGTAAGAATTAGTGTAGTTGGTTAATTTAGCCACGACCGTTGTCATCATGAATAATAGAAGAATCCTGAAATATTAATTGCACAATTATAAAATTATTAAGGTTCTATTTTAGATTGTCCTTATGGACCACCCTCCCTTTAATTAGAACCGTTGTCCCTAAATCGGCTTCCACTTTCTCTTCGACATATAATGGAGTTAACTTATTACCCAATCGTCTATTTGTTTTTACTAATACCTTTTCCCCTACGCTAAAATTCCTGTTCTGCCTTGTTTCATTTTCTCTTTGCAATAGTAATTCTTGGGCCTTTTGAACTTTATTTTTAATTCTTTCTCTAAGATCTGTCGGGGAGGAGTGTATTATATCAATTGGTCTTTGGTTCGTAACAGAATGGACGGTCCTATTGTATTCTACTGTTGCTAATAGTATTAATTCGACTGTATCTTCGACTTTTCTGTCAAGTTTTAGGCATCTAGCAATTTCTAATAGAGTGTTGTGAAACCTTTCTATTTGACCGTTGGATGTGCTGTGTAAGGGTGGTGCATTTACTATGTCAACATTGAAATAGTTGAGCAAAATCGACCTGATTGTCTCGGATTTTAAAGAAGCTTCATTATCACAAAAGATTTGTTTTGTATTTGGGAAGATGTTCATTATCTATAGGATTGGAACTTTTACATCTATTATTGTACGTGATGGTATTGGCATCACAACCGTAAATTTGGAAAACTTGTCAATGCAAGTTAAGAAATATTTTTTATCCGTGGAAAATATGTCAACGTGAAGCATTTCTCCAGCATACGAGGTGACTGGTGTCCCGCCAATCATTTGTTTTTTTGGATGCCGATCGTACTTCGACTTTGAACATATTTTACAGTTTGCCACAATCTCATTTGCCTGCTTTGTCATTTTTGGAAAGAAATAGTCACATAGGATTTGCTTAACGTTTTCTTGAACTGCTCTATGTGCTCGGTTGTACTCAGTAATTATAATTTCCTTTTGTTCATTCGGGTCGAATATATCTAACACAAATTTATTAGTATGCCAAAACTTAGTTGATGGAAATAATTCGACCAAATTGTATTGAATAAAAGCTAGAACTGGCAGGTCACAATAAATTACGTTGACCACATCTATTTTAATCACATTTTTTAAAGTATTTATCAATGTATTCCTTTCTGAAAAATTTATGAAATGTCTAGATTTTTACCAAATATTATAAATGTACGGGTTGAAGCGATTGGGGCTTCCTCTATAACTATTTGATTTCTGAAGCAGTTTAAAGGTTTATCTGTTGTTTCGATTATATAAGTCAAGGATAATTCGCTGTGAATTGTAGCGGCATCAGAAGACACCTCATTCTCCAATGCATTAATATTTTGTCGCGAAAGTGCATCAGCGACATAATTCTCCTTTCCTGGCTTGTAAAATATTTAAGCATTTGTGTTTTTATCTGAAACTGAAAATGAAAGAGGTTGATGGTCCGTAAAAATATTTAGAGTTTTCACTCCATAGAGATAGTTACGTAGATTTTTTAATGACCACACTATGGCCAACAGTTCTCTTTCATTTGTTGCAAATTGCAACTCTTTATCTTTGAGTGTTCTTGAAATCATTGTTATAGGCTTTCCGTTTTGTGATAAAACCGCTCCAAGACCATGTGATGAAGCATCCATCGTAAGATCGAAAGGCTTCGTGTAGTCTGGATATAACAATGTGACGTCTTCTGACGCCGAAATTTCTTTTAATTTATTAAACGCTTGGAGTTCTTTCTCTTTTAATTCTATTTGAATTTTTTTTGATTGATTGGCACTTATTTTCCCATTCTCACCTTTTAATAAATTGGTAAGTTGTTTTGCTATTGACGCGAAATCTTTTATGAAACATCTATAATAACTAGCTAGACCCAGAAATGATCTTATTCCAAAGAGTGTAGAAGGTTGTGAATAATTTTTAATTGCCTCCACTTTAGCAGGGCAAGTTTTTATACCATCCCTAGACACTATAAAGCCTAGGTACTCGACATCAGTCTTAAAAAAGTTTGATTTTTCTCGTGAAACCCTCATGTTCGCTTCATAAAATTTTTTTAAAACCGAATCAATATCTTTGGCATGATCGTTCTCAGTTTCTGAGAAAACAATTACGTCATCGACGTAAACGTAGCAATTTTTTCCAATTTGTTCACAAAGGACGTCATCTATAGCCCGCTGGAAAATACTGGGCGCGTTTTTCAACCCAAACGGAAGGCGATAAAATTCGTATTTTCCTCCGTTAACGGAAAAAGCAGTTTTTTCCCGATCCCGTTCCGCTAATTCAATTTGGTGAAACCCTGATTTTAAGTCTAGGGTTGTAAAAAATCGTGCCCTGCCTAAATTTGACAATATCGTTGCAATATTTGGGATAGGATACTTATCGTCTATGGTTTTTTGGTTGAGCTTTCGAAAGTCCATTACCAAACGTTTCTTTTTATTGCCCAACTCATCTGTTCCCTTTTTATCAACTACCCAAATGGGATTATTGTAAGGTGACCTTGACGGTCTAATAATGCCATTCTTCAGAAGATCCTTAATCTTATTATTTACGAAATCTGTCACACCCATAGGATATGGGTTAAATTTTGAGTAAATGGGGTCTTCACTTACTGTACGAATTGTAGCAACGATGTTTGTATTATACGGCAAAGATTCATTTGAATCTGCAAATGTTTTTATTCTATTACGTATCATATTTTTAAAATCTATGTTTACGGATGCTGGAACCTTAATGTCCTCTACTTTCGTAAAGTTCACATTTACGCATTTATGCAACAGAATAGTTTCTAACCCTGAATTGAAGCGAATTAAATTATCTTTTAAGCAAATTGTGGCATTAACCTGTATTAACAGGTCAAGACCAATAATTCCGTCAAAAGTTGACAGGTTGGGTAAAATAAAAAATGTGCTATTTCTCCCAAAAATATTTATAAAACATTTGAGTTCAATATTGTTAAAACCATGAATTGATTTTACTAAGCCTGTAATGCAGCTGTGGCTTCATAGTCACCTTCATTATTCCGTGGAGGATTTTCCTGTAAATAATTTACTCTCTAAATTGCCGTAAACGTGATGATGTCGGATCAACATCCATTTTTTCACGACTGCTGGGGACTTTAGAACTGATAAGTTCCGATTGTTTGTCATTTTCATAACTTTGCCTTTTGTTAAAATATGGATTTTTGCCCTGCTTATTAATTTGGCTGCTATAATTAAGGTTATAACTATTATTATTGTTTTGGTAACTGTTCGGCGATCGTTTGAACTCGGACCTTAGATATTTTTCTTCTGAATTTTTCGCATAACTCGCCGCAAACAAATACCTTTCATTGTTTGCTTCAACTTCTTGAGCCAAAGCCAAAGCAGTAGGCATATCAGACGGACAGGCCGAGAACAGAATATCACTTAATGGTTTTTTTAACCCAGATATGAAAACCCTGAGGGCGTCTCTTCTGTACTTTTCGTTAAAAGCAATGGCTAATGCACTGTCATAGGATATATTGGTTTTATTTGTAAGGAGGGTAAGCTTTTTTTCAATCTCGTCATAATATTCTAGCACTGTAAGGTTCCCTTGTCGCAATGTACTGAGCTCTTGCTCAATTAAATAAATCGGACGTACATCAGCGTACGTAAAATCTAACCTAGCTATAATAGCTTTAAAATTTAAAACTGTATTATATGAAACCAGAACAGCATCGGCTGGGCCTCTTATTTTATTTCTTATTATTCCAACTGCCTGGTAATGTCTAGAACTACCATCGTATTTTTCAAAAACTTTGTAAGCGGAGATAACCACTTGACGCCAAGAGACATAAGTGCTCTGTTTGGCCTCAAATTCCGGGAGAGATTTAACTATGTCGAGACACTATTCACACGTTTTACCTTCCACAATTTCAATTTCTTTAAAAATTTCAACTTCGGGTTTGTTTGGTGTCACTGTTAATTTTTTCACTGCCTCACTTAACTTTTGTTCAAAATCTACTCTTTGTGCTTGAAGGGCACCACTGACTGTGGATTCTATTAATACTTTTAAATCTGTAGCATTCATTTTTTTCTATTGTTTTCCCTATTCGTAAGTAATTAAACTTTTCTAATAGTATTTCGATATTTTCAGGTTCGCTCATTAACCGTTAAGAATATTCAAATGCAGTTTAATTAATTTCAATATTATTAAAAAAGGTCAATCAATAGAAGCACTCAAAAGAAATAAATACAATAACACTTGCAAGCTTTACAAATAAAAATATTCAAAGTATAGACAAATTCTTACATTCTTAGATAAAAGAAAATAATTCTTAATGCTCGAAGTGATGAATGATGATGATTTCCAGTTGGTTGATTCCGGTTGATATTGGTTAGTTCTTCCAAGTTGGGCGCCAGTTATGAATTTGTTAAAACTCACTTTTTCTTTATTGTAATAGTTTTGAGACTCGTAAAAAGACTGACTATCTTATGACTAACTTAAAACCCTGCAAGCCTGAAATCTACAATGCTTTGGATATCTTGTAGCTTGTGCAAGATATCGCATTTCATCCTTTCCGTCATCGGTTGTTGACATTAGACTGCTTCGTTTATGGAACCAGCCATGTCAGCATGATTCGTTGTTGACGACGACGACGATGTGTGGCTTGGCGGATGTTAAGCGATCATGTCAGCATGATTCGTTGTTGACGACGACGACGATGTGTGGCTTGGCGGATGTTAAGCGATCATGTTTACTTTGTTGTTGATGACGACGACGATGTATGGCTTGGCGGATTTAAGGAATTGTATTAACTTGTATATAATTTGGGCTCATTATTCCGTGTAGATTCTTGCTAAGTCTTGTACATATTTTGTGCGGATTGGACTTTAGGTTCCAAATATTGTCTCTGGCTATTTGCTCATATGTATTGAGAGTCTACAACTGGAAAACTTTCTATGTGTTTCCTTACTTCACTCAAAATATGTACTTTAACTGATTTTTTGCAGTGCTATCATTTTTTACTAGGAAGGGGACAGCCAGTTATAAGATTAAAATTATGTTTAAGAAAATGGTTAACACTTTTTGCACATACAGAAAATGTTGATAAGAAAAACGATCGGCAAACTTTTAATTTGGTGTTCTTATTTGGCAAGTTGCAAGACCTTGGCAGGCTTGTCTCTTCCGCTTTGTGATGTGTATGGCTTACCTGTTTCTCAAAGCCTCTTGCGCACTTCTTTTTTCCATTATGAGGGATTGCTTTTCCTCGGTGGAAAATTTGTTCCTTTGACTGATTGCGGTGTAAGCAGCCTATTTACACCAATTTGCTCTTTATCTTAAGGTCGGTTCGAGTTGACGGATGCAAAATTGTCTTGAAGTGGATCCTCCTCATTGTTTAAAAAAACTATCTTGCAGTAGAACGCCAGCTTCAGCTTCCAACTGTCTTGCAGAGTATCCTCCGTGTTACTGTCAACAACTTTTGCTTTTATTTGAGAAGTATTCGACTCTTCATTAGAGGATGACAAATCGTTAGGGTTCGGTTCATAATTTTTGTCAATATCTGAATCATTTTTGAAAAGAGATATATCATCATCACTTCTTTCGGAATCAGAAAGTGCGTTGGCCATTGCTCCATAAGATCAGAGAAAATAATTATAAGCAAACAATAAACAAATTTTAAAAAGCAAAAATCACTTTTAAACTATAGGATCTAAATATGGAGGTGGTGAAGAACATCTGTCTGATTCAGTTGAACCAGAATTTTTTGTTTTACCTGTAGTGGTGTTGATACTGGGAAGCGTATGGTTGAAAAATTAAATTTTGGTTTATTTCAATTGATTTCAAATAATTTCTACACATTTGTCTTAAAACAATAATTCTTACCTCTTTTTATCAGCCATACTTTTTTTTAAATGTTTAATCCTCTGACCTTAAACTCTACGAGAGCACGAAACCGACTGAAGAAATTTTGCTTCTATTTATACTTTTCAAGCTGACTGTACTTTTGTCCATGGATATAGAGGCAATAAGCACTAAAATGTTTACTTAGTTGTAATAGATTATGTGAGCCTAAATGCTCTATATCCCACCTCCTGTGGATATGGGGCAATTAAGCACTGAAAATATATTTCAGTTGAATTTGCTCTATATCCATTGCCCATTGCTATGGGGCAATTAAGCATTGAAAATATATTTCAGTTGAATTTGCTCTATATCCATTGCCCATTGCTATGGGGCAATTAAGCACTGAAAATATATTTCAGTTGAATTTGCTCTATATCTATTGGCCATTGCTATAGGCATTTAAGCACTTAGTGTTTGTTATTCCAACTTCTCTACGAAAATTGCCCCACCTAGTACAAATTTTGGATATGAGGCAAATAAGCACGGAGAGAACCCAAAAATGTGTGGCCTATAGAGTAAAAGTGGTTTTTTTTAACTTTGTTAATAATAGAGATAGAGCAATGCGGATAGAACCAAACGATAGAGAATATTAGAATTAGTATAACTGCATCATTAACTCAGTTTCCCGAAAAAGCGGTCTATGGGGCACTTAACAACACATTCGGCGATATGCACTTTTTTGTGAGGTTATATGAGCTTACAAGACCAAACATTCATGCGCAATAATACGAATTTAAACGAAACTCACTTGAATTAGCTAGTCAGACAATTTTTAATAAAAAAAAAATCATCAACTCGTTCTCAAAATATTGATTTTTCAAAAAAAAAAAATTATAAAAATTATTAAAAGTACAAAAAGAAAGTTTTCGAAAAAAAATTATTGCTAAATTACTTAGGCTTCCTAAATCTTCTTGAATATCAATTTTGATAGTAATCGGATCACCAGTTTTCGAGAAAGTCCAAAAATAACCGGTCCTATGGGCGGTACCGTTTTTAGCCCACCATATTATTTTTTTGTCACCAAAATATAATGCTTACCTACAGTAGTACACTGATTTTTTTCATAAAAATTCTTGAAGCCGTTTACGAGAAAATTAAGCTTTTACATAACGGTTATATGACAGGTACCGTTAATTTTTGAGCTAAAAAAAATTTTAAAACTCCTCTGTAGAATGTCATAATAACCTTAAGTTCTAAATTTGAAGACGATTGGCCCAACCGTTTAGGCTACAGTCCAAAATACATCCGTACAGACAGACAGAAAGACAGACGGACAGATATTTGCCAGTAACTCAAATATGTTTCTCTATCATCTTAATGTCATGTTTGATTGTTATCCCAAATTTTTTTTTGCACGAATGCATAACATGTATTGATAAACCTATAATGACAAGTAAAAAATATGTGCAGCGCGAAATCAACAATGAATTTGACCCGAAATCTATTCAGATAAACAAAAATAAAGTGTTTGTTTTTTTAATATCTAAATAACAGTTATTTACTAGCAGCCTAACATAACACGTATTTTAAATCAGAATTCTTAATAATAAATGTGTTTTAACGTTAAATGACGTTTGACAATGAAAGGAGAACTAATTTCGCCGATTTTGGTGTTTAACGAGGGGATAACTTTAGCTGCAAGATAAAGATGAAACTTGTTGCTTAGGAACTGACAAAAACCTCCAAGAGTAAAATGTGTCTCATGTAGCCGTTCGGACTCGGCGGTAAACTGTAGGTGTTTACAAAAGAACGCTAAAAATGTGAATGTAATGTGTATGTGATGTATGCTACTAGGAATTTAATGCTTATAAAAAGGGACCAAGCTTATGAATAAATTTGTTGTTGTTGTATTTTATGTGTAATTTTTTTTTATTTTAAGGGTATAAACGTGTGCAAAAAACACACCTATAATAGCCAAATAGCCTATAGTAGCCAAAAAATAACAATCAATCATTACTTAAAATCATGGTTGAAAATTGTTTTCATGATTAAAAATTCTTATTTTTATTCCGCGTCTAGCATTTTTTTATCAAATGAGAAACGTCTCAACCTTTAAAAATCTTAAAATGCTCATTCCGTCTACGTTGCTTTAATGTCCTTTATTTTTACAATCCGGCCATTATTTCAAAAGAACAATAATTGAAAACTCACCGAAAACCATAATCTTGTAAACAAGGTCTTGCTGAAATGATATGTCAAGCCTACAGAAATGTAAAACGTAACAGATTATTAAGTACTTTTTAATGCGTTGAATGAGTAAAATCGTTGCTCGAGAATTGTTTTGTTGTATACGCCAATTTTACGATTTTGAGAAATCGCATTTTAACGTTTGCGTTGCTATAAAAAAAACTGCTAAAGTTTTTGTTTTTTATTAATATAAATATTATGTGGAATATCTTCTTTTGATTAATGTGTTCAAAACCGTCCTACCTACATAAGTTTTAAAATTATAAAGGTTTTTACCCAAAATGAGTTTGTTGTATACGCCACCAAAATGAGCTTTTTTCCATCCCATACACGTACGACAAAGTGAACGCTTTACATACAAAACAGTCTTTTAGTTGGCAGTCTTGGTTAAGAAAAAATTACTTATTTTATTATTAACAAAAAAAGTCATTCTATGACCATAAAGTTTACAAGGAGTAGTATATAAATGAGACAAAAATAACATTTTTTATAAACAATAACAAAAAAGTCATCCTACGACTATAAAAATACAAGTGTTAATCTATAGGATATAATAATATATTGTTTAAAATATAAAAAGTATACAAAGTCATTCTATGACCATGATCTTAAATAAGTGAAAATAATTTAAAAATTAAATAAAATCAAAATTAGTTCTATGATTTTATTCTATTTGTTTAAATTAAATAAGGCTTCATAATAGGCCTGGTCTGCCTTAGGCATAAAAATAAATAGACTTTTTAAGGCCACTTATTTTCTCTTTGGATATAGGCTTGTTTTGGCTTGTGACTTGAAGGCATTGGCTGAACAAATTCGTCGGAGTTTGCAGGGTAGCTCTGGTTAGTTTTGTAAATATTGATCTATTCGAAATTGCATTTCTCTACCGCTCATTTTGTAAAACAAGTCAAAAAGATCGGCTTTCTTATACTTTCGAAATTTAATTTTAGTAAATCGAATAGCTGAAAAATTTACTTGGCTTCTTTTGGCAGAAAATGCTTTAAAGTCTGTTGGCAGCATTTGAATTATTTTCAAAGTAACATTTTTAAATTCCATAGTTTTCAGATGCCGCAAAAGCGAAAGCTGACAAAATTCATCCAGATTTCGAAGTTACCTGTCGATGGACCTATGGACGTAGTCGACTTCCTGAACCAACGAATATCCGGGCTGCGAAAATTTTTGTTGAATTTCTTCTAAGGAAGTGTTATTGTAAAGAAAAGCAAAGCAGTTGACATGACCTTATTTTTATTTTGTGGGACACAGGAGTCACTCCACAGAGTCACACGTTTAATTGATTGGTTATCAAGTAATATTTGATTCAGAATTTTAAAAATCGAGCTGGCAATGTCATTACCAGAGCGGCCGCTGTGTAATTTGTTCCATATTGCACAATATGTAATTTTTGGTTTTCTTGGCAAACAAAGTGTTGTTGTCATGTTGTAACATTTAACTTTCGTTTATAAAAAAAACGAAGACGCGTTACGTTTTGGGAGGGAAAAGACACTCTAAAAGTCAAAACAGACAATGGCATGGTTAGGATCAATGTTTTGGCGATCAATATCCCTCTCTGCCTTCATAGCTGCCTTTTCATTTTTGTGCCCGTTAAAGTCGTTAATTTCAATTGCACTTGGGTTCGAGTTTGCCTTAAAAATTAAACAACGGTCGCACTGGTCTTTTTTCGGTTTATAAAATGACAAGTTAAAGCTATAATTGAAATCTTTTCTGTAAATATTTTCTTTGACGGGATTAGTCAAACCTTCCTTGTAAAGCAGATACATTTTGTTTATATTTAAATAGCTTTCTAAATATTTCCTACTTGTACTATCCCGACAATAGTGACTATCTATGGTAGGAAAGCTTTTAACATGGTCATGAACTTCTTTTATTTGTTCAGAGGATGTAATTTTTTTTATATTTTTATTTTTTTTAATGGCAGCCTTTATCGTGTAAATTATTAAAATAATAATAAATTCTTCTTTCACTAATAGAGAGGGTGTTAAGAAAGAAACGTTTACAAACTTGTTGTATTCTGTCATCTTCAGATTGAAGATAATATTTAAAAGTATTATTTTTAATGTTGGATTCTTTCCTCCGTCTTTGGACTTCTGTTTCGTCGATGTACTTAAAATAGAAAGCTGGTTTCTCAGCATCAGACAATTTCGAAAAAGAATCGCTAATTTGTTTTCTGTCCTCAGAGGTGAAATTTTTGGAGCAGAAATATAAGCAGTTTGGTTTACATGGTGGTTTTATTTTCCTCTCTGCTATGAGTTTCCCTTTGATATTTGAATACTCCTGCCCTGATTCGCCTAATTTCTTTCTAATATGACTTTTCTACAGTTCGAATTTCCTCGCTCTTTGTTTGGTTTCTTTTGGGCAACTGTCACTATCTTAATCAAATAAAACAAACAAAAAATTATCAAAAACACATGGCCACAGTGCAAATTTATTAACCTGATGATGAAAAGTATTCTGAAGGTATACTTCTCAAGTTTTCATTTATAGGGAGATTCAAAAGTGGATCTTAATTTTGATTATCAAGGAGTTTTAAAATGGGTTCTACATTTTCGCATTCATCATCAAATTCAAATTCCCTTCCTTTTAATGGTGGAACAAAATCGGGATCTTTGCAACTGTCGTCACTATAAAAAAAAAACAATGAATTTATCATAAACATTAAACTTACCAAAATCGTTTTCAGATAAAACTAAGTTGGATTCTATATTATTTTCGGGAAATTCAGCTTTGCTTGGAACTATTTGATCAATAAGTCTAGGAATAATTTTAAATGTACAATTTGTATTTTTACTGTTTTGTTTACTTTTAAAGAAGTGTACAATATCGGTAGATTATGTACTTACGAAAACATTTCCTTCGAAATATTCGTCACTGGTGAATCCATTGCACACGAGATAATACCACAACCTTACTAAACGAGAATTTGCATTTGCAGCCAACTGAAATTCTTTAATTTTGGCGGGTTTTTCAGTGACAGATTGCTGATGTTCTAGGGAGTATCTTGGGCTATTAAAATTACCCACTAGGTGGTGACAGGTAGAAAGCTAATATTGTAAGAATTTAGTAAGGCTATTTTTAATTACCACTTAGTGGCGCTGGAGGTGTTTTTTTTTAACTCTTATTTATACCCTGATTTTGACGGGACTTTGACAAGCAGATAGTTGACGTATTAAGGTGTAACTAAGTGATTAAAACTACCAATTAGTTCGGCTGTGGTCGTTTCACGAGCAAATAACTTATTTTGTATAAAGTAACTAAGGCTTCTTTGATTACTAGGTGGCGAAAATGTAGGGTATACCCGAGCAACGCCAGGTGTCTAAGCTATTATCCAATAAAGGCTTTTAACCGTGGTAGGAGAAACTTTCTACTTTGGGGAAGTTTCTCTTGTCACGGTGTGGGGCTGGCTAAATAACAGTTATGAAATGGCTTCCCCAGCCCCCAAAATTCAATCCTGTTGAGAACTTGCAAAATTGCGTAGACCGAGCAATATTCAGGCAAAGATCGTTGGGCGTAATCCGACCCGGTCGCGGACATTGATGAAAATAAAAAAAATGAAAGTTGGTTAATTGACTTTACATTATGTGTATTTATTTAATTTTAATCCATGGGGGAATAAAGTTAGAACCAAAAATATATTTAATCAAAAATTATTACAGAAATATAAGCTGTCATTGTGTAAAATAACTAATATCAACTAAAGGCAAGGTTTTTGGCGACAACAATTATCGCTATCAAGCGTCCGTATGATGATAGTATATACGCCAATTAAAATTAACTATTCACTAATTAATTAACATTATAAATGATACAATTAATACGAACTGACAAGGAAATGCATTTATGCCATTATATGGAAACACCGTTAATCTATGAAGAAATAATATTATTCACGCTACTATTCCCAACTAGCCATCATTTAAGACTGGTCAGGTCGTACTGCCATGCACATGTGAGACAAAATGGTGTCTTCTTGATAGAGCTCTATCGGCACCAAGGCCGCAGAAAAAAGACAAATGAGAGGACAATTCTCTCTTCTCTTCTCTACAAGCTGGAAAATATCCCGTCAGCGACATATGTGTACCGGTTCCTGTACATTTCTTATGGGCCTGCTAATACTCTTGCATTTATGGGGGCACGAAACGAATGGCTGCTTCTCACAAAAATCTAGCACGTATTAATTTCACCTACACAAAATAAAATTTCAGGGTTTGCATTGCATGGTAGGTATGCGTCGCAATTTTTTTTTCTTTATATTGGTAAGACGACGAATTTAGTTGCTACATGTCAGAGTGCGGCAATAGTACATATTTATTTTGAAATACCCATAGGAGACAAGAGAGGAAAATTGTTGAACATTCCTACTGCTCGTGTATACATGGCGAAGTCAGGAGCGCCCATATTGCCAGTTTAGTTTATTTTTAATCCTAGGCTAGGCACAAACAACAAATAGAAGCCATTGCAGAATTATTTTGAGCCGAAATCACCGTAAACATTGATCACGCCGAAAAAATAATATGAAATATGAATAATTTTTTTTTAATTTCCCACAAGGAAGCGACCCTTATCATGATTAACTAGAGATATTTATCTATATATCTTCACAATTTCAGTTCTGTCCACTGTGAGTTTTTCTCCCATACTATATGCCCAATAACATTTGGCAGGAAGTTCAGCGAGCCCGGAACTCATTTCCGGATGAACGGTGTACAAAACTGTTTTCATCTATGAACCGCCACAGTTGTAATACTCCCGCCATCATTAAAAATTAATGTTATGTTATTTATAAGGTGTACCTTATGTTGCTAAAAATTTCTTTATTTTCAAATAAGAATTAAGTGGGAATGTCAATCAGAAGGAAAAAAATTATTATTGCGACGTATTAGTTGCATACAAATCTGAAAAAAAAAGATATGGACACATCCTTTTCTATCCAATCATTCTATCTTTAAAAAATAAAACATAATAGTCCGGGTGCCAGGTACAAATTCGGTCAATTATTTTCTTTCAAGCGATAATTGGTGAAAGGCTTCAGGGAATAGTATTATACAGCCTCGTGAGCGTCAGCAGCAGTTTCGATGGTGGGATGACCAGTGGTAGCCTCCCAAACACGAAGAAAAAATTACTTATTTTATTATTAACAAAAAAAGTAATTCTATGACCATAAAGTTTACAAGAAGTAGTAAATAAATGAGAAAAAAATAACATTTTTTATAAACAATAACAAAAAAGTCATCCTACGACTATAAAAATACAAGTGTTAATCTATAAGATGTAATAATATATTGTTTAAAATATAAAAAATATACAAAGTCATTCTATGACCATGATCTTAAATAAGTGAAAATAATTTAAAAAATAAATTAAATCAAAATTAATTCTATGATTTTATTCTATTTGTTGCGAAACATCTGTCATCTGTGCATGACGTGTTTAATTCTACTATATCCAAATACCTACAAAATTCTAAAAAGAAATCGTTCTTCTTCAATTGAAGACATTTTGTCTTCGAACAAAGTGCGTAAAATCACTAACTTTGCCATGGCGAATAGTGTTGAAGATTCCAGAAAAAATTTCTGGACACCTTTACAATGTCTCACCGATGAAGCAATGGATAGTGAAGTAATTGTTGATTCCAAAAAAATTAAGAAGGAGCGAATTCCTCCTATAAAAGTGTTGCAAAAACCCAGTGAATTTATTCATAACTTTATGAAAAACAATAAAATAACTGATTATTCTATTAAAAAAATGTCCATTGGAATTTGAAGTTGATTGTCAATTTTGTTCTCATGATCTCTCTACCGAAAGATCATTTAAAGTAATTATTTTTGGCCTAGATGCTTTACCAATAGATGAACTTAAATCTCAACTAATAAGACTCGGTCTTAAGTGCAGAGATATAAAACTAGTGTCGAAACGATATGAGAAATACATCGAAACATTATATATTGTGTATTTAGAGCAAGGCTCGATTCGACTAAGTGACTTGAAAAAAAACATTAAATCCATTTATCGTACCCAAATCAAATGGGACTATCAACGTCGAGGTAGAGTAAATATTACCCAGTGCCACAACTGTCAAATGTTTGGACACGGAGGAAAGAACTGCCACGTCAAAACATTTTGTGCCAACTGTTCCGGTCACCACAAAACCAGTGAATGCAACGTTGTTGATAAGATTCAATGTGCGAACTGTAAGGAGAATCACAAATCGACTGATCCTACTTGCATCAGCAGGCAAAACTTTTTAAAAATTAAAGACAAAATATCACTTGGTAAGTGGCAGATTCCTATTCAAAACCATATTCAACCTATGCGTCCAACTACGTCATTTGTCAACTCAATGGAGAATTTCCCACCTCTTAAACCTTTACCAAAAAGAGTCAAAGATAATTACTCGAGAAACACCAGCATACCTACACAATCGGCCGCGTCCGCAGCTCCTTCATATCCATCACCACCTTGCCCAAGTCAAAAGTGGTCAACCCAGTCTAGTGGGCGAGCAATGACTTCTAACGATACTCTATTTTCAATGGAAGAGATCCAGTCCCTTACAGTTGAGATGACAACACAACTTAGCCACTGCTCAACAAAAGCAGAACAATTCAATGTTATCGCCCAGTTAGCGATTAAGTACTTATACAATAAAAATAAAATACGTTAAGTGTTATATGTTGGAATGCATAAGGCATTCGTAGAAAAAGTATTGAATTTTTCTCTTTCTTAAGCAGAAATAAAATCGATGTTGGTTTGATCTCTGAAACTTGGCTCTCTAATAATGCAACTCATTCTAACTCTGAATACAATTGTTATAGAGTTGATAGAGTTGATAGGCTTGGTGGCGGTGTTGCCATTGTTGTGCGAAAAACACTCAAACATAAACTTTTACCAGTAATCAATACAAAATACATTGAAAATATTGGTGTTGATATACATTTTCAAATAACAGAAAGATTTCTATTTTCTCGGTGTATTTCCTAGGTCACACAAGGAATTCCTTGCGGGGCGAACACTTTAAGTCAGATATCTTAAAAATGATTAATATTAACGGTACATATTTAATTGGGGGTGACTTTAATTGCAGACACAGGAAATGGGGATGTGTAAGAACAAATTCATGGGGTAACATTTTAGAAAATGTTAATACAATTCATAGATTTGAAATTATGTTTCCAAATTGTCCCACTTATTATCCATCTGACAGAAGAAAAAGTCCGTCAACTATAGATTTTTTTTTAACAAAAGCGTCTGCCTTATTTTCGCAACCTATTGTTTGCAATGAATGTGTGAAAAGTGTGGGGTATTAGAATCTCCCAGCACAAACACGAGATATTTTTATAACGTAAATAAAGCAAACTGGTCGAGGTATAGGACTACAATAAAAAATCGTTTAATACACATTGATAAAAATATAGAAACTATAGAGTCCACTGATCAAATAGAAATTTGTATTAATATCTTCAACACAACTATTTCTGAAAGTGTAGATTTATCCGTTCCCAAGGAAACTCCTTCTGATCAGAAAATAAAGCTGCCGCAACATATTTTAAATATTATTAAGCTAAGGAACAGTCTAAGACAACAATGGCAGCGTAACCGTATTCCTAGTTTAAACTCGGAAGTCAAACAACTTAATAATATAATAAAAACTGAAAATTTCAAATGCAGAAACATTGAATGGAACTTAAAACTCCAAACTTTAGATAAAAATAGTAAACCATTCTGGAACATAGCTAAAGCCTTAAAGAAGAAAAATAGCTTTGTTCCCGCATTTCTAAATGCTCAAAATATATGTATTACAAATACCGATAAGGCAAATGCCCTTGCAAGTTCTTTTCATGATAATAACAGAGTTTTCAACAGAATAGGATCTCTTCGATTTGAAAACGTTGTGCATGAGTCTATAACCAATTTAAATTCATTAATTGTTGACATCCCTGAAAACTCTTACGTTTGTCTTGATGATTTGATTGACATTATTCGCAAACTTCAAACAAAAAAATCTGTAGGGTTCGATGCAACAAAAAATATTTTTCTCAAAGAATTACCTAGGACAGGTTTTGAATATCTTGCATTTATTTTCAATTGCTGCATTAAATTTCAATATTTCCCTAATTCTTGGAAAGTGGCTAAAGTTGTACCAGTTTTAAAACCCGGAAAACAACCAAATGATCCAAACAGTTACAGACCCATAAGTCTCTTAAGTTGTACCAGTAAAGTATTTGAAAGACTTATCAAATTCAAACTACATAATTTTATCGCAGAAAATAATATCTGTCCACCTCAACAGTTTGGCTTTCGTGAACGTCATAGCACCGTTCAGCAAGTAAATCGCATAACCAAGCATGTTCGTTCCAATTTTAATTCCCAAAAATCGGCTGGCCTAGTTCTTCTAGTCGTGGAGAAAGCTTTTGATAGCGTCTGGCATAATGGTCTCATCAACAAAATGATAACTTTTAATTTTCCATTATTTCTTATTAAAATTGTGCAAAGTTTTTTGACAAATAGACACTTCGCCGTTTTTATATGTGGTGACTTGTCTTAAAAACTATGTGTGCCAGCAGGAGTTCCACAAGGATCTGTTTTAGGTCCTCTCCTCTATAACATATATACGGCTAACTTTCCTCAGCTCCCCAACTGTGAATCGGCTATATACGCCGATGATACTGCTATTTTTTCATCTGATGTACTTAGTTTTAGTATTGAAACTAATCTACAATCAGCTTTGAACATTTTAGACAGCTATTATAGTAAATGGAAACTAAAATTAATGCATCAAAGACGCAGGCAATCTTTTTTTCAAGAAAAAGAAAGTCTTGTTTTATTCCCAGTAATAATCTGATGTTAAACAATATGAACATAGATTGGAGAACCTCTGTTAAATACTTGGGAATACACCTAGACAAAAGACTTACATTCAATAAACATGTACAGAAAACAATATTAAAAGTTAATAAAACAATAAAAATTATGTATCCGCTAATAAACAGAAAATCTTCTTTGAACAATGAAAATAAGTTGACAATCTTTAAAGTAATTTTTCAATCAATTATGCTTCACGGGAGTCCAGTTTGGGGACAATGTGTAAAAACGCACATACAAAAATTACAAATCTCACAAAACAAAATTTTGAAATTAATGCTCAAACTTCCATGGCATTTTTCCACTAACGAATTACATTATCTAGCCAATGTCGATTATGTTTTTGCAAGAATGTTAAAGCTAAAAGAAAAGTATGATATTCGATGTCGAATGTCTAATAATGTACTTATAACAAATTTAATTAATTTCTAGCTTCAATTTATAACGTACCCTTGTTGTCTATTAATTTTATGTATAAACTGTATTATTTTTATTTTTGTTGTTTATTTTTGTTTTTTCTGTTCTTTTTTGACATTTATTCTTTTAATTATATATTTATTTCTTGTTGTTATTTATTAATTCAGTTAACTATTTATAAACTTATTTATTTATCAATTAATGCTTGTGTATTTATTTATTTTTGTTTATAATTGATTTGTTCATTTCTTTATTTTTACTTGTTTATTTATTGAGTAGTTTCATATATTTAATTTTGTTTATTAACTTATTATTTATTAATTTATTTAATTATTTAATTATTTATTTATCCAATTACTTATTTAATTATTCATTCATTTATTTATTTAAACAATTTCATGTTGTACATAATTTTTTTTTCTCTTGCTTTTCTTTTCTTTTTGAAGCTTTCAATTCTGTGATATTATATATATGTATATATACAACCTATCCATACATATATAAAAAAATAGATACACAAAAACATTTACTTTTTTCTCTTTTAATTTTTTTTTTTTTTATTATAATCCTTAAATAGGAGGTTTTCGTGACCTTTCCTCCTCAAACTATATTTTCAAATTAAAAATAAATTGTGCATATTTTATAATATTTTTTCAGAAGTAAGGTAGTTCTTACCATTACTCTGTGTAAACTGGGCGATAGCAAATAAAATGTAATAATTGTAAACTTTATAATTGGTAAATAAACAAACAAACATTCTATTTGTTTAAATTAAATAAGGCTTCATAATAGGCCTGGTCTGCCTCAGACATAAAAATAAATAGACTTTTTAAGGCCACTTATTTTCTCTTTGGATATAGGCTTGTTTTGGATTGTGACTTGAAGGCATTGGCTGAACAAATTAGTCGGAGTTTGCAGGGTAGCTCTGGTTAGTTTTGTAAATATTGATCTATTCGAAATTGCATTTCTCTACCGCTCATTTTGTAAAACAAGTCCAAAAGATCGGCTTTCTTATACTTTCGAAATTTAATTTTAGTAAATGGAATAGATGAAAAATTTACTTGGCTTGTTTTGGCAGAAAATATTTTAAAGTCTGTTGGCAGCATTTGAATTATTTTCAAAGTAACATTTTTAAATTCCATAGTTTTCAGATGCCGCAAAAGCGAAAGCTGACTAAATTCTTCCAGATTTCGAAGTTACCTGTCGATGGACCTATGGACATAGTCGACTTCCTGAACCAACGAATGTCCAGGCTGCGAAAATTTTTGTTGAATTTCTTCTAAGGAAGTGTTATTGTAAAGAAAAGCAAAGCAGTTGACATGACTTTATTTTTATTTTGTGGGACACAGGAGTCACTCCACAGAGTCACACGTTTAATTGATTGGTTATCAAGTAATATTTGATTCAGAATTTTAAAAATCGAGCTGGCAATGTCATTACTAGAGCGGCCGCTGTGTAATTCGTTCCATATTGTACAATATGTAATTTTTGGTTTTCTTGGCAAACAAAGTATTGTTGTCATGTTGTAACATTTAACTTTCGTTTATAAAAAAAACGAAGACGCGTTACGTTTTGGGAGGGAAAAGACACTCTGAAAGTCAAAACAGACAATGGCATGGTTAGGGTCAATGTTTTGGCGATCAATATCCCTCTCTGCCTTCATAGCTGCCTTTTCATTTTTGTGCCCGTTAATGTCGTTAATTTCAATATTTAAATATTTCAAATATTTTCTTTGACGGGATTAGTCGAACCTTCCTTGTAAAGCAGATACATTTTGTTTATATTTAAATGGCTTTCTAAATATTTCTTCTTGTACTATCCCGACAATAGTGACTATCTATGGTAGGAAAGCTTTTAATATGGTCATGAACTTCTTTTATTTGTTCAGAGGATGTAATTTTTTTTATATTTTTACCTTTTTTAATGGCTTAGGGCAGCCTTTATCGTGTAAATTATTAAAATAATAATAAATTCTTCTTTCACTAATAGAGAGGGTGTTAAGAAAGAAACGTTTACAAACTTGTTGTATTCTGTCATCTTCAGATTGAAGATAATATTTAAAAGTATTATTTTTTAATGTTGGATTCTTTCCTCCGTCTTTGGACTTCTGTTTCGTCGATGTACTTAAAATAGAAAGCTGGTTTCTCAGCATCAGACAATTTCGAAAAAGAATCGCTAATTTGTTTTCTGTCCTCAGAGGTGAAATTTTTGGAGCAGAAATATAAGCAGTTTGGTTTACATGGTGGTTTTATTTTCCTCTCTGCCATGAGTTTCCCTTTGATATTTGAATACCCCTGCCCTGATTCTCTTAATTTCTTCCTAATATGACTTTTCTACAGTTCGAATTTCCTCGCTCTTTTTTTGGTTTCTTTTGGGCAACTGTCACTATCTTAATCAAATAAAACAAACAAAAAATTATCAAAAACACATGGCCACAGTGCAAATTTATTAACCTGACGATGAAAAGTATTCTGAAGGTATACTTCTCAAGTTTTCATTTATAGGGAGATTCAAAAGTGGATCTTAATTTTGATTATCAGGGAGTTTTAAAATGGGTTCTACATTTTCGCATTCATCATCAAATTCAAATTCCCTTCCTTTTAATGGTGGAACAAAATCGGGATCTTTGCAACTGTCGTCACTATAAAAAAAAAAACAATGAATTTATCATAAACATTAAACTTACCAAAATCGTTTTCAGATAAAACTTAGTTGGATTCTATATTATTTTCTGGAAATTCAGCTTTGCTTGGAACTATTTGATCAAGAATAAGATAAGAATAATTTTAAATGTACAATTTGTATTTTTATTGTTTTGTTTACTTTTAAAGAAATGTACAATACCGGTAGATTATGTACTTACGAGAACATTTCCTTCGAAATATTCGTCACTGGTGAATCCATTGCACACGAGATAATACCACAACCTTACTCAACGAGAATTTTCATTTGCAGCCAACTGAAATTCTTTAATTTTGGCGGGTTTTTCAGTGACAGATTGCTGATGTCAGGATAGGAAGTATCTTGGGCTATTAAAATTACCCACTAGGTGGTGACAGGTAGAAAGCTAATATTGTAAGAATTTAGTAAGGCTATTTTTAATTACCACTTAGTGGCGCTGGAGGTGTTTTTTTTTTAAACTCTTATTTATGCCCTGATTTTGACGGGACTTTCACAAGCAGATAGTTGACGTATTAAGGTGTAACTAAGTGATTAAAATTACCAATTAGTGCGGCTGTGGTCGTTTCACGAGCAAATAACTTATTTTGTATAAAGTAACTAAGGCTTCTTTGATTACTAGGTGGCGAAAATGTAGGGTATACCCGAGCAACGCCAGGTGTCTAAGCTATTATCCAATAAAGGCTTTTAACCGTGGTAGGAGAAACTTTCTACTTTGGGGAAGTTTCTCTTGTCACGGTGTGGGGCTGGCTAAATAACACTTATGAAATGGCTTGCCCAGCCCCCAAAATTCAATCCTGTTGAGAACTTGCAAAATTGCGTAGACCGAGCAATATTCAGGCAAAGATCGTTGGGCGTAATCCGACCCGGTCGCGGACATTGATGAAAATTGTGTAAAATGAAAGTTGGTTAATTGACTTTACATTATGTGTATTTATTTAATTTTTAATCCATGGGGGAATAAAGTTAGAACCAAAAATATATTTAATCAAAAATTATTACAGAAATATAAGCTGTCATTGTGTAAAATAACTAATATCAACTAAAGGCAAGGTTTTTGGCGACAACAATTATCGCTATCAAGCGTCCGTATGATGATAGTATATACGCCAATTAAAATTAACTATTCACTAATTAATTAACATTATAAATGATACAATTAATACGAACTGACAAGGAAATGCATTTATGCCATTAGATGGAAGCAAACACCGTTAATCTATGAAGAAATAATATTATTCACGCTACTATTCCCAACTAGCCATCATTTAAGACTGGTCAGGTCGTACTGCCATGCACATGTGAGATAAAATGGTGTCTTCTTGATAGAGCTCTATCGGCACCAAGGCCGCAGAAAAAAAGACAAATGAGAGGATCTTCTCTTCTTCTACAAGCTGGAAAATATCCCGTCAGCGACATATGTGTACCGGTTCCTGTACATTTCTTATGGGCCTGCTAATACTCTTGCATTTATGGGGGCACGAAACGAATGGCTGCTTCTCACAAAAATCTAGCACGTATTAATTTCACCTACACAAAATAAAATTTCAGGGTTTGCATTGCATGGTAGGTATGCGTCGCAATTTTTTTTTCTTTATATTGGTAAGATGACGAATTTAGTTGCTACATGTCAGAGTGCGGCAATAGTACATATTTATTTTGAAATACCCATAGGAGACAAGAGAGGAAAATTGTTGAACATTCCTACTGCTCGTGTATACATGGCGAAGTCAGGAGCGCCCATATTGCCAGTTTAGTTTATTTTTAATCCTAGGCTAGGCACAAACAACAAATCGAAGCCATTGCAGTATTATTTTGAGCCGAAATGACCGTAGACATTGATGACGCCGAAAAAATAATATGAAATATGAATAATTTTTTTTTAATTTCCCACAAGGAAGCGACCCTTATCATGATTAACTAGAGATATTTATCTATATATCTTCACAATTTCAGTTCTGTCCACTGTGGGTTTTTCTCCCATACTATATGCCCAATAACATTTGGCAGAAAGTTCAGCGAGCCCGGAACTCATTTCCAGATGAACGGTGTAGAAAACTGGTTTCATCTGTGAACTGCCACGGTTGTAATACTCCCGCCATCATTAAAAAGTAATGTTACCCGGACGAATATTTTCTTGACGGTTGCTCTTGTTGACTGCCGTTTTTTTTAACTTATAGTGTAGCTTACCAGCTTTAAATGATTGTCTTAATAAGGTATACCTTATGTTGCTAAAAATTTCTTTATTTTCAAATAAGAATTAAGTGGGAATATCAATCAGAAGGAATAAAATTATTATTGCGACGTATTAGTTGCATACAAATCTGAAAAAAAAGATATGGACACATCCTTTTCTATCCAATCATTCTATCTTTAAAAATAAAACAGAATAGTCCAGGTGCCAGTCAATTCGGTCAATTATTTTCTTTCAAGCGATAATTGGTGAAAGGCTTCAGGGAATAGTATTATACAGCCTCGTGAGCGTCAGCTGCAGTTTCGTTAGTGGGATGACCAGTGGTAGCCTCCCAAACACGAAGAAAAAATGTTTGTTAGTCATTTCCTCTCGATTTGTCAAATTGAAATTTGTCAAACTATAGCTTATCAATTGTCTTGAAAAAAGGTCAGCTGGCTGTAACAAGGTGTATTATGCGTCAGTTGTCTGCTTGAACATGCAAAAAAAGAATTATTTTAACATGAACAGTTACAAAAAGCTGAGAGCAATATTTTAATTAAATTTGAAATTTTCTCTTGACATAATAAAATCAATATCATTATGATAAATCAAGTTAAATAATTCATAAAAGCTTGAAATTGGATCACAAAAACCATAAGAAGTTCTATGGGGAGGTTCTTACAAAAAAGGACCCGATCTTAGCGATATCTGAGTTACTTTAAGATTGAATTTACTTAATAAGTTCCAACCGTCAATGGTACAGCACAAAACATCACGAACAAATATTACGCTGTACATTTTGCGGCGCGTTTCTAACGACTGTATACCAAGCAATAATCATTTCGAAACATATGAGTGCCGATCATTTTTATTGCTTCCAAACAAAGACGAGGAGCGTACCGTAAAGAGTTTTTTTTTTTTATTTTTTCGAATCTGTCAATATTTTTTTGCCGTACAAATTTTCAACTTATAAGTCATCCCAGCAACGGAACTGCATTTGACGTTCACGAGGCTGTATAATACTAATCCCTGATGTATTTCACAAAATATCTTTTAAGAGGAACTTGGGGAGGGAAATCTGCCACAGACTCCCGGACTATAAGCATATCTTTCCTCACAGAAAAATTAAGCGCTTGGAGTTATATTGACTTTCCCTAGGACTCCTCGCCAGCTGGTGTTACTTGCACGTTTGGATTCTATTAATTTTCCTTGCAGGTGTTTTTTAATTGAAATTTGTGGTGTGATAAGGAAACCAAGGTATTTGTATTCGTTGAATTTTTCAAGTTCTTCGCCTAACCATGTCCATCTCTCGTTTCTTGCGTAACGCCCATTTCCGTTCCTGAAGACCATTATTTTGGATTTGCTGGTATGAGCTTGTTTATCATCATTTGCATCAAGTTTTGCGTTTCTACAAAAATGACGATGTCGTCTGCATACATCAAAAGTTGTTTATGAGCCCACCAAATAATATTCCTCCTGGCAAAAAGTGTACTTTATCGACAAGGAAGATAGAGAAGAGTAAAGGACTTAGAAGACATCCTTGTTTGACTCCTGTTTTTGGTTCAAAGCAATCTGACAACTTGTTCCCGTCCCATACTGATGTGCGGTTTTCCGGATAAAGGTTTTGTAGTACGTTCAATACTTTCGTTGACACTCTAATGTTACTCAATTTGTATATTAATGCCTTTCTGTGAACCGAATCAAGCGCTGCTCTGAAGTCTAAGAAAAACGCATACAATTTCTTTCCTTTTTCTACAAAGTCCTTGGCCATACTTGTGAGGCAAACAGTAGAGTACCCTTTCCGAAACCCAGCTTGGAACTCGCTTAATATATCGTTTCCCTCTACCCACTCCGTAAGCCTCTCAAGGATGATTCCTGTGAATATTTTTGCTTTTGCATTTAGAAAGGATATTCTTCTATAATTGCAAGGATCTCTTTGGTTTCCTTTTTTAAAAATGGGAAATATATTTTGGTACAGTTGCTTCGCATATACAGCGTTTTTATTTCTCAGAATCCGCAGAAATGCATACGACTTTTGACTGGCTTTTTCACATTCCCAGTCAAACCATGGTTGCCTTGCTTTTTGGCTTGCTTCTCTTTGAAAGGGTTTTGTTGCCTCAAGAATACAGTCAGTGAGAATGTCGGTTCCTCGTATGCATGAACATTCGTTTTCATCTACTTGAGAGAGTTGATAGTTGAGTTTCAACTTATATGCTTCGGCTTTTTCCTCTTTCCATTTAAGTTTCGGCAGCAGATTTTTTTGGGATGCGGTAGTGCATTCATAAGAAGTGATATTTATTTTGGTGGATATTGGCATATGATCTGAGTGTTTTTTCCCAATACTTCGAAGTCACTTATCCAACTGATTGGTTTTCCTTTAGTAAAGTAGTCGATTGTTGATGATGCAGTGCTCCTCAGAAAGGTTAAGTGGCCTTTTTCATCACCTGTTGATCGTCCGTTTAAGAGTGTGAGCCCCATTGTTTCGCACAGCTCAACAAGTTTTTTTCCATTGCTGTCAGTTTTTTTGTCGGTTGAGTATCGCGATGGATACAATGTTTCCGGTAGGATCTCTGGAATTTCATTTAGTATCTGTGCATCACCCACTCTTCCATTAAAATCACCCATCAGCATGATGTCATCATTTTCAAACTCTGCTAAAACGTTATGTAAGCCTGTGAAGTTGTCCATCCATTTATTGCAGTTAATGTATACCGGAACCACATAAATTGTTTTTTCCTATTTTTATTTCAAGAAGATCACGGGTGTGTTCCTTTATGAAGTTGCAGGTCAAGATATTTTTCAGCTCTTTTTTTATACCATACAAACATCCCCCACTGGCCCTCCCCCGTGTAAACGTCCTTACTGCTGGGATCCAAAGTAGTTCGTGGTTCGCAAAATATTTCTCAAATCTTTCCATATCTGTTTCTTTAAAAGTTTCGTATAACATAAAAACCTCATAACTGTTTACCAATTCAAAAAAATCATTAAAACGAAGTTTACTGCATAAACTTGCTAAGTTAACACCTCGCACCGCGACGCGCGATCAAAATGTGCAAACTATGCATAACGGCACATTATGATTTCTCACGATTGGTGGATATCATATAACGGCGCATGGAGGTGAACGCACTAACACCATCAAGGTCGCTGACTAGACAAATCACCATCAACCAACTATGCACGCCGTTAGATGTAATTCGAGGGAATTAGTTTTAAGTAGGTTGAACTCTGTTAGAACCTCCAAAGTATCAAGCCGTCAATAAATCGTTATCAATTTAATTCGTTGTGTTTTAGTAAGTCGAACCGTTGGGCCAACCCCTTAGGGGTTGGTGTTCGCGTTTTTTTTTTTATCCTAACGGACTCGCGATCCGTTTACTTGCTATATTAAAAGATATTAAATTTAAGGTTACGTTTTTTTTAATAACATTATTCATATTTTCTGAAAGGCTTACGGCATTACAATTAAATGCGCTGAACGCGTTCATTCATTCTCACAGTTTGAGAGCCAGAGAGACCCACATTTGGCATTTCCACGTTGTCACTTACCAGCTGCTCAATAAGTGACATTCCTCCTTCATGGTCGCAAGTCAGCTAGTTGTTTACATATAAATAAAAATATTTTTAATGAATTTTGAGTTTATCACCGCGAAGTTGAATGTTTAAAATCGGGTTTTTGGCCATGATTTCATTTTTCATTTTCAGCACGCATCTTCTCCTTTCGCGTGCCGCTGCCGGGTAGTCTCTGTGCAACGAAATCCCCGTGCCACGAAGTTGATTTGCAGATTGCAATACCCGAGAGACATCTTCTTTGTTATGAAGTTCTACGACGACGTTCTCTACATTTGCTCTTGTGGATCTGATGGGTCTGGCTGAAGTAATGGCTGCGTATTTTGGGTCTTCAGGAAACTAAGCCAAAGAGAATTTGCTTTTTTCGTAAACGACAACTCCGTTCTCTGTAGGAATATGGAAGATGATATTCTTCTCATTGGCCTTGTTTGATAGCCATTCTACTTGACGTTCGAGTGCTATGCAGCGCGTCTCCATTGTTTGTAGCTGGCTTTGCAGAAGTGAATTTTTTTCGTGAAGTGCATGCAATTGTACCCCTTCTAAATCAGCCTTCATTGGCATGTCTTTTAATTTCTCATCCAAAAGCGTGGAAATCAAGCCGTGGATCAGCTGCTGCTAATCTTTTACGGGCATATTACCAACCGACCTTTCTTCAGTTATATGTTTTTGAGGAGGGTATTCGGGAGAAACGTTTTCTAATCCTCTCTTCGGTGCAGTGCCTTTAATGTTAGCGTTTGTGTTTGCGAAAATGGCAGTTCCTTTGTTTGGCGGTGTTCTTTTCATTTTTTTTTCGCCAGATTTGTTGTAATATCTTAATGATTTTAAGTTTTTTTTGACTGACCTTTGAAGATTTCTGTTTAGCTTTGATAAAGAGGCGTTTTAAAAATTGTTTTACAGATTCTTTATGGCGTTTTTCAAATATTTTTCTGGAGCTAATAGGTAACACTTCTATCCTAGTTGTACTCACTCTCACACTTCCATTTAACATTTGTATATCAATCTGCAAAACACTAGACGACGGATGACGGTGTGTTGCTAAAACGGTCCGCTTGCCGTTGTCATTAACTAGAGGTCAATGGTGTGTGCAATTTAGAAACCAGCCGAGGCCCAATTTTGTGAAAATCGTTTTGGTCCCATTCACCGAAGGTGTGAGGCGCTTGATGGTCGTTCGGCTTTAATTCTTGCACGAGTTGGATTTTGTAAGCCTACAAACCAAGATCCTTCCGCAAAATCTTCCATTAAGCAAATGGGCACATCTCAAATTGTTGCCCGCGATGGCGGATGGACTCGGTTCTTCTTCGATACGCTGCTCCATAATGAAATGGCAAACCAAACTTGACAGCTGTCAAAAAAAAACTCCGAAAAAAGTATTGCCAGATTGAAAACCACACTATCTATTAAAATAAAACAATTGTTTTTTCTTAGAAAATTCTTTCATTTTTTAATAAGTTTAAAAGTTTTCTCGGAAAAACTAAGTATGCAATAAAATTTGAAAACTAAATGTCTATCGTCGAAAACAAAATATTGAAAATCGTTCGAACAGTTTTTTTAAAAAGTCGTTTTTTGCAAAACTTTTCGAAAAAATATTTTGTAGTATGTTATTATAAGCAAATTTGTAGTTTTCATTTGGGAAATTATTTAAAAAAATCAATCAACCCATTTTCAAAATATTTTGAAAACCAATTTTTTTTGGGAAATTTAAAAAAATCGAAAAAAAAAGTTTTTGAAAATTTTGAAATGCAATATTAAATGAATTATAAATGACTTTCTGTGTGCAAATTTTTATTGAAATTGGGATAACAGTTTACGATAAAACCGCATTTGAAAAACCGGTTCTATGAGAGGTATAGTTATAGAACAAATTTCGAAAAATGCATTCTAACTGAAAGATGTATTCTTGTAAAAAAAATGGCACCCTGAAAGTTTTATCAAAATCGTTAGAGCCGTTTTCCAGAAAATCAAACTTTTTGTTAAAAATTGTATGGCACATACCGTTATTTTTCGACCTTGAGCAAAAACGAAAAACACCCTCCGATATACTACGTAATAAATACTAAATACCAAGTTTGAAGCACATCGGCCCATCCGTTTAGGCTGTAGAGGTGCGAACAGACAGACAGACAGACGGACGGAATTTCCGGACCCACTTTTTTCAACTTCTCTATTATCGTAATGTCATGTTTGATTGTTAGTTTTTTTTTTGCACGAATCCATAACTTGCATTATAGTACCTTTAATCGCAAATAAAAAATACGAAAAATAGGGAAACCTTGTTTTGTATTTTTGCATTGGAAATTGGTATACTTTGTTGAACAAATAAATTTAAAATGTTTTCTTAGAAAATTTGAGAATAAGTAGTCACTTTAATATGTGTGGTTAGTAGAAAGATTATGGACCGTCCGAAAACCAACTGCATGCTATAGACATTGTGTTATGTGTTTTCTGTTTTCCGTTCTCCTTCTGTCTTCTCTTCTCACCTGTATCAATGTCGTCTTGTGTGTTGTCATGAAACTGTCTGAGCCGATAGCCTCAGTAGCCAGTGCTCGTTAGTATGATTAAAAAATATAATGTTATGTAATGTAATAATACTATTAAGTTTAGATTATGTTACATAAAATGAGTGAACCAAAAAAGTAATCAATAAAGATCAATTTTGAATATTACCGGCATACCTTTGCATGTAGGTAATACACCGCTCCATTTCCGGTCAGCTCCACATCTGCTAGAAGCATCTCCTATTAGAATATATCCATAACGGCATTCATAACTGACTATTGAATTATAAGACAATGTTGTATATGTAGCTTTTCCATTCTTCGGATTTTCTGGTGAGGAACACACTACAGTGGCAACAACTACATAGAATTAAGAAAAAAGAAATTGTTAAAGTACCTTAAAAAAAAGAATATTATTTAAACAAAAATAAATAAATAATGTTGATAAACTTAATGCATTTCCTAATATAAAAATGCAAAATTGAATTTTTCACTCGCTACGCATGCAACATATCCATTTGATTAATTGTATTTGTATTTATGTATTTGCATTGGAATAATAATTACATGAAACAATAAGATTTAATCTTTTATTAGTATCTAAATAAGCTTACCAAGGTTCTAAAAATAAGCAATACTAATGTTTTCTAATAATTATATTTGTTTTAATATGTAGAAATACAAAAAATATAATAAAAAAGAATAATATTAATTTAAATATCAATTTTGAGTAAAAGTATATAATGAAAAACAAAAAAATAAAAAAAAAATTACTGAAAAGTGGATACATATGTAAATATCTTCCTTCTTAAAATAGCTGGTGAGGCAATTACTTGCGATTTAAATGGGAGTCTATTCCACGCCCGAATGGAAGTTATAAAAAAAGATCGTTTACAGTGGTATTTACAAAACGAATCAATCAATCGAAGTCCACTTTGGGACTCGGGAAATTGTAGCATTTCCCTCATATGCTCTGGACGCCTTTCATGGATTATAATCTGCCCCATTTACGAAGATTGCAAAATGTTAGTGATTTGACGAAATAATAAGTTGTATCTTATTTTAAACAGTCCAGCTTTGTAAGTTGTATCTTATTTTAAACAGTACAGCATTGTATGTAGCAACCCAGTTCGCGAAAAACATATAATACAAATATAATAAAACATCTTGTTCAAAACAATAATGAACTACATCTAGAAGAGGGTGCAGCACAAAAATGACAAAAGACATGGTTCACATCAAACCAAAAACATTTAAATCGACAGAATCCTATCGTGTTTTTCAAAATGAATGGGGAAAATAAATATTATTTTACCGAGAGCAGGGCTCACAAATCCATAAGTTTACAATGCCTTACCATAACAGCTATTGCAAAAAAATATAAATTAGTAAGACATTATTAACAGAATCAACTTCTCTTGGGTGTCCCATCAGAGAAGATTTTTTAAAGCAAAAATAGATAAGAGTCTTTCTAGACTCTAGTGTCATTTGAGGCAGATTCCAGGACTATCAAAGTACAAAGCAAGACTTACAAATTTTCGTTAATCCATTAACAATTAATTCAATCAATTTGACTGAAATAATATTCAGTTGGAACTCACTGACCTGCAAAATCATTCTGCGCTTAAACAACATTAACAAAAAAAAAAATTGCTTCAAAGTCAATTTTTTAGATAAGTTTTTAATTTTAATAGATACATATGTATATACATTTTTGTTGTTTTTTTGAAGAGATGCTATTTATATTATTATTTTAATAAATGACATTGAAATAAAATAAATCGTGTTTTTTGCATAAAACAAGCTTTGATTGCAAAATAATACTAGTAGCCCGCAAGTGATTTTAAATCGCAAATTTGGCTCAAGTGTTTAAAGAGTTGGGAATCCTTGATCTAGAAGATCATTAATAAACAACGAAAAAATATGTAGATAAGTAGTCTGAGAACAGTAGTTCGGAATAAACGGGTTTAGGATGACAAAGGTCGAAACTTAATGAAACCTTGTGATACTGTTAAAAGGATGGTAAATTAACATTTTCTTAAATCTTGGAGCTCGTGGGCCTTGTGCAAAAATTTGGAGGGGGGAGAGCTGCAAAATTGTCGACTTTTTTTTTTGTTTTTTTCATTAATAACTTTATTTGCTTACGTCTAGTATTGAGCACTATCGAACGTTTGCAAATATTGATAGTTAGTAAATTCAGTCATTCGTTCAGTTCAATTAGAATTTATATGTAAAGGTTTTATCTTAAGATATGAATAATGGGAACGGTTTTTAAGAAAATAAGTTTTATTTGAACGATTTAAAATAGACATCAATCCAGAGAAAACACAACTGACCATTTCAATAAATAATAATTTATAAAATTTCAATATCAAACTATTCAAAAACTATAACCATAGACACATTATGACTAGGTGGTGCATTTCAAACCAAAACCTGGAACAGCGTATGCCTCACGATTTGACTCCTAAGAGATGGCGTTTCACATTTTGTATCTATGGTGTTTCCAAGATACACAAACATGCCTCAAAAAATATGAAGGAAGACAAATTAACAAAATAAACCAGTTCTTGATTCGTTTTTATTGAAGCCAAAAAGTGTGTCTACGTCGACGCCGAGGACTAGTTTTGTTGCTGAGTGAAATTTGTTTTTTTTCGGGGTTGTTTTTGGTTACAATCAACTTTACGGATCGTCGTCGGTCGTAGGCGTCGCTTCATGTATCTTGTACTTGCAGTACAATGTACTTGCAGTATAAGGGAAATATAAATAAAAAAAAAAGTTGAAAAAAACACAAAGCATCACATCAGAGTTTTTTTTTAATACATAGGTAAATTTGATTTTATTTCTCTATTCTTGGCAAGTCAAAGAAAAAATTTTATGAAGACAACTTGATGTTCGAATAAGGTGCATTATTGTTTGTTTCTTGATGAAAGCAAATAGATGTATATTATATACGTTATTCAAAGGTAATATCTTCATTATTTGAAAAAATCTGTTTATATTGTAATAGGTAGGTACATATTCTTATTAATTCGTTCTTCCCAAATTTATAAGTTTTCAATTAACATTTAACATTTTGCTTAGCCATTTGATTTAATTTTATTACTATTTTTATTACGATAATAATTAATAAACTTATTTTAGTTTGTGGCAAAGTTATGTCTGTCCATGTATGTACGCAAGTGCATGCACGTATTTAAAATTACAGGCTGAACGGTTGAGCTAAATCATCTTTCAATTAAGAACATAAGATTATCTTGAAATTCTAAAAGAACTTTTTTCAAAGTCCAAATATTTACGGTAGCTGACATGTATGTATATATAACCGTTATAAAAGCTCGGTAATGGTATTTTCAGTTTAATGGTCTCACCTCCGATCACCTTGAATTTGAAATATGTTGTACAGTTCTTTATTCTGAACAAGAATATATATATATATATGTTGTGCGCCGAAACGTCTTATTCACATAGTTTTTATGTTTGAATTTGAAAAAAACATCGTTGAGCATGGTTAGTAGAAAGATGGGAGACCGTCCGAAAACCAACAGCGTGCTGTTGATGTGTTATGTATTTTCTGTTTTCCGTTCTCTCTCTATCTCCTGTCCTGTCCTGTATCAATGTCGTCTTGTGTGTTCCCTTGTAATTGTCCGAGTTGATGGCCTCAGTAGCCAGTGCTCGTAAGTGTCTATTTCGTAGATTTATTTACGGAGTGGGTTAAAAGTGTAATATAATGTAAAATTTCAAAGGGGGAAATCAATTTTTGACAAAATATAGTGAGTATGATTTGTGCAATATGCAATAATGCCAATATTGGGCAATTGTGCTTTCAAATTTGACCATGAGAATAATATGGGACAATCTGCCCCCTGCAACTCTGATTTATATATGTGTTTGTCGTGTAAAAGTCATCTTCTAGTTTCTTGTAATAATTTAAAAAAAAAAATTATTTCAATTCGACATTTTGGGAAAAAAATTAAGAAGAATTTATTTAATTTTTTTTTAATTTAGAAAATATGTACTGAATTTAATTTATTATTTTTTACTCCTATTTATTTTTATCGAGCCCTGAAAATTATATGCTTCTATGTCTACTAGATTTTAAAAAAATGGGAAATTATTAACCTAATTTCTTATAATTTTGTTCGTATTTACGTGATTACATACATAGGTATATATATATTCTAAGTTAATGACATAGAAACAGACATGCTGCCCCCCGGCAACCCCCTTGCAAGACATCACAAGGGTTTGGGGCAGGTGTAACGTGTAAGGTTGGTATTTGCAAAGATTCTTTGAATTAAAAGAAACTGCATGTTTTTATGAAAATATATTTTTTCGTTTTTTTAGTTTCAAAATAATTTTTGAAAAACAATTGAACACATTAACCAAATTAAAAAAAAATCAATTAAGTGCAAATTTCTATTTTTCGGAAAAAAAATACTTCTTAATTATTTTGCCGTTGTTATTAATAAATTTTTTTTTTTTAAGTTTTTTTTAAAAGAACATTGAATCTCTCCTTTTGGCCATTCTTCTTCGATTTTTGAACGGTCTGAATTCTTCGCGTCATTGTTAAACAATCTCACAGTTAAGATTTCATTTTCATCATCGGCACAATTTGCAGCTTTGGGCGATTAGATAATTTCAAATTCAAATTTTTTATTTTCCAAAATTAAAAAGATACAAAATTTTGTTCTTAAAGAGTAACAAAGCATGGCTTAGTAAGCCGTCTGCCGGATAAAAATAAAATAAAAATTACAAAAAAGAGAGAGAAAAATAAGTTATATTATAATACATAAGAGAAAAAAAAATAATAAAGTAAAAAATTTAATGTATAAAAACATAATACATAATTAAAGTATTTAAAAAAAAGAAAAGAATATTCAAATTCAATTTTTAAAATTGATTTAACAAAAGGGACTTTTAGTTTAGTCAAAACAAAAATAAATTAATGAGCTTTTACTTTAGCGAAAACAAAAATTATTGAACTTTATCTTTATAGATTGTTCAAGGAGCTGCATATAATGTATATTATTTTAGATTTGAACCATAATTTATGTTCCATTGGGTCTCAAAACATACTCAAATAATCATTTCGAAAATTGTGTGCATGTGAAACATAGCGCATAAGAGTCTTCCAACCACGATCTCCGTTTAGAATGCTGACACATTCCTCCAACGAAAGAAAACTAGAGCAAAAATAAAGTCTTCGGATTTTCTGTAAAATTGGACAAAGCGCTAAGAAATGGAAAACATCTTCGTTTTGATCAAGATTACAAAGTGAGCAAATTGGGTTAAGATCTGTTCTGTGTGGCTTATAGTTCAAGTCAAGCAATTCAGTTCTTACCTTGAAAATCGTACTCATTTCTGACATTGTAAACTCTTGCCTAAAATAGTTGTTTTCACCTAGATTATGGTTGAGTTGCCTGGAGGTTGATTCTCTCCCTCGTACAAGGACTTCTCATATATTGTATCACCTATTTTAGATATGCATTCGTACAACGAGTTTTTCAGTGCTTCTACATTGTCCACTGTGAATGACATTGCAAATTGATGAGTTACAGCGAGATCATACCAGTTTTTTATAGAAGTGTAGCCACATCTAAAACAGATCTTAAGGATCCGCTTTTGTAGGTTTTGATTAGATCTCCTCATAACTCTTACAATGTAATTTGCGTGAGCTTTTAAGTTTTTCAAAAAATATTGGGGCTAAACCTGACTCAATGTTTTCCATTTCTTCGAATTGCTCGTATCCGTACACCTCGTTTCCATAGCAAAGACAGCTACTTACCGTCGCGTTGAAAACTTTGAATTTTTATACTGGGTCCACAAAACTGTTGGCAAAAAACTGTGACCACATAGTATTTATTGCAGCTTTCGCTGCGTGAATATTCATTTTGTATGTCATTTAATACCCAAGATATTTGAATTTTCTTACAACTTCAACGATTTCACCATCCAGACACCAATTACGCTCATAACCAATAGATCTGTTTGTGGACCTAAACATCATTATTTTAGACTTTGAAGTATTTATTTTAAGATCCCATAAATCACAGTATTGTTTAAGCTTATTGATCTGAAGTTAAAGTGCAAACCGATTATCACCTAAGATCACTTACTAGTCACATCTCCAAAGAGAACACCACCAGGGATATGGTTTTCGACATCGTTAATAAGCAATGCAAAAATAAGCGGACTTAAAACGCATCCTTGAGGAACGCCTGTTGCGCATTTAAAAACTCTTGATTTCTTTGTACCATTCTGGACAACTTCGGTCATATTTTCAAAGAGTTTTTCATAAATTCTTATAAATTTGGTAGATAACCCAATTGCTGCGAGCTTATAAAGCAAGGAATTTCTGTTAACTGTATCAAAAGCCGCTTTCAAGTCAACGAAAAAAGCGTATAAACATTTCTTTTTGTCAATAAAACGGCAAGCAATAGTACTGAGTACGAAAATTTGATCAATTGTTGAAAGCTTTGCTCGGAAACCCACTTGAAAACGGCTTATAATATTGTTTTATTCAACCCAGTTTATGAGTCTATTATAGAGTATTTGCGTGAAAACCTTCCTCAAAGAATTTAGCACATCAATACCTTTATAGTTTTCGGGTCACCTTTTTTAAAAATAGCTAGAAAAATGAAAATTTTCAGGGATGGTCTCCTCGTAGGATATTCTATTTAAAAGTTCTAGGATATACTCCAAGAACTCAGGGGTAGCATGTTTATAAAATTCTACAGGGATTCCATCAGAACCTGAAGCTTTGTTGTTTTTCATTTTATGCAGGGCTGATAAAAGTTCAACCATAGTTAAAATGGAGTCCAAATCCGGAATAATGACGTTTGGGTTAGCAAAACTTATTGTGTTAAGGTTAGGGTCAAGGAGAAGAACAGCTTCAAAATAGGTCGCGAGTAAGTTCTCATCGATTGCATAAGAAATTCTATAACTTTGACCATTTAAAAAAACGCACCGCTTTCCAAAACGATTTTGAATCCCAACATTCCACAAGTTTAGAAGCAGACTTTTTAAAATAAAATTCTTTCTTTAGTTTACATAGCCTTTTATAGTGTTGGTTGGACTGCACGTATAATGATTTGAAAAAGTCACGATTTGTTTTTCGAAAAAGTTTTAAATATTCGAAAGATTTTTTTCTGCACTCATCATCATACATCTCTGATTGAAAAGAAGCTAAATGATTTCGGGAAGATACAGTCGCAGATTTTCTCACCGCTGATAGAACTGAGTTTGTTACGTTTTCGATACTATCGGACGTCAGATTTGGCATTGTAACTAGCTCTTGATTCAGTTTTGTCTTGTATCTGTTTGCATTCCTGTCTTTTCATTTGAGAGTTATAACGCTATCAATGTCTTGAAGTCCATTAAAAAGTTTAGCTGACTTGCAAGCAACTATTATGGGGAGGTGAGGTGAAAAATTAGCCGGATAAATGAAGAAATATTCAATCAAACTAAGCCATTCACTTTTAATAAGACAGTAGTCAATCACTGAGCAACCCTGACTCGCGACAAATATATAGTTACCATTTATGATTTTCCATTTTGATTAAGACAATTGTCTAAAGTTTTTCTTTGGCAGGAGAAGTAATCATTGTTTAAGAAGTCTCAGTTTTGGAAGTCACTTATACGGCCATTTAATTCTCCAATAATCATTGTTTTCATGGTTATAGTTGTTAAAACAGTTATATAGTTCATTATATTTTAAGCTCCAATCATTAAAATTTAGATATATAGGAAGAATTTGCAGTTGTTTTGTACCATATGTGATATCTATAATTATGTTATGTTCAATATTTTTAAACTTAATTTTCTGATTCATACCAGAGTGTTTTATACAACACATTATCCAACCACTAGCCCTACCAACGCTACTGCTTCTAATAGCTGGGATACATTTAATGTCAAAGTGTTTAAAGTATTTTAAGTACTGCAGTTCCTTTCCATTTTCTAAAAAGGTTTCTAAAAGAATAAATACATCATATTTCGTGACAAGATCAAAGAATTCAGGCATTATTAGTTTGTTTTTAAAACCTGTAATATTGTAACATAAAATTTTTATTTTAAAGTTGTGTGTGTGTGTGTGAGAAAATAATTTAATTGGCAGACGGCAACCCTGACCCATTTATAGCTGGGACCCGCACCTCCTTCATAATATACGTTGGTTAACAGGTGTCTCTGCTAATAGGTTGCTTCTGAGTTGACAGTTTGAATTGACATTGACGTTGTTTACATTAAAATAACACTTTGATTCATCTCCGAAATTTTTTTTCATGAATTGAAGTTCGGTGTTCGTTTTAACTTTTAAACCTCGGAGAATATCGTATCCAAAAGTGAATTTTTCAATTTGTAACCTTGCACCTTTTACGAGGATTTTGATGTTCGGGTTTCTCGTAGCTTATTTGTTCTTTATATCATATAGGCTTTTCCTCTTGTTACGATAGACCAAGGAATAAAAATGCCAGTGTTCTTCAATTTTGGAGCGGCTTCAATTATTTTGTGTACAGTGTCAGAGCTGTCAAATTTAAGAACCATTGTTGTTTTTTTTTTTTGGGGGGTTGCTAAATTCCTGTGATTTGTTTAAACATAAATCCGCACTTTCATTTAGATTGAGAAGGCTTAGACAAGTGTAGCAAAGCTAAGCTTGTTTGCCATTTTGTCTGAAGGAAAATGCATGACGACGGTGTTTTCATTTGTTTTTTGTGTTATAATTTCAAGCTGTTTTTCTAGGGTCTCACAGTAATTTTCTAGGCCAGTGAGTCGTTCTCCCAAGTAAGTGTTTTCTGCTCTAAGTAACTGTATATCCTTTGATATTGCGGAAACGTCTTTGGTTGCTATGTTTTTGAGATGTTCTTTTAAACAATTGTCAACAATAGATTTAATATCTTCTGGATTAAAAGATTTGAAATCCATTTCAGGCTTCGGCTGGTTTAATATTTTTTTACTTTGTGGTATTTTAATCGGAGATATTTCCGTTGATTTTCGCTAAGGTTGCATATATGTATGTAGTGTGCCAAACAAAAATGTCGATCATCTTGGTGGGATTTTGTAACTTAAATTTGTCCTACCTTTATTCGCGTAGTTGTTTTTTTTTCACTTTTTCAAATTTAAATATTGGCTTTAAAAATGCAATTAAAACGATTATACTTTTTAAAATTAACTTTAAATAAATATTTAATTTAAATGAAACAGGAGCTCTTAATAAGTTAGACTATTACGCTTCTCTCTCACTCTTTTCGATAATTTAGATAATATAATTCATGCAGGAAAGGGTTTTTGGTGCTCCCTCTTTTGCCTATATTTGTGAAAAAAGCTGGAAAAAAGTTTCAGGTAGCAGTTAATGGATTATTGCCGAATATTGACACTATCAGTGACGAAGCCTAAAATGCCTGCCATCAACAAGGGACGCTGCCTAAAAACACTTCATTCAAACTCAACGGGAAGTACACGCGAGGCGTGGCTAGCCAATTAACTTATCCAAACAATTTGGGGCGGAAACCTTACCAAGCGAGGGGTGCTGCTAACCCGCAAAAGAAGAAAAGCAAATTTGGACATTTTCAGGTGTTTAATAGCTCATAGCAATTGGTTTTACAAAAAATGCTTCATCAAAATCGAGTGTAGCTTCGGCTGTGTGGCACGTAGCACCGTCCTATTGAAACCAAATGTTGCCAATATCCTCCTCTTCATTTTTTGTGAACAAAAATTCGTTCAACATGGCCCGATAACGATCGCCATTGACTGTAACGGCCACTCCTTGCTCATTTTCGAAAAATGGCCCATTTATGCCTCTGGAGCAAAATCCGCACCAAACAGTGACTCGTTTTTGGTGTATCGGCTTTTCAATGTATGCGTGCGGGTTTTCTGTGCCCCAAATGCGACAATTTTGCTTGTTTACGTAACCGCCAAGATCAAAATGATCTTCATCTGAAAAAATGATTTTTTTTGGCAAAATCGGCATCTTCTCTAAGTCGATCGCAGACAATATTTCCCAGCTTTGTTCAAGCGTATAAAGAATCATATTCGTTCAGCGGAAGGTCAAAACTAATTACCTGTCAAATCAGACATGAGTTAAGTGTTGCCATTCACGAAATAAGCACTAGTTGAAAAAAAACGTTAGATGGCGGACCCTTTATACCATTTTATGTACTACAAGTTGGTATTTAAACTGATTTTGCGTTAAAATGTAAATGTAGAAAAAAGAGTTATGTGCCACAGAGAAAAATAAGTGACGATTTTCAGTCATTTTTACCTGATTGTAAAGGAGACCTGATTGTGGAAATTTGTTTTTTTTAAATCTACTGGCTATCCCAAATGCCATCACTGGTCTTAAAAAAAAAAGAATTAATACAAAAAATATATATTTTGAACATTGTAGTACCGGTTTTGATAAATTTTTTAGTTTTTTGAAAAAAAATTTTTTTGAGATTTTGGTATGGAGTTTTTTTTGGAATTTATTAATATTAACCTGATTACAAATTTTAAATATTTTTTTTATAAGTTTTAAAAATATTGAATTTTCCAAAAACAAAAAAAAATATTATAAATAGAAAAAAATAGTTATTTAAAATTTTGGTATGCAGAATCTATTAAGTTACCTAGGTCTTTTAAAATATAAAATTTGATTGAAATCCATTTAGCCGTTATTGAGAAAGTCAAATCGTTCGAGCAGTTTTCGAGAAAAACAAGCTTTACCTAAACCGTTTTAGGGTAGGTAACGTTATTTAACCCTAATAATTAAATTACCTATCTATCTAACCTGCAACTATTGGCAACGTGACTTTGACAAACTGAGTGATCTTTTATATAATATGAATTCAAACATTTAGTTCTTATTGGTGACTTGAACGACCGAATAACACACTCAAAATAATTTTGTATCCGGAATAAACTCTGCAATATTGAGTACACATCAGATGTCATTCTTAAGCTTGTCAAGGCTGGACGTCAAGTTGCCCGCACAAATAATTGAAAAGTCAAAAAAAAATTATTTGCGCATTGTTGTCGCGAGTGTTAAAAAAATGAAGAAAAAAAATAATACACACTCTTTTGAGAAATTGAAAAAAAAACCCTCGCGTGTGCTGTAAAGAATAATATCCACTCGCATTGTTGGAGAAAAGATAAAGATGCCTATTCACGCTGTGGAAGAAAAAATAATAATAAATAAAACAATATATACTCGCGTAGCAAATATCCTCTTATGTGTTCCAAGCCCTTTGTGCTTAACTGCCTCTTTCTTATATACTAAAGGCATCGTATGACCATACAATGCTTGCGGTAAATAGATAAGGGCATCTTAATTTGTCCTATTGTGCTGAATGTTTTAATTGATTTTTTGTATGCAAGCTGTCTTATGGGCATAACACCTAAGACAGTTTGGTTATTACGGAAATTAATTTGGATTTTTACTGCGCAGTTTGACTAAGTCAGAGTTGTGTTTTGTATGTAAGTATTTTTAAATGGTAAGTGATTTTTGTGTCGTGTATTCTAATGTTCGTGGTTTAAGAAAGAATTTCTTTCACGTGTACGTCTACACTGTTCAATACAGGCCAGCTGTTTTGGCATTAAGTGAAACTCATGTTGGAGTAAACACTAATTTATCAGAATTTGCTCTACATGGGTATAGCTTGGTGCTATTACTCTTTTCCCATCATAGTCTCGTGATATATGTTAAGAATGATATTGCTTGCCAGAGCCTTCCTTAATATGGGCAATGTTCCAACACGGACTTTAACTTCTTGTGGCTCAAATTCACTGTCCGCAAGCATGTCATTCATTATTGTTTTATTAACAGGAGTCCAAATATCGACAGTTATTTGACTTCTAACGAGTTTGATGCGCTGTCTGATTCCATTTCGAAAATTGTTTCCCTTTGTCCTCGCACTGAAATCGTTATTGCGGGCGATTTCAATGTACACAATTTCAATTGGCTCCGCTATTTTTGTCAGACAGCATCCAAAGGAAGGTATGTTGAGCTCTTTGCCGGGTTACATCACCTTACCCAACTGATCGATTTGCCAACGCGTATACCGGATGTTGCTGGGCAAGCCGCCCCTATTCTTGACTTGTTTCTTACTCCTCACCCTGATGAATATACTATTAGTTTAACTTCTCCATTTGGCAATTCAGACCATTGTATCATTTCAGCTGATTTCTCATCCTCCACCCATCCAGTTAAAGAAAAACTTCCCACCAGGACCGTTTGGCAATACGAGAAAGCCACCTGGGACGGTCTGAATATTTTTTTCCGAAACTTTAACTGGTCACTATGCTTCCTCGATAGTGACATTGATGCCAGTGCTGAAAAGATCACAAATGTGATTTTTTTATGGTTGCGTGCTTTTATTCTTAACAGAGTAAAATACACCAAGCTTAAGAAAAGTCCTGGTTAAAATCTGAGTGTAGAGAAGCTTTCAGGATCAAAGAAATAAGTTTCCGATCCTTTAAAGCCAACCCTACAGAGGACAATCGGAAAAAGCACAAACAAGCAAGAAACTCATGCGTTTTTGAAAGAACCAAAATTTTCCATGACCAAAAATTACGGCACAAAATTCTGCAGTGTTCCAAAGGCAGTAAAATTTGTTTGGTCATTTGTAAAAAATATTAAAAACTCCTCAACACGTTCGCTTCCAACGCTCATCCAAAATAACAAACCAATTTTTTACTCTTCTGAGAAGGTAAACTTGCTTGCCGCCCATTTTGCTGCCAGCTCCACGCTGCCTAACAGCAACGTTGTCCCTTCTGTACTTGAGAATGTAAATTTTTCCTTGGGACAGATTTTTTTCCGCACTCGTACTGTAGCAAAAGTTCTCAAACATCTCGATATACACAAATCCGCTGGCCCGGATGGTATACCCTTCTTCTTCTTCTTTTTCTGAAGAGGTGTTCTTCCACAATGGCAAAGCCACTGCGTAAGCTTTTCCATCACTCGTACTCTTCTGGAATCTTTCCTAGAAGATGGAAAACAGCATTTGTCCAGCCTGTCCCTAAGAAAGAAGACCCATCCTCCTTTCTAAGGTCATGGAAACGCTGATAAGCCGTCAGCTTAAGGAATATCTCGAAGATCGAAAGCTTCTCCATGACCGTCAGTGTGGCTTCCGCAGCAACCGTTCCACTGGTGATCTAATGGCATATCTCACCAAACAGTGGAACAAATCTTTACATCGCTTTGGTGAAAGTAAGATTATTGGTCTTGATATCTCCAAGGCATTTGATAGAGTTTGGCATGAAGCTCTCTTATCGAAAATGCGTGCTAAAGCTAATATACATCTGATCTGGCTACAATTTATAAAGCGTTTATACGCCCTAAACTAGAGTATAACTCCCATCTCTGGGCTTCACCTTTTTTATAGAATACAAAATCGAGCGTAAAGATTGATAGGAAATAGAACTGCCGCTGAAACAATTGCCCTTCTCGAACAACGACACAATGTTTCATGTCTTTCCTTATTTTATCGTTTCTTTTATAAAAAATGTTAACTCGAAGTAGCCAGCTGCATTCCTCCCTTTAAATGTTTCTGCCTTAACACTCGTCTCGAAAGGAATACCCATCAGTTCACCCTTGAGCCCAATTTTGCATGTGCTATGAAATACAGGGATTCTTTTTTTAGCCGAACAACACGAATTTGGAAAATTATCCCTGGTAAGATTTTCCATTGCCATTTTGATCTGCAAACATTCAAAACCAATGTTAATCGACACCTCATATCTCTCCCCTCCCTATCTTCCTAATGCCCGCACTATGTGTTACATAAAAAGGGAAACAAATAGTTCTTTGTGCGAGAATTAATTATAAAAAAAAAACATCGTCAGCCTAAGGATGAAGTATGTGATAGAAAGGGAAATAAAATACTTGAACTAATAGATTTCGATTGTCAAGTATTGAATGGAAGTTGTGAAGGAGATTTATGTGGAGAGTATACTTTTCTAACAGGAACATCGTGCTCCTTTATAGGCTTCTGCTTCGTGACTGGAGGCTGGCATGACTTAATTTCGTATTTTCGAATTGGAGAGCCAATTTTCTCGGGCCATATGCCATTAGAGATTAGTTTTGAATGGCAGTTAACTTAACTTAACAACTTAAACTCTTACCAAAATTATATTGGAACGAAAAAATGAAAAGCACTTAACAAAATAACCTCACTTTTGAACTCCGCCAACTGCATTTACTGAAAACAAACCCGAAAATCGATCACCTGACCTATTTAATTAAAAAGCCACACCAATTCCACCGAATTTTAGAGGACAAAATCGGAAAAGTAAGCAAAATTGGTTCAACAAGGATTGCAAGAAAGCAAAAATCGAGTCTTTCGCTTTTCTTAAATTGCTAAGAAAATACAAAATTGATGTTTTTAAAAGCTTTTATGCTAAAGCTTTACGAGAACTTAAAAATATCTGTAATGTCAAAAAGTTAGAGAATGAGGACCAGAATATATCTTTGATGAATGGTAGAAGATCTTCAACAGAAAGCAGTCAAACTTTTAAATGGAAGGAAAAATTATATTGCATCAGGTCTCTAAACGCGGGATTTATATGCACACTTCAGAGCCCTTTAAAAAACACAAAAGACATCACCCAGGATTTAATACGCAGAACCTCAAATAATTGATAAGTATCTCGATCAATCATTGGACCTTGCGGATATCCTTCAAGTAATCAACAACTCAAAAAACAGTAAAGCACTATACGATGATGTAATTCCTTTCGAGTTCTTCAAAAATTGTTCTCTTGAATTTGCACAAGCTCTAACGAATGAATATAATCGACTATTTGAGGGCACAGACTTTCCCCAAAGTTTTAAAAAGCCAATCATATACCCCTTCATAAAAAGGTGATCCTATGAATCCAGGCAATTATAGAGGAGTTTTCTTTTTAAACACGGCCTCTAAGTTTTTTACTGCATTTTTTTTAAAAGACTCACAGACTGGATTAGAAATAGAAATATCCTGCATGAATTCGAAGCTGTCTTCAGAGAATATTATTCGACGTTAAATCAAAACTTTACCTTACTGAATATTGCTCAAATATACAAGCAAAAACATAAAAAACCTTACGCACTATTTGTAGACTTCAAATCAAAATATATACACCCAGACAGGCTGACAGACTATCACTTTTTAAGGCTTCTGTATGATCGCAATGTCATGTTTGATTGTTATCTCAATTTTTTTTCTATTCTGGAATCCTAAACTTGAATTATAGTACCAATAATCGCAAGTAAAAATTTATATTTTACAAATTTCGAAAAAAAAGTCTTCAATAATATGAACAAAAATTGCCAACTTGAATAAGTTTCTTCAATGATTCACAAAATGTTTTCGTGAATATCACCTGCGGCAATTGGATCAGTGTACATAAGTAGGTTCATATGTAGTTGTGTCTATCACCTACGTAGATAATTTAGACCTACAAAATAAAATTAAATATACATACATAATTACCTACATACATGCATTCAAGTTCATTTCTTCCACTTGTCAGACACAATGCACAAAAAACAACATCCGATTTAAGAATAAAATTTAGCCCTTCCAATATCGCAGCCATTTTTGTGTATATTATAAGTGTAAAATTAGGATTTGCAAACATTATTTGAATTTAAAGAAACTGCCTGTTTTTAGGAGAACATATTTTTTTTTTGTTTTTTCGATTTTGAAGATAATTTTTTCAAAAACAACTGACCTATTTCTCAACAGTATACCTCAACTTAAATGCTTTGGAGCATGTATCTGAGCATCAGGTATATTTTCACTGTGGTGCCATCTAGATATTGAGTAGCTAAAAAAAGACCATCTCCTTTATATTAAATGCACCATCTAGTAATAATGTGTCTATGCTATAACTAAAGTAAGAAAAACTTATGTATATACATTTTAAGTTGAAATTGCTCAAATAAGTAAAAAAAACTTTATTTAAAATGAGTTAATACAAATACAATGTTTCTTTACAATTATGAATAATTTTATGTTTGTTATAACTTTAAAAGAATTTTTCCAAGTTTAACAGAAGTACTCAGTTGTAGGTACGTTGTTATTGCCAGTATCGTGTAACTGTTGGATGTTTGTTCTGAGAGTCATTTATACGATAGTTTTGAGCGTTGGCTAGAGCGATAGTGGTTTCCTGTTGATTTCAGATAAAAGGCACGTTCGAGTGGCGTGGATTCGTCCTTATCGTTTTCTGGTTTTTTGTTCTTAAAATATGGATGAGTTCAGCATTGGTGAAGTCATCAATGGAAATAAATCATAATCATTCTTTGTATTTAGAGTTTGTTGTTCTTTGTTTTGTATGGTAGATGATATAACGATATTTATATAGGTTATAACCACAGAAAAAAAGTAAAAGAGTTTTTTAATCTCCAACAAAGGAAAGGAAAACACACTCATATGATATCCTTTCCTGTTATTGTTTATATTAAATTCTGGCTATCTGCGAAAGTACAGATCAAGTCAAAACGAACAAAGTAATAAAATGCTGACAAAGTCACACATCAATTTGAATTATGTTTATTTTAAACTCTGGCTATCAGCGATAGTACAGATCAAGTCAAAAAGAACAAAGTAATAAAACGCTGGCAAGTCACACATCAAATTTTAATCATGTTAAACTCTGGCTATCTGAGATAGCACAGTTCAGTTTTGAAGTAACGTTAAAAGAATAAAGACTCAAAAAAAGTATTTTTTATAAAGCACTCTTATTTTTGGCGCAGTCGGTAGGATACCATTATATATATTTATGGTAACCGCAAATAAAAACCTGCCAAAAGTTTTAAAATAACGGTCAACCCATGAAAGGGAATATTAGAATCGGGTTTTAAAGTTTTGTAAATAAACCGTTCGTTTTTACCGCCTCGAAATAGTGAAATTATATTCGTACAAAACTTCTACGCACAAGAATACACGAAATAACACCTAAATATGGTATATTTAAAGTGAACAATAAAAACGACATTAAGTTATTAGAACACTTTAAAAAAAATCTAAAATCAATTAGTTAGTGACTCATCCCAGTTTAAATGGTAATGCCACAAAATCTATAGAAGAAACTAGTTGACAGCAATAAAATCAAAACACCAAGTTATCACAAAAGTAGATGAGTTTCATCATAAGAACATTCAAGAAGAATAAAAAACCAAAACCCTATTCTGGATACATGGATGAATCATCAGACGAAGACAGCCTGAAACAGGAAATAACTAAAAATAATGGTAAGAATAATTCTAAAAATAATATAAGTAATATTATAGAACCACATTTGTCCAATATTGAACTAAATAACTTGCCAAATTTAGAAACTTTTATATTTAACGAATCAGAACTAGATAATAATACCAATATGTCTCTTACACTTACCCTTGACCCTTTAAAATATATCGAGAAGCTTAACGCTTTCAGCGGATTCATTACAAACGTAGATGGAATCACACCTAGGGGAGAGGGGGCACCTTTGAACAGTTTTGGCTTCCAACGTCATAAAAACCTTCTTTTTTATAATTATTGAATTATAACATAACTTAACTCTTAGAAATGGATATAAACTTTAGTTTGAGTTGAAAAATTACTTATTTTTTAAAATATTTCTATTTATTATTATTTTTGAAGTGGAGCAAGTAATTATGTTCAAATGTGACCCTCATGTGGGGCAGCTTTGAGCTAGGATGGGGAACTTTTGAACGGCAGTTATTCCAATAATTTTTATTTGTTAAGAAGACAATAGACGCTTTGTTTTTTTTTTAAGTAACTGTTTTATTTTTCAATAAAGAAGCCAAAAACTTAACATAAACAAACTTCAATTCAAAAATAACTTTAATAAAGTAAGTATACATATAACGAAGATAACAAGGTAACAAACATAAACAGAAAAGGAACTGGAATTCTCAAATAATTAAGAAAAAAGGTAAAAATAAAAATAAATTTTAGATAGCATTCATAAATTTGCATCACATAAAAAAATGAGTTTCAACCCATTTGAAATTTAGAAAAGTCGAAGGCAAACGTCATCATCGCAGCTGTCCTCGATGTTCCCGGAGCGTTTATTGGTGTTGGAAGCTTTGCTTTGATTTCAATGCCATTTATGGACCACTTGTCTTTTATATCAGGATAAAAAAATTTATAAGAACCTGGTTTCTTCTTTAAAAAGCTGACGTCGTAAATGTTCCCATCTTTCTCATTTATTTTTCCAGCAAATCCCAAAATGTTATCGTTATTTTTATTGCAACATTCCACTAATACATAGTCGCCTGGATTCAAGTGGTCATAACTCAAATTATAACATTCTTCTTGTTCGTGCTCTGCACCAACTAGATCAATTGATGAGTCATCTCCAAAGTTTAAATCTAGATCTATATCATCATTCACTGAAAACGTACAACTTTCATCTGAGTCCGATCTAGAGTCCTTAGGCTTTTTAGCTTTTTTTGCACGTTTAGCATTTGTATTTATATTAAGACGCTTATTAAAAGAGTGCATTACTGGTTTCCTTTGATGCTTCTGAATTTCCATGTAGGAATTCCCAAATTCCTTTTTTTTAGGCGTCTCTGTTAAAATACATGACTTTCCCTTCTTTCTTCCTCGATTAGTGTTTTGTCTCGGACCAGCTTTCGGGAAAGGCCTTGCGATTTCAGGTGACAGAATATTTTCTTTTTAAGTATCACTTTGGTCTTCAATTGAATACTGAATATTTGATTCGTTATTTTCAGAAAATAATGCTGGTTCATTAACTTGTGGTACTTCAGTTGCTACAGTAATTATATTTTGCTCAACATGAACCGTAGAATGCTCAGACAATTGTCTGTTTGTGACCTCCGCACCCTCAAAATCTTCGTCCGTGAATACATTTCTTGAAAATGGATAAATTCCTGGCTTTACAAAACCTGAAACTATATTTCTTGGAATAAATGCTGCCGTAAAGGCAGTATTGGCAATGCCAGCAAGATCATGTATTGTAATGTTTTTTCAAGAATTATTTAGTAGCCAGTCATTTTGCGCCACGGAAAACTTCTGCTTGAATGGTCCCAAAACTGCAACATCGAGAGGCTGAAGACGATGAGTACAGTGAGGGGGAAATGTAACTAGAACGATACCATTTTCTCGGCAAAAGTGTATAGCTTCTATTGTGCAATGGCTTTCATGATTATCCATCAGAAGTATGATCATATCGTTCTTTGTGCATCTTGTTAGTTTTTGGATATGTTCAACCACTTTAATGAAAAGCATTGCCGTCATCCAACCACTTGTGGGGCTGTAAGCATAACCTACACTACTGATTGGCACTCCAGTAAGCATTATATCATGGTATCTAGCTCGGGGAAAGATAAATACTGTAGGAATTGTGTTGCCAGCTGCATTGACAATGGTGCACATAGTTATCAACTGTCCTCTCTCAGCAGAAACACACTATCCAACTTGTTTTGGCCCTTTTTTAGTATGACGTTTGGGGCTTGCACCACTGTAGTCAGACCTGTTTCATCTAAGTTCGGGAGTAAAATTAAACTTACCAAGTGCTCTCTGGTAATTGGTTTGGAATTCTTCGACATTGTGCTTTCGAAGGGAAAGGTTGGTGTGTCTACTCATGAAGCCAATCGATTCCAGCTTGTCTATTTTCAGTCCACGGCTCGGGGCATTTTTTTAGAAGTGTAGCATATTGAAATGCTAATATTCGACCTTGGATGTATGTTAAACCATAGTTCATTTTTGAGCTTCGAACAAAATAATTCTCAACATATCTTCTTCAGCGGAGGTAAAAACTTGTCTTGTAGAGAAATTGCTTGAATAATTGTAACTTTTGAGCGTTTCGTTTTGTTTATATTTTTTTAATTCTATAAAATAAGGTATTCGGTAGAATACCGTAAGTACCGGCAGCACCTCCAGGGTCCTTGTTTTTTTTTAAACTGCCGTGATAGCACTTCTTATGTCATCTTCGTTAACTTCTGTAGTTTTTTTCTTTTTATAAGTACGCACCATTTTATTAACCTGAAATATTTTTTAAACTAAATGTTAATCACTTCAAATAATGTTCACCTACAAATTGTTTTGAAATACAGATTCAAATGCAGCTACACATCCGAAAGCAAAAAGAGATAAAATTAGGGGCAGCTTTGAACATGTTCAAAGGTGTCCCGTACGTTTTGTTCAAACCTGCCCCATCATGCCACGTCATGGAAAATTTAGCATAAGTAATCAGTTTTTTACATATTTTTCAAATAACTTACTTTAATGTTCCAGATGAACGTTTGTCTCCAATAAAATACTTTTACATATAAAAACACTCACCAAAAAAAATTTACACTCTTACAAAAAAAAAAAAAAAAAATAGAAAAGCAGTACAAAAACATCCGCATCCAATTACTTTCAAGCAACTACTGAAGAGTCCTCCGAAAGTCGTTGACTGTTTTATAAAACAGTGTTGCCGAGTGAAAAATTCTGATTAGGTTCGCATATATTTTTTAAATACGATTTTATTAGCACTGTTCAAAGGTACCCCGCGTTCAAAGGTGCCCCCCTCTCCCCTACTCTAAACAAGTATGACGACCAATCTCAAATGATTTGAATAAATATTTTAAAATCGAAACTAATAGGAAAAGCGAAGCGTTGCATCGAGATTCACTCTCATTTGCAAACGTGGAAAGAAATTAAAGACCTTTTAATAGAAAATTTTGGAGGCTTCAAGTTTTCATTCCAGCTCTACGATGAACTACGTGAAATACCTTACAGAGGGAACGTTATGACCTTTTACAATGACATACAGAAAAGTCTCTGTGAACTCAACCAGAAGACAGTGCAAGAAGGGAAGAACGACGAAATTCCCGACAATACCAAAATGCCTTAATAATATTCAAAGAACGCTTACCCGTTAACATGAGGACAGTTTTGTTCACGCTAAAGCCATCAAATCTGCAAACAGCCCTTCACGAGCTGACACAAGATGGCTGTTTTAAATGATAAGTCAGAAGACATACCCAAAAAATTCTTTGAAACACCCAAACTTCATTCTAACCACCTCAAAATAACCAAAACAACCATGGTAATTACTCTAAACGATATCAAGATAATTTTGTCCCGAAAAATCCAACTTATATTAAAAAATCCTTTTAATTATCATAATCCCAATGCAAATTATAAAGAACAGAATTATAATCCAAATTATAAACCGCCATCCAAACAAATCAAACCTATGGAAGTAGATCCTAATTCAAGCCAATTAAGGAAAGTTCAGGTAAATCATTATAACAATAGAGAAGAACAGGGTTATCCGGGAGTAGCCTCGGACCAAACCCACAACTCCCCTTTATTGTGCTAAGGAAAGCAAACCAAACAGTCAAACTATTCATAGACACTGGTGCAACAAATAGTTTGATAAATAGGGAGAAAGCACCATCACATCTTCAAAATTCATGTTGTGATCTCAAACAGATTGTATTTTTCAAATTTACAATTTTAATAACTAATTTGACGGTTTGATTGGAAATATTATTTTATATTTGAACAATGCCGAAATTCATTTCAAGAACAAAACATTGAAATTCAAAAATGAAATAATTCCTCTTTTCTTTTCTGAGGAAGATGAACAAGAACACAACAAAGAAATTAATCACTTCGAAAATATGGTACCATATTCTACACTGTTCGAAAACTTGGAACAGCAAAGACTCGACCATCTAAATGCCAAAGAACATAAGAAATTAATGAAACTTTGAAACACAAAAGAGTCTTCTACCACAAAGGTGATGATCTAAGTTTAACAAGCCACGTAAAACATAGAATCCCCACCATTAATGAATAACCCATTTTCACTAGAATTTACCGCTACCCTGAAGAACACAAACAGGAAGTAGATAGACAAATAAAAGACTTACTAGACTAAAAAATCATAAAGACTAGTGTCTCGCCGTACAACGCCCCAATATGGGTTGTACCTAAAAAAACCGATAAAACAGACAAAAAGAACTGGAGAATAGTGATTGATTACCGCAAATTAAACAATGCTACAAAAGAGGATAATTTTCCTATCAATTTGATCGATGACATTCTAGATAAACTAGGTAAAGTAAACTATTTTACCACTTTGGACCTTACGAAAGGTTTTCACCAGATAGAAGTTGATCCTGTAGATCGATAAAAAAGAGCGTTCAGTACGTTGTCTGGTCACTACGAATGGTTAAGAATGCCATTCCGGTTAAAAAACGCGCCAACCACCTTCCAAAGGAATATGAATGAAGTGTTAAAAAACTTTGGAAAAAAGTGTTACTTTTAGGTGGAATTTAGAATCTTCCTTGGGCTTTTTTTGGTCACATTAAATTTAGCAAAGGAACAAAAACAGTAACTTTGGCATGTCCCGACGTTTCGGCAAGGGTTGTTGCCTTCTTCAGGGGAACTTTATTACACATAAAAATACGATATAAGTTATATGCACAATTAATAACAATAGTAAGAAACTTACATTTCAAAACAAAATTTAATTTTTTTTTTTTTTTTTTTTTTTATAATATAACATTAATATAATTTAAAGTTTTTGAATAAAAAAAAAAAAAAAAATGAAAAAACTACTTCTACTTAAGAAGTTTAGTCTTCGATTGAAGGCGAACGAGAAAAAGAGATATTTTGTTTTTATGTAGAAACAAGAGAACAGTATACTGATGATATACTCTGTGTATCTTGCTTTCGGTTCAAGTTGTTTTTGTTTTTTAATATATGAAGAGTCTCGAGGGTGTATCTCTTGGAGGTATGTTTTTCTGTTTGGAGAACTTGGACTCCTTCAAAATCGGGAAGATGGCCACTTTCAATGGAATGAGAAGCAAGGGCTGTTTTACCAGGGTTGTAAGTGTTGATGTCTGATTTAGGGTTAGACAAACGTTGGCGCAAGAATTGTTTGGTGGTTCCAATGTAACATAAGTTACAGGACGAGCCGCTTTTCCTTTGCAGTTTATTTTATAAATAACATCAGTGCTTTTATCCTTCTCCGGTTTGACTTTCAACTTTGTAAAAAGATGTCCAAGTGTTTGGTTGGATTTGAAGGCCAACCGAACATCTTGAACGTATTTGGCGACAATTTTGTTAAAGTTGTCAGTCAGACTAGGAACATAAACGACGCTGTTAAAAACCCCATTTGTGTTACATTGGAACCACCAAACAATTCTTGCGCCAACGTTTGTCTAACCATAAATCAGACATCAACACTAACAACCCTGGTAAAACAGCGATACACCCTCGAGACTCTTCATATCTTAAAAAACAAAAACAACATGAACCGAAAGCTAGATACACAGAGTATATCATCAGTATACTGTTATCTCGTTTCTACATAAAAACAAAATATCTCTTTTTCTCTTTCGCCTTCAATCGAAGACTAAACTTCTTAAGTAGAAGTGTTTTTTTCATTTTTTTTTTTTTTTTTAATTCAAAAACTTTAAATTATATTAATGTTATATTATAAAAAAAAAAAAAAAACTTAAATTTTGTTTTGAAATGTAAGTTTCTTACTATTGTTATTTATTGTGCATATAACTTATCTTGTATTTTTATGTGTAATAAAGTTCCCCTGAAGAAGGCAACAACCCTTGCCGAAACGTCGGGACATGCCAAAGTTACTGTTTTTGTTCCTTTGCTAAATTTAATGTGACCAAAAAAAGCTGAAGGAAGATTCGAAATTCCACCTAATCATATCTAAATTGGTCAATACACACATTTTAAAAAAGTGTTATGTCTATCTTGACAACATAATTGTCTTTTCCACGTCCTTAGAAGAACATTTAGATTCCTTGAACAAAATATTCGAAACACTCCAAGAAGCAAACCTCAAGGTTTCGCTTAATAAATGTGACTTCTTAAAAAAAGAATCCGAATTCCTGGGATACATAGTCACCCAGAATGGAATCAAATCAAACCCGCACAAAATAGTAGCTATTAAGAATTTGCCAATACCAAAAACAGGAAAAGAAATTCAATCATTTTTAGGCTTAACTGGATAGTACCGCAAAATTATCCAGGACTATGAAAAAATTATAAAAAAGATGAAAAAATAGATATAAATGATCCTGACTACAAAGAATTATTTGAAATGCTAAAATTGGTAATGTCTGATGACCTCCTAAACAGACATCCAGACTTCACAAAAGAATTCACCATAACAACTGACGCATCCAATTACGCAATTGGTGCGGTATTGAGTCAACCTCATGGTCCACTCTGTTTTGCTTCGCGCACATTAAACAGACATGAGTGCAATTACTCAACAATAGAATAGGAATTATTGGCAATTGTTTGGGCTACCGCTCAATTCCGGCACTATCTGTACGGAAGAAAATTTGTCATCAAAACTGACCATAGACCCTTTGTTTGGTTGCAAAACTTATGAGAACCAAAATTCAAAATTACAAAGATGGAAAATCAAGTTGGTAGAATACAACTTCAACATTGAGAACATCCAATGCAAAGAGAATAAAGTAGCAGATGCCTTATCTCGTATAAAATTGAATGAAATAAATGCCATAGAATTAGTCTCTACTCAACATTCAAACAAGTCAGACAGTTCTAACCTAATCCCTATTATAGAAAAACCTTCAAATTCATTTATTAGACAAGTCATTGTAAAAATCGGAGGAGAAAACAACGAGAATATCACCTTCCCGTTCAATAAACGCCGAATATAATTTATCCTAAAAACTTTTAGTAAAACAGATTTCGAAAAAATAATACCTGAAATCGATGACAGCCAAAACGCAATCTACATAGAAGACGATGAATTGTTCCTGAAATTGCAAAATCATTGGAAAAACCTTCACATTAACCAAAGATTGTTAAGGACAAAAATCTTCTTAATAGACATTTTTCACCCACCAGAAATAGAGGACATTATTCATAAAACGCATTTAGAATTCAACGACATAGGCATAGAGAAACTCTATTTAGAACTAAAAAGGAAATATTATTTACCGAACCTAAAGAACCAAATCACTAAGATAACAAATAATTGTGAAACCTGTAACCTAAATATAGGGCGAAATCCCATTAAACTCCCTTTTGAAAAAAAAAACTGGAAACCCTCCAAGAACACATATCCATTATCATTTAAATATATGGATGTTGTCTAACAACAACAAGTATTTCACTTGCATTGATAAATTCTCAAAATTTTCAGCAGCAGAAAGATTGAAGTCAAAAAATCAAAAAAATTATTCTGCTATATGATTCAACTAAAAAAAAAATAACAATAGATAACGACCCCACGTTTAAAACCTATTCAATACAAAGTTATTTCAAAGAAAAAGAGATTTCAATTCACTTTTCCACCCCTATAGGCATACTAGAAATTATGACGTAGAACGTCTTCACAGTACCTTAAACGAGCATATCAGGTTGCTGGAAAGATCAGAAAACATCTTCGACCTAGTAATCAAGTCTTTAAATATCTCTAATAAAACAATACATCTGACAACCAAAGAGAAACCTATAGATAAACATTTAGGGAAAATAAATAACGAAACAATATTCGAAAGAATAGAAAATACAAAAAAACTAAATTTTAGAGAAAATTAATAAAAATAGCAAAGATACAGATATAAACCCAAATTTTACGAAAGTAATAACTTATTAAAGTTTTCAGGGTACTTTAATAAGTAAAAGACAGGACATAAAAAAGTAAAATTAATTAAAATTAGCGATACAAATTTATTAGTTAAACCCCATTTCAGAAAAAAATTACTTCATAAAGACCAGTTACGAAAGAAGAAGATATTCACCAAACCCAATAATGAAGACAATAACGATAATAACTCTCTTTTTAATAACTATCCTAGTGAGATCTAATCTCGAGATTACCAAAATAGACAGAGAATTATTTCTATTACAAGAAGGTCAAGTAAAACTGATTAATGACCTTAATATAATCCTACAGTAGAAAGAGAGACGGTTTAACGTGTGAACTATTTTTGGGCTTAAAATGTGTTTTTTACTTTTTATTTGTTTTTTACTTGCTTTTATGAAATATGATATTTTAATTGCTTTTATGAAATGTGACGCGTGCCGTGGGTTTGTTGGTGGAAGCTATGCATGTGATTAATTTTATCAGTGTGTGTATTATGATAGGGGGTAAAGTTTTTTGATTTTATAAGAAAAATAACAATGGAAATGAGTCAGGGTTAGATGGTGAGAATTTAAATTATTCTTTATGTTTTGTGTGGGTAGATGAGATGATATGGATTTTTGTTAACATACGATACTTCCGCACAAGTTGATGAAGGCAAGAAAGTAGGTACTGATATTGAACTAATTTATTTATGATCGTCGCATCATCTTTGAAGAATATCAATATCTCTTTTAATTAAATTTGACGTGAAGGTTTTTTTTTCTTTCAGTGAATTTTGTTGGGGGGCGCACAATTAGGGATTGTTTCAAGTTTGTTTTTCGGCAAGTGACGCGTGGGGCAATTAAATGAAATGAGAATTCAAAGCGGTTGCAGTTTGAAATTCCAAAACGGTTAGAAGATAAATTTAGAATGATGAAAGATGATATCAAAACAAAAAATATATGTTGATGAGATATGAGGAAGAGTTTTTTTATCAGAACAAAAAAAAGAACATTAGTAGAAGAGATAAATGGATTTTGAATACAAATCTGGTGTGGAATTGCTGGACTTTAAAAAAACATTGAAGCAGACTTAACATATGAATATTTCTTAAATAAAACATGTACAATTTTAAATGGTAGTAAAAGCAATTATGTGTGTGTTTGTATACGCAATGTCTTTGAGCATCGGTATTAGAGAATATTATACAGAAAAATATTGTTTTATTTATTTTCTTTTGAAATAGTTATCCATGAATTGTGATCGGAAGCAAAACCAAGCCATTTAACAAGTAATCGATTTATGTTAACACACTTTTTTTTTATTATGTTTGGTGTGATTTGAGATGGATGGAAGGGTGTTGGTGATGAATGTTAAAGGGATGTTTTCAGGAGCAATTATGTGTGTGTTTGTATACGCAATGTCATTGAGGATTGGTGTTGGTGGTTGGTTTTTAATTGCCTTTTTTACGACCTTTTTAATTGTTTTTTTAATTGCTTTGATTTTCCTTGTCGGCCCCTTCAGTGCATAAGTCGGTCGAGTTATCTTATTTTGTTGTATGTATTTCCTTTTGAAATGGGTATCCATGAATTGTGATCGGATGCAAAACCAAGCCAATAATTTTTTTCATGTGGGTAGTTGATAAGAAATGGTTTTTATTTAATGTTATGCATGGTATAAGGGTGTGAGTGTTGCCACGTGCCATCGGATTGTTTTGTATATATTTAGTGTGGGATATTATTTTTGAAATTTAATTTTTTTTCAAGGCGCCAGTTGATAATAAGTGTTTTTATTTAATGTTATGGTTGGGTATAAGGCAATGGTATTGAGTCAAGGTTATATGATGATGATGATGAGAGTTTTTATCATTTCGTTTGTTAACCTACTCGAATGGAAAAACTTTTAACACCGCCAGTGTATCAGAAACGGACACATCTTCAGTTCAAAATGATATTTACAATCGATCTGTGACCAAAAAAACTTCATAACTGTTGACGAAGCAATTAAAAGTATTAGGAAAGCTTTATTTAAAAAAAGTTGAAATATCTAGAATATTTCGAAGACATTTTTGTATGGACATTTTAAAATGGAATTCGATGATGACAAGGCTTTGACAATAAGATGTGCAATGTGCATATGATAGTAATTATAATATGCGTACTCTAAGCCTAAAATGCTTTGAGTATCATGAATATCCAACAGAAAGATATCTGAATAATAGGGATGTTGAACTGTTTATGAAAGAGGATCTTGAATACAAATCTGATGTGGAATTGCTGGACTTTAAAACATTAAAGCACACTTACCACTTACTTACTTGGAGGGAAAACCAAGCCATTTAATAAATATTTTATCTTTTCTCTTTTGAAGCACTTTTTCAAAGAGATAAGTATCAGGAAACTTCGTTTGTGTGTATGTTTTACTTTCGATATTTTAAAAATTTCTGTTGTCCAATTTGCTGTATATCCTTTTTCAAATACATGTTTATATTGGTTTACAATATAAAGCCAAACATTCGCACGACCCAAATTCAAATTCCCATACTGCAAAATTTAATTAAAATCCGCCCGCTAACTTTGCATCTGTTTTCTAAACATTCCTTTAGTCTATTTATCGACCGAGGATATTCGAACTAGAGGGGGAAGAGTTATCACTCAATAAGCACATTGTTGCATTTGTTTGGTCTGCAACGTAAATCCAAACATTCGCACGACCTACACTCAAATTTTCAGACTGCAAATTTTAATTAAAATCAACCCGCTAACCTTGCATCTGTTTTTTAAACATTCTTTAGTCTATTTATCGACCGAGGACATCCGAACTAGAAAGAGAAGAGTTATCACTCAATAAGCACAAAGTTGCACTTATTTGGTCTGCAACATAAATCCAAACATTCGCACAACCCACATTCAAATTCCCATACTGCAAAATTTAATTAAAATCAATCCGTTTTAAATTTTACTTATCAAATCAAAACACCTTGCACCCTTTTTTATCTAACGTTGTGTGTTCTATACATCGTTATTTTTCTTGAGGTATATGCTTTTTACTAGTTCTGATTTTGAATGACGAACGAAGAAAAATGTTCAATATAAATACATACAACTTCCATGTTAGGCTTGATGACCATAACTTCAGAACAATGGACCCTATAAGCTCATTCCAAGGATACTTTAATAAGTTTGCGAAGGCATGCTGGGAGTACCAGCATCTCCAGGAAGCCCTGGTGGAAGAGTTAACTATACTCCATGTGACTAAATCGTTCAGCAGTATGCGGAATGCAGCACTTTAAATCAAGGCGCTACATTGAAAGGCCATAGAGGAGGGTTTTGAGGGCGATATCCCTGAAATGTAGGGTTTCTTTTTTAAGCCGAATGACACGAATTCAGAATAGTTTACCTGGCGAGATTTTCCCTTGCCATTTTGATCTGCAAACATTCAAAACCAATGTTAATTGACACCTCCTATCTCTCCCCTCCCTATCTTCTGAATGCCCACGCAGTGTTTTACATTAAAAGGGAAACAAGTAGTCCCTTGTGCGCGCGATAATTATAAAAAAAAAAAGTGTCCGTGGGTTGATAAAATTATAAAAAACCATTACATACAATTGTTTTGAAATAAAATCTAACTTATATTTAAAATTGTTAATTTTTTATTTAATTTAAGAAATATTTATATAGTAAGTCTGCTTCAAGGTGAAAAATCGCAATTCCAACCACCCCAGATTCACATGGCTCTATCAAAACTTCCTAAGGCATTCCAGTTATCCCCTGCTTTTAAAAAAGGGATATTTGTCATCAAAACTGACCATAGACCCTTAGTTTGGTTGCAAAACTTACGAGAACCAAATTCAAAATTACAAAGATGGAAAATCAAGTTGGAAGAATACAACTTCAACATTGAGTACATCCAAGGCAAAGAGAATAAAGTAGCCGATGCCTTATCACGTATAAAATTGAATGAAATAAATGCCATAGAATTAGTCTCTACTCAACATTCAAACAAGTCAGACAGTTCTAACCTAATCCCTATTACAGAAAAACCTTTAAATTTATTTATTAGAAAAGTCATTGTAAAAATCGGAAGAGAAAACAACGAGAATATCACCTTCCCGTTCAATAAACGCCGAATAGAATTAATCCTAAAACTTTTAGTAAAACAGATTTCGAAAAAATAATATCTGAAATCGATGTAGACCACCAAAACGCAATCTACATAGAAGACGAAGAATTGTTCCTGAAATTGCAAAATCATTGGAAAAACCATCACATTAACCAAAGATTGTTAAGGACAAAAATCTTCTTAATAGACATTTTTGACCCACCAGAAATAGAGGACATTATTCATAAAACGCATTTAGAGTTCAACCACATAGACATAGAGAAACTCTATTTAGAACTAAAAAGGAAATATTATTACCCGAACCTAAAGAATCAAATCACTAAGATAACAAATAATTGTGAAACCTGTAACCTAAAGATAGAGCGAAATCCTATTAAACTCCTTTTTGAAAAAAAACTGAAAACCCTCCAAGACCACATATCCATTATCATTTAAATATATGGATCTTGTCTAACAACAACAAGTATTTCACTTGCATTGATAAATTCTCAAAATTTGCAGCAGCAGAAAGATTGTAGTCAAATAATCAAAAAGACATATTGAATGCATTAGAAAAAGTATTCAGCTATATGATACAACTAAAAAAAAAATAACAATAGATAACGACCCCACGTTTAAAACCTATTCAATACAAGGTTATTTAAAGGAAAAGAGATTCAATTCACTTTTTCACCCCTATAGGCATACTGGAAATTAAGACGTAGAACGTCTTCACAGTACCTTAAACGAGCATATCAGGTTGCTGGAAAGATCAGAAAACATCTTCGACCTAGTAATCAAATCTTTAAATATCTCTAATAAAACAATACATCTGACAACCAAAGAGAAACCTATAGATAAACATTTAGGGAAAATAAATAACGAAACAACATTCGAAAGAATAGAAAATACAAAAAAACTAAATGTTAGAGAAAATTAATAAAAATAGCAAAGATACAGATATAAACCCAAATTTTACGAAAGTAAAAAACCCTGAAAACTTTAATAAGTTAAAGACAGAACATAAAAAAGTAAAATTAATCAAAATGAGCGATAAAAATTTATTAGTTAAACCCCATCTCAGAAAACAATTATTTCATAAAGACCAATTTCGAAAGAAAAAGAAATTCACCAAACCCCATAATGAAGACAATAACGATAATAACTCTCTTTTTAATAACTATCCTAGTGAGATCTAATCTCGAGATAACCAACATAGACAGAATTCTTTCTATTACAAGAAGGTCAAGTAAAACTGATTAATGACTTTAATATAATCCTACAGTAGAAAGAGAGACGGTTTAACGTGGGAACTTTTTTTGGGCTAAAAATGTGTTTTTGAGGGAAAGTGTTTTTTACTTTTTATTTGTTTTTTAATTGCTTTTATGAAATATGATATTTTAATTGCTTTTAAATTGCTTTTATGAAATGTGACGCGTGCCGTGGGTTTGTTGGTGGTAGCTATGCATGTGATTAATTTTATCAGTGTGTGTGTTATGACAGGGGGTAAAGTGTTTTGATTTGATAAGAAAAATAACAATGGAAATGAGTCAGGGTTAGATGGTGAGAATTTAAATTATTCTTTATGTTTTGTGTGGGTAGATGAAATGATATGGATTTTTGTTAACATACGATACTTCCGCACAAACTGATGAAGGCAAGAAAGTAGGTACTGATATTGAACTAATTTATTTATGATCGACGCATCATCTTTGAAGAGTATCAATATCTCTTTTAATTAAATTTGAAATGAAGGTTTTTTTTCTTTCAGTGAATTTTGTTGGGGGGCGCACAATTAGGGATTGTTTGAAGTTTGTTTTTCGGCAAGTGACGCGTGGGGCAATTAAATGAAATGAGAATTCAAAGCGGTTGCAGTTTGAAATTCCAAAACGGTTAGAAGATAAATTTAGAATGATGAAAGATGATATCAAAACAAAAAAAATATGTTGATGAGATATGAGGAAGAGTTTTTTTTATCAGAACAAAAAAAAGAACATTAGTAGAAGAGATAAATGGATTTTGAATACAAATCTGGTGTGGAATTGCTGGACTTTAAAAAAACATTGAAGCAGACTTAACATGTGAATATTTCTTAAATAAAACATGTATAATATTAAATGGTAGTAAAAGCATTTTTTATTTTCAAAATTACATTCATTTATTTTTTATTTTGTATGATGAACCAAGTCATTTAACAAATATTTTATCTTTTTTCTTTTGAAACAATTTTTCAACGAGATAAGTGTCAGGAAACTTTGTTTGTGTGTATGTTTTACTTTATGTTTTAAAAATTTCTGTTGTCCAATTTGGCGTATATCCTTTTTAAAATATTGGTTGGTTTGCAATATAAATCCAAACATTCGCACGACCCACACTCAAATTCCCATACTGCAAAATTTAATTAAAATTTCATGAATTTAGGTATCCATCAATTGTGATCGGATGCAAAACCAAGACATTTCAAAAGTAATCGATCTATGAAAACACATTTTTTTCATTATGTTTGGTGTGATTTGAGATGGATGGAGGGGTGTTGGTCACGAATGTGAAAGGGATCTTTTCAGGAGCAATTATGTGTGTGTTTGAATACGCAATGTCATTGACTATCGATATTAGAGAATATCATACAGGAAAATATTGTTTTATTTATTTTCTTTTGAAATAGGTATCCATGAATTGTGATCGGAAGCAAAACCAACCCATTTAACAAGTAATCGATCTATTTAAACACACTTTTTTTCATTATGTTTGGTGTGATTTTAGATGGATGGAGGGGTGTTGGACATGAATGTGAAAGGGATCTTTTCAGGAGCAATTATGTGTGTGTTTGTATACGCCATGTCATTGAGGATCGGTATTAGAGAATATCATACAGAAAAATATTGTTTTATTTATTTTTTTTGAAATAGGTATCCATGAATTGTGATCGGAAGCAAAACCAACCCATTTAACAAGTAATCGATCTATGTTAACACACTTTTTTCATTATGTTTGGTGTGATTTGAGATGGATGGACGGGTGTTGGTCATGAATGTGAAAGGGATGTTTTCAGGAGCAATTATGTGTGTGTTTGTATACGCAATGTCATTGAGGATTGATATTTGTGGTTGGTCTATAATTGCTTTTTTTACGACCTTTTTAATTGTTTTTTTAATTGCTTTGATTTTCCTTGTCGGCACGTTCGGTGCATAAGTCCTTCGAGTTTTCTTATATTGTTTTATGTATTTTCTTTTGAAATAGGTATCCATAAATTGTGATCGGATGCAAAACCAAGCCAATAATTTTTTTCATGTGGGTAGTTGATAAGAAATGGTTTTTATTTAATGTTATGCATGGTATAAGGGTGTGAGTGGTGCCGCGTGCCGTTGGATTGTTTTGTATATATTTAGTGTGGGATATTATTTTTGAAATTTTATTTTTTTCAAGGCGCCAGTTGATAATAAGTGTTTTTATTTAATGTTATGGTTGGGTATAAGGCAATGGTATTGAGTCAAGGTTATATGATGATGATGATGAGAATTTTTATCATCTCGTTTGCTAACCTACTCGAATAGAAAAACTTTTAACACCGCCAGTGTATCAGAAACGGACACATCTTCAGTTCAAAATGATATTTACAATCGATCTGTGACCACCTCAACAGATAGAAGTTTAACCAAAAACTTCATAACTGTTGACGAAGCACTTGAAAGTATTTGGAAAGCTTTATTTAAAAAGAAGTTCAAATATCTAGAATATCTCGAAGACATTTTTTTATGGACATTTTAAAATGGAATTCGATGATGACAAGGCTTTGACAATAAGATGTGCATATGATAGTAATTATAATATGCGTACTCTAAGCCTAAACTGCTTTGAGTATCATGCATATCCAACAGAAAGAGTACTGAGTAATAGGGATGTTGAACTGTTTATGAAAGAGGATCTTGAATACAAATCTGATGTGGAATTGCTGGACTTTAAAACATTAAAGCACACTTAGCATATGAATATTTCTTTAATAAAACATGTAAATTTTTTTTTTTAATAATATTTTATTTTCAAAATAAAATTCGTTTATTTTTTATTTTGTATGATGAACTAGTTGATGAGAAGATATCCAAGAGTTGTGTTTGGAAGGAAAACCAAGCCATTTAACAAATATTTTATCTCTTCTCTTTTGAAGCACTTTTTCAACGAGATAAGTATCAGGAAACTTCGTTTGTGTGTATGTTTTACTTTCGATATTTAAAAAATTTCTGTTGTCCAATTTGCTGTATATCCTTTTTCAAATACATGTTTATATTGGTTTGCAATATAAAGCCAAACATTCGTACGACCCAAATTCAAATTCCCATACTGCAAATTTAATTAAAATCCACCCGCTAACTTTGCATGTGTTTTCTAAACATTCCTTTAGTCTATTTATCGACCGAGGATATTCGAACTAGTGGGGGAAGAGTTATCACTCAATAAGCACTTTGTTGCCCTTGTTTGGTCTGCAACGTAAATCCAAACATTCGCACGACCCACACTCAAATTTTCAGACTGCAAAATTTAATTAAAATCAACCCGCTAACCTTGCATCTGTCTTTTAAACATTCTTTAGTCTATTTATCGACCGAGAACATCCGAACTAGAAGGAGAAGAGTTATCACTCAATAAGCACAAAGTTGCACTTATTTGGTCTGCAACAGGAATCCAAACATTCGCACAACCCACACTCAAATTCCCATACTGCAAAATTTAATTAAAATCAATCCGTTTTAAATTTTACTTATCAAATCAAAACACCTTGCACCCTTTTTTATCTAACGTTGTGTGTTCTATACATCGTTATTTTTCTTGAGGTATATGCTTTTTACTAGTTCTGATTTTGAATGACGAACGAAGAAAAATGTTCAATATAAATATATACAACTTCCATGTTAGGTTTGATGACCATAACTTCAGAACAATGGACCCTATAAGCTCATTCCAAGGATACTTTAATAAGTTTGCGAAGGCATGCTGGGAGTACCAGCATCTCCAGAAAGGCCTGGTGGAAGAGTTAACTATACTCCATGTGACTAAATCGTTCAGCAGTATGCGGAACGCAGCACTTTTAATCAATGCGCTACATTGAAAAGCCATAGAGGAGGGTTTTGAGGGTGATATCCCTGAAATATAGGGATTCTTTTTTAAGCCGAATGACACGAATTTGGAATAGTTTACCTGGCGAGATTTTCCCTTGCCATTTTGATCTGCAAACATTCAAAACCAATGTTAATCGACACCTCCTATCTCTCCCCTTCCTATCTTCCGAATGCCCGCGCAGTTTGTTACATTAAAAGGGAAACAAGTAGTCCCTTGTGTGCGCGTTAATTATAAAAAAAAAGTTTCCATGGCTTGATAAAATTATAAAAAACCATTACATACAATTTTTTTGAAATAAAATCTTACTTATATTTAAATTGTTAATTTTGTATTTAATTTAAAAAATATTTATATGGTAAATCTGCTTCAAGGTGAAAAATCGCATTTCCAACCACCCCAGATTCACATGGCTCTATCAAAACTTCCTAAGGCATTCCACATTATCCCCTGCTTTTAAAAAAGGGATATTTGTCATCTAAACTGACCATAGACCCTTAGTTTGGTTGCAAAACTTACGAGAACCAAATTCAAAATTACAAAGATGGAAAATCAAGTTGGAAGAAATCAACTTCAACATTGAGTACATCCAAGGCAAAGAGAATAAAGTAGCAGATGCCTTATCTCGTATAAAATTGAATGAAATAAATGCCATAAAATTAGTCTCTACTCAACATTCAAACAAGTCAGACAGTTCTAACCTAATCCCTATTACAGAAAAACCTTCAAATTCATTTATTAGACAAGTCATTGTAAAAATCGGAAGAGAAAACAACGAGAATATCACCTTCCGTTCAATAAACGCCGAATAGAATTTATCCTAAAAACTTTTAGTAAAACAGATTTCGAAAAAATAATACCTGAAATCGATGTAGACCACCAAAACGCAATCTACATAGAAGACGATGAATTGTTCCTGAAATTGCAAAATCATTGGAAAAACCATCACATTAACCAAAGATTGTTAAGGACAAAAATCTTCTTAATAGACATTTTTGACCCACCAGAAGTAGAGGACATTATTCATAAAACGCATTTAGAATTCAACCACATAGGCATAGAGAAACTCTATTTAGAACTAAAAAGGAAATATTATTTCCCGAACCTTAAGAATCAAATCACTAAGATAACAAATAATTGTGAAACCTGTAACCTAAAGATAGAGCGAAATCCTATTAAACTCCCTTTTGAAAAAAAAAACTGAAAACCCTCCAAGACCACATATCCATTATCATTTAAATATATGGATCTTGTCTAACAACAACAAGTATTTCACTTGCATTGATAAATTCTCAAAATTTGCAGCAGCAGAAAGATTGAAGTCAAAAAATCAAAAAAATTATTCAGCTATATGATTCAATTAAAAAAAAAATAACAAAAGATAACGACCCCACGTTTAAAACCCATTCAATACAAGGTTATTTCAAAGAAAAAGAGATTTCAATTCACTTTTCCACCCCTATAGGCATACTGGAAATTATAACGTAGAACGTCTTCACAGTAGCTTAAACGAGCATATCAGGTTGCTGGAAAGATCAGAAAACATCTTCGACCTAGTAATCAAATCTTGAAATATCTCTAATAAAACAATACATCTGACAACCAAAGAGAAACCTATAGATAAACATTTAGGGGAAATAAATAACGAAACAATATTCGAAAGAATAGAAAATACAAAAAAACTAAATTTTTAGAGAAAATTAATAAAAATAGCAAAGATACAGATACAAACCCAAATTTTACGAAAGTAAAAAACCCTGAAAACTTTAATAAGTTAAAGACAGAACATAAAAAAGTAAAATTAATTAAAATTGGCGATAAAAAGTTATTAGTTAAACCCCATCTCAGAAAACAATTACTTCATAAAGACCAGTTTCGAAAGAAAAAGAAATTCACCAAACCCCATAATGAAGACAATAACGATAATAACTCTCTTTTTAATAACTATCCTAGTGAGATCTAATCTCGAGATAACCAAAATAGACAGAGAATTATTTCTATTACAAGAAGGTCAAGTAAAACTGATTAATGACCTTAATATAATCCTACAGTAGAAAGAGAGACGATTTAACGTGGAAACTTTTTTTGGGCTAAAAATGTATTTTTGAGGGAAAGTGTTTTTAACTTTTTATTTGTTTTTTAATTGCTTTTATGAAATATGATATTTTAATTGCTTTTATGAAATGTGACGCGTGCCGTGGGTTTGGTGGTGGAAGCTATGCATGTGATTAATTTTATCAGTGTGTGTGTTATGATAGGGGGTAAAGTGTTTTGATTTGATAAGAAAAATAACAATGGAACTGAGTCAGGGTTAGATGGTGAGAATTTAAATTATTCTTTATGTTTTGTGTGGGTAGATGAGATGATATGGATTTCTGTTAACATACGATACTTCCGCACAAGCTGATGAAGGCAAGAAAGTAGGTACTGATATTGAACTAATTTATTTATGATCGTCGCATCATCTTTGAAGAATATCAATATCTCTTTTAATTAAATTTGACGTGAAGGTTTTTTTTTCTTTCAGTGAATTTTGTTGGGGGGCGCACAATTAGGGATTGTTTGAAGTTTGTTTTTCGGCAAGTGACGCGTGGGGCAATTAAATGAAATGAGAATTCAAAGCGGTTGCAGTTTGAAATTCCAAAACGGTTAGAAGATAAATTTAGAATGATGAAAGATGATATCAAAAAAAAAAAAAAAAATATGTTGATAAGATATGAGGAAGAGTTTTTTTTATCAGAACAAAAAAAAAAGAACATTAGTAGAAGAGATAAATGGATTTTGAATACAAATCTGGTGTGAAATTGCTGGACTTTAAAAAAACATTGAAGCAGGCTTAACATATGAATATTTCTTAAATAAAACATGTACAATTTTTTTATTTTGTATGATGAACCAAGCCATTTAACAAATATTTTATCTTTTTTCTTTTGAAACACTTTTTCAAAGAGATAAGTATCAGGAAACTTCGTTTGTGTGTATGTTTTACTTTCGATATTTTAAAAATTTCTGTTGTCCAATTTGGCGTATATCCTTTTTCAAATATTGTTTGGTTTGCAATATAAATCCAAACATTCGCACGACCCACACTCAAATTCCCATACTGCAAAATTTAATTAAAATTTCATGAATTGTGATCGGATGGAAAACCAAGACATTTCACAAATAATCATCTATGTAAACACACTTTTTTCATTATGTTTGGTGTGATTTGAGATGGATGGAGGGGTGTTGGTCATGAATGTGAAAGGGATCTTTTCAGGAGCAATTATGTATGTGTTTGTATACGCCATGTCATTGAGGATCGGTATTAGAGAATATCATACAGAAAAATATTGTTTTATTTATTTTCTTTTGAAAAAGGTATCCATGAATTGTGATCGGAAGCAAAACCAACCCATTTAACAAGTAATCGATCTATGTAAACACACTTTTTTCATTATAATTGGTGTGATTTGAGATGGATGGAGGGGTGTTGGTCATGAATGTGAAAGGGATCTTTTCAGGAGCAATTATGTGTGTGTTTCTATACGCAATGTCATTGAGAATCGGTATTAGAGAATATCATACAGAAAAATATTGTTTTATTTATTTTCTTTGGAAATAGGTATCCATGACTTGTGATCGGAAGCAAAACCAACCCATTTAACAAGTAATCGATCTATGTTAACACACTTTTTTTTCATTATATTTGGTGTGATTTGAGATGGATGGACGGGTGTTGGTCATGAGTGTGAAAGGGATGTTCTCAGGAGCAATTATGTGTGTGTTTGTACACGCAATGTCATTGAGGATTGGTATTTGTAGTTGGTCTTTAATTGCTTTTTTTACGACGTTTTTAATTGTTTTTTTAATTGCTTTGATTTTCCTTGTCGGCACGTTCGGTGTATAAATCGGTCGAGTTTTTTTATATTGTTGTTTGTATTTTCTTCTGAAATATTTATCCATGAATTGTGATCGGATGCAAAACCAAGCCAATAATTTTTTTCATGTGGGTAGTTGATAAGAAATGGTTTTTATTTAATGTTATGCATGATATAAGGGTGTGAGTGGTGCCGCGTGCCGTCGGATTGTTCTGTATATATTTAGTGTGGGATATTATTTTTGAAATTTATTTTTTTTTTCAAGGCGCCAGTTCATATTAAGTGTTTTTATTTAATGTTATGGTTGGGTATAAGGCAATGGTATTGAATCAAGGTTATATGGTGATGATGATGAGAATTTTTATCATCTCGTTTGTTAAACTACTCGAATGGAAAAACTTTTAGCAATGCCAGTGTATCAGAAAAGGACACATCTTCAGATCGATCGAATAGACATTTTTGACCCACCAGAAGTAGAGGACATTATTCATAAAACGCAAAAAAATTATTCAGCTATATGATTCAATTAAAAAAAAAATAACAATAGATAACGACCCCACGTTTAAAACCTATTCAATAAAAAGTTATTTCAAAGAAAATGAGATTTCAATTCACTTTTCCACCCCTATAGGCATACTGGAAATTATGACGTAGAACGTCTTCACAGTACCTTAAACGAGCATATCAGGTTTCTGGAAAGATCAGAAAACATCTTCGACCTAGTAATCAAATCTTTAAATATCTCTAATAAAACAATACATCTGACAACCAAAGAGAAACCTATAGATAAACATTTAGGAAAAATAAATAACGAAACAATATTCGAAAGAATAGAAAATACAAAAAAACCTAATTTTTTAGAGAAAATTAATAAAAATAGCAAAGATACAGATATAAACCCAAATTTTACGAAAGTAAAAAACCCTGAAAACTTTAATAAGTTAAGGACATAACATAAAAAAGTAAAATTAATTAAAATTGGCGATAAAAAGTTATTAGTTAAACCCCATCTCAGAAAACAATTACTTCATAAAGACCAGTTTCGAAAGAAAAAGAAATTCACCAAACCCCATAATGAAGACAATAACGATAATAACTCTCTTTTTAATAACTATCCTAGTGAGATCTAATCTCGAGATAACCAAAATAGACAGAGAATTATTTCTATTGCAAGAAGGTCAAGTAAAACTGATTAATGACCTTAATATAATCCTACAGTAGAAAGAGAGACGATTTAACGTGGAAACTTTTTTTGGGCTAAAAATGTGTTTTTGAGGGAAAGTGTTTTTAACTTTTTATTTGTTTTTTAATTGCTTTTATGAAATATGATATTTTAATTGCTTTTATGAAATGTGACGCGTGCCGTGGGTTTGTTGGTGGAAGCTATGCATGTGATTAATTTTATCAGTGTGTGTGTTATGATAGGGGGTAAAGTGTTTTGATTTGATAAGAAAAATAACAATGGAACTGAGTCAGGGTTAGATGGTGAGAATTTAAATTATTCTTTATGTTTTGTGTGGGTAGATGAGATGATATGGATTTCTGTTAACATACGATACTTCCGCACAAGCTGATGAAGGCAAGAAAGTAGGTACTGATATTGAACTAATTTATTTATGATCGTTGCATCATCTTTGAAGAATATCAATATCTCTTTTAATTAAATTTGACGTGAAGGTTTTTTTTTCTTTCAGTGAATTTTGTTGGGGGGCGCACAATTAGGGATTGTTTGAAGTTTGTTTTTCGGCAAGTGACGCGTGGGGCAATTAAATGAAATGAGAATTCAAAGCGGTTGCAGTTTGAAATTCCAAAACGGTTAGAAGATAAATTTAGAATGATGAAAGATGATATCAAAACAAAAAAAAAATATGTTGATAAGATATGAGGAAGAGTTTTTTTTATCAGAACAAAAAAAAAAGAACATTAGTAGAAGAGATAAATGGATTTTGAATACAAATCTGGTGTGAAATTGCTGGACTTTAAAAAAACATTGAAGCAGGCTTAACATATGAATATTTCTTAAATAAAACATGTACAATTTTTTTATTTTGTATGATGAACGAAGCCATTTAACAAATATTTTATCTTTTTTCTTTTGAAACACTTTTTCAAAGAGATAAGTATCAGGAAACTTCGTTTGTGTGTATGTTTTACTTTCGATATTTTAAAAATTTCTGTTGTCCAATTTGGCGTATATCCTTTTTCAAATATTGTTTGGTTTGCAATATAAATCCAAACATTCGCACGACCCACACTCAAATTCCCATACTGCAAAATTTAATTAAAATTTCATGAATTGTGATCGGATGGAAAACCAAGACATTTCACAAATAATCATCTATGTAAACACACTTTTTTCATTATGTTTGGTGTGATTTGAGATGGATGGAGGGGTGTTGGTCATGAATGTGAAAGGGATCTTTTCAGGAGCAATTATGTATGTGTTTGTATACGCCATGTCATTGAGGATCGGTATTAGAGAATATCATACAGAAAAATATTGTTTTATTTATTTTCTTTTGAAAAAGGTATCCATGAATTGTGATCGGAAGCAAAACCAACCCATTTAACAAGTAATCGATCTATGTAAACACACTTTTTTCATTATAATTGGTGTGATTTGAGATGGATGGAGGGGTGTTGGTCATGAATGTGAAAGGGATCTTTTCAGGAGCAATTATGTGTGTGTTTCTATACGCAATGTCATTGAGAATCGGTATTAGAGAATATCATACAGAAAAATATTGTTTTATTTATTTTCTTTGGAAATAGGTATCCATGACTTGTGATCGGAAGCAAAACCAACCCATTTAACAAGTAATCGATCTATGTTAACACACTTTTTTTTCATTATATTTGGTGTGATTTGAGATGGATGGACGGGTGTTGGTCATGAGTGTGAAAGGGATGTTCTCAGGAGCAATTATGTGTGTGTTTGTACACGCAATGTCATTGAGGATTGGTATTTGTAGTTGGTCTTTAATTGCTTTTTTTACGACGTTTTTAATTGTTTTTTTAATTGCTTTGATTTTCCTTGTCGGCACGTTCGGTGTATAAATCGGTCGAGTTTTTTTATATTGTTGTTTGTATTTTCTTCTGAAATATTTATCCATGAATTGTGATCGGATGCAAAACCAAGCCAATAATTTTTTTCATGTGGGTAGTTGATAAGAAATGGTTTTTATTTAATGTTATGCATGATATAAGGGTGTGAGTGGTGCCGCGTGCCGTCGGATTGTTCTGTATATATTTAGTGTGGGATATTATTTTTGAAATTTATTTTTTTTTCAAGGCGCCAGTTCATATTAAGTGTTTTTATTTAATGTTATGGTTGGGTATAAGGCAATGGTATTGAATCAAGGTTATATGGTGATGATGATGAGAATTTTTATCATCTCGTTTGTTAAACTACTCGAATGGAAAAACTTTTAACAATGCCAGTGTATCAGAAAAGGACACATCTTCAGATCGATCGAATAGACATTTTTGACCCACCAGAAGTAGAGGACATTATTCATAAAACGCAAAAAAATTATTCAGCTATATGATTCAATTAAAAAAAAAATAACAATAGATAACGACCCCACGTTTAAAACCTATTCAATACAAAGTTATTTCAAAGAAAATGAGATTTCAATTCACTTTTCCACCCCTATAGGCATACTGGAAATTATGACGTAGAACGTCTTCACAGTACCTTAAACGAGCATATCAGGTTTCTGGAAAGATCAGAAAACATCTTCGACCTAGTAATCAAATCTTTAAATATCTCTAATAAAACAATACATCTGACAACCAAAGAGAAACCTATAGATAAACATTTAGGAAAAATAAATAACGAAACAATATTCGAAAGAATAGAAAATACAAAAAAACCTAATTTTTAGAGAAAATTAATAAAAATAGCAAAGATACAGATATAAACCCAAATTTTACGAAAGTAAAAAACCCTGAAAACTTTAATAAGTTAAGGACATAACATAAAAAAGTAAAATTAATTAAAATTGGCGATAAAAAGTTATTAGTTAAACCCCATCTCAGAAAACAATTACTTCATAAAGACCAGTTTCGAAAGAAAAAGAAATTCACCAAACCCCATAATGAAGACAATAACGATAATAACTCTCTTTTTAATAACTATCCTAGTGAGATCTAATCTCGAGATAACCAAAATAGACAGAGAATTATTTCTATTACAAGAAGGTCAAGTAAAACTGATTAATGACTTTAATATAATCCTACATTAGAAAGAGAGACGGTTTAACTTGGGAACTTTCTTGGGCTAAAAATGTGTTTTTGAGGGAAAGTGTTTTTTACTTTTTATTTGTTATTTAATTGCTTTTATGAAATATGATATTTATATTGCTTTTTAATTGCTTTTATGAAATGTGACGCGTGCCGTGGGTTTGTTGGTGGTAGCTATGCATGTGATTAATTTTATCAGTGTGTGTGTTATGATAGGGGGTAAAGTGTTTTGATTTGATAAGAAAAATAACAATGGAAATGAGTCAGGGTAAGATGGTGAGAATTTAAATTATTCTTTATGTTTTGTGTGGGTAGATGAGATGATATGGATTTTTGTTAACACACGATACTTCCGCACAAGCTGATGAAGGCAAGAAAGTAGGTACTGATATTGAACTAATTTATTTATGATCGTCGCATCATCTTTGAAGAATATCAATATCTCTTTTAATTAAATTTGACGTGAAGGTTTTTTTTTCTTTCAATGAATTTTGATGGAGGGCGCACAATTAGGGATTGTTTGAAGTTTGTTTTTCGGCAAGTGACGCGTGGGGCAATTAAATGAAATGAGAATTCAAAGCGGTTGCAGTTTGAAATTCCAAAACGGTTAGAAGATAAATTTAGAATGATGAAAGATGATATCAAAACAAAAAAAATATGTTGATGAGATATGAGGAAGAGTTTTTTTTATAATGGATCAATGGATTTTGAAAACAAATCTGGTGTGGAATTGCTGGACTTTAAAAAAAACATTGAAGCAGACTTAACTTGTGAATATTTCTTAAATAAAACATGTACAATTTTAAATGGTAGTAAAAGCATTTTTTATTTCAAAATAACATTCATCTATTTTTTATTTTGTATGATGAACCAAGCCATTTGACAAATATTTTATCTTTTTTCTTTTGAAACAATTTTTCAACGAGATAAGTATCAGGAAACTTTGTTTGTGTGTATGTTTTACTTTCGATGTTTTAAAAATTTCTGTTGTCTAATTTGGCGTATATCCTTTTTCAAATATTGGTTGGTTTGCAATATAAATCCAAACATTCGCACGACCCACACTCAAATTCCCATACTGCGAAATTTAATTAAAATTTCATGAATTAAGGTATCCATGAATTGTGATCGGATGCAAAACCAAGACATTTCACAAGTAATCGATCTATGTAAACACACTTTTTTCATTATGTTTGGTGTGATTTGAGATGGATGGAGGGGTGTTGGTCATGAATCTGAAAGGGATCTTTTCAGGAGCAATTATGTGTGTGTTTGTATACGCAATGTCATTGAGGATCGGTATTAGAGAATATCATACAGGAAAATATTGTTTTATTTATTTTCTTTTGAAATAGGTATCCATGAATTGTGATCGGATGCAAAACCAAGCCATTTAACAAATAATCGATTTATGTAAACACACTTTTTTCATTATGTTTGGTGTGATTTGAGATAGGTGGAGGGGTGTTGGTCATGAATGTGAAAGGGATCTTTCCAGGAGCAATTATGTGTGTGTTTGTATACGCAATGTCATTGAAGATCGGTATTAGAGAATATCATACAGAAAAATATTGTTTTATTTATTTTCTGTTGAAATAGGTATCCATGAATTGTGATCGGAAGCAAAACCAACCCATTTAACAAGTAATCGATCTATGTTAACACACTTTTTTTTGCATTATGTTTGGTGTGATTTGAGATGGATGGACGGGTGTTGGTCATGAGTGTGAAAGGGAAGTTTTCAGGAGCAATTATGTGTGTGTTTGTATACGCAATGTCATTGAGGATTGGTATTTGTGGTTGGTCTTTAATTGCTTTTTTACGACGTTTTTAATTGTTTTTTTAATAGCTTTGATTTTCTTTGTCGGCACATTCGGTGCATAAATCGGTCGAGTTTTTTTATATTGTTGTTTGTATTTTCTTTTGAAATAGGTATCCATGAATTGTGATCGGATGCAAAACCAAGCCAATAATTTTTTTCATGTGGGTAGTTGATAAGGAATGGTTTTTATTTAATGTTATGTATGGTATAAGGGTGTGAGTGGTGCCGCGTGCCGTCGGATTGTTCTGTATATATTTAGTGTGGGATATTATTTTTGAAATTTATTTTTTTTTTCAAGGCGCCAGTTGATATTAAGTGTTTTTATTTAATGTTATGGTTGGGTATAAGGCAATGGTATTGAGTCAAGTTTATATGGTGATGAGAATTTTTATCATTTCGTTTGTTAACCTACTCGAATGGAAAAACTTTTAACACCGCCAATGTATCAGAAAAGGACACATCTTCAGTTCAAAATGATATTTACAATAGATCTGTGACCACCTCAACAGATAGAAGTTTAACCAAAAACTTCATAACTGTTGACGAAGCAATTGAAAGTATTAGGAAAGCTTTATTTAAAAAGAAGTTGAAATATCTAGAATATTTCGAAGACATTTTTTTATGGACATTTTAAAATGGAATTCGATGATGACAAGGCTTTGACAATAAGATGTGCATATGATAGTAATTATAATATGCGTACTCTAAGCATTAAATGCTTTGAGTATCATGAATATCCAACAGAAAGAGTACTGAGTAATAGGGATGTTGAACTGTTTATGAAAAACGATCTTGAATACAAATCTGATGTGGAATTGCTGGACTTTAAAACATTAAAGCACACTTACCATATGAATATTTTTTTAATAAAACATGTAAACATTTTTTTTTAATAAATTTTATTTTCAAAATAAAATTCGTTAATTTTTTATTTTGTATGATGAACTAGTTGATGAGAAGATACCCAAGAGTTATGTTTGGAGGGAAAATCAAGCCATTTAACAAATATTTTATCTTTTCTCTTTTGAAGCATTTTTTTCAACGAGATAAGTATCGGGAAACTTCGTTTGTGTGTATGTTTTACTTTCGATATTTTAAAAATTTCTGTTGTCCAATTTGGTGTGTATCCTTTTTCAAATACATGTTTATATTGGTTTGCAATATAAAGCCAGCCAAACATTCGCACGACCCAAATTCAAATTCCCAAACTGCAAAATTTAATTAAAATCCATCCGCTAACTTTACATCTGTTTTCTAAACATTCCTTTAGTCTATTTATCGACCGAGGATATTCGAACTAGAGGGGGAAGAGTTATCACTCAATAAGCACTTTGTTGCATTTGTTTGGTCTGCAACGGAAATCCAAACATTCGCACGACCCACACTCAAATTTTCAGACTGCAAATTTTAATTAAAATCAACCCGCTAACCTTGCATCTATTTTTTAAACATTCTTTAGTCTATTTATCGACCGAGGACATCCGAACTCGAAAAAGAAGAGTTATCACTCAATAAGCATAAAGTTGGACTTATTTGGTCTGCAACATGAATCCAAACATTCGCACAACCCACACTCAAATTCCCATACTGCAAAATTTAATTAAAATCAATCCGTTTAAAAATTTACTTATCAAATCAAAACACCTTGCACCCTTTTTTATCTAACGTTGTGTGTTCTATACATCGTTATTTTTCTTGAGGTATATGCTTTTTACTGGTTCTGATTTTGAATGACGAACGAAGAAAAATGTTCAATATAAATATATACAATTTCCAAGTTAGGTTTGATGACCATAACTTCAGAACAATGGACCCTATAAGCTCATTCCAAGGATACTTTAATAAGTTTGCGAAGGCATGCTGGGAGTACCAGCATCTCCAGGTAGCCCTGGTGGAAGAGTTAACTCTACTCCATGTGACTAAATCGTTCAGCAGTATGCGGAACGCAGCACTTTTAATCAAGGCGCTACATTGAAAGGCCATAGAGGAGGGTTTTGAGGGCGATATCCCTGAAAAATAGGGATTCATTTTTTAGCCGAACGACACGAATTTGGAATAGTTTACCTGGCGATTTTCTTTTGCCATTTTGATCTGCAAACATTCAAAACCAATCGACACCTCCTATCTCTCCCCTCCCGATCTTCCGAATGCCCGTGCAGTGTGTTACATTAAAAATGAAATAAGTAGTCCCTTTTGCGCGCGTTAATCATAAAAAAAGGGTCCATGGGTTGATAAAATTATAAAAAACCATTACATACAATTTTTTTAAATAAAATCTTACTTTTATTTAAAATTATTAATTTTTTACATAATTTAAGAAATATTTATATGGTAAGTCTGCTTCAAGGTGAAAAATCGCATTTCCAACCACCCCAGATTAACATGGCTCTATCAAAACTTCCTAAGGCATTCCAGTTATCCCCTGCTTTTAAAAAAAGGATATTTTTCTCATTTCTTCAATACCCTACAAACTGCAAAGTATATAGGGAAATTACCGGCTACCGGATACTATAGCCCTGATACAATAA